>CM038673.1:121091700-121786987 GCA_021605145.1 Aegilops bicornis
ATGGTGGTTCACACTTTATTCATGGTGCTTTCTCAAAGATGCTTGCCAAGTATGATGTTAACCACAGAATAGCATCACCTTATCATCCTCAGTCCAAAGGGTCAAGCTAGGAACTTAGCAATAGAGAAATAAAAATAATTTTGCAAAAGACTATTAATAGGTCCAGGAAGAATTGGTCTAAGAAATTAGATGATGCACTTTGGGCTTATAGAACAAAGCATAGGTAAAACTGATGGGCATGTCTCCATATAAAATGGTTTATGGAAAAAGCTTGCCATTTGCCTCTTTGGAGTTAGAACATATAAAGCATATTAAGGTTAGAAGAACTCAATTAAGTGACTTCAAACTTCTGCCGGTGAAAAGAGATTATTTGATATAAGCTCGTTAGATGAATTGGAGAACCCAAGCTTATGAAAATGCAAAAGTTGGCTTAAAAGAAAGTTAAAAAGATGGCATGACAAAAGAATTCAAAAGCGTGAGTTCAAAAGTTAGAGAATGTGTTCTTTTAGTACAACTCTCATTTCAGATTCTTTTAGCAGGAAAACCTTCCTCTCAAAATGGGAAGGCCCATATGTCATCGAGGAGGCTTTACCGGTCCGTGAGCCAACAAAATAAATAACTCCCAAGGTACTTAACCTCAAGGTTGTCAATGGGGAAATTAATAAAGCATTATATCTTCAGGTACGCCCATTAATGTTGAAAGTAATATTATCCAAACTTCGACTAACCGGAAGAGAACATAAAAGAGTCCTTCCTAACACTCGTAATCGTGGAAAATAAGGAGGTACGTGATACGGTATAGTAACCGGACTCAAAATCCGCGAAAAAATATTTTTTATTACTTTTTGGAATATTTTAAGAATTTTAGGAATAAAGAAACTTCCAGAGAGTCATTCCCCCCTCGGTGGGCACAATACACTCAGTATGTAAGCGCTTCCTAGGTGGGGTTGTGCCTCACCGCATTCCTTCCCCAGACGGCTGCATCTATTTTCTTCCAGTATGCTTGTCTCTCCAAGATAAAAAATTTATATATACTTCCCGAACCTGTTATTCAATCCGTATCGCTGTGAGAAATCCTCTATTCTCTTTTTCTTTTGTTGTTTCCGGGTCATATTTATCAAGCCAGGCATCATGTCTTCTTGCTCCCTCCCAACAACATGCTGGAAAGAAGATGCTTGGCTAATGAAGATTGAGACTAAGAGGGAGGAGCCCACTAGGGACGCCCATCAATCTGGGAGACAACAAGGGCAACAAAGCTACTCTTTAGATCCATCCCTGGCTAAGCGGACATATTGCTGGGCTGGCCGCACAAGGAGGAGGAAGAGGATATCCTTAAGCTCCTGTACTCTTTACTCTATCTTACTCCCCATCGAGATTGAAGCTTTTCTCATTATTGAAATAGGTTCGCATACAGTAATAAGTATCTCACCTCATCGCTAAAATATTTTCCTTCAAAGAGATCAAGAGCATACTCATCCATCTCCTGAAGGCTGCCATCCATCGGTTGGAGAACCTCAAGTTGATCCTTAAGGATAGGATCGCTTCATCACCACCATCATCTTCTTTCACCACCAAAAGAGAACCGGAAAGACGGGTATGAGCACTCCCTTTGGCTTCCGCCAAGCTTTGGGGAGGTGCCCTTGATCGTGATCAGACATCATCCCACTATCTTGTATTGATTTTACTTATTTTAGTCTTCGACCTTTTTCTTTAGATGAATAAAAAGTTTAGTTCTGATCCTTTCTTCTTTCTGAGAGTTTGCTTTAGTGATCTATCCTTGTAATCGTGTGCAAGTTATATAATAAAGTTTTGGTGTGAGTTTTTGGCTTTTACTTTCATGTTGCAAATAAAAGAAAAGGAATAAAAGAAAGAAAAAAGTAGAAAGAAAATAATAAAAAGGAAGGAAATAAATAAATCAATAAGATTATATACTAATCCTAAGGGTAGGTGATGGCATCACATAAGGAAAAGTATAAGTAGAAAATTTTATTAGAGATTGACAAACATAGCATTAGTCAATGATCTAACCTCATGAAAGAATTAATAAGGGAAGAGAAGATTCACATATAAATATACTATCCTAGAAATCTTTTTTCGATTGTGAGCCCCTCACCAAAATATTATATGCCAAAATTGTTGGCGTTGGACAAGGAAGACAACTTATGGGTTTATGTTTGTTTATATTCACATAGGAAGTCGTATTGTTATAGATACTTTAACATGTGATGCTTGCCCCCTATCTTTGCTAGTTGAAAATTCTGCACTAAGTAGAGATACTACTTGTGCATCCAAAAGCCCTTAAACCACAATCTTATTTTTCAAGTGCCCACCATACTCTACCTAGGGATTGAGCAAGATCCCTCAAGTAAGTTGTCACTTCAGGCAAAAGGAAATAAAACCCGCTTTCTAAAAGTGTGAAATCATTTGGTGTAATGGAAAATTGAGCGTTGTAATTTAACTTGCATGACAAAGAATAAAAGCAGCTTAGGACTGCATAATAAAGGTTGTCATCTTAAGGGGCAATACAACATGACGCTCCATTGCACTAAAGGATTGAGCATACAAATAAATAAGCTTATGGCAACCTCTCGGCTTCCTCTCATTCTACGAAGGGCCTATCTTTTACTTTTTATGTATTTACTTTTATGCAAAGAGTCAAAGTTTTCCTTCTATTCCTTTTTATTTTTTCTCCTTTGGCAAGCATCATGTGTGGTGAGTAAAGATCTAGGCACATATGTCCAGGCTTGAATATAGATAGCATGAGTTATTATTGGTTTCCACATCACCCTTGAGGTGAGTATGTTGGAGGCTAAACTATAAGCCCCTATCTTTCTATGTGTCCGGTTGAAACGCTTTTGCTAATGGCACGAACAGGGTGAGTGTTAGCAATCATAGAAGATTATATGATGGTTGAGTAAGTGTAGACTTGCCTCAAAGGTTCTGGACACACTAATTCTTCCTCAAAAAGATGATGAATTGTAAAGTTGCAAAGTTGACTCGAGGAACATAGTTTATTGGTTTCTAATAGAGTTTTTGCTTTATACTCGATTGTGTGGATGAACTATTACTTATTCATGAGAAGTATATGATAAAAATTCTATGATAAAAGTCCTATGTTTAATTTTGTTGTTGTTATAATAATCAACATGATGCTTCTATGTTCAGATATTGTTTTTATCGACACCTCTCTCTCAAAGCATGTGGACATGTTTTTCGATTGCTTTTCGCTTGAGGACAAGCTTTAGGTCTAAGCTTGGGGAGTTGATACGCCCATTTTGCATCATGTTTTTTTACATATTTATAATATTTTCACCCATAATAATGCTTTTGGAGTAATTCTAATGCCTTTTCTCTCATAAGTTACAAGGTACACACCAAGAGGGAGAATTTCGGCACTGGAAATATGGACCCGAAAAAGCTACATCAAAGCTACTCTATTCCGCACAACTCCAAACAAGCTGAAACTTCACGGGATTTTTATGGAATATATAAGAATTCATCGAGCAAATAACTACTAGAGGGGGGCCATTAGGTGGGCACACCCACCTGGCGCTGCCAGGGCCTCGGGCACTGGGGGTTGTGGCCTCCTCGGCCCACCTCCGGTGCCCATCTTCCGCATATAAGTCATTTTACCTAGAAAAATAAGAGGAGGACCTTCGGGATGAAGCGTCACGCTGAGGCTTAACTTGGGCAGGAGCACTTTGCCTGCTGGTGGAGCGATTCACGGGGACTTCCCATTCCCGGAGGGGGAAATCATCGTCCTCATCATCATCACCAACAACTCTCCCATCTATGGAGGCAATCTTCATCAACATCTTCAACAACACCATCTCATCTCAAACACTAGTTCATCTCTTTATGTTCAATCTTGTTACAAACTATAGATTGGTGCTTGTGGGTGACTAGTAGTGTTGATTACATCTTGTAGTTGATTACTATATGGTTTATTTGGTGGAAGATTATATGTTCAGATCCAATATGTTATTTAATACTCCTCTGATCATGAGCATGTTTATCATTTGTGAGTAGTTACTTTTTTTCTTGAGGTCATGGGAGAAATCACATGTTGCAAGTAATCATGTGAACTTGATATGTGTTCGATATTTTGATAGTATGTATGTTGTGATTTCCTTAGTGTTGTCATGTGAACGTCGACTACATGACACTTCACCATATTTGGGGCCTAAGGGAATGCATTGTGGAGTAGCAATTAGATGGTGGGTTGTAGAGTGATGTAAACTTAAACCCCAGTTTATGCGCTTATTCCGTAAGGGACCGATTGGATCCTCAAGTTTAATGCTATGGTTAGAATTTATTCTTAATACTTTTCTCATAGTTATGGATGATTGCGGGAGGGTTAATCATAAATAGGAGGTTTTTCAAGTAAGAACAACACCTAAGCACCAGTCCACCCACATATCAAATTATCAAAGTAGCGAACACAAATCGAACCAACATGATGAAAGTGACTAGATGAAATTCCCGTGTACCCTCAAGAACACTTTGCTTATTATAAGAGACCATTTTGGCCTGTCCCTTGCCTCAAAAGGATTGGGCTACCTTGCTGCACTTTTATTACTACTATCGTTACTTGCTCGTTACAAATTATCTTGCTATCAAAATACTCTGTTACTTACAATTTTAGCACTTGCAGACACTACCTTACTGAAAACTACTTGTCATTTCCTTCTGCTCCTCATTGGTTTTGACACTCTTACTTGTCGAAGAGAGCTACAATTGATCCCCTATACTAGTGGGTCATCTGGGTCCTGGGGGCGACCGCCCCTGGAGCCAACGGCCACCGGAACCTCATGTTCCGGGCCTCCCAAAGGCGGGGAAGGCGTACACCCCGTGGTCTTCTTGTTCTTGTGCTTCTTCTTCTTGTTGTTGTTCTAAGCAAAGCAAGATCTCTGCGTGGTCGGGGACCGCGCGATGGAGATGAGAGCGGGTCGGGTCTGGGCTTTACACTCCGCTGCCGCTGGGATGGTGTGCCGAGGCGGGCGACGGCCGTCCCACCGAAGCCGGAGTCGGAGGTGCAAGAGACCGGCCTCATCACCATGCCGGTCTGGACGGACCATCACGCCGCAAAGATCGGAATCACCTTAACCCGACCCACTGGAAGCACCGCCAATCGCTGCCGAAGGGCCTAGGGCAGCAACATGGGCGACGGACGCTGGGCGCCCGGCCCTCCTTGTCCCGAACCGCCGACGGTCGGGTCACGAGCGCCTCCGTAGCGCTAATCATATGCGCCGTCATCCTGCCTCGATGCCCCTCATCATGCAGGCCTGGGAACATCTCCCGGTGACCCCTGCTGAGTTTCGATCTCGGGCAGTGGTCCCGCGAGGGCGGCGGCCGCCCAGGAGGTGTCGAGACTGCGTAACAATGGCTGCCCCTGCCGGCTCAGCTCCCCTCCCTCGTAACAAGCGAAGAAGACGATCCGGGGCACCTAGGCCACCCGGCCAGTAAGGGGGCTGCCAAGGCTGATTGTCTCGGCGTCTGGCCACGCCATCAACACCTCCAGAACGACCGAGGGCGCCAAGGAATGGGGCGCCGGACGGTGAGGACACCCGGAGAGCGAGGACGGGGCAAGAGGGAGAGGTGGTGGCGAGGAGGGGAGTCAAGGATACAGAAACCCTTCCTCAGCGCATAACCTCCCTCGGTCGCAGCCAGCTGTGCCTCGGATCCATTGTGCCCGTTGGATCCAGATCCAACGGCTGGATCTTCATGGGCGAAGCAAGGCAGCTGGCCTTTTCAACCGCCTCTTGGGCCACGGGCGTTTCTCCCAAACCTCCTCTGGGCTGAGAGCCCACCAAACCCAATAGCACGAGGCCCACGAGACGGCCCACCCAAGAACTTCCACCCGGGCCGACACCTAAACACTGTGGCACGCCCAGAACAGCTGGCCGGGAGGGGCCAACCCCAAGGACGGCGCCAGAGGTCCCAGAGCGCACCGAGAGCCCACCGCTGACCGTCTGAGGCGCCCATCCGCCGCCACGGGATAACCAGGGCAAATAAACCGGACCGGCACCAAAGGGGGCGGGCGAACTACAAGGCGGTGGGGCGACACTGGCGCCGGCAGGCCCTCGGTGGCGCCGCTTGAGGCAGACCGACCACGCCGGGTCATACCGACGAGCCGCCGACACCGGTAAATCCGCTAGCGGCATGGGCCAGGACACAGGTGAAGCTCCACCGGACCTCCCTCCTCCTCCTCCTCTACCATGTTGGCCCACGACGGGCGTTGAGCGGCCGAGCAGGGGTCGGCCCACGACCCCCAGGCTGGGCGACACTGTGTCCGCGAGGCTGCAGCTGCCTCCCAAGCGCTCATGGCGGCGGCTGAAGGGCTCACAAGACGGAGCCAAGCGGCGAAAAGCAGAAGCGCCACAATGGTCGCCAGAGCCGAGCGTCCGTCGCAGATTTCAAACTTCAGAACACCTCGGCTTCGAGTGAATCGACGAACTCCTAGAACCCTATCCCATCGCCGCCACTAGGGCTGGGCATTTGGTTTAACCGAACTGCTCGGTTATTTGGCTTTTGTAGAAATTTAGTTTTGAGAAAAGGATGACCGATCGATCATTGAAAAAACTCCTAACCGAAGATTCGGTGGACCGAGATTTCGGTTCGGTCCTCGATTGAGACTTAATTGACCGACAGATTAGGGAAAGGAATGAAAGGAAGCGACACTTCAGAAATTGATCAGCAAAGAAACATTGTGTACACATGCAAGACAAGATCCTGTGAGTACAAAATCAGATCCTAGTAGCAAGAACTTCAAGTGAACAAATCAGCAATAAGATGCGAACGCAAGACAATCAAAGAGAAAGCGGGAGATAGGAGGGAAGAGGGATGCGTCCGCCACAGTTCACCACCGCCTTTGGTCATTGCCTACATGGGTGGAGGGGAGTAGAGGCAGCGCATGGCGGCTAGGGTTAGGCGGTGGGTGGGGAGGAATCGAGATAGAAGAGTCGGTGGCTCGAGGCGCCCGGTCGCCCACTGGGCTACCGGAGAAGGAAGGAAGCTTACGGAAGAGATATTGGGCTGTGGGTTGGCCCATTACGTAGATTCCGCTATAAACCGGTCCACCATGATGGTGGCGGCGGCTACGTGTGATGCACGGTTTAGCCCCCTCGGTTCCACACTTTACGTTAAGTGGGTACTTATTCCTTGACCCTTTACCCCTATATAAAGAGACGAGGAGCAATAATTGTAATAATTGATCATTGATTAATAAAGATAGTCTCCTCCATATTTCCTATGTCATCTACTTTATGCGTGGTTCGACTACTTCGCTTCATTTACGCCGCTCGCCTCCATTAACCTCGGACCGGACCGCCGGGCGGAGTTATGAACATGTTATCGCACGCTTTAGCTCCATCAATCGTGCATCAAGCATGCATCATGCAAGCTTTCGTCGATCCCGCGGAGGTATAAGATCCGATCTCCACTTTTGCACAAAAATGGATTCCTCTCGTTACTGCGATTCCGTTTTTGCGATTAGTTTATTTTTCGGATAAATCTAACTATGGTGTGGATTTCTCCCAAGAACCTGGCCGACGAATCACGCCGCCGACCAATGTCGATGTTCTGGATCATTTAGAGACTTGTTGACTATACACTATATGGGGAGTTTTGACAGATCGTGATCCGGGGATGGTGAACATGACGGCCATGGCCGTTTTGCGACAGTGTGCCATGGCGCCGTGATGTTCCTGATGAACACGATGAAGACTAGGAATCCCGACACGCACGCGATGCCCGGTGCTCGGCAGCGACCGCTGCTCACCGGCCAAGGCCGCGCTGGCCGCCGCCGCTGCCCCATCGATGCCGCATCCACAGGTTCTCGCCGGCCGCTGCCCGCCGGTCGCCGCCTGTGCAAAGGCCGCCGCCACGCTGCTGCTGGTCTCGTCGTGGTCGCCAGACGCCGTGGCTCGCACCATGGTTGCGCTGCCAGGCTCGCCGCCGCCATTGGCCGACCGCCATCGCGCCGCCATGCACCTCATTAATCGTCGCCACACCTCCTCATCCGCTGGCCGCTCGCTCGCCGCTTCATTGCTGCTCGCTGCCGCCGCTTAAGGCGGTTGTTTCGGGCGCTTAGGGCAACCTTAAGCCGCCGTGGGTAGTGTAACGCCTTCGGCCGCTTCGCATAGCTTCATTGGTTCCGGATGGACCGAGGCCACGGACTGGGTTCAGCCATAAAAAGCGGATGGGCCATTTAGCACTAAACGGGCCGACGGGCCCTTTTTCGCTCTGGCAGCTGAACCGACTGAGCCGGATTGCACGTGGCGCAAGGGGTTCTTTGCATTTTAGCCCTCAGCTTTTCGCTTTTACACGCATTATATTTCTGTCAGAATATTTCGCGAGAAGCCCCTAAATCGCCTGGCTTTTCACTGAAAAACGCATCTTTGGGCTATAAAATGTCTCGGGAATTCATTTTTTGGGCTATTTTTCATGTAAGAAATGCGCTTAACATGCTATATTTTGTAAACATGTTTTTATTGTATGATTTTACTATTGTAGATTAATTGTTTAGCACTCTTAATCATTAAGTAAGTCATATAAGAACGTGTTTTAAATAATGGAACGCTGCTTTATTGAATAAGTTTATCCACGCCGATTTGTGCAAAAGATTACCATCAGTAATCCCATGATTTTTGCATAAATCGCAGATGACCGGAATTGTCAACAAGGAGTTTGTCGAGTTGGCCCGGACGAGCTGAACTACCCGTCATGGGCCTCAGATCAGGAGATCTTTCTCCGTGGCAAACCTCCCCGAGGGCGACGGGTAAGGGACCCAAATGGCCCCCATCGATCCCAAGTTCGAAATCGAAATGTGCAGGCTCGTGATTTTCTCCGCTCATCACCGTAACCTACTCAAAGACGAAAGTATATGGCTGAGCGGAGTGCTTCGGCTTTGGACCGCTCTTACAGCCGGTTTGAGTGATCAAGTGCACCGTTAAGCCACATGCAGAGGCAGAGTGGATCCGTTCGAGGTTTGCGGACTTCAAGACGCTGGGGAGTACAATTCGGCTCGCACCGGATTTGTACGACTCTTCGCTTTGTGGTACTAAGATTACCAACACTCGTAAGATTGAGAAAACCCCTATCCACTTTCCACTGGACGCGGGTCCTCGTCCGCATTTAACTACCACCGTGGCAACTACACGAGGTATTCAGAGTTGATTGACGTCCTTCACATGGCAGAGGCGCAGGACGAGGTTCTGAAAAAGAACTTTGTCGCGCAACTACTTGGGATGAGTTCTCGCCAGGAGGTGAATGCTCTCAAAGTCCGCAAGCCTCAACAGAAGAAGAGGGGCCGCAAGGGCAAGAAGAAGGCCTCAACCCCCGATACATCTCCGTCAGATCTACTTTTTCCAAACACTTTTGCCTCTTGTTTTGGACTCTAAATTGTATGATTTGAACGGAACTAACCCAGATCGACGTTGTTTTCAAAGCAGAATCGCCATGGTGTTGTTTTTTGTGCAGAAAATAAAGATTCTGAATGTCCTGAAACTCCATGGAACACCTTTAGAAAAACAATAAAAATCCTCTTAAAGATGAAGACCAGGGGGCCCACACTCGCCCACGAGGGTGGGGCGCGCCTCGGGCGCGCCTCACCTCGTGGCCCTCTGGAGACCCTCCGACGCCAACTCCAACTCCATACATTGGCTGGAGAGAAAAAAATCAGAGAGAAGAAATAATCGCTGCTTTTTACGATATGAAGCCGCCGCCAAGCCCTAATCTCTCTCGGGAGGGCTGATCCGAGTCCGCTCGGCCCGGAGAGGGATTCGTCGCCGTCAGTCATCATCAACCATCCTCTATCACCAATTTCATGATGCTCACCGCCGCATGCGTGAGTAATTCCATCGTAGGCTTGTTGGACGGTGATGGGTTGGATGAGATTTATCATGTAATCGAAGTTAGTTTTGTTAGGGTTTGATCCCAAAGTATCCATTATGTTCTCGAGATTGATGTTGCTATGACTTTGCTATGCTTAATGCTTGTCACTAGGGCCCGAGTGCCATGATTTCAGATCTGAACCTATTATGTTTTCATGAATATATGTCTGTTCTAGATCCTATCTTGCAAGTCTATAGTCACCTACTATGTGTTATGATCCGGCAACCTCAAGTGACAATAATCGGGACCACTCCGTGATGACCATAGTTTGAGGAGTTCATGTATTCACTATGTGTTAATGCTTTGTTCCGGTTCACTATTAAAAGGAGGCCTTAATATCCCTTAGTTTCCAATAGGACCCCGCTGCCACTTAGAGGGTAGGACAAAAGATGTCATGCAAGTTCTTTTCCATAAGCATGTATGACTATATACGGAATACATGCCTACATTATATTGATGAACTGGAGCTAGTTCTGTGTCACCCTATGTTATGACTGTTACATGACTTAACCACATCCAAGATAATTATCCATCGCTAATCCGTGCCTACGAAGTTTTCCATATAATCGTTTACGCTTATTTACTTTTTTCGTTGTCATTGCTATAATCACTACAAAAATACCAAAAACATTACTTTTGTTGTCTTTACTTTTGTTACCGCTACCACCACTATCATATTACTTTGCTACTAAACACTTTGCTGCAGATATTAAGTTTCCTGTGTGGTTGAATTGACAACTCACCGCTAATACTTGAGAATATTCTTTGGCTCCCCTTGTGTCGAATCAATAAATTTGGGCTGAATACTCTACCCTCGAAAACTGTTGCGATCCCCTATACTTGTGGGTCATCAAGACTATTTTCAAAGCGCCATGTTGGGAGCATAGCTCTATTCTTGAGTCACTTGGGATTTATATCCGCTGGACACTATGAAGAACTTGAAAGACGCTTAAGACAACTATTTATCCCTCAACTATGAGGGAGGTAAGGAACTGCCATCTAGCTTTGCACTTGATTCATCTTTCTGTTATGAGTAAGTTTAAGTACACCTAAACCTACTACTACTATGAATTCTGATATGTCGATGTTATTGATGATGCCACTTCGCTATGCATGATACTTATGATGAAACTACTTCTATGCTTGAAACTACTGTGCCCCTTGGTGAATATCTTGATGAGCAAATTGCTAGGTCTAGAGAAAGAGAAATTATTTAACCCGAACACAATGATATTAGTGATTTATGAACCTATGCCTTCTATTCCTGAAGATTATCTTTTGATGCGTAATCTTCGCCGCTATTTTTGCTTGCTGTGATAGATATGAACTTAAGAGGTTGCTAATTAAATGGAGTAAAGAATCTCTTAGAGATAGAATGAGACCCGCCCCTCGCATTTGTCGCTTCACCTATTTGTGTTCCCTCGATAAGGATTATTATGATTTTTCTCGCTGATCCGTATATAATTACTTTGGTTGAATCTGATCCTTTTATGGCTATGAATCAAAACTGTTGTGACACATCCGACTAAGTTAAATGATATAGCTGCCCCTGCTTTACTAATAATGAGAGATCGCGCTACCTTTTATTTACTTAAGATATTTCCGCTTTTAAAGGGTGATGCTAAGATATGGTACAATTCTTCTTGATCCTGGTTGTGTGCAAAGTCCCCAGTGATATGATTTATTACTCGCTAAATATTTCGCTCATAAGAAACAAGCTGCTTTGAGGGAAATATACAATTTTGTGCAAATTGAAGAAGAGAGTCTCCCACAAGCTTGGGGGAGGCTTCTGTTACTTAATGCTTTGCCTGATCATCCTCTTAAGAAACCCGAAATATTTGATATCTTTTATAATGGACTAACCGATGCTTCCAGAGATTACCTCGGATAGTTGTGGGCCGGGTTCTCTTTTCGTGGAAAGAACACCGGATGATGCTGAAATTCTATTGAATAATATGTTGGCTAATGAAAATAATTGGGCACCTCCCGAGCTACCTCCGAGCAGCCGCCTCGAGCCACCATCGAGCCTATTCCTAAACCAACTCAAGAAGAGAGGTGTTCTGCTTTCTCACCTCAAGATATGCAAGAGGCAAAGAAATCTATGAAAGAAAAAGGTATTAAAGGTGAAGCTGTTAAGAATTTACCTTCTATTGAAGAAATACATGGTATTAATTTCATCACTGCTGAAGAAGTATATGATCTCAATTACTTATTTAATGAAGAACCTCCCGACATCCCCGGCTACGTAGTGAAGGTAAATTCTCTCTATAGATATGATAAAGTCAAGTCCCTCCTACTAAAATTGCTAGTCGCTGCTTGGATGAGTTTGATGACTTTATGTTTAAGCAAGATGACTTTAATGCTTATTTTGGTAGACAATTAAAACAGAATACTTTTTATGATTAAACGCTTGGATGATTATATGGCTGATATTAGAGGTGAACTTAAACTTGTTAGCAAGCATGCTTCTATGGTTACCACTCAAGTAGAACATGTACTTAAAGCTCGTAAAGAAGTGCTTGATGAAATGAATAGTAAGAAAATGATTATGATGTTAGAGTGGCTACTAGAACCGGTAGAATGACTCAGAACCTTTGTATCATGAAGGCCACACGAAGAGAATCGAGAAAGATTCTCTGAGAAATGATATTGATGTACCTAGTTCTTCTAAGAGGAATAAAAAGAAAAATTATAGGACTTTGCAAACTTCTAGTGAACCTATTGTTGAACCGAGAATCCAAATGCTATTTCTATTTCTCGATGTCAAACACAATCAGTGATGAACATGAACCTAGTGATAATGTTAATGATAATGTTCATGTTGATGCTCAACCTAGTAATGATAATGATGTAGAAGTTGAACCTGTTGTTGATCTTGATAACCCACAATCAAGGAATCAACATTATGATAAAAGAGACTTCGCTGTTAGGAAACATGGTAAAGAAAGGGAACCATGGGTCCAAAAACCCATGCCTTTCTCCTAAAACCATCCAAGAAAAAGGATGATGAGGATTTTGAGCGCTTTTGCTGAAATGATTAGACCTATCTTTTTATGTGATGCGATTAATTCAAGCGTGCTCAAAACAAATCCTTACTCTAAGTATATGAAGGATATTATTACTAATAAAAGAAAGATACCTCAAGCTGAAATTTCCACCATGCTTGCTAATTATTCTTTTAAGGGTGGAGTACAACAGAAAATTGGAAATCACTGAGTACCTACTATACAATGCTCCATTAATAGAAATTATGTTAAAACTGCTTTATGTGATCTTGGAGCCGTGTTAGTGTTATGCCTCTCTCTTTATATCGTAGACTTGACTTGAATAAGTTGACACCTACTGAAATATCTTTTGCAAATGGCTGATAAATCAACTCGCTATACATGTCGGTATTTGTGAGGATGTGCCTGTTGTGGTTGCAAACGTTACTATTTTAACGGACTTTGTTATTCTTGATATTCCCGAGGATGATAGTATGTCTATTATTCTTGGAAGACCTTTCCTTAATACAGTAGGGCTGTTATTGATTGCAACAAAGGCAATGTCACTTTTCATGTTAATGGCAATGAGCACACTAAGACACTTTCCAAGGAAACAACCTCAAGTTTATAGTATCAACTCTATTGGAAAAAATTCCATCGATTATATTTGAGGTTTTGAATTTCCTCTCCTATCGTCAAGAAAAAGTATGATATACTCATTGTTGGGGATTTTCATAGCCCAGCTTGAGGTAACTTAGTGCTATTCGAAATTTCTCCTGTTCGCGTTAATCGGAATGAGCTCGTTAACAAGACTTGATCAACCTTGTTAGTGGATTCATTTTGATGATCACGAGATGGATGAAACTAGAAGCCCAACTTTATGTACCTCTTTATATTTTCTGTTATTTAGTAGAAATAAAGTAAAATAGTATTTTTCCTCGCTGGCTCTCGACTTATCCGCCAATATAAAAATATCCTGAAAATAAAAGTCCCTCGTAATGCCATGCCAATTTAATATGATTTTTCGAATATTTAAGAATTTATCGTGCAAAAAATCACCACTTGGGAGTCGCCACCTGCCACGAGGGTGGAGGGCGCGCCTCTACCCCCGGCGCGCCCACCTCGTGGGCCCATGGTGGCCCTCCTCCACTTATTCATGCACCCATCTTCTTCCTCCGACTCACACAAACACGAAAACCAACTCAAGCACGAGTTCCAAATTTCTGCTGTTGTGGATTTTGATCTCCTTTCTCAAAGCACCTCTCGCAAAACTGCTTGGGGAGATTGTTCCTTGGTATGTGACTCCTCCATTGGTCCAATTAGTTTTTGTTCTAGTGCTTTATTCATTTCAAATTTGTGCTGCATAGGTGACCATGTTCTTGAGCTTGGATGTCAAATTTATATGGTTACAAGTAGTTCTAATGCTCTATATAGGCTCTAGGCACTTGTGGGAGTTGTTACTGTCAATTTTATTGAAGTTGGTTCACTTTTATTTGAAGTTACTAAAATTTCAGAATTATTTTCAGAGAAAACAATGTGTTTAGGAAGATGTTCCAAGGTGGTTCTTCAAGGAAGCAAGGTCCTGCACTTGCAACACGTGATGTCGACGAGGAACCACCAAGAGACGCTTCTTGTGAGGCCTTATGAATGGCCTTCGAAAAATTTTATGAATCAAGTGGGAATCAAAGAAGAATTTAGTGCATATTTGAGTAACGCCGGTCTTGAGGACTTTGAAGTCGATAAATGCCTCGGTATCATGATCTCACAAGTTCATTTGTGAGGAGGTTTGAGTTTTCATCTTCGCAGTAATTCTCCTTCACCATGTTTGACCTTTATGATAAATCTTATACCATGGATTTAGAGGATTTTACTCGCTTGCAAACTTCCATCTTGGGGTAATGTCAGATCCCACTAAATCCTAATATAGAGACTTTCTTGCTAGAATAACTGTGGGGAATCTAGAGATATAACACAAGCAACTATAGGGAGCATTCACTTTCCTCGCTATACATTATTTTGCTCTCTTTATAGGTAGATGTATTAATGCTAAGGATGAAGTATGTCACTGTGGTGTTTCCCCGATCTCAAAGCATTCTCGTAAGTGCTGTGTTAGGAGACCAATCTTATCATATGGGAGCCATCGAGCTCGTGAGAGGTTGCATCGTAATAGACATAACGGGATTTCTTTTTGGAGGAATTTATGCAACCCGTTAGCTAATTTTCTTGAGATAGACACGTGAGGGTGATACGGAGTTACCCCTTCTTATTTAGATTTTGATTCTGTGGTTTCCCAATCGGTTTGTTGAGAGGACAGAGCCACCTCTCCAAAGATCGACTAATCTTTAACAAACGCCATGTAGTCCATATTGCTCTTCCCGCTCCTCGCCTTCTTTGATTTTCAGGCAAAAGGGAGATATATTATTACCAGAGAGGAGGCAGATGAGTACGAGAGGAGAGCGGAGGCTGCCTGACGCCACGCCGCAGCTCAGAGGAGGCTTATAGCCAACTGCATCACAATATGACCTCAGCCTTCAATTTACGGGTATCCACCAGCCATCCTCGGCAATAGACCAACTTAGGGCAAAAGCCTAAGCTTGGGGAGTATCGTGATTTCCCACGACATTACATTCATGTTCACACACACTCATTGCTAGATGTCGGTGTTCATACTTTTTCACAAGAATATCCACGCTTAGTTTATTTTCTTTTTCCCGCTTTCTTCTTGTGAGTTTAATAAACCTTAAGAAAAACAAAAAATAGTAGTAGTTTATTTCTTTGTTGTAGTAATTAAAAGAAAACCCAAAAATATTTCCCTGCTCTTCTTTTGCTTGTTGGGAGCTTTCCGTAAATAGTTTTTATTTCTTTTCCTTTCTTTGGGGTCGAGAAGACTATACCGAAAAATGCTTAGTGGCTCTTATATGCATGATTGATTATTTAAACTCAGAGCCCATATTACTTGTCTTCTCTTGAGTTGAATGCTTGCAGATTCCAGCTTAGTCCAATGCACGTGCACTCTTATTATTATCCACATCATTCGGTCGTGCAAGTGAAAGGCAATAATGATGATATATGATGGACTTATTGAGGGGAGAAAAGCTGGTTGATTCAGCTATTATGAAGTAAACATATTTGCAATGACATTTAGAGATTATAGTTTCTTGTGCCATGCTTGATTAGCTATGAGTTATAATGGTTTACCTTATGTACAACATGCTATTAGAATGATTATGATGTGGTATGATGGGATGGTATCCTCCTTTAAATGAATTGAGTGACTAGACTTGGCACGTGTTCACGCATGTAGTTGAATCCAATCAACATAGCCTTCATGACATTTATGTTCATGGTGGATTATATCCTACTCATGCTTGTACTCGTGTGAATTAATTTTAATGCATGTTTACGATCGTTGTCGCCTCTCGCTTGGTCGCTTCCTAGTGTTTTGCTAGCCTTCACTTGCATTTCAAGCGGGAATACTGCTTGTGCATCCAAACTCCTTAAACCCCAAAGTTATTCCATATGAGTCCACTATACCTACCTATATGCGTGTATTTACCGCCGCTCCAAGTAAATTTGTATGTGCCAAACTCTAAACCTTCAAATAAACATTCTGCTTTGTATGCTCGAGCAGCTCATGTACAACTAGGGCTGCCTATATCTTCCATGCTAGGTGGGTTATTCTCAAGAGGAGTGGACTCCGCTCATTCACGAGAAAGGGCCGGTAACAGGGATGCCCAGTCCCATGATCCAAAAAGATCAAAACTAAATCAAAATAACTGCAAACAAAACTCCCCCTGGGACCCGTTGAATGTTGGAAGCACTCATTGTTTCGAGCAAGCCATGGATTGATGCTTGTGGAGGAGGGGGAGTATAAACCTTTACCATTCTGTTTGGGAACCGCTTATAATGCATGTAGTATGGAAGATAAAGCCATCTCATAGTTGTTACGTTGATAAAGGAAAGTATGCCGCTCAAAATATAATTTATCTCTATTTCAAAACCGAGCTCCGCACCTCTACAAATCCTCGCTTCCATCTCAAGGAAGGGCCTATCTATTTACTTTTATGTTGAGTCATCACCCTTCTTATTACAAAGCACTCATTGAGAGCACACTATCGCTTGCATTCATTATTATTGGTTTATTTCGGGTATGACTTGCCCGGATCTCTTTTACCATGAATTACAATGTTTAGTCAGTCCTTGATCTTTAAAGGTGCTCAGATTTATGTTTTATGGTCTCGTAAAGGGCTAGCGAGATACCATTTTGTTATACCATGTTATGATTATTTTGAGAAAGTGTTGTCATCCGAGTTTTGCTATTATGGCCCGCTAGCTGATTATGCTATTGATATGAGTAATTGTGAGACCTACGTGTTATTGTGACAATGGTTAGTTCATAATAATTGCTGAAACTTGAATGCTGGCTTTTCATGTTTATTAACAACAAGAACAAACAGAGTTTGTAAAAGTTTTTCTTTTCTCTTTCAGTTTTTCAACTGAATTTCTTGAGGACAAGCAAGGATTTAAGCTTGGGGAGTTGATATGTCTCCGTCAGATCTACTTTTCCAAACCCTTTTGCCCTTGTTTTGGACTCTAACTTGTATGATTTGAATGGAACTAACCCGGATCGACGCTTATTTTCAAAGCAGAATCGCCATGGTGTTGTTTTTGTGCAGAAAATAAAGATTCTCGGAATGTCCCGAAACTCCACGGAACACCTTAGAAAAACAATAAAAAATCCTCGCTTAAAGAAGAAGACCAGGGGCCCACATTCGTCCACGAGGGTGGGGGCGCGCCTCCCCTGGTCGCGCCCCTACCTCGTGGCCCTCGAGACCCTCCGACGCCAACTCCAACTCCATATATTGGCTTTCGGGAGAAAAAAACAGAGAGAAGAAATAATCGCTTTTTACGATATGGAGCCGCCGCCAAGCCCTAATCTCTCTGGAGGGCTGATCCGAGTCCGCTTCGGGCCCGGAGAGGGGGATTCACACCGCTGCCATCATCAACCATCCTCTATCACCAATTTCATGATGCTCACCGCGCGTGAGTAATTCCATCGCAGTTTGTCGGACGGTGATGGGTTGGATGAGATTTATCATGTAATCAAATTAGTTTTGTTAGGGTTTGATCCCTAGTATCCATTATGTTCTCGAGATTGATGTTGCTATGACTTTGCTATGCTTAATGCTTGTCACTAGGGCCCGAGTGCCATGATTTCAGATCTGAACCTATTATGTTTTCATGAATATATGTGTGTTCTAGATCCTATCTTGCAAGTCTATAGTCACCTACTATGTGTTATGATCCGCAACCTCAAAGTGACAATAATCGACCACTCCTGTGATGACCATAGTTTGAGGAGTTCATGTATTCACTATGTGCTAATGCTTTGTTCCTGTTCTCTATTAAAAGGAGGCCTTAATATCCCTTAGTTTCAATAGGACCTCGCTGCCACGGGAGGGTAGGACAAAAGATGTCATGCAAGTTCTTTTCCATAAGCACGTATGACTATATACTAATACATGCCTACATTATATTGATGAACTGGAGCTAGTTCTCAGTGTCACCCTATGTTATGACTGTTACATGATTTAACCACATCCCAAGATAATTATCCATAGCTAATCCGTGCCTACGAAGTTTTCCATATACCGGTTTACGCTTATTTACTTTTTTCATTGCTGTTGTTACAATCACTACAAAATACCAAAAACATTACTTTTGATGTCTTTACTTTTGTTACCGCTACTACCACTATCATATTACTTTGCTACTAAACACTTTGCTGCAGATATTAAGTTTCCGTGTGGTTGAATTGACAACTCAGTCGCTAATACTTGAGAATATTCTTTGGCTCCCCTTGTGTCTAATCAATAAATTTGGGTTGAATACTCTATCCTCGTAAACTGCTATGCATCCCCTATACTTGTGGGTCATCAACCCCCGCTTCGCCAACCAGCAAAAGCCGGGCAAGGGGGGGCAAAGGCCTCAGGATCGCTTCGTGTGGCTCGGTGGAGCATTTCTCCCGCCAAAGGTTGCCGCTACGCCACAGAGGTCGTTGATGCATACAAGGCTCAGAAGGCGCGTGGAGACGACCTCACCTTGGTTCAGAGGGAGCACCACCGGTGCCCATGGCGGCACCCGTGATGATCTCCACGCCTCGCCACGCCCATCGCGACGACCCCGTGGTGCCCATCGCGCGGCTTTGGCGGTCTCTAGTGACACCAAGTGTTGACATGGAGGTTGATCACATGGTCGCCTCTCATGTGCCGCAACTAGATGTTGATGCTGCCTCCAAGATGTTTTCTAAGGAGGATTAGCTCACTAGTATGGAGATTGCGGCTGAAGTCAATGGCTTCTTCACCGGGTCTACTTAGCATACCTTTTTGGTTATCATGATTCCGTGATTTGATACAATAAATTCGATTTGGTTGTAAGCTCTATGAGAGCATAAACTTATTCTTACTTTGGCTTATTGGATGACATTTATTCATTTATTCCATTATTTATACATGATAGTATGTTATGTTCTGAATGTGTGCATTTATTATTAATGTAGCATCTTCCTCATTACATTAGTTATATGTCATATTTTAGAACGCTGTGGTGCCCGAATGGAGGAAACGTACCTTGCCGATAGCGCAACTACACATACCATTTTACAAGAAACTAAGTACTTTGAGTCTATTAAAAAATCTCCAGGAAGTATTATGACAATCGCCGGCTGCGGTTCACACATAGTTGGCTCCGGACAAGCCACTATTATACTTCCTATGGGAACAACTTTGATCATTAATGATGCGTTGTTGTACCCGGAGTCGCCTCGTACTATTTTGAGCTTTAGAGACATCCGCGCCAATGGTTTTCTATATTGAGACCGATGATGAGAACGACAAGGAGTGCCTACTTATCACAAAGCAGGATGCAAATGGTAAACATGTTATCGAAAGGCTTCCTTCTGCTCGACACAGGGCTATACTACACTAAAATAGTATCACCGCCTGTACACTACCCTCAAGACCGCTTTTTAGAAGCTCAACTCTTCGCCCGCACGATAGGTTAGGGCCACCCCGGACTTAGGATGATGAGAAATATAATAAACAACTCGCATGATCATAATGTTAACGCGGAAGAACTTCCCAAATCCCAATGATTTCGCAGTTCGTGCATGCACTAAGGGGAAGTTAGTCATTAGGCCATAGCCCTCAAGGTGAGGGATGAAATCCTCGCTGCTCTGGAGCGCATCCAAGGGACATATACGATCCAATCCAGTTTCTCACGGGCCGCTTCGTACTTCATGGTGCTCATTGATGCTTCCTCTAAATGGTCCAATGTTTGCCTCGCTGTCAACACGGAACCATGCCTTTGCAAAGCTGATCTCTTAGATCATACAAATGAGGAATAATTTCGATTATCGATAAAGTCTATTCGAATTGAAAACGCCGGAGAATTTACTAAAAAGGCTTTTGATTAATATTTCATTGCAATGTAAAAAAAAATAGAGCACTCTGAACCGCATGTACATACACAAAATGGACTTGCCGAGGCATTGAATAAAAGAATTAAATTCATTGCCCGACCACTCCTTCGGGGTTTGTAATTTACTAACTACATGTTGGGGCCATGCAAAGGTTACACGCGCCAATCTCATCAACTTTAGACCGCCGCCTACAACATCCACTCTCCTGCTCAGCTTATGCAAGGGTCGGCACCGAAAATTTCCCACCTTCATAGGTTCGGGTTGCCGTGTATATGTACCAATACCACCACCTCAAAGAATCGATGATGGACCCGGCCCGCAAGTCGGGATATACGATGGTTATGAGACTCGCGGTCCATAATCAGTATCCGACCCCCATGACAGTGACCGACACACGGCTGCTTTTTGCTGATTGCATTTTTGACAGAATTTTTCCCGACTTTAGGGGAGAGAATCAACCCCTTGATGCTAAAAGTCGAGAAATCACGTGGCAAGCCATGGATATCCACGCCATGACCCGCAAGACCGCCGAGACCGAGAGAGAAGTCTAAAAGATAATAGATTTGCAGTCATTAGCAAATCAACCGCCTCGACCACTTTAGTGACTTAAAGATCGTGGACAAAATCGCATGTGCACGCCGCTGTAATGCACCGGAAAGGGTTGAAATACCAAAGGAAAATGATGGTATACCCGCCCCGCCCAAAGGCCTAAAAGGACGAGAGATCCGCTTCTCAAATCCCAAGTCCTCGGGGACGCCCGACGAAAAAGGATAAGAGAGATTTATTACAACTTGTCGCCAAAGTACCCCAAAGTGAAACGGGAGCCACGAGACTGGCACAAGTAATGGAAAATTCAGTGCACAAAATTCCAGACTTAAACTTTCCCATAGGGGAAACACCCAGCGGAGATGTGTGCTGAAAGCACAAGTGCTCCTTAGGTGGTTTTGGTAATTAATGTCAACATATCTCTTGTTGGACTAACACTTTTATCTAGTATGTTTCAGATAAGTTCAACAATGGAGTGGCATGGACTAAAGGATGTGGGAACTCCTTCAAGATGCTAAGGACAAAGGATTGGCTCAAGCTTCAAGCTCAAGACTCTTCATTTTACATTTTAGTGATCCAAGATCACATTGAGTCTATAGGAAAAGCCAATACTATCAAGAAGGGATGAGGTGTTGCTTAATGAGTTTCTTGCTCCATAGTGATTAGTGATATGCTCCAAAACCCTCAACTACTTTCTCCCACTTCCACACATATGACCTAAACCCAAAGTCAAACTCGCCCCACCGATTCTTTCTATCCGCGCCACCGAAGTTCAGGATTCATAGCCACCGCCACAAACTCTAGGCAAATCGGTTTCACTGATAGGGATCTCGGTCTCACCGAGATGGGATTGTAATCTCTGCTTTCCCTTCAGAACGCTTTCAGCCTAACCAAGTGAGCGATCGGTCCCACCGAGATTGCAATGTAAACTCTCTCGCTTCCCTTTCGTAACATTTCGGTCTCACCGAAAGAGCGAATCGTCCCACCGAAGTTTACCTCGACCAACTCTCTCGTTAGCTAATTACCAAAATCGGTCTCACCGAAGTTTGTTTAATCGGTCTCACCGAGATTACGTTATGCCCTAACCCTAACCATATCGGTCCTACCGAAAGTTGCATATCGGTCCCACCGAAATCACTAACGGTCACTAGGTTTACCGAATCGTCCGACCGAAGTTTGTTGATTTGGTCCCATCGAGTTTGGTAAATTGTGTGTAACGGTTAGATTTTGTGTGGAGGCTATATATACCCCTCCACCTCCTCTTCATTCGTGGATAGAGCCAACAGAACAAACCTACACTTCCAACTTACCACTTCTGAGAGTGAACCACCTACATGTGTTGAGGCCAAGATATTCCATTCCTACCATATGAATCTTGATCTCTTGCCTTGCCCAAGTTGCTTTCCACCCAAATCTTCTTTCCACCAAATCCAAATCCCGTGAGAGAGAGTTGAGTGTTGGGGAGACTATCATTTGAAGCACAAGAGCAAGGAGTTCATCATCAACACACCATTTGTTACTTCTTGGAGAGTGGTGTCTCCTAGATTGGCTAGGTGTCACTTGGGAGCCTCCAACAAGATTGTGGAGTTGAACCAAGGAGTTTGTAAGGGCAAGGAGATCGCTTACTTCGTGAAGATCTACCGCTAGTGAGGCAAGTCCTTCGTGGACCCTTCGTGGGTGGAGCCTCCATGGACTCACAAGAACTGCTACTCCTTCGTGGGTTGAAGTCTCCATCAACGTGGATGTACGATAGCACCACCTATCGGAACCACGACAAAAACATCCGTGGTTCCAATTGGCGCTTGAATCCTCCAAAACCCTTCCCTTTACATTCTTGCAAGTTGCATGCTTTACTTTCCGCTGCTCATATACTCTTTGCATGCTTGCTTGTTATGTATTGTGAATGTTAAACTTGTGCCTAAACTCCACTTAAACTTAAAGAAGTTAAAAACTGCAACTTTGATACTTAGTGTCTAATCACCCCCCTCTAGACACCTCTTCTCAAGGTCCTACAAGTGGTATTAGAGCATTGGTCTCCATTGCCTTGGTTTAATCACCATTGGAGGAAGATGGATGAGTCTACTTTGGGGAGTCTTAGACATAGAGTGCCTATTCTTGATGGAGAGTATTTTCATGAGTGGAAAAATGAGATGCTTGTAATTTTCAATCAATATCATTTGAACAAGTACATTGCTAGCCCTTGTGCACCTTGTGTTGATCCTGTGCATCCTACCCTTGATGAATCAATTGACATGATTAGGAATCTTAGAACTGTTAATCTTATCACTAGAGGCTTGCCTAGAAACTTAATTAGAAACTTGCCTACTCTTGAGTGTGCCTATACTATATGGAAATTTCTTGAGGAACGCTTTCCAAATTATTCCTTGAAAAATCTAGATGAAATTCTCCATAAGTCTATTGCCTTGAGTAAGATGAATACTAGTGATCCTATGTTTGGTGATCGCCTATTTGAACTTACAAACCTTATGCGCTACAAAGGAGATGTTGGAATTATTGGTGATATTATTTCCGGCTATAAGAATTCATAAGCAAGATCATTGTCAAACTCACTCTAACGAATTACCCTCTCTAGGACTTGATCCACCACATGACGATGTTGAACATGGATACTATGATGAGGATGATGATAGTGACTTCGATCTTGACGATGCTATGATACATTTTGGTCTTATGCCAAATCTTCGGGGATATATGTCAGAGGAAAGGAATGGGTTCTTGACAAAGGATGTACCGACCACATGACCGGAGATAAAGACATGTTTCGTGAGCTTGCTGAAAATGATAGTCCTCGAAAAGTATGTCACTTTTGGTGACAACTCAAAGGGTAAGGTGGTTGGCCTCGTAAGGTGGCCATCTCACATGACAGCTCCATTCAGAATGTTATGCTCGTTGAATCTCTTGGCTACAACTTACTTTCAAAGATTCAGACTTGCTGATTTCGGTTTCAATGTCCTATTTATCAAGTAGATTGCCAAGTGTTTCGTCGAGACAATCATAAAATGGTCTTTACCGCAGATAATGAGAGGTGATCTTTACATTGTTGATTTCTAAAAAGGCACAACCTAAAACTTGCTTCATTGCTAAATCCTCAAAAGGTTGGTTATTTCATAGACGACTAGGTCACGCTGGCATACGCGTAAACCTTGACAAGCTTATTAAAGGAAATCATATCCTTGGAGTTAACGCTGTCATATTTGATAAGGATAGACTTTGCAGCGCTTTGTCGCAGTGTAAACAAAGTTGGAGGAAGGCATCCCGTGAAGAATATCATGACCACAAGAAGGCCACTCGAGCTACTTCATATGGATCTCTTTGGTCCCAACGCTACAAAAGTCTTAGTGGAAATTCTTTTGGTCTAGTTATAGTTGATGATTTTTCAAGATTTACGTGGGTCTTCTTTCTCGATGATAAATCGCAGGTCCAAAAGATCTTCAAAAACTTCGCTTAGGAAGGCTCAAAATCAGTTTGAAGTGAAGATCAAGAAGGTTCGCAGCGATTAACGGAACGGAGTTCAAGAAAGCAAATGTGGACACCTTTCTTGACGAAGAAGGGATTTCACACGAGTTCTCGGTAACGCATACACCTCAACAAAGTGGAGTTGTTGAGAGGAAGAACCGGACGCTCATCGAAATGGCGAGAACGATGCTTGATGAGTACAAGACGTCGAAGCATTTTTGGGCAGAAGCGGTTGAGACAGCTTGTCATGCAACAAAACGCTTGTATCTTCACAAGCTACTCGGCAAGACGCCATACGAGCTCCTCACCGGTAACAAACCCCAAGTTGGATACTTTTGAGTATTCGCCCAAAGTGCTACATTCTTGATAAGCATCGCTGCTCAAAATTTGCTCCTAAATCACATGAAGGTTTCCTACTAGGTTATTGCTCAAACTTCACACTTACCGTGTCTACAACAATTTCACCAGAAAGGTTGAAGAGACGGTAGATGTGAAGTTTGATGAATCTAACGGCTCGCAAGTAGAGCAATTGCCAATTGATGTAGGAGACAAAGGCCCTTCGAAATGGCGAGAACGATGCTTGATGAGTACAAGATGCCGAAGCACTTTTGGGCAGAAGCGGTTGAGACAGCTTGTCATGCAACAAATCGCTCAGATCTTCACAAGCTACTCGGCAAGACGGCATACGAGCTCCTCACCGTAACAAACCCCAAGTTGGATACTTTCGAGTATTCGCCCAAAGTGCTACATTCTTGATAAGCATCGCTGCTCTAAATTTTCTCCTAAGTCTCATGAAGGTTTCCTACTAGGTTATGGCTCAAACTCTCACACTTCCCGTGTCTACAACAATTTCACCTGAAAGGTTGAAGAGACGGTAGATGTGAAGTTTGATGAGTCCAACGGCTCGCAAGTAGAGCAATTGCCAATTGATGTAGGAGACAAAGATCCTTCGGAAGAAATCCAAGACTTGTCTATTGGCAAGGTCCATCCAACGGAGGTGAAGGAGAGTACCGTCCGTCCCAAGTGGAAGCTTCTACTTCACGACAAGGTGAACCAAGAGTTGATACGGAAGCATCCACAAGTGGGACACACCAAGATGAAGAAAACGAGGAAGCGCGCCAAGATGAACGCCAACAACCTCCTTCTCCACCACCACAAGAGAACAACAACGCCAACAATGAAGAAGGCCAAGAAGAAGAACAAGATGAAGAAGAAGTTCAACCAAGAACCAAGCAAAAGCTTTCACGAAGTTCGAGCAAGAATTGCTAAAGACCATCCTGCCGAAAGCAAATCTACAATGATATTCAAACCGGAGAATCACTCGCCTAAAAACTCATTTAGCTAACTTTTGTGAAAAACTATTCTTTCATCTCTAGCATTGAACCTATGAAGGTCGAAGAAGCATTGGAAGATCCGGATTGGATAAATGCTATGCATGAAGAGCTACACAACTTTGAGAGGAACCAAGTTTGGACATTGGTTGAGAAGCCCGACAACAACCACAACATCATCGGTACCAAATGGGTGTTTCGCAACAAGCAAGATGAAGATGGACAAGTAGTTCGCAACAAAGCACGCCTCGTCGCCCAAGGCTACACACAAGTCGAAGGTATGGACTATGGTGAGACTTACGGTCCCGCTATAGACTTGAGTCCATTCGCATCTTACTTGCCTATGCTAATCACCACGATATCACTTTGTACCAAATGGACATTAAAAGTGCTTTTCTAAATGGCGAAATAGAGGAGGAAGTTTATGTTAAACAACCTCCCGGCTTTGTCAATCTTAAGAAACCAAATCATGTTTACAAACTTCACAAAGCCCTTTATGGTCTTAAACAAGCTCCTAGAGCGTGGTATAAATGCTTGACCAAGTTCCTTATTGAAAAAGGCTTTGAAATTGGGAAAATTGATTCCACACTTTTTACTAAAAGGGTTAATGGAGAACTATTTGTGTGCCAAATCTATGTTGATGATATTATATTTGGTTCAACTAACCCTCATTTTAGTGAAAAGTTTGGGAAGCTAATGTCGGAGAAGTTTGAGATGTCTATGATGAGTGAACTCAAATTCTTTCTTGGGTTGCAAATCAAGAAAACTAAGGAAGGTACTTTTGCTTCTCAAACGAAGTACACTAAGGACTTATTCAAGAAGTTCAATATGCAAGAGTGCAAAGGTATGTCTACACCCATGCCTACTAGTGGACATCTTGATTTGACCAAAGATGGTAAACCAAATGACCAAAAGGTTAATCGGTCTATGATTGGTTCATTGTTATACCTATGTGCTTCACGTCCCGATATTATGCTAAGTGTGTTCATGTTTGCACGATATCAAGCTGCTCCTAAAGAATGTCATCTTAAGGCCGTGAAAAGGATAGTGAGATACTTAATCCATACACCAAATTTTGGCATTTGGTATCCTAAGAGGGCCTCTTTCGATCTTGTTGGCTACTCCGACTCGGACTATGCCGGTGACAAGGTTGATAGAAAGTCCACTTCGGTTACTTGTCAATTTCTTGGTAGATCTCTTGTGTCTTGGTCTTCCAAGAAACAAAACTCGTATCTCAGATCCACCGCCAAGCCGGAATACATTGTCGCCGGTTCATGTTGTGCTCATTACTTTGGATGAACCAAACTCTTAAAGATTATGGGATATATGTGAAACATGTTCCATTGCTTTGTGACAATGAAAGTGCTATCAAAATTGGTCATAATCCCGCATAAACATTCTCGAACTAAGCATATTGAAGTCTGTCATCATTTCATTCGAGATCATGTTGCCAAGGGTGACATTAATCTTAAGCATGTTCACACCGAAAAGCAATTAGCGGATATATTCACTAAACCTCTTGATGAGAAAGTGTTTTGCAGGTTGAGAGGAGAATTGAACATCATAGATGCTTCAAACTTGGAGTAGAAACTCCATTGGATACATGCAAGACATGAGCTTATGACTAATCCATGATATCTCTCTTATGATGAAAATCTTATGTCTTGGATATATTTGCATCTTGCATGTTATATAACCCATGTAGGTACTTGGTTGAATCAAATTCCATGAGATTCTAATCTAATCCCCCCCCCTTTAGACACCACTTCTCAAGATCCTACAAGTGGTATCAGAGCAATCTCTACATCACCAAGTCTCTACACTATGGTGGTTGAAGACAAGGAAGCATGAAACCATTCAACATATCCTTTGACAAATTCTATGTTTGGGTTTCATGATCGCCATTTCGGATACACAAATGCTCTTCCTTGCAAGAACTAACCCATGTAGGTAGATGGACTCAAATTCCAAGTGGTGCTCCAAACTCTTGATGAGCTACATCAATCTTGAGCAACCCACACAAGTTCAACTACATGATCAACACCACCTACCAAGGTATGTTATTCCATCTTAGAGAAGCTTTACTCTAAGTCATGAGCTAAAGCAACTCGACTAGATGTGAATACATCAAGATGCTTAAACGAAAAATGGTAACCCCATTTTGAGCTTAAACGATGAGTATGACCTATGATCAAGTGATCTCACTTGACTCCTAAGTCAATATACTCTAACATAGGTGACTTTGTCGCCGACCATCTCTAGATGAAGTTCTCTTGTGTTCTTTTCTGTGTTTTTGCATTTGTCTCATGCATATTTGTTTCCTTTCAAAAAAACTTCATCTAGATTTCTTTTCTTTTCTTTCTGCTTGCTCGTGATTTTCTCGTGATCCAATTCATTGCATATCATTTCAAGAAATTCTTTGCAAATCTTTGTGAGATCTTACTAGTCTAGTGAGCTGAGGTGACAAGTGTTTTCTCTGCGATGAACTCGGGTTTCACCGATTTGTTGTTTTCGGTCCAAGCAATCCTTTCGGTACAACCGAAGCATACCACTCGGTGCCACCGATTTCACAACAGGAAAAACAGTTTGCCACTTATTCTGTGTTTCTTCTGATCCAGCTCCACTCAATGAATCTTGTCCTCTACAAGCATCACATTTCAATAAATGCTTTGTGCTGTGACTCAAGGATCAAACCCTTCTTGGAAATTGATGTCAAAGGGGGAGAGAGAGATCACATCAAAGCTTATCACTTAGAGAGAGATCACATCAAAACTTATCACTTCCAACGGGAAAGAGAGAGAAATCTCCAGGGGGAGAGAATACTCAAGGATCCCAGATGCTTGATGTTCAAGAGGAGAGATGCCACATATCCTCTTGAAGGGAAAGACATGTTCATATGTGCTTATTTGCATTAGCTCTGTTCTTTTATATCTTTCAGCTCTGATTTTCTGTTCCCTATGTTCTCCCCAAAGATCCCATGCTAGATTCAGGGGGAGCAAGACATCTAAGGGAAAGAAATCATTTAAATTCATTACATATCTTTACTCTTGGGGACATGTCTAATCCAATGTGGTACTTAGTACTCACTCTCTACATGTCATCCCAGTCTTGGTATTCTTGTGGTTGCTTCTGTTTGCACTGGCTAGTAAGTGTATCTGTGTTATCTAACCTTGTTTACGCAGGTTCATTTCATCCTAAGACAACTCAAGACTACAAGGTAAGTATATGCATCACAATCATGTGTATGAGGAATTCTTGCTGATGTACATACTGTTTGCAAGAAGGACTCATGAGCACGAAGGTATTTTCTTTAATATTCTTTGCTCTGATGCATATGGTTAAGATACATGTAACACATTGCCTACTCTATCATGGTTATGCTCTCACATGCTTCTATATTCCATATTCACAAGATTGCATACATGTAGGGGGAGCCTATGCTTGTTACATGTCTTTCCGAAGCTTTACTTGCTATTCTTTATATCTTTATCTAAAGTTTTGATGTATGTTGTCATCAATTACCAAAAAGGGGGAGATTGAAAGCACAAGTGCTCCCTAGGTGGTTTTGGTAATTAATGTCAACATATCTCTTGTTGGACTAACACTTTTATCTAGTATGTTTCAGATAAGTTCAACAATGGAGTGGCATGGACTAAAGGATGTGGGAACTCCTTCAAGATGCTAAGGACAAAGGATTGGCTCAAGCTTCAAGCTCAAGACTCTTCATTTTACATTTTAGTGATCCAAGATCACATTGAGTCTATAGGAAAAGCCAATACTATCAAGAAGGGATGAGGTGTTGCTTAATGAGTTTCTTGCTCCATAGTGCTTAGTGATATGCTCCAAAACCCTCAACTACTTTCCCACTTCCACACATATGACCTAAACTCCAAAGTCAAACTCGGCCCCACCGATTCTTTCTATCCGCGCCACCGAAGTTCAGATGTCATAGCCACCGCCACAAACCCTAAGCAAATCGGTTTCACTGATAGGGGATCTCGGTCCACCGAGATGGGATTGTAATCTCTGCTTCCTTCAGAACGCTTCGGTCTAACCAAGTGAGCGATCGGTCCCACCGAGATTGCAATGTAAACTCTCTCGCTTCCCTTTCGTAACATTTCGGGTCTCACCGAAAGAGCGAATCGGTCCCACCGAAGTTTACTCCGACCAACTCTCTGGTTAGCTAATTACCAAAATCGGTCTCACCGAGTTTGTGTAATCGGTCTCACCGAGATTATGTTATGCCCTAACCCTAACAATATTGGTCCTACCGAGTTGCATATCGGTCCCACCGAAATCACTAACAGTCACTAGGTTTACTGAATCGGTCCGACCGAGTTTGTTGATTCGGTCCCACCGAGTTTGGTAAATTGTGTGTAACGGTTAGATTTTGTGTGGAGGCTATATATACCCCTCCACCTCCTCTTCATTCGTGGAGAGAGCCATCGTAACAAACCTACACTTCCAACTTACCAGCCCGAGAGAGAACCACTTACATATGTGTTGAGGCCAAGATATTCCATTCCTACCATATGAATCTTGATCTCTAGCCTTCCCCAAGTTGCTTTCCACTCAAATCTTCTTTCCACCAAATCCAAATCCTGTGAGAGAGAGTTGAGTGTTGGGGAGACTATCATTTGAAGCACAAGAGCAAGGAGTTCATCATCAACACACCATTTGTTACTTCTTGGAGAGTGGTGTCTCCTAGATTGGCTAGGTGTCACTTGGGAGCCTCCAACAAGATTGTGGAGTTGAACCAAGGAGTTTGTAAGGGCAAGGAGATCGCCTACTTCGTGAAGATCTACCGCTAGTGAGGCATGTCCTTCGTGGGCTTACGCACCATGGTGGGATAGACAAGGTTGCTTCTTCGTGGACCCTTCATGGGTGGAGCCTCCGTGGACTCACAAGAACTGCTACTCCTTCGTGGGTTGAAGTCTCCATCAACGTGGATGTACGATAGCACCACCCATCGGAACCACGACAAAAACATCCGTGGTTCCAATTGCGTTTGAATCCTCCAAAACCCTTTTTACATTCTTGCAAGTTGCATGCTTTACTTTCCGCTGCTCATATACTCTTAGCATGCTTGCTTGTTATGTATTGTGAATGTTAAACTTGTGCCTAAACTCCACTTAAACTTAAAGAAGTTAAAAACTGCAACTTTGATACTTTGTGTCTAATCACCCCTCCCCCCTCTAGACACCTCTTCTCAAGGTCCAACATGTGCGCACACGTCGGCGCGGGTGAGGGAGTCCTGGATTAGGGGGTCTCCGGACAGATGGACTATATCCTTTGGCCGGACTATTGGACTATGAAGATACAAGATTGAAGACTTCGTCCCATGTCCGGATGGGACTCTCCTTGGCGTGGAAGGTAAGCTTGGCAATACGGATATGTAGATCTCCTCCCTTGTAACCGACTCAGGTAACCCTAGCCCTCCGGTGTCTATATAAATCGGAGGGGTTAGTCCTAGGACAACAACAATCATACCATAGGCTAGCTTCTAGGGTTTAGCCTCTATGATCTCGTGGTAGATCAACTCTTGTAATACTCATATCATCAAGATCAATCAAGCAGTAAGTAGGGTATTACCTCCATCGAGAGGGCCCGAACCTGGGTAAACATTGTGTCCCCGCCTCGTTACCATCCGCCTTAGACGCACGCTCGGGATCCCCACCCGAGATCCGCCGGTTTTAACACCGACATTGGTGCTTTCATTGAGAGTTCCACTGCCGCCACCGTAAGGCTTGATGGCTCCTTCGATCATTGGTAACAATGCTATCCAGGTGAGGTCTTCCTCCCGGATAGATCTTCAGATTCGGGCGGTTTTCAGACCGCGGGCCAACTCGCTTGGCCATCTGGAGCAGATCGATAGCTACGCCCCTGGCCACCAGGTCAGGTTCTGAAACTTGAACTATACTGCCAACATTCGCGGAGACTTGATCTTCGATGGATTCGAACCCATGTCAGGTGCGCCGCACAATCATGACGAGCATGACGTAACTCTACTGTCGGACAGTGTTCGGGAGATCACACCTGCAACTACTCCGGCCCTCAATCCGGAGCAAATTGTGCCATCCGAGGACGGGTGGATAGACCCCGCCATGGAGGCCGCACTCTCAGTAGCAATAGAGCCAACATCGACTTCACCCTTGCAAGAGCCGTGGTTGTTGAACCATTGATTCGCCCCGCCCACGGGCTCCGAGCCGCCACGTCTGCGTGCTTATCGAACTGGATAGGGCACCGATCATGGAGTTCACCTCCGCTGATATCTTTCAAAGACTCGCCTCGCAATGTGCTAAATTCATTAAGGTCCCTCTCCTTGTCGAGAACCTTGGCGAACTATGTCCGCTAGGATGGGATGCGCATTTACGAAGAAATTCGCCCCCACCCACCACCACTTAGTAGCCATCGCCGATGATTTAACCGACATGCTCGACTTCGACCAAGACATCGACGGTATGGACGACGATGCAGAGACGAATGTAAACCACCGCCTACGTGGCGCTGGACCGCCACCTCATCATATGATATATACTTGGTGGATACCCCCAAAGAAGGCAATGGCGATAAGACAGCGGAGGATGACCCCTCCAAGAAGCAACCCAAGCATCGACGTCAGCGGCGCCGCTCTAAGTCCCGCCATAGCAAAAGTAGTTATACTGGCACAAGAGACAATAACACTCCGGATAGTGCCGAAGACGACGAAAATCCCCTCCAGCCAGATTTAGAGCAGGAGGATGAACAAGCTAGCCCTCCAGAACGGGCAGCAGATGGAGAAACAGAGGATGACAATTACATGCCTCTCTCCGAAGACGAAGTGAGCCTCGGCGACTGCTACGTCTTGAGCTTGCATTGGTTTTCCCCGAAGAGGAGAGGATGATGCAGCAGAGTAGCGTAAGTATTTCCCTCAGTTTTTGAGAACCAAGGTATCAATCCAGTAGGAGGCCACGCGCAAAGTCCCTCGTACCTATACAAAGAAATAGCTCCTCGCAACCAACACGAATTAGGGGTTGTCAATCCCTTCACGGTCACTTACGAGAGTGAGATCTGATAGAGATGATAGATAATATTTTTGGTATTTTTGGTATAAAGATGCAAAGTAAAATAAAAGGCAAAGTAAAAAAGCAAAGCAATAATAAAGCGATGGAAGATTAATATGATGAAAATAGACCCGGGGGCCATAGATTTCACCAAAGGGCTTCTCTCAAGAGCATAAGTATTTTACGGTGGGTGAACGAATTCATCGTTGAACAATTGATGTAATTGAGCATAGTTATGAGAGTATCTAGGTATGATCATGTATATAGGCATCACGACGAGACAAGTAGACCGACTCATGCCTCGCATCTACTACTATTACTCCACTCATCGACCGCTATCCAAAGATGCATCTAGAGTATTAAGTTAATGAAAACAGAGTAACGCCTTAAGCAAGATGACATGATGTAGAGGAATAAATTCATGCAATATGATAAATACCCCATCTTGTTATCCTCGATGGCAACAATACAATACGTGCCTTGCAACCCTTTCTGTCACTGGGTAAGGACACCACAAGATTGAACCCAAAGCTAAGCACTTCTCCCATTGCAAGAACTACCAATCTAGTTGGCCAAACCAAATGGATAATTCGAAGAGACTTGCAAAGATAACTCAATCATACATAAAAGAATTCAGAGAAGATTCAAATATTGCTCATAGATAATCTTGATCATAAACCCACAATTCATCGATCTCAACACACACACCGCAAAAAGAAGATTACATCGAATAGATCTCCACGAGAGAGGGGGAGAACATTGTATTGAGATCCAAAAAGAGAGAAGAAGCCATCTAGCTACTAACTATGGACCCAAGGTCTCGAGGTAAACTACTCACACTTCATCGGAGAGGCTATGATGATGATGTAGAAGCCCTCCGTGGTGGAATCCCTTCCTGGTGGAGCTCCTAACAGGCCCCAAGATGGGATCTCGTGGATACGTAAAGTTGCGGCGGTGGAATTAGGTTTTGGCCCGTGATCTCGATCTGTTGGGGGTACGAGGTATATATAGGAGGAAGGAGTACGCCGGTGGAGTTGAGGCCCACGAGGCAGTGGCGCGCCTAGGGGGCGCCCACCTCGTGGGCCGCCTGTGGCTTTCTTGACGGAGGGTCCAAGTCTCCGGGTCTTATCTCGATGAGAAAATCACGCTCTCAAGATTTCATTCCGCTTGGACTCGTTAGATATTCCGCTTTCTTCGAAACACTGAAATAGGCAAAAAAAACAGCAATTCTGCGTTGGGCCTCCTGTTAATAGATTAGTCCCAAAAGTAATATAAAAGTGGAAAATAAAGCCCAATATAGTCCAAAACAATAGATAATATAGCATGGAGCAATCAAAAATTATAGATATGTTGGAGACGTATCAGGCATCCCCAAGCTTAATTCCTGCTCGTCCTCGAGTAGGTAAATGATAAAAAGAGAATTTTTTATCCAGAGTGCTACTTGGCATAATTTCAATGTAACTCTTCTTAATTGTGGTATGAATATTCAGATCCGAATGATTCAAGACAAAAGTTCATATTGACATAAAAATAATAATACTTCAAGCATACTAACAAAGCAATCATGTCTTCTCAAAATAACATGGCCAAAGAAAGTTATGCCTACAAAATCATATAGTCTGGCTATGCTCTATCTTCACCACACAAAGTATTTAAATCATGCACAACCCCGATGACAAGCCAAGCAATTGTTTCATACTTTTGACATTTTCAAAACTTTTTCAATCTTCAAGAATACATGAGCGTGAGCCATGGATATAGCACTATATGTGGAATAGAATGGCGGTTGTGGAGAAGACAAAAGAGGGAAGATAGTCTCACGTCAACTAGGCGTATCAACGGGCTATGGAGATGCCCATCAATAGATATCAATGTGAGTGAGTAGGGATTGCCATGCAACGGATGCACTAGAGCTATAAGTATATGAAAGCTCAACAAATGAAACTAAGTGGGTGTGCATCCAACTCGCTTGCTCACGGAGACCTAGGGCAATTTGAGGAAGCCCATCATTGGAATATACAAGCCAAGTTCTATAATGAAAAATTCCCACTAGTATATGAAAGTGACAAAACGAGAGACTCTCTATTATGAAGATCATGCTGCTACTTTGAAGCACAAGTGTGGTAAAAGGATAGTAACATTGTCCCTTCTCTCTTTTTCTCTCATTTTTTTTAATCTTGGGCCTTTTCTCTTTTTTTTGGCCTCTTTCTTTTATTTTTCGTCCGGAGGCTCATCCCGACTTATGGGGGAATCATAGTCTCTATCATACTTTCCTCACTTGGGACAATGCTCTAAAAATGATGATCATCACACTTTTATTTTTCTTACAACTCAACAATTACTTAGAAAAAAATATGACTCTATGTGTATGTCTTCGGCGGTGTACCGGGATATGCAATGATTCATAAGTGACATGTATGCAAGAATTATGAACGGTGGCTTTGCCACAAATACGATGTCAACTAAATGATCATGCTAAGCAATATGACAATGATGGAGCGTGGTCATAATAAACGGAACGGTGGAAAGTTGCATGGCAATATATCTCGAATGTCTATGGAAATGCCATGATAGGTAGGTATGGTGGCTGTTTTGAGGAAGGTATATGGTGAGTGTATGATACCGCTAAAAGTGCGTGGTTTAGAAAGGCTAGCAATGGTGGAAGGGTGAGAAAAGTGCGTATAATCCATGGACTCAACATTAGTCATAAAGAACTCATATACTTATTGCAAAAATCTACAAGTTATCAAAGCAAAGTATTACACGCATGCTCCTAGGGGGATAGATTGGTAGGAAAAGACCATCGCCGTCCCCGACCGCCACTCATAAGGAAGACAATCAATAAATAAATCATGCTCCGACTTCATCACATAACGGTTCACCATACGCATGCTACGGGAATCACAAACTTTAACACAAGTATTCCTCAAATTCACAATTACTCAACTAGCATGACTCTAATATTATCACCTCCATATCTCAAAACAATTATCAAGCATCAAACTTTTCTTAGTATTCAACGCACTCAAAAGAAAGTTTTACAAATCTTGAATACCAAGCATATTATTATTAAGCAAATTACCATGCTATTTAAGACTCTCAAAATAATCTAAGTGAAGCATGAGAGATCAATAGTTTCTTTAAAACAAATCCACCACCGCGTTTCTAAAAGATATAAGTGAAGTACTAGAGCAAAACTATCAAGCTCAAAAGATATAAGTGAAGCACATAGAGCAAAAACTATCAAGCTCAAAAGATATAAGTGAAGCACATAGAGTATTCTAACAAATTCCAATTCATGTATGGCTCTCTCAAAAGGTGTGTACAGCAAGGATGATTGTGGTAAACTAACAAGAAAAGACGCAAATAATACAATACGCTCCAAGCAAAACACATATCATGTGATGAATAAAAATATAGCTCCAAGTAAAGTTACCGATGGAAGTGGATCGAAAGAGGGATGCCTTCCGGGCATCCCCAAGCTTTTACTTTTGGTGTACTTGGATTATCTTGGGGTGCCATGGGAATCCCCAAGCTTAGGCTCTTGCCACTCCTTGTTCCATAATCCATCAAAAAATCACCCAAAACTTGAAAACTTCACAACACAAAACTCAACAGAAATCTCGTGAGTCTGCTAGCTTAAAGAAAACAAAAGAACACTTCAAGGTACTGTAATGAACTCATTATTTATTTATATTGGTGTTAAACCTACTGTATTCCAACTTCTATGGATTATAAACTATTTTACTAGCCATAGATTTATCAAAATAAGCAAACAACACACGAAAAACAGAATCTGTCAAAACAGAACAGCCTGTAGTAATCTGTAACTAACGCAAACTTCTGGAACTCCAAAAATTCAGACAAAATAGGACGACCTAGGAATTTTTTTTATTGATTAGTAGCAATTGTAATCACTATTTTATCACGTTCTGGTGATTTTTAACAATTGTTTTCGTGAACCGAAAGTTTCTGGAAATTACAGCAAGATCAAATAACTATTATCCAAGAAGATCCTATAGGTTTAACTTGGCACAAACACTAATTAAAACACAAAACCACATCTAAACATAAGGTAGATGGATTATTTATTCCTAAACAGAAACAAAAATAAAAAAATAAAAATAAAATTGGGTTGCCTCCCAACAAGCGCTATCGTTTAACGCCCCTAGCTAGGCATAAAAGCAAGGATAGATCTAGGTATTGCCATCTTTGGTGGGCAATCCATATGTGGCTCTCATAATAGATTCATATAGTAATTTTATCTTCTTCCTAGGGAAGTGTTCCATGCCTTTCTTTAATGGGAATTGGAATTTAATATTCCTTCCTTCACATCAATAATTGCACCAATCGTTTCTAAGGAAAGGTCTGCCAAGAATAATAGGGCATGAAGGATTGCAATCTATATCAAAACGATAAAATCTATGGGCACATAATTCCTATTTGCAACAATAAGAACATCATTAATTCTTCCCGTAGGTTTCTTAATAGTGGAATCATAAGGTGCAAGTTTAGAGAGCATTCATCAAAATCACGAAAATCTAGCAAATCACATAAAGTTTTGGGAATAGTGGAAACACTAGCACCCAAATCACATAAAGCATAAAATTCATGATCCTTAATCTTAATTTTAATAGTTGGTTCCCACTCATCATAAAGTTTTCTAGGGATAGAGACTTCCGACTCAAGTTTTTCCTCATAAGATTGCATCAAGGCATCAACGATATGTTTAGTAAATGCTTTATTTTGACTATAAGCATGCGGAGAATTTAGCACGGATTGTAACAAGGAAATACAATCAATTAAAGAGCAACTTTCATAGTTAAATTCCTTGAAATCCAAAAATAGTGGGTTTAGCAACATCTAAGGTTTTACTTTCTTCAATCCCACTTTTATCAATTTTAGCATCATAATCTAAAAGCTCTGAATTTTAGAACGCCTTCTAGGTAAAGGTGACTCATATTCAATATCATCATTATCAAGATTCATATTGCAAAACAAAGATTTGATAGGGGACACATCAATAACTTTTAGATCTTCATCTTGATTTTCATGGGAATCGGAAGAACACGCTTTAATAAAGGCATCTTTCATAGCACGCATCCTAGCGGTTCTTTCCTTGCACTCATCAATGGAAATTCTCATGGCTTTGAGAGACTCATTGATATCATGCTTAGGAGGAATAGATCTAAGCTTTAAAGAATCAACATCAAGAGAAATTTTATCAACGCTCCTAGCCAATTCATCAACCTTAAGTAATTTCTCTTCAAGCAAAGCATTAAAATTCTTTTGTGAATTCATAAACTCTTTAACACTATTCTCAAATTCATAGGGCATCTTATTAAAATTTCCATAAGAGTTGTTGTAGGAATTTCCATAATTATTAGAAGGATTACTAGGATAGGGCCTAGGATTAAAATTCCCTCTATATGCGTTGTTACCAAAATTATTCCTACCAACAAAATTCACATCCATAGATTCATTATTATTCTCAATAAAAGTAGACAAAGGCATATCATTAGGATCAGAAGAAACACTCTTAGTAGCAAATAATTTCATAAGTTCATCCATCTTTCCACTCAAAACATTAATTTCTTCTATCGCATGCACTTTTTTATTAGTAGATCTTTCAATGTGCCATTGAGAATAATTAACCATAATATTGTCTAGAAGTTTAGTAGCATCTCCTAAAGTGATTTCCATAAAAGTGCAACCCGCGGCCTAATCTAAAATATTTCTAGAAGCAAAATTCAATCCGCATAAATTTTTGTATAATCATCCACAAATTCAAACCATGAGTAGGGCAATTACGATCATTACTTTCATTCTCTCCCAAGCTTGTGCAACATGTTCATGATCAAGTTGCTTAAAATTCATAATATCGCTTCTAAGAGAGATGATCTTAGTGGGAGGAAAATACTTAGAGATAAAAGCATCTTTGCACTTGTTCCAAGAATCAATACTATTTTTAGGCAAAGACGAAAACCAAGCTTTAGCACGATCTCTAAGAGAAAAAGGAAATAGCTTCAATTTAACAAGATCATTCTCAACATCTTTCTTCTTTTGCATATCACACAAATCCACGAAGCTATTTAAATGAGTAGCGGCATCTTCACTAGGAAGGCCATAATTGATATTTCATAACAAGATTCAATAAAGCAGCATTGATTTCAGCAATCAGAGTGCTAAGGAAATCATTATTGTTGGTATTGGTAAAGTCACGCAATTTGGTATTATCTTGAGCCATAGTGACAAGCAAGCAATCCAACACACAAGCAAACAGAAAAAAGGCAAGTGAAAAGAGAGGAGGAGATTGGGAAAGAGAGGGCGAATAAAACGGCCAGGGTGAAGTGGGGAGAGGAAAACGAGAGGCAAATGGCAAATAATGTAATGCAAGAGATAAGGGATTGTGATGGGTACTTGGTATATTGACTTTCGCCTAGACTCCCCGGCAACGGCGCCAGAAATCTCGCTTGCTACGCCTTGATCTTGCCTTGGTTTTCCTCAAGAGGAGAGGATGATGCAGCAGAGTAGCGTAAGTATTTCCCTCAGTTTTTGAGAACGAAGGTATCAATCCAAAGAGGGAGGCCACGCTGCAAGTCCCTCGCACCTACACAAAACAAATAGCTCCTCGCAACCAACGCGAATAGGGGTTGTCAATCCCTTCACGGTCACTTACGAGAGTGAGATCCGATAGAGATGATAGATAATATTTTTGGTATTTTTGGTATAAAGATGCAAAGTAAAATAAAAGGCAAAGTAAAAATCAAAGCAATAATAAAGCGATGGAAGATTAATATGATGAAAATAGACCCGGGGGCCATAGATTTCACTAGTGGCTTCTCTCAAGAGCATAAGTATTTTACGATGGGTGAACGAATTGCTATTGAGCAATTGACAGAATTGAGCATAGTTATGAGAGTATCTAGGTATGATCATGTATATAGGCATCACGTCCGAGACAAGTAGACCGACTCCTGCCTGCATCTACTACTATTACTCCACTCCTCGACCGCTATCCAGCATGCATCTAAAGTATTAAGTTAATGAAAACAGAGTAACGCCTTAAGCAAGATGACATGATGTAAAGGAATAAATTCATGCAATATGATAAATACCCCATCTTGTTATCCTTGATGGCAACAATACAATACGCTCCTTGCAACCCTTTCTCACATCGGGTAAGGACACCGCAAGATTGAACCCAAAGCTAAGCACTTATCCCATTGCAAGAACTACCAATCTAGTTGGCCAAACCAAACGGATAATTCAAAGAGACTTGCAAAGATAACTCAATCATACATAAAAGAATTCAGAGAAGATTCAAATATTGCTCATAGATAATCTTGATCATAAACCCACAATTCATCGGTCTCAACGAACACACCGCAAAAAGAAGATTACATCGAATAGATCTCCACGAGAGAGGGAGAGAACATTGTATTGAGATCCAAAAAGAGAGAAGAAGCCATCTAGCTACTAACTATGGACCAAGGTCTGAGGTAAACTACTCACACTTCATCGGAGAGGCTATGATGATGATGTAGAAGCCCTCCATGGTGGAATCCTTCCATGGAGTTCGAACAGGCCCCAAGATGGGATCTTGTGGATACGTAAAGTTGCGGCGGTGGAATTAGGTTTTGGCCCAGATCTGATTTGTTGGGGGTACGAGGTATATATAGGAGGAAGGAGTACGTCGGTGGAGCTTGAGGGGCCCACGAGGCGTGGGGCGCGCCCTAGGGGGCGCCTCTACCTCGTGGCCGCCTCGTGGCTTTCTTGACGGAGGGTCCAAGTCTCCGGGTCTTATCTCGATGAGAAAATCACGCTCTCAAGATTTCATTCCGTTTGGACTCCGTTTGATATTCTGTTTCTTTGAAACACTAAAATAGGCAAAAAAACAGCAATTCTGGGCTGGGCCTCCTGTTAATAGGTTAGTCCCAAAAGTAATATAAAAGTGGAAAATAAAGCCCAATATAGTCCAAAACAATAGATAATATAGCATGGAGCAATCAAAAATTATAGATACGTTGGAGACGTATCAGCGATGAAGAATTGATCGTGCCTGAGGATCCCGTTGAGCAGGAGCGCTTCAAGCGCCGGCTTATAGCCACAGCGAATAGCGTGAAGAAAAAGAAACAATAGCTTTGAGCTGATCAAGATTTGCTAGCAGACAGATGGACCGAAGTCCTTGCGGCCGAGGAATACGAACTCGAACGCCCCTCCAAGAGATACCCAAAGCGCAAGTTGCTACCACGACTCGAGGAGGAAGCATTGAAACCTACATCACCAGCATACGATGCGGCTGATCGGCCACCTCGCGGCCGAGACAGAGAGGCATTTCAGCCTGAAGTTCAGCCTGCACCCATCCACCACTCAAACAAAAATACCAAGGCCCGGGGCAACACGCGGGACCTGTGAGACGTATGGGAAAACAAGGCAAAACATGCAAGATCGATCTACGGATCACGGGGGCACACACCAACGCGGGACGATGACCATCACGCCGGATACACTAAAGTAAATCCGCCAGCCGTAATATAGCGTATAAGACTCATATGAACTGCGCCGTGATATAGCCCGCATGCAGGCGCCAAGACACCCCTATGCTTCACCGATGAAGTAATGGATCACGAATTCCCAAAGGGTTTTAAACCTGTAAATATTGAATCATATGATGGGACAACAGACCTCATGGTATGGATCGAGGATTTCCTCCTCCACATCCACATGGCTCATGGTGATGATCTACATGCCATCAATTACCTCCCACTAAAACTCAAAGGACCAGCTCGGCATTGGCTGAATAGCTTGCCGCCAGACTCTTTGGCGCTTGGGAGGATTTGGAAGGTGCATTCCTCGACAACTTCTGTGGCACTTATGTGCGACCACCGGATGCCGATGACTTGAGCCATATAACTCAGCAGCCAGGGGAATCGGCCAGGCAATTCTGGACACGGTTCCTAACTAAGAAGAATCAAATAGTCGACTGTCCGGATGCAGAGGCCTTAGCAGCATTTAAGCATAACATCCGTGACGAATGGCTCACCCGGCACCTCGGCCAAGAGAAGCTAAAATCCATGGCAGCCCTCACGACACTTATGACCCGCTTTTGTGCGGGCGAAGATATATGGTTGGCTCGTAGTACTAATACAGCAAGCAAACCTAGCATATCAGAAGCCAGGGATAGCAACGGCAAACCACGACGCAACAGACACAAGCGCCGCAAATATGGTGAAAACGCCGAAAGTACGACAGTTAATGCCGGATTCAAGGGCTCAAAGTCCGGTCAGCGGAAAGGCCACCCAAAAATAAAAATCCGGGTCCATCCAGTCTGGACCGCATACTCGATCGCCAATGCCAAATTCATGGCACCCTAGAAACGCCAGCCACCCATACCAACAGAGAATGTTGGGTCTTCAAACAAGCCGGCAGGGCAGGCGCCAAAGGTGAAGGGGGGTCTCAAAGCGACGATAGCGACAAAGAGCCCAGATCACCGAACACAGGAGAGCAAAAGAAATTTCCCCCGCATATTCAATCGGTGAATGTGGTAAATACCACCCAAATTACCAACTCGGACCGGATATGCATCCGTAGGGATGGCAAATCAACGGAATTAGTCGTCCCACAATATAAACTAGGGCCAATCACCTTAAACCGCACGGATCGTCCGGTCAACACCAATCATGGCAATCCAGCCGCACTAGTCCTCGACCCAATAATAGACGGGTTCCACCTTACTCGAGTCCTTATGGACGGAGGTAGCAGTCTAAATCTGCTTTACCGTGCCACAAAGGCGCAAGATGGGCATCGATCATTCGCGATCAAACCCACTAAAGCCACTTTCAGAGGCATTATACCAGGTGTGGAGGTTATCTGTACAGGCTCCATTGCCCTTGAGGTAGTCTTCGGATCACCAGAAAATTACCATACCGAAGAGTTAATCTTTGAAATCGTCCCTTTTCGCAGTAATTAACAAGCACTGCTCGGACGAACCGCGTTCACTCGATTCAACGCGGTGCCATATTATGCCTACCGTAAGCTCAAGATGCCCGGTCCACGCAGCGTCATCACGGTTCATGGCAAGGCCGAACCTTCCCTCGGCACCAACAAATACACCACTGGCTTAGCAGCAGAAACAACGAGCAGCATCTTGCAGCCGAACCTCGAGTCGCTGTCCAGGCTCCCGGACACAGTCAAGGGGCTCCGAACTACTTCACGGAAGGATAGCCCGGCTCGTCCAGAGCTCAACTAAACACTCCGGCGAAGGCCAGGACAGGCCAAACTCAGTGGCTCAACCGCCCTCCGGCACGTAAATATTTCTTACATTTCCTTTGCAGGTTCACCTTTGCGCCGACCAAGATGGTCTACACTGAGGCAGCCTGAAAGCATAAGGGAATCCTTAGATATTCCACGCAGTGACCGTCCGGCTATATTACGGATCCGCACTCAGCCTCTTCCCCCTGGTCTCAGCAGGTTCTGCAATCATATTCCTTCTTTTACCGCAGACATTTGTACCCATACGCATAGACGTACTTCATCCAAATACAACATGTGGATTTATATGACGTTTACCTGTGTTATTTCTTATTGAAATGATTTTTCAAGTGGCACCCGTATACAGCGATATGCCTTAAAATATGCTAGGGGCTTCGTTTACTCTGAATACAGCAATAAAAGTCCAAACACCTTGATGGAAGTTCGGCACCCCGAACCTATAGCATTATATGCATCAGCTCCGAATCATGTCTTGGGTCAATAGTTGGGTTTGCCTGGCTCCCATGTTTTGGTACCTTACGTTCCGCTATATCAGCTAAGGTAGCACTGGGAGAACTACTGCTATTGTGTCTCGGTTCTTCCGGACAAGCACCTCAGTAGAGAAAGCCGAAAACTGACTGTCATGATACGGTGAGAGCTGGTCAGCTGTTCGAGAGGTCACAAAATCTTTAAGGATTTCTCCGGCATAATGCCATAACCAATGCAGCGTGCGATGGATTGGTTTTTTTTCTTTGATCAGGCGCTTATAGAGCCCCTAGTACGGTCTTCCGAACACAAGGGGCTGCGCCTACCATACTAAAGCTCCTATGGCTAAGTGAGTGTGATAAAGCCCTATAGTCTGATTGCCTGGTTCGTTGTGCTGAGCACCTCCTTCGAAGGACCCAAAACTGGGATAAAGAGTGCTCAGGTTTATCCCGAACACCCCTGCATTTCTTACGTAAAGGGCGGTTTAACGATCGCCAACTCTCGTGTTTAACATATAAAACGGCCGCACAGTGAGGGTAAACTTTATATAACAAAGCGACAAATAAATGACCTTGTTCAAACATTACAAAGGACAACATGATTGGCATTCATGGAAATATAATGTCCTTGGTGCATAGCTCCGCTGCAAGGTAGGATCCCTTCAGGACACCCTCATAATATAATTCGGGCTTGCGGTGCTCCTTCCCCTCTGCCGGTCCTTCGGTCATCAGCTTATCGGCATCCATCTTCCCCCAGTGCACCTTTGCGCGGGCGAAGGCCATTCACGCACCTTCTATACAGACCGACCGCTTGATGATGTCAAGTCGAGGGCAAGCGCTTACAAGCCGCTTCACGAGCCTGAAATAGCTGCTTGGAATCGGCTCGGCAAGCCATAGCCGAATAACCAGATCTTTCATGGCTAGTTCCGATGCCTTATGCAGTTCGATCAGCTATTTCAGTTGATCGGCAAAAGGCACCGGATAATGCGGCGCCAAATACTGCAACCAGAAGAGCTTATCTGCGGTGTTCCTTTCTTCGGCTCGGTAGAATTGGGAGGCATCTGATATGCTGCGAGGTAGCTCGGCAAATACCCCTGAGAAATCCGGATTCAAAATCAGAAACAGAGTTTTCCCTTCAAATACTTGCTTTACATGGAAAAAGCCTTACCCGCCGCGATCTTTCTCGCCTCCTGGATCCCCTGCAGGGCGCTTTGGGTTTCCCCCCGGGCGTCGCTCGTGGCCTGACGCGCCTTGGTGAGTTCGGATTCTTTTTCCGTTAAACTCTGCTCCAAGGTCTCGCATTTCCTTATGGCCTCTTGCAGCTCCTGCTCAGCTTTAATAACTTTGGCCTCGTGTTTCTCACGAAGAGTCTGCTCTGTGGCCATCTTTTTCTCGGCCTCGGCAACGACCCTTTTGAGGGCCTCAACTTCGGTCATAACCCCTAGCACAAATTATGCAGCTTATTTCATACTGAAAATTTATTCTGCAATAAATGCGAGCAAAGTTTGTGCATACCTTGTTTATCTCTCAACTGCATTCTCAACTGGCCAAGCTCTTCCATGGCCTGCTCCAGACTTCGCTTCAGTCCGGAGATCTCCAAGACGCAGGCAAAGCAGCCGCCATGCACACCTCGCTTGTAATGTAAGAGAAATCAATATCATTCAATGAGCCTTCCTGCAATCATTAATTCGATCCCCTGTCCGATTCTTTCTCTCACCGAACAGTGTATCAGGGGCTACTATCTATACTATGACACTCTTCGACAACTCATAAAACATACCTTAAAGCCTCTTATAAGGTTGATACAAGCTTCGTTCAGTCCACTCTCAGTTAACTGAATCTTCTCAATCACTACACCCATAAGGGCACGGTGTTCATCAACGATGGAGGCATCTTTCAACGCCACCATCAAAGCATCCGACACTTCTGGATAGACAGAGGTCGCTGGTGGAACAGGCACGCCCCCTCCAGCCGAAGGAGGCTGCCTGCTTGATTCTGGAGCCGTATAGGTCTCTGGAATCGCATCCGGCTGGGAGCCGAACTCAAGATCGCCCCCGCCATCGGCCCCCATGGGAATCTTTTCCCCATGTGTCCGCCCACGAGGTTTGACCTCCAGCGCCGCCTTCACGGTTTTTTCCTTTCCTCCTTGGCCAGGGTCCTTCTGGGACGAAGCCCCGGTGTAATGCACCTGTTTGGAGGAAGGGGCCCTTGGGGGCGTCCCGCTCTCCATAGCATTTGAGCTCAGCAAATCCTCTGATGAGGACTGTTTGGTACGAAACCTCGCCGGACTATACAAAAATATGGCTTAGGTTAAAATACTAAGCCACGATGAGTCGAGACGCCTAAAACATACTCGGATTTTATATACTTACGAGTTCACCAGGGGCTGGGCCTTGGGATCCCATGCTGGGCCGCTGTTGGCGGCGGCAGTGGACTCCTCCGGAAGAGGAGCCTTTCCCCTTTTGGGCAGCTCGGCCTCCAAGTTTGCGGAAGCCATCCTCTTCTTTCTTCCCCTGCAGGGGATTCATCTTCCTCCTCCTCGTCCTCTTCGGAGGCGGAATGGGCATTGAAACCTTCGGATATTATGTCTGAAGTGCCGCGGCGACGAAGGCCGCCCTGGGTCTTTTTGGCCTCCTTCTCGACCGTCTTCTTTGGCACCTTGTAAGGCGCCGGTACCAGCATCTTCGTCAGAAGTGGGATGTCCGGTTCTTCTGGCAACGGGGCTGGACAATGGATCCGCTCCGCCTTCTTCGTCCAGCCCTGGAGAATTGTATAAAACGCGTTAAGCGCTTCCCTTGGGTTACGCGGATAAAAAGTTTCGGTGACTTACCGAACTTGCAGGGCGGGATAGTTGGTACCCGCGGTCCTCGGCAGTAGTCCGCCATGATTTGCTGGACTTAAAAGCACCTTCCAAATGTCCTTGTGCGAGGAGCCGAAAAGCTCCCGCAAGGTCTGATGCCTGGCCGGATCAAATTCCCATAAATTGCAAGTCCGGTGCTGACAAGGCAAGATCCGGCGAACTAACATCACCTGGACCACATTGACAAGTTAAATGTTCTTGTCTCCTATATCCTCTACACGCGTCTGGAGCGCCGACACTTCGTCGGATGAGGACCAGTCCAGGCCTTTTTTAACCCAGGATGTAAGCCGCAGGGGAGCACCAGATCGAAACTCATGAGAGGCGGCCCATTCCTTGCTGCACGGCTCAGTGATATAAAACCACTGCTGTTGCCACTCCCTGATAGAATCATTAAAGGTTCCCGTTGGCCATATGACGTTGGGCATCTTGTTCACCAAAGTGCCTCCGCATTCAGCGTGCTCGCCGCCCACCACCTTGGGCTTCACGTTAAAAATCTTCAGCCATAAACCGAAGTGCGGCGAAATGCAGAGAAAAGCCTCGCACACGACAATGAATGTCGAGATGTTGAGGAAGGAATTAGGGGACAGGTCGTGTAGATCGATCCCATAATAATACATGATGCCACGAACGAACGGGTGAAGGGGAAACCCTAGCCCGCGGACAAAGTGAGGGAGGAATACAACCCTTTCGTGGGGTTCCGGAGTAGGGACGATCTGTCCCGCCGTCGGGAGACGGTGGCTGATTTCCTTGGCTGTGCACCCGCCTCCTGAAGCTTTTTGATATCCTTCTCTCGGACGGTAGAGACCATCCATTTGCCTCCTGTGCTCCGGATCCGGACATCTTCGGAGGACCTTTTGTGGGCAGAGAAGATGAACGCTTGGGCGCTGGAGCTTGAGCAGAAGGGAATGAATCGGGAAGAAGGCGTGGGTGAAAAGAGTAAATCCTTGTCCTTTTATAAGGGCGGATGAGGCGATGCACCTCCCCACTCACCTGGTAAAACCTCTTATTCCCCAAGCGCCGTAATTGATGGCGCGGTTAGGTTACCCACACTCGTATTGATGAGAATCCCGAGAAAGGGGGACACGATCTCTACTTTGACAAGACGTGCCAATAAAATCGCCTCGCAAAACATGCAGTGGCAGGCTGATTGAGAAAAATGGTTCGAATAATGATCAGGCCGCGGTGTGATGTCACGTTATGAAAAGTCGTCAGCAGATTAGATTGGTGGAAATATTATTCTCTCTACGGTGGTATGTGGAACTTGTTTTGCAGAGCCGGACACTATCCTTGTGTTCAAGATCTTCTATGGAGTATTCGGAGGAAGAACCCGCCTTTCAATGTCAAGACAAATCATGCGCCGGACTCATCATCATTGAAGCCTGGTTCAGGGGCTACTGAGGGAGTCCTGGATTAGGGGGTCCTTGGACAGCCGGACTATATCCTTTGCCCGGACTGTTGGACTATGAAGATACAAGATTAAAGACTTCATCCCGCGTCCGGATGGGACTCTCCTTGGCGTGGAAGGCAAGCTTGGATATCTGGATATGTAGATCTCCTCCCTTGTAACCGACTGTGTAACCCTAGCCCCCTCCAGTGTCTATATAAACCGGAGGGTTTAGTCCGTAGGACAACAACAATCATACCATAGGCTAGCTTCTAGGGTTTAGCCTCTATGATCTCGTGGTAGATCAACTCTTGCAATACTCATATCATCAAGATCAATCAAGGTGAAGTAGGGTATTACCTCCATCGAGAAGGCCCGAACCTGGGTAAACATTGTGTCCCCCGCCTCCTGTTACCATCCGCCTTAGACGCACAGTTCGGGACCCCCTACCCGAGATCCGCCGGTTTTGACACCGACAGCGGGAAATCTAAAGGACCTTGCTCCCATAATGGGAAATTTGGTAGAGCAAGTGTTAGCGCCGGATGCGCTCCATGACAAAATGGCCATAAATTATATTTATACGGGGGAGTCCCTGAACCGAGCAACGGTGATTGTCGACATTAACTTTGCTACGAAAATTGCCTCAATCATAGATCTCGACCCTGAGCCTAACACGCTCGCTGATTGCAAGAAAAGGCCGGATTGGAAAGATTGGTAGCGTGCAATTATCGCCAATTATTATCTCTCAACAAAAGGAAGGTGTTCGGACCAGTTTGTCGAACTCCTCCCCACATTCGCCCTGTTGGCCATAGGTGGGTTTTCGTTTGAAAGAGAGATGAAAATAATAAGGTAGTACGGTACAAAGTAAGGCTCGTCCCTCAAGGGTTCACTCAACGACCAGGTGTCGATTTTGAGGAGACTTATTCCCCGGTCATGGATGGAGTTACCTTTAGATACTTGATCTCGGTGGCAGTAAACATGGGCTTGAAAATGAAACTAATGGATGTTGTCACTGCTTACCTGTATGGTAACTTGGATTCGAACATATACATGAAGGTTCCTAAAGGTATCCCTTTTCTGAACCATGATAGAGCAAACAGGAGTCTATACAGTGTTCAACTACAAAAGGCATTGTACGGACTTAGACAGTCTGGTAGAATGTGGTACAATCGCTTAAGTGATTTCCTTCATCAGAAGGGCTACACGAGCAATAAAGATTGCCCATGTGTTTTTATACGGCGATCCCAAGATGGATTATGTATAATGTCGGTGTATGTGGACGATTTAAACATACGGTACGCCTGAGGATATTGAGGAAGCGAGTTCCTACGTGATGTCGGAATTCGAGATGAAGGATTTGGGTAAAACCAAGTTATGTCTAGATCTGCAACTTGAACATTTCCCTGATGGGATTCTAGTGCACCAGTCGGCCTACACCCAGAAGGTGTTGGAGAGATTTGGATTTGATAAGGCATATCCTTCTAAGACCCCGATGGTCGGCAGATCTTTACAGCCAGACAAGGACTCGTTCAAGCCAAAGGAAGAGGGGGAGGAAACTCTGGGACCAGAGGTTCCTTACCTGAGTGCAGTTGGAGCACTCATGTACCTCGCAAATTGTACACGGCCAGACATTGCGTTTGGTCGCCGCTTGCTTGCTCGGTACAGTTCTGAACCTACCAAGAGGCATTGGAAAGGTGTCAATGACGTCTTCCGTTACCTGCAAGGGACCAAAGATCTTGGCCTGTTTTATAAAAGAAATCAAGACCTATCTATTATAGGCTATGCCGATGCTGGGTACCTATCGGACCCGCATGATTGCAAATCGCAGATTGGATATGTTTTCCTTTGTGGTGGAACTGTGTTTTCCTGGAAGTCGTCCAAGCAAACTCTTGTGTCGACTTCCACATACCACTCGGATTTCATGGGATTATTCAAAGTGTCAAAAGAGTGTGTATCGATTCGGTGGATGATCGGCCACATTCAGCAGTCTTGTGGTCTGAACACCGTATAACACCCCTACCATTATCTATGAAGATAATGCTGCTTGTGTTGCACAAGTCCAGATGGGTTATGTGAAGAGTAACCTCACAAAGCATATTAGTCCCAAGTTCTTCTATGCACATGAGCTGCAGCAGTTGAACGAAGTGAGAGTTTTGCATACTAAGTCCTGTGACAATCTTGCTGATATGTTCACTAAATCATTACCGGCGTCAACTTTAGAGAGGTGTGTGCGTGGAATCGGTATGATGAGACTTAGAGAGATGCAAGGTTCAGGGGGAGAAACTTCACAAACTCGTCGTTAAAATCTCGATCCTGATGATCGAGTACTCAACTTGATGGTTGAGTGGATTGTACTCTTTTTCCCTTGAGTGAGTTTTCCTGATGTTTCTCACACGAGGTTTTTGACGAGGCAATTCGTGCAATATAACAACGTATACTATGTGCTCTTTCTCCATATTTTTTCCACTGGGTTTTTCGGAGTTCTGAGGCATGGATATACGGATAATTACCCAAGGGGGAGTGTTGGGAAACCGATTCCACCACGATGGTGGCGGCGGCTACGTGCGATGCACGGTTTAGCCCCCCCCCCCCCCTCGGTTCCACACTTTATGTTAAGTGGGTACTTATCCCTTGACCCTTTACCCCTATATAAAGAGACAAGGAGCAATCATTGTAACAGTTGATCATTGATTAATAAAGATAGTCTCCTCCATATTTCCCTGTGTCATCTACCTTTGCGTGTTCAACTACTTCGTCTAAGACGCTCGCCCTCGCTCCGCAACCTCGGACCGGACTCGCCGGCGGAGTTGCGGAACAGATTTGAGTGCACATGCCTGTCTATTCAATTTCATCGGTCCATTCGGGTAACTAACGCATGACAACCGAATTACCCAAATTAGTTTTGATTTTTAAAATGTGCTGACCGAACTAAACACTAAAACTTTCGGCTTCGGTCTTTTCGGCTTCGGTCCCGGTTTTTTTGGTTCGGTTGTTCGGTCCTCGGTTAATATGCCCACCCCTAGTCGCCACTCCCCCATCTCTCTCTCCCTCTCGATCTGAGGCCCCTCGTATCTCCTTCTTGGACAGCACCTCTCCTCATCACCCCTCTTCAACACTGCCTCCTCGTCTCTCCCTCTTCGTCAATGCCTCTCCTTGTTTCCACCTCTCCAATAATGCGTATTCCCGTTTCTCCCTCTCCAATGATGCCTTTCATTGTTTCTCCCTCTCCGGCGATAGCTATCCATGTTTCTCCCTCTAAGAGCATCTCCAGCCGTTCGGCCCCTCCAGGGCGCCAAAAAACTGCGCGCTGGGGGCGAGCCGGCGCTTAGTTCGCCTCGGGCGTTTAGCCTAGCTCACGCCCCAGCGCAACCTTGGCAAATTCAAACGTAGTTCTTTCCGCTACCAGAAATAAACGCCACAATCCGCGATCAAGCGGTGATCGGGCGATCGATGAAAAGTTCGCGCATAAAATCACAACGGAAACGCGCATCAGACGGCGAGGCCGGCCTCCGGCGTCGGCGGAGTCAGCGTGCGCGGGCTTGACGGGGTCTCTGTGCTTGGCGGCGTGGCTTCTGCGCTGCGAGCAGTCTCGGTGGCATCATCGATCGGGCTTGGCGGCGGCGGCGGCGTGTGTGTGGGCGTGGGCAGCGTCATCATGGGCGTGGGCAGCTGGTCCAGGATGAGGCCGACATGCGCCCTGTACCACGCCTTGACCGCCTCGTCGGTGTTCTGGAGCATGTCCGCCCCGCCCAGCAGGAAAGCCAGGTCGGTGTTCCTCTTCTTCACGGCGACGTTGGTCCGGAGTAGGTCGAGCTTGACGGCGCTTGTTGACATCAACGCCGACCACCGGGCCTCGGTCTTCTCTTCACGAAGGACGACCCGGGCCTGTGCATCGGCGAGGCAGTGCTGGATGGATTCCTGCACGCGAGCGGTGGCCGCGTCGGCGTGTTTGCCCTTCTTGGCACCTTAGTTACCGTCCGGACGCCCTTCAGACGCGCCCAGAGCCGGCGCGTCCGGCTTGTATGTCTCCTTGGCCTTCTCGAGGGTGCGCCGGACTTCCGCCCACTTGTCGCACTTGTCAATGCGCTTGTAGACGTGGAGGTACTTGAACTTCGGCGTCGTTGTTTCGCTTATACAGCCGAACATGCGCAACAACTGCGCCGGGACAAACAAACAGTTGGTTGGCGTGCGCACACGGCGAAGAGAGATGGGAGAGGGGCGTGGCATACCTGATCCTCAATGCTGGCGCCGCTCTCTGGGCGAGCGGCCACCTCCTCGACGACACCATGACATTTGTTGCACGCTCGGATGCGCCTCAATGGTTCGCCATCGCCTTGACTCAGCGCTGCATGTAGACGCCTTTTGAAGTAGGGGTCGACGAGCTTGCGCCATCGAACTTCGCCTTGATGCGCCTCGGTACATCTCGATGCTCGTTCGGGCCGGTTGTCGGGTCGAGGCAGACGACTTTCCATGCCTCGGCGAGGCATTCCTCCTCCTTGGACGCCCACTAGATGCGCGGCTCGGCTGACCTGGTCGTCCGCTTCTTCTTCTTGCGCCTCCTCGCTGGCTCCTCCACGTCCTCCTCCTCTTCCTCTTCCTCCTGCTCCTCCTGCTCCTCGTCGCCGTAGATGTAGCCGAGCTCGCCGTCCATGCCGCCGCTGAGATCGACCGCCTCATCCGCGGTGAACCCGGGAGACGCGGCGGCCGCGGCCGATCCTTCCGCGATGATGTCGTCCATGTCGGCCTCGGTCTCGTCGACGCCGCCGAGGTGCGAGAAGGGCAGTGCGCCACGGCGGAGAGGAGGCGTCGGGGAGGAGGCGTACGCGGGCGGCGAGTAGTTGTATGGAGGGTACTGCACGCGGTGAAGACGGGCAAGGGCGTGCGCTGGACCAGGTGTCCATGGGGGAACGTGACATTTGGGTTGAACCCACCGTGCACGTCCCCGTCTGCGTAGCCCGGCGATCCCCATGGCTGCGGCGTCGGAGACCCGACACCTTGTTGGCCCCATGACGCGTACTGCGCGCGGTTGCCGGGGGGATTCATCATCCCCCCGCGCGCCGCCTCGGCCTCGGCCTGGTCCGCGGAAGCGACAACGGCAACGGCAGCGCGTGCCGCGTTGTCACGGGCCCTCTTGGCGAGGGCCCTATCCCCCAGTCGGCGGTGACGGCCTCCCGTCGCTGTACTTCCACCCTCCAATCGGCGTTTGTCATGCCCGGCAGCTTTGACGGCGGCGCCCTCGGCTTCCTCTGCTTCGGCTGGGTGACGGAGGCGGTCGCGGTCGCCGCGGGGCGGGGAACGACGTACTTCTTCGGTGCCATGGCGGCCGGCTGGGAGGCGAGCGGGAGGCGAGCGGGAGAGAGAATGGTGGGAGGAAAAGAGAAAAAGGGAGGGAACTGGGGGAAAAGCGGGGAGAAACGGCGGGAAGAGGCGCTCGGCTCGCCGACAGGGCGGACCCACGCGCGCCTTTTCACTTGTGCCGGCGCCCCAGGCGCCGCCCAGGACGCCGGGTTCCGCCTGGGTCCGCCGGCACCAAATTCAGCCCGAGACGACGAAAAACGGGCTTCTGGGGGGGCGACTGGGCCGTTTTTTCGGCGCCGGCGCGGCAAAAACGCTTGGGGAAGGCCTGTTGGGGACGCGGCTGGAGATGCTCTAAGGCGAGCAAGCAGCAAGCAACAGTGCAACGGTGTAGCAGCTAGGCGGCGAGCGAGTGGCTGCTTGGCAGGTAGAGGTACAGACCCTCCCTTGCTCTCCCCGTATATGTTATAGTAGAGATAAAAATAGAGACTAAGATGGGAGTGATGAACATATTCTCCTCTTTGTCTGATTTTTGTATTTATAATGTCCAATTATTTTTGTCCTATAGCCTACCCCATTTTGTTTGGTTTGTACAATGTTCGATTTCTTAGACAAAATGTTGTTGTCCACTGTACATTTTCAATTTATGACGTTGTCTATCTTAAATCCATGAACTTCTCCCAAGGAGAAGAAGTTGAAGAGGTGAGCAAAGATTTTCATCTCGACTCTCACATTGTTTTGCAGATTAAAAAACAGTAAACTGAGTGTTTGCATGTAGTACCAAAAGAAAAATGGGAACACTAGAGTGAGGAAACTAAAGAAGAAACGCTGGTGTCACACATAAGGAATTCTTGCAATGTATAGTTATCTTGGGCGTGATCGTATAGCGCAACATTTTTTGTGTAGCGCGTTCCCCAATAGAACACGGTAGGGTAACTGCACCTTCAAGTTGTGACATTCTTTGCACCAAATCATTTCTTGAATCTGCCGAGATATTTGGATGTTTGTACTGCGAGGTACCCCTTTCGTTTTAAGATAAGTGTCTCAATTTTAGTGCAACTTTCTACTAAAATTAATATAAAGTTGAGAAAGTTATTTCAGAATGGAGAAAATATTTTTTTTTTAGCATTAATACAGACACAAGTGCTCATATACACGTGCATACACTCATCCCTATGAACGCACACACACACCCTACCCCTATGAGCACCTCCGAGAGACTGAGCCGGCATATCATCTTGAGATTTACGAAGTCACCGTAGGCGCCTCGTCGTCGACGGGAACGTCTCCTCCCACTGAAAGCGCATCGCCGGATATCCTAAAATAAATCCAGGAATAATGCGAGCACCAGGATTTGAACCCTGATGGGTTGGGGAAAACACTGTCCATCTAACCAACTCAACCACAGGTTGACTCGCGACGGAGAAAATATTTGTACCGAGCGTTTTGTGGAAGATTCAGGGTACCAGACTAGGTTTGAGCGTTATGAGATGAGTTGAGGTCAACTCCAACGCGCGACCTCATCCTGTTCGCGTCTATCCGTTTGGGCCCAAACAGACAGACCACATGGCCAACGCGTGACCCCATCTTCATTTTTTCTCCTTTTATGTCCGGTCGTCCCATTTCCGGCCCAAACTTCTGTCGGCTTTGTGTCCACACGGCCGACAAACAAACGCACATGTGCTCGCTCCGCGTCCGTCTCAGGCTCGTGTGGCAGCCGCCCACCTACCCATCCACTGCCCTCATTTATGACGCACACGCGGGCGGCCCCACTTGGCAGCCAACCAGGCCGAGCGGTCGCCGTCCTTTTTAATGTGAAAGCCGTGGGCCGGTGGGAGTAAACACTTCCACTTCCCCACTCCAGCGACTCGTGCCTCCTCGTAGCCCGATAGCCAAAACCTAGCCTGTCGCTCCTCCACCTCCCCGCAGACGACAATGTAGGCCGTTGGTTCCCCGGTCACAAGACGAGGCACGACCACGAGGCCGGGTCGTCGTTCGGCCGGCGTCGCAGCTCCCCAACTCCACCTCCACCTCCCGCATTCCATATCTCGTCGGATGGCGCCCACCTCGCCAGCGGCTGTACGTGAAGGCGGAGGTCTACAAGAGGTACTGGGAGAAGCGCACACCATTGCCGTGGGGCGACGTGCACCTCCCCATCAACTGGCACCTCTCCGCGGATCGGGTGCCTATCCCCCGGTCTCGATGAGTGGCCGCGCCCGCCTGCCCCGGACCTCATCGACGACTGGAGGTACGCTGTCGACTCGCCTCTATGGGATACGTGGCCAGCGACGAGCACGCCATCCGACGGCAGTCATTCTTTGCAGGCTGAAAGCACAAGTGCTCCCTAGGTGGTTTTGGTAATTAATGTCAACATATCTCTTGTTGGACTAACACTTTTATCTAGTATATTTCAGATAAGTTCAACAATGGAGTAGCATGGACTAAAGGATGTGGGAACTCCTTCAAGATGCTAAGGATATAGGATTGGCTCAAGCTTCAAGCTCGAGACTCTTCATTTTACATTTTAGTGATCCAAGATCACATTGAGTCTATAGGAAAAGCCAATACTATCAAGGAGGGATGAGGTGTTGCTTAATGAGCCTCTTGCTTCATGTGCTTAGTGATATGCTCCAAAACCCTCAACTACTTTCCCACTTCCACACATATGACCTAAACCTAAAGTCAAACTCAGCCCCACCGATTCTTTCTATCCGCGCCACCGAGTTCAGTTGTCATAGCCACTGCCACAAACCCTAGGCAAATCGGTTTCACCGATAGGGATCTCGGTCTCACCGAGATGGGATTGTAATCTCTCTGTGTATATCCATTACCAAAATCGGTATCACCGAGTTTGTGCAATCGGTACTACCGAGATTACAATGCAAACTCTCTGGTTAACTTATTACCAAAATCGGTCCCACCGAGTTTGAGTAATCGGTCCCACCGAGTTTGCCTGACCAACTCTCTCGTTAGCTAATTACCAATATCGGTCCCACCGAGTTTGTGTAATCGGTCTCACCGAGATTACGTTATGCCCTAACCCTAACCACATAGGTCCTACCGAGTTGCATATCGATCCCACCGAAAACCCTAGTGGCCACTAGGTTTACTAAATCGGTCCGACTGAGTTTGTTGATTCGGTCCCACCGAGTTTGGTAAATTGTGTGTAACGGTTAGATTTTGTGTGGAGGCTATATATACCTGTGACGCCCCCGATTTAATCGTACACTAATCATGCACGCAAATGTGTACGATCAAGATCAGGGACTCACGGGAAGATATCACAACACAACTCTAAAACATAAATAAGTCATACAAGCATCATAATACAAGCCAGGGGCCTCGAGGGCTCGAATACAAGTGCTCGATTATAGACGAGTCAGCGGAAGCAACAATATCTGAGTACAGACATAATTTAAATAAGATGCCATAAGATGGCTAGCACAAACTAGGATACAGATCGAAAGAGGCGCAGGCCTCCTGCCTGGGATCCCCCCAACTACTCCTGGTCGTCGTCAGCGGGCTGCACGTAGTAGGCACCTCCGGTGTAGTAGTCGTCATCGACGGTGGCGTCTGGCTCCTGGGCTCCATTGTCTGGTCGCAGCAACCGGGTAAAGAAAGGGGGAAAAGGGGGAACAAGGCAACCGTGAGTACTCATCCAAAGTACTCGCAAGCAAGGAGCTACACTACATATGCATGGATATATGTGTAAAGGGCCATATCAGTGGACTGAATCGCGTAATGCCGTAATAAGAGGGGGATATCTAATCTCGTCAAGACTACGCTCGCAGCCTCCGCCTTGCAACATGTAGAAGAGAGTAGATCAAGTCCTCCAAGTAGCATCTCCAAGTAGCATCGCATAGCATAATCCTACCCGGCGATCCTCCTCGCAACCCCCGAGAGAGCGACCACCGGGTTGTATCTCGCACTTGGAAGGGTGTGTTTTATTAAGTATCCGGTTCTAGTTGTCATAAGGTCAAGGTACAACTCAAGTCGCCTCATATCAAGATCACGGCTATTCAATAGATTAAACTTCACTGCAGGGTGCACCACATAACCCAACACGCTTGATCCCATTTGGCGGACACACTTTCACGGGTCATGCCCGGCCGTGGAAGATCAACACGCCGCAGCCCCACCTAGGCACAACAGAGAGGTCAAGACGCCGGTCTAAACCTAAGCGCACAGGGTCCGGGCCCATCGCCCAATGCACACCAAGACGCTATGTGGCGGCCGGAAGGCAGAACCTAGCCTAACAGGCGTTCGGTCCAATCCGGCGTGCGCCGCTCGATCGGCCGACGTCACGAAGGCTTCGGCTGATACCACGACGCCGGGATACCCATAACTACTCCCACGTAGATGGTTAGTGCGTATAGACCAAATGGCCAGACTCAGATCAAATACCAAGATCTCGTTAAGCGTGTTAAGGATCCGCGAACGCCGACCAGGGCCAGGCCCACCTCTCTCCTAGGTGGTCTCAACCTGCCCTGTCGCTCCGCCACAAAGTAACAGTCGGGGGCCGTCGGGAACCCAGGCCCACCTCTACCGGGATGGAGCCACCTGTCCTTTCAAATTTCCCCCATCTCCTAACAAAGATTGGTGTAATGTAATAGTGTAAAGTATATAGTATATGCCCGTGATCACCTCGAAGTGATCACAGCCCAAAGAGAGTATAGCATGGCAGACGGACAAGAGTGTAGGGCCACCGATGGAACACTAGCATCCTATACTAAGAAGTAGGATAGCGATAAAGGTAACAACAAGAGTAGCAAGGACAAAGTGCTATGCAAAGAAGATAGGATTAATCGAAAGCAAGAACATGCTACACTACTCTAATGCAAGCAAGATAGAGAAGAGTAGGCGGTATCCGGTGATCAAAGGGGGGCTTGCTGGTTGCTCGGGCAAGAGAGAGGGTCGCCAACTCCGTAGTCGAACCGGGGCATCAAGATCGTCACGGGGTCTACCGAAGAGAAGAGGGGGGAGAAACAGTAAATACATAGCAAGCAAGTGCATAACAGGATAACAGGCAGAGCTAGACGTGTTCTAACGCGGTATGAGGGGATACCGGTGAAGGGGGAAAACATCCGGGAAAATATCCCCGGTGTTTCGCGTTTGATGTATGAACCGAGGGGAAAGTTGCATGTTTGCTATGCTAGGGATGTGTGGCGGACGAGTGGGCTGCGTATCCGGATTCGTCTCGTCGTTCTGAGCAACTTTCATGTAGAAAGTATTTTCATCTGAGCTACGGTTTATTTTCTATTAATTTTAAAAGATTTAAATCATTTTCAGGATTTATTTAATTATTTTAATGCAACATTATCCAGAACAGCGCACGCTGATGTCAGCATGACGTCAGCAGTCAACAAAGGTGTTGACTGGGTCAATCTGACATGTGGGTCCAATGGGACCCACCTGTCATACACTGTTAAGTTAATTAGGGTTAGGTTAAACTAATTATTGCTTAGTTAGACTAACAGGTTAATTAGATTAATTAAGTAGGATTAATTAACTTAATTAATTTACTAATTAATTAATTAATTTTATTAATTCATTTTTATTTTATTTACTATGATTGTATTTTTTTATTCCTTTTTTTTCTTAAACCGTTCTAGGCGGGGCCTTTGTCATAGGCCCATAGGGCCTTAACGGCACGGCACGCTGGCTGTGGTATACGGGCGTAACCCGTTGGGCGCCGGCCGGTGCGTTAAGGCCGGGCGCGCCACGGGGAGCAGGGGCACAGGCGCAGTTCGGGCGAGTGCACGCCAGAGGCGCGCGGGCGGCGGTTGGCCAGGCAACGGCCACGGTGACGCGAGACGGACGCCGACCGACGCGAGGTCCGGGCACCGTCAGCCGGAGGGGCGCGGGAACGACGATTGACGGGCGGGCGCTGGAGCGCGACGGAGATGGGGAGGGCGAGGCGCAGCGCTGGGTCGCGTGGCGGGCACGCACGCTGGCGCTGGGCGCGGTGACCGCGTCGGGCGCTGCTTGACGGTGAGCGGCGGCGATGGGGAGAGACGCTATGAGGGGGCAGCGGAGATGGGGAGGGTGGGGGCTCACTGGGCCCGGCAGGTGTGCGAGAGTGAGCTCGGGGAGGGCTCGGGGAGGTCTGACGACGAAGAGGACGACGGCGTCCGACGAGGCGAAGACGGGCGGCGACGGCGGTGGGTGACGGCGTCGCCAGGTCAGGGCAGCGCCGGCGACGGGTGGTGTTGGGGCGCCGGCGTCGGGTGGGGCGGAGCCGGTCCCCTCCCGATCCACACAGGATCGAGCAGAGGAGAGGCGGGGGAGAGGGGGTCGGCGATGGGGCAGCTGCCAGCAGCTGGCTTGGGAGGTGGTCCCGATCCAGATCGGGATCGTGGGAGGAGTGGAGCGAGGGGATCGGGAGGAGTGGGGGGTTAGGTGCGGTTGGGCCCTAGGGTTCCAAGGGGGGGACGTTAAGCAGGCGCGGCTGGGCCAGTCGGGTGGGCTGGCCGGCTGAGGTGGGATGGGCTGAGGCCCATGGGGAGCTGGGGTCTCCTTTTCTCTCCTCGCCTTTTTTTTGTTTCATTTCATTTCTGTTTTTTTATTTATTCGTTCCTGTTTTATTTTAGTTACATTTTATTTTAGTTTTAGTAAAATATACACTTAGCATCTAAATTAGTATCTCAACTTAAGTCCATAGTCACAAAAGTCTAGTCCCCAAATAGCTTAGTTTGAAATTTTATTAACTATAAAAGGTATTTAAATAATCGTTTTTGCTACTGTTTTAATTAATATAGTGCACTTAAATACTTTACAGAAGTGTGGTTCCTTCAGCAATACTTAGTATGGAATATTTGCCACAACCCGAACATTTTTGTTTTATTGTTTGAAAACTTTTGTTGTTTGTTTTTATTTTAAATTTTGAACCGGGTCTCATACTGACGCGAGTTTATCAACAGTAACCGAGGGGATGTGGCATCACTAGCGAAGGTTCACTGTAGCTTAACTATCCGGGCGTCACAATACCCCTCCACCTCCTCTTCATTCGTGGAGAGAGCCATCAGAACAAGCCTACACCAGCATCCTATTTCTGAGAGAGAACCACCTACTCATGTGTTGAGACCAAGATATTCCATTCCTATCATATGAATCTTGATCTCTAGCCTTCCCCAAGTTGCTTTCCACTCAAATCTTCTTTCCACCAAATCCAAATCCTGTGAGAGAGAGTTGAGTGTTGGGGAGACTATCATTTGAAGCACAAGAGCAAGGAGTTCATCATCAACACACCATTTGTTACTTCTTGGAGAGTGGTGTCTCCTAGATTGTCTAGGTGTCACTTGGGAGCCTCCGACAAGATTGTGGAGTTGAACCAAGGAGTTTGTAAGGGCAAGGAGATCGCCTGCTTCATGAAGATCTACCGCTAGTGAGGCAAGTCCTTCGTGGGCGACGGCCATGGTGGGATAGACAAGGTTGCTTCTTCATGGACCCTTCGTGGGTGGAGCCCTCGTGGACTCGCGCAATCGTTACCCTTTGTGGGTTGTAGTCTCCATCAACGTGATGTACGATAGCACCACCTATCGGAACCACGACAAAAACATCAGTGTCTCCAATTGCGTTTGAATCCTCCAAAACCCTTCCCTTTACATTCTTGCAAGTTGCATGCTTTACTTTTCGCTGCTCATATACTCTTTGCATGCTTGCTTGTTATGTGTTGTGAATGTTAAACTCGTGCCTAAACTCCACTTAAACCTAAAAAGTTAAAAACTGCAACTTTGGTACTTAGTGTCTAATCACCCCCCCCCCCCTCTAGACATTTCTACTTCAAGGTCCTACAAGTGGTATCAGAGCTTTGGTCTCCATTGCCTTGGTTTTATCACCATTGGAGGAAGATGGATGAGTCTACTTTGGGGAGTCTTAGACATAGAGTGCCTATTCTTGATGGAGAGTATTTTCATGAGTGGAAAAATGAGATACTTGTAATTTTCAATCAATATCACTTGAACAAGTACATTGCTAGCCCTTGTGCACCTCATGTTGATCCTATGCATCCTACCCTTGATGAATCTATTGACATGATTAGGAACCTTAGAACTGTTAATCTTATCACTAGAGGCTTGCCTAGAAAATTAGAATCTTGCCTACTCTTGAGTGTGCCTACACTATATGGAAATTTCTTGAGGAACGCTTTCCAAATTATTCCTTGAAAAATCTAGATGAGATTCTCCATAAGCCTATTGCCTTGAATAAGATAAATACTAGTGATCCTATGTTTGGTGGTCGTCTATTTGAACTTACAAACCTTATGCGTGCCAAAGGAGATGTTGGAATTATTGGTGATATTATTTCCGAAGCTATAAGAATTCATAAGCAAGATCATTGTCAAACTCACTCTAACGAATTACCCTCTCTAGGACTTGATCCACCACATGACGATGTTGAACATGGATACTATGATGAGGATGATGATAGTGACTTCGATCTTGATGATGCAATGAGACATTTCGGTCTTATGGCAAATCTTCGGGGATATGTGTCAGGATGAAAGGAATGGGTTCTTGACAGTGGATGTACCGATCACATGACCAGAGATAAAGACATGTTTCGTGAGCTTGCTGAAAATGATAGTCCTCGAAAGTATGTCACTTTCGGTGACAACTCAAAGGGTAAGGTGGTTGGCCTCGGTAAGGTGGCCATCTCACATGATAGCTCCATTCAGAATGTCATGCTCGTTGAATCTCTTGGCTACAACTTACTTTCAGATTCTAGACTTGCTGATTTCGGTTTCAATGTCCTATTTATCAAGTAGATTGCCAAGTGTTTCGTCGAGACAATCATAAAATGGTCTTTACCGGCATACGTAGAGGTGATCTTTACATTGTTGATTTCTCTAAAAAGGCACAACCTAAACCTTGCTTCATTGCTAAATCTTCAAAAGGTTGGTTATGGCATAGACGACTAGGTCACGTTCGCATTAGAAACCTTGACAAGCTTATTAAAGGAAATCATATCCTTGGAGTTAACGATGTCATATTTGATAAGGATAGACTTTGCAGCTTGTCGCGTGTAAACAGGTTGGAGGAAGGCATCCCGTGAAGAACATCATGACCACAAGAAGGCCACTCGAGCTACTTCATATGGATCTCTTTGGTCCCAACGCTTACAAAAGCCTCGGTGGAAATTCTTTTGGTCTAGTTATAGTTGATGATTTTTCAAGATTTACGTGGGTGTTCTTTCTTGATGATAAATCGCGGGTCCAAAAGATCTTCAAAAACTTTGCTAGGAAGGCCCAAAATCAAATTGAAGTGAAGATCAAGAAGGTTCGCAGCGACAACGGAACGGAGTTCAAGAATGCAAATGTGGACACCTTTCTTGACGAAGAAGGGATTTCACACGAGTTCTCGGCTACGTACACACCTCAACAAAATGGAGTTGTTGAGAGGAAGAACCGGACGCTCATCGAAATGGCGAGAACGATGCTTGATGAGTACAAGACGTCGAAGCATTTTTGGGTAGAAGAGGTTGAGACAGCTTGTCATGCAACAAAACGCTTGTATCTTCACAAGCTACTCGGCAAGACGCCATACGAGCTCCTTACCGGTAACAAACCCCAAGTTGGATACTTTTGAGTATTCGGCTCAAAGTGCTACATTCTTGATAAGCATCGCTGCTCAAAATTTGCTCCTAAATCACATGAAGGTTTCCTACTAGGTTATGGCTCAAACTCTCACACTTACCGTGTCTACAACAATTTCACCGTAAAGGTTGAAGAGACGGTAGATGTGAAGTTTGATGAATCTAACGGCTCGCAAGTAGAGCAATTGCCAATTGATGTAGGAGACAAAGACCCTTCAAGGCAATCCAAGACTTGTCTATTGGCAAGGTCCGTCCAACGGAGGTGAAGGAGAGTACCTCGTCCGTCCAAGTGGAAGCTTCTACTTCACGACAAGGTGAACCAAGAGTTGATACGGAAGCATCCACAAGTGGAACACACCAAGATGAAGAAAACGAGGAAGAACATCATGAACGTCAACAACCTCCTTCTCCACCACGACAAGAGAACGACAACGCTAACAATGAAGAAGGCCAAGAAGAAGAACAAGATGAAGAAGATGTTCAACCAAAACCCAAGCAAAAGCTTTCACGAGTTCGAGCAAGAATTGCTAAAGACCATCCCGTGGAGCAAATATACAATGATATTCAAACCGGAGAATCACTCGCTCTAAAACTCGCTTAGCTAACTTTTGTGAAAACTATTCTTTCATCTCTAGCATTGAACCTATGAAGGTCGAAGAAGCATTGGAAGATCCGGATTGGATAAATGCTATGCATGAAGAGCTAAACAACTTTGAGAGAAACCAAGTTTGGACATTGGTTGAGAAGCCCGACAACAACCACAACATCATCGGTACCAAATGGGTGTTTCGCAACAAGCAAGATGAAGATGGACAAGTGGTTCGCAACAAAGCACGTCTCGTCGCCCAAGGCTACACACAAGTCGAAGGTATGGACTATGGTGAGACTTATGCTCCTGCCATAGACTTGAGTTCATTCAAGATCTTACTTGCCTATGCTAATCACCATGATATCACCTTGTACCAAATGGACATTAAAAGTGCTTTTCTAAATGGTGAAATAGAGGAGGAAGTTTATGTTAAACAACCTCCCGGCTTTGTCAATCCTAAGAAACCAAATCATGTTTACAAACTTCACAAAGCCCTTTATGGTCTTAAACAAGCTCCTAGAGCATGGTATAAATGCTTGACCAAGTTCCTTATTGAAAAAGGCTTTGAAATTGGGAAAACTGATTCCACACTTTTTACTAAAAGGGTTAATGGACAACTATTCATGTGCCAAATTTATGTTGATGATATTATATTTGGTTCAACTAACCCTCATTTTAGTGAAAAGTTTGGAAAGCTAATGTCGGAGAAGTTTGAGATGTCAATGATGAGTGAACTCAAATTCTTTCTTGGGTTGCAAATCAAGCAAACTAAGGAAGGTACATTTGTTTCTCAAACAAAGTACACTAAGGACTTACTCAAGAAGTTCAATATGCAAGAATGCAAAGGTATGTCTACACCCATGCCTACTAGTGGACATCTTGATTTGACCAAAGATGGTAAACCAGTTGACCAAAAGGTTTATCGCTCTATGATTGGTTCATTGTTATACATATGTGCTTCACGTCCCGAGATTATGCTAAGTGTTTGCATGTGTGCAAGATATCAAGCTGCTCCTAAAGAATGTCATCTTAAGGTCGTAAAAAGGATAGTGAGATACTTAATTTATACACCAAATTTTGGCATTTGGTATCCTAAGAGGGCCTCCTTCGGTCTTGTTTGGCCATCTACTCGACTTGGACTATGCCGGAGACAAGGTTGATAGAAAGTCCACTTCGGGTACTTGTCAATTTCTTTGTAGATCTCTTGTGTCTTGGTCCTCCAAGAAACAAAACTCGGTATCCTTATCTACCGTCGAAGCGGAGTACATTGCCGATGTTGTGCTCAATTACTTTGGATGACCCAAACTCTTAAAGATTATGGGATATATGTGAAACATGTTCCATTGCTTTGTGACAATGAAAGTGCTATCAAAATTGGTCATAATCCCGCATAACATTCTCGAACTAAGCATATTGAAGTTCGTCATCATTTCATTCGAGATCATGTTGCTAAGGGTGACATTAATCTTAAGCATGTTCGCACTGAAAAGCAATTAGCAGATATATTCACTAAACCCCTTGATGAGAAAGTGTTTTGCAGGTTGAGAGGAGAATTGAACATCATTGATGCTTCAAACTTGGAGTAGAAACTCCATTGGATACATGCAAGACATGAGCTTATGACTAATCCATGATATCTCTCTTATGATGGAAATATTATATCCTCGGATATATTTGCATCTTGCATGTTATCTAATCCATGTAGGTACTTGGTTGAGACAATTTCGATTGTAATCTACTCACATCTTGAGCAATCTCTACATCACCAAGTCTCTACACTATGGTGGTTAAAGACAAGGAAGCACGGAATCATTCAAACATATCCTTTGACAAACCCTATGTTGAGCTTCGTGATTATTATTTTTAGATACACAAGTGCTACTCCTTGCAAGAACTAACCCATGTAGGTAGATGGATTCAAATTCCAAGTGGTGCTCCCAACTCTTGATGAGCTACATCAACCTTGAGCAACCCACACAAGTTCAACTATATGGTCACCACCACCAATCAAGGTATGTTATTCCATCTTAGAGAAGCTTTACTCCGAGTCATGAACTAAAGTAACTCGACAAGATGTGAATACATCTAGATGCTTAAACGAAAAATGGTAACCCCATTTTGAGCTTAAACGATGAGTATGACCTATGATCAGGTGATCTCACTTGACTCCTAAGTCAATATACTCTAACATAGGTGACTTTGTCACGACCATCTCTAGATGAAGTTCTCTCGTGTTCTTTTCCGAGTTTTTGCATTTGTCTCATGCATATTTGTTTCCTTTAAAAAAACTTCATCTAGATTTCTTTCTTTTCTTTTCTGTTGCTCTGCATTTCCTGCATCCAATTCATTGCATATTATTCGGTTAATTCCTTGCAAATCTTTGTGAGATCTTACTAGTCTAGTGAGCTGAGGTGACAAGTGTTTTCTCTGCGATGAACTTGGTTTCACCGATTTGTTGTTTTTGGTCCAACCGAATCCTTTTGGTACAACCGAAGCATACCACTCGGTGCCACCGATTTCACAACAAAAAACTTGCCACTTATTCTGTGTTTCTTCTGTTCCAGCTCCACTCAATGAATCTTGTCCTCTACAAGCATCACAACTTTATTAAGTGCTTTGTGTTGTGACTCAGGGACCAAACCCATTCACAACAAATTCCAGAAAACCCTTCTTGGAAATTGATGTCAAAGGGGGAGAGAGATCACATCAAAGCTTATCACTTCCAAAAGGGGGAGAGTATTACTACCACAGGGGGAGAAAGAGATCTCCAGGGGGAGAGAATACTCAAGTAGAAAGTATTTCTCAAGGATCCCAGATGCTTGATGTTCAAGAGGAGAGATGCCACATGTCTTCTTGAGGGGAAAGACATGTTCATATGTGCTTATTTGCATTAGCTCTGTTCATTTATATCTTTCAGCTCTGATCTTCTGTTCCCTATCTTCTCCCAGTATCCCATGCTAGATTCAGGGGGATCAAGACATCTAAGGGAAAGGAATCATTTAAATTCATTACATATCTTTACTCTTGGGGACATGTCTAATCCAATGTGGTACTCAGTACTCACTCTCTACATGTCATCCCAGTCTTGGTATTCTTGTGGTTTCTTCTGCTTTTGCTGGCTAGTAGATGTACCTGTGTTATCTAACCTTGTTTGTGCAGGTTCATTCCACCCTAAGCCAACTCAAGACTACAAGGTAAGTATATGCATCACACTCATGTGTATGGGGAATTCTTGCTGATGTACATACTGTTTGCAAGAAGGACTCATGAGCATGAAAGTATTTTCTTTAATATTCTTTGTTCTAATGCATATGGCCAAGATACATGTAACACATTGCCTACTCTATCATGGTTTTGCTCTCACATGCTTCTATATTCCATATTCACATGATTGCATACATGTAGGGGAACCTATGCTTGTTACATGTCTTTCCGAAGCTTTACTTGCTACTCTTTATATCTTTATCTAAAGCTTTGATGTATGTTGCCATCAATTACCAAAAAGGGGGAGATTGAAAGCACAACTGCACAAGTGCTCCCTAGGTGGTTTTGGTAATTAATGTCAACATATCTCTTGTTGGACTAACACTTTTATCTAGTATATTTCAGATAAGTTCAACAATGGAGTGGCATGGACTAAAGGACGTGGGTGAAGGAAATATGCCCTAGAGGCAATAATAAAGTTATTATTTATTTCCTTATATCATGATAAATGTTTATTATTCATGCTAGAATTGTATTAACCGGAAACATAATACATGTGTGAATACATAGACAAAAAGATAGTCACTAGTAAGCCTCTACTAGACTAGCTCATTAATCAAAGATGGTTGTGTTTCCTAACCATAGACATGTGTTGTCATTTGATTAATGGGATCACCTCATTAGAAGAATGATGTGATTGACATGACCCATTCCGTTAGCTTAGCACTTGATCGTTTAGTATATTGCTATTGCTTTCTTCATGACTTATACATGTTCCCGTAACTATGAGATTATGCAACTCCTGCCACGGAGGAACACTTTGGGTACTACCAAACGCCACAACGTAATCGGGTGATCATAAAGGAGTACTACGGTGTCTCCAAAGGTACTTGTTGGGTTGGCGTATTTCGAGATTAGGTTTTGTCACTCCGATTGCTCGGAGAGGTATCTCTGGCCTTCTCGGTAATACACATCACATAAGCCTTGCAAGCATTACAACTAATGAGTTAGTTGTGAGATGATGTATTACGGAACGAGTAAAGAGACTTACCAAGAACGAGATTGAACTAGGTATTGGATACCGACGATCGAATCTCGGGTAAGTAACATACCGATGACAAAGGGAACAACGTATGTTGTTATGCGGTTTGACCGATAAAGATCTTCGTAGAATATGTAGGAACCAATATGGGCATCCAGGTTCCGCTTTTGGTTATTGACCGAGAATGGTTCTAGGTCATGTCTACATAGTTCTCGAACCCGTAGGGTCCGCACGCTTAACGTTTCGATGGCAGTTCATAATGAGTTTATAAGTTTTGATGTACCGAAGGTTGTTCGGAGTCCCGGATGTGATCACGGACATGACGAGGAGTCTCAAAATGGTCGAGACATAAAGATTGATATATTGGAAGCCTAGGTTTGGACTTCGTAAAGGTTCCGGATGAAAACAGAAGTTATTCTAACACCGGGGTTACGGAACCCCCGGGGGTCAATGGGCCTTGATGGGCCATAGGGAGAAGAGGAAAGGGCCGGCCAGGGCAGGCCGCTGCCTCCCCTCTAGTCCGAATAGGACAAGGAGAGGGGCGGCGCCTTCCCTCTTCCCCTCCCAATCCTAATCCAACTAGGAAAGGGGGGGGGAGTCCTACTCCCGGTGGGAGTAGGACTCCTCCAGGCGCGCCTCCCCTAGGGCCGGCCGCACCCCCCCTTGCTCCTTTATATACGGGGGCAGGGGGGCACCCCATAACACACAAGTTGATCTACGGATCGTTCCTTAGCCGTGTGCGGTGCCCCCCTCCACCATATTCCACCTCGGTCATATCGTCGCGGAGTTTAGGCGAAGCCCCGCGCCGGAGAAGTCATATCGTCGCGGAGCTTAGGCGAAGCCCCGCGTCGGTGGAGCATCATCATCGCCACCACGCCGTCGTGCGACGGAACTCATCCCCGACGCTTTGCGGATCGGAGCCCGGGATCGCCATCGAGCTGAACGATGTCTTGAACACGGAGGTGCCGTACGCTCGGTACTTGGATCGGTCGGATCGTGAAGACGCACGACTACATCAACCGCGTTGTTATAACGCTTCCGCTTCGGTCTCACGAGTGCGTGGACGGACACTCTCCCCTCTCGTTGCTATGCCATCACCATGGTCCCGTAAAGCGAGGGAAAATTTTAAAATTACTACGTTCCCCAACAAAGTGGTATCGAGCCTGGTTTTATGCGTTGATGTCATATGCACGAGTAGAACACAAGTGAGTTGTGGGTGATACAAGTCATCGCCTACCGCATGTCATACTTTGGTTCAGCGGTATTGTGAGATGAAGCGGCCCGGACCGACATTATGCGACGCTTACGCGAGACTGGTTTCACTGCTACGAGCACTCGTGCTTAAAGGTGGCTGGCGGGTGTCTGTCTCTCTCACTTTAGTTGAACTGAAAAGGCTACGCCCGGTCCTTGAGAAGGTTAAACGGAGTCTATTTGACGAAGTATCGTTGTGGTTTTGATGCGTAGGTAAGAACGGTTCTTGCTCAGCCCGTAGCAGCCACGTAAAACTTGCAACAACAAAGTAGAGGACGTCTAACTTGTTTTTGCAGGGCATGTTGTGATGTGATATGGTCAAGACGTGATGCTATATTTTATTGTATGAGATGATCATGTTTTGTAACCGAAGTTATCGGCAATCGGCAGGAGCCATATGGTTGTCGCTTTATTGTATGAAATGCAAACGCCTCGTAATTGCTTTACTTTATCACTAAGCGGTAGCGATAGTCGAGAAGCAATAGATGGCGTAAACGACATCGATGCTACGATGGAGATCAAGGTGTCGCGACGGTGACGATGGTGATCACGACGGTGCTTCGGAGATGGAGATCACAAGCACAAGATGATGATGGCCATATCATATCACTTATATTGATTGCATGTGATGTTTATCCTTTATGCATCTTATCTTGCTTTGATTGACGGTAGCATTATAAGATGATCTCTCACTAAAAATCATCAAGAAGTGTTCTCCCGAGTATGCACCGTTGCCAAAGTTCAGTAGTACCCGGACACCACGTGATGATCGGGTGTGATAAGTTCTACGTCCATCTACAACGGGTGCAAAACAGTTGCACACGCTGAATACTCGAGTTAAACTTGACGAGCCTAGCATATAACAGATATGGCCTCGGAACACGGAGACCGAAAGGTCGGCGTGAATCATATAGTAGATATGATCAACATAGTGATGTTCACCATTGAAACTACTCCATCTCACGTGATGATCGGACATGGTTTAGTTGATTTGGATCACGTAATCACTTGGATGACTAGAGAGATGTCCGTCTAAGTGGGAGGTTTTAATATGATTAATTAAACTTAAATTTATCATGAACTTAGTACACGATAGTATTTTTGCTTGTCTATGTTTCATCGTAGATAGATGGCTCGTGTCGTTGTTCCGTTGAATTTTAATGCGTTCCTTGAGAAAGCAAAGTTGAAAGATGATGGTAGCAATTACGGACTGGGTCCGTAATTTGAGGATTATCCTCATTCTTGCATGAAGAATTACGCCTGGAAGCACCGCTGGGTGCCAGTGCTCGCCGCAGGAGCTGCGCCGAAGTTGTGAACGTCTGGCGAGCAAAAGTCGATGACTACTCGATAGTTCAGTTTGCCATGCTTTACGGCTTAGAACCGGGTCTTCAACGACGTTTTGAACGTCATGGAGCATATGAGATGTTCCAGGAGTTGAAGTTAATATTTCGTGCAAATGCCGGATTGAGAGATATGAAGTCTCCAATAAGTTCTATAGCTGCAAGATGGAGGAGAATAGTTACAAGGAACATATACTCAAAATGTCCGGGTATAATAATCACTTGATTCAACTGGGAGTTACTCTTCCGGATGATAGTGTCATTGATGTAATTCTCCAATCATCGCCACCAAGCTACAAGAGCTTCGTGATGAACTATAATATGCAAGGGATGACCAAAACAATTCCGAGCTCTTCGCAATGCCGAAAGTCATGGAGGTAGAAATCAAGAAAAAGCATCAAGTGTTGATGGTCAACAAGACCACTAGTTTCAAGAAAAGGGCAAAGGAAAGAAGAAGGGAAACTTCAAAAAGAACAGCAAGAAAGTTGCTGCTCAAGAGAAGAAACCCAAGTCTGGACCTAAGCCTGAAATCGAGTGTTTTACCGCAAGCGCATCGACACTTCGAAGCGGAACTGCCCCAAGTATTTGGCGGATAAGAAGGATGGCAAGGTGAACAAAGGTATATGTGATATACATGTTATTGATGTGTACCTTACTAGAGCTCGTAGTAGCACCTGGGTATTTGATATCGGGTTACATTGCTAATATTTGCAACTCAAAACAGGGACTACAGAATAAACGAGCACTGGCAAAGGACGAGGTGACGATGCGCGTGGGAAACGGTTCCAAGGTCAATGTGATCGCGGTCGGCACGCTACCTCTACATCTACCTTCGGGATTAGTTTTAGACCTAAATAATTGTTATTTGGTGCCGCGTTGAGCATGAACATTATATCTGGATCTTGTTTGATGCGAGACGGTTATTCATTTAAATCAGAGAATAATGGTTGTTCTATTTATATGAGTAATATCTTTTATGGTCACGCACCTTGAAGAATGGTCTATTTTTATTGAATCTCGATAGTAGTAATACACATATTCATAATGTTGAAACCAAAAGATGCAGAGTTGATAATGATAATGCAACTTATTTGTGGCAATCGCCGCTTAGGTCATATCGGTGTAAAACGCATGAAGAAACTCCATACCGATGGGCTTCGGAATCACTTGATTATGAATCACTTGGTACTTATGAACCGTGCCTCATGGGCAAGATGACAAAACGCCGTTCTCCGGAACTATGGAGCGAGCAACTGATTTGTTGGAAATCATACATACCGATGTTTGTGGTCCAATGAATGTTGAGGCACGCCAAGGGTATCAAGTTATTTTCTCACCTTCACAGATGATTTGAGCAGATATGGGTATATCTACTTAATGAAACACAAATCTGAAACATTTGAAAAGTTCAAAGAATTTCAGAGTGAAGTGGAAAATCATCGTAACAAGAAAATAAAGTTTCTACGATCTGATCGTGGAGGAGAATATTTGAGTTACGAGTTTGGTTTACATTTGAAACAATGTGGAATAGTTTCAAGAACTCACGCCACCCGAACACCACAGAGAAATGGTGTGTCCGAACGTCAGAATCGTACTTTACTTGATATGGTGCGATCTATGATGTCTCTTACTGATTTACCGCTATCGCTTTGGGGATATGCTTTAGAGACGGCCGCATTCACGTTAAATAGGGCACCATCTAAATCCGTTGAGACGACACCGTATGAACTATGGTTTGGCAAGAAACCAAAGTTGTCGCTTTCTTAAAATTTGGGGCTGCGATGCTTATGTGAAGAAACTTCAACCAGATAAGCTCGAACCCAAATCGGAAAAATGTGTCTTCATAGGATACCCAAAGGAGACTGTTGGTACACCTTCTATCACAGATCTGAAGGCAAGATTTTCGTTGCTAAGTTCGGATCCTTTCTAGAGAAGGAGTTTCTCTCGAAAGAAGTGAGTGGGAGGAAAGTAGAACTTGATGAGATAATCGTATCTGCTCCCTTATTGGAAGGTAATTCATCACAAGAAATGGTTCTGTGACAACTACACCAATTAGTGAGGAAACTAATGATATTGATCATGAAACTTCATATCAAGTTGCTCTTGAACTTCAGAGGGTCAACCAGATTAAAATACGCACTTGCAGTGGTACGGTAATCCTATTCGAAGTCATGTTACTTGACCATGGCGAACCTACAAACTATGAAGAAGCGATGGTGAGCCCAGATTCGCGAAATGGCCGGAAGCCATGAAATCTGAGATGGGATCCATGTATGAAAACAAAGTATGGACTTTGGTTGACTTGCCCGATGGTCGGCAAGCCATTGAGAATAAATGGATCTTTAAGAAGAAGACTGACGCCGATGGTAATGTAACTGTCTATAAAGCTCGACTTGTTGCAAAAGGTTTTCGACAAGTTCAAGGGGTTGACTACGATGAGACTTTCTCACCCGTAGCGATGCTTAAGTCTGTCCGAATCATGTTAGCAATTGCCGCATTTTATGATTATGAAATTTGGCAAATGGATGTAAAAACTGCATTCTTGAATGGATTTCTAGAAGAAGAGTTGTATATGATGCAACCAGAAGGTTTTGTTGATCCAAAGGCCGCTAACAAAGTGTGCAAGCTCCAAATGATCAATTTATGGTGCAGTGCAAGCCTCTCGGAGTTGGAATAAACGCTTTGATAGTGTGATCAAAGCATATGGTTTTATCTGCACTTTTGGAGAAGCCTCAGATTTACAAGAAAGTGAGTGGGAGCTCAGTAGCATTTACGATATTATATGTAGACGACATATTATTGATTGGAAATGATATAGAATTTCTGGATAGCATAAAAGGATACTTGAACAAAAGTTTTTCAATGAAAGACCTCGGTGAAGCTGCTTACATATTGGGCATCAAGATCTATAGAGATAGATCAAGACGCTTAATTGGACTTTCACAAAGCACATACCTTGATAAAGTTTTGAAGAAGTTCAAAATGGATCGTGCAAAGAAAGGTTTTTTACCAGACATAAGGTGTAAGATTGAGTCGACTCAATGCCCGACCACGCAGAAGATAGAGAGAAAATGAAAGATGTTCCCTATGCTTCAGCCATAGGCTCTATCATGTATGCAATGCTGTGTACCGCACCGACGTATGCTTAGCTGTAAGCTTGGTAGGAAGGTACCAAAGTAATCCAGAGTGGATCATCGACAGTGTCAAGAACATCCTGAAATACCCGAAAAGGACTAAGGATATGTTTCTCGTATATGGAGGTGACAAAGAGCTAGTCGTAAATGGTTACGCCGATGCAAGCTTTGACACTGATCCGGACGATTCTAAATCGCAAACCGGATACGTGTTTTTGTTAAACGGTGGAGCCGCTGGTTGGTGCAGTTCTAAACAAAGCGCCGTGGCGGGATCTACATGTGAAGCGGAGTACATAGCTGCTTGGAAGCCGCAAATGAAGGAGTCTGGATGAAAGAGTTCATTTCCGATCTAGGTGTCATACCTAGTGCATCGGGACCAATGAAGATCTTCCGTGACAATCTTGGTGCAATTGCCTTGGCAAAGGAATCCAGATTTCACAAGAGGACCAAGCATATCAAGAGACGCTTCAATTCCATTCGGGACCAAGTCCAAGTGGGAGACATAGAGATTTGCAAAATACATACGGATCTGAATGTTGCAGACCCGTTGACTAAGCCTCTTCCACGAACAAAACATGATCAGCACCAAGACTCCATGGGTGTTAGAATCATTACTGTGTAATCTAGATTATTGACTCTAGTGCAAGTGGGAGACTCAAGGAAATATGCCCTAGAGGCAATAATAAAGTTATTATTTATTTCCTTATATCATGATAAATTTTTATTATTCATGCTAGAATTGTATTAACCGGAAACATAATACATGTGTGAATACATAGACAAAAAGATAGTCACTAGTAAGCCTCTACTAGACTAGCTCATTAATCAAAGATGGTTGTGTTTCCTAACCATAGACATGTGTTGTCATTTGATTAATGGGATCACCTCATTAGAAGAATGATGTGATTGACATGACCCATTCTGTTAGCTTAGCACTTGATCGTTTAGTATATTGCTATTGCTTTCTTCATGACTTATACATGTTCCTGTAACTATGAGATTATGCAACTCCGTTTACCGGAGGAACACTTTGGGTACTACCAAACGTCACAACGTGAATCGGGTGATCATAAAGGAGTACTACAGGTGTCTCCAAAGGTACTTGTTGGGTTGGCGTATTTCGAGATTAGGTTTTGTCACTCCGATTGCTCGGAGAGGTATCTCTGGGCCTTCTCGGTAATACACATCACATAAGCCTTGCAAGCATTACAACTAATGAGTTAGTTGTGAGATGATGTATTACGGAACGAGTAAAGAGACTTACCAAGAATTTAGATTGAACTAGGTATTGGATACCGACGATCGAATCTCGGTAAGTAACATACCGATGACAAAGGGAACAACGTATGTTGTTATGCGGTTTGACCGATAAAGATCTTCAGAGAATATGTAGGAACCAATATGGGCATCCAGGTTCCGCTATTGGTTATTGACCGAGAATGGTTCTAGGTCATGTCTACATAGTTCTCGAACCCGTAGGGTCCGCACACTTAACGTTTCGATGGCAGTTCATAATGAGTTTATAAGTTTTGATGTACCGAAGGTTGTTCGAGTCCCGGATGTGATCACGGACATGACGAGGAGTCTCGAAATGGTCGAGACATAAAGATTGATATATTGGAAGCCTAGGTTTGGACTTGGAAAGGTTCCGGATGAAAACAGGAAGTTACCGGAACACCGGGGGGTTACCGGAACCCCCCGGGGGGTCAATGGGCCTTGATGGGCCATAGGGAGAAGAGGAAAGGGCCGGCCAGGGCAGGCCGCGCGCCCCCCTCCCCCTCTAGTCCGAATAGGACAAGGAGAGGGGGGGCGGCACCCCCCTTCCCTCTTCCCCCTCCCCAATCCTAATCCAACTAGGAAAGGGGGGGAGTCCTACTCCCGGTGGGAGTAGGACTCCTCCAGGCGCGCCTCCCTAGGGCCGGTCGCACCCCCCCCCCCGTGCTCCTTTATATACGGGGGGCAGGGGGGCACCCCATAACACACAAGTTGATCTACGGATCGTTCCTTAGCCGGGTGCGGTGCCCCCCACCACCAAATTACACATCAGTCATAACGTCGCGGCGTTTAGGCGAAGCCTGCGCCGGAGAAGTCATATCGTCAGCGGAGCTTAGGCGAAGCCCTGCGCCGGTGGAGCATCATCATCGCCACCACGCCGTCAGGTCGACGAACTCATCCCCGACGCTTTGCTGGATCGGAGCCCGGGATCGCCATCGAGCTGAACGCGTGTGCTAAACACGGAGGTGCCGTGACGTTCGGTACTTGGATCGGTCGGATTGTGAAGACGCATCGACTACATCAACCGCGTTGTTATAACGCTTCCGCTTTCGGTCTACGAGGGTACGTGGACAGACACTCTCCCCTCTCGTTGCTATGCCATCACCATGGTCCTGTGTGTGCGTAGGAAGATTTTGAAATTACTACGTTCCCCAACAGTGGGAACTCCTTCAAGATGCTAAGGACAAAGGATTGGCTCAAGCTTGAAGCTCAAGACTCTTCATTTTACGTTTTAGTGATCCAAGATCACATTGAGTCTATAGGAAAAGCCAATACTATCAAGGAGGGATGAGGTGTTGCTTAATGAGCCTCTTGCTTCATGTGCTTAGTGATATGCTCCAAAACCCTCAACTACTTTCCCACTTCCACACATATGACCTAAACCTAAAGTCAAACTCAGCCCCATCGATTCTTTCTATCCGCGCCACCGAGTTCAGTTGTCATAGCCACCGCCACAAACCCTAGGCAAATCGGTTTCACGATAGGGATCTCGGTCTCACCGAGATGGGATTGTAATCTCTCTATGTATGTCCATTACCAAAATCGGTCTCACCGAGTTTGTGCAATCGGTACTACCGAGATTACAATGCAAACTCTCTGGTTAACTTATTACCAAAATCGGTCCCACCGAGTTTGCCTGACCAACTCTCTCGTTAGCTAATTACCAAAATCGGTCCCACCGAGTTTGTGTAATCGGTCTCACCGAGATTACGTTATGCCCTAATCCTAACCACATCGGTCCTACCGAGTTGCATATCGGTCCCACCGAAAACCCTAACGGTCACTAGGTTTACTAAATCGGTCCGACTGAGTTTGTTGATTCGGTCCCACCGAGTTTGGTAAATTGTGGGTAACGGTTAGATTTTGTGTGGAGGCTATATATACCCCTCCACCTCCTCTTCATTTGTGGAGAGAGCCATCAGAACAAGCCTACACTTCCAGCATCCTATTTCTGAGAGAGAACCACCTACTCATGTGTTGAGACCAAGATATTCCATTCCTACTATATGAATCTTGATCTCTAGCCTTCCCCAAGTTGCTTTCCACTCAAATCTTCTTTCCACCAAATCCAAATCCTGTGAGAGAGAGTTGAGTGTTGGGGAGACTATCATTTGAAGCACAAGAGCAAGGAGTTCATCATCAACACACCATTTGTTACTTCTTGGAGAGTGGTGTCTCCTAGATTGGCTAGGTGTCATTTGGGAGCCTCCGACAAGATTGTGGAGTTGAACCAAGGAGTTTGTAAGGGCAAGGAGATCGCTTACTGTGAAGATCTACCGCTAGTGAGGCAAGTCCTTCGTGGGCGACGGCCATGGTGGGATAGACAAGGTTGCTTCTTCGTGGACCCTTCGTGGGTGGAGCCCTCCGTGGACTCACAAGAACTGCTACCCTTCGTGGGTTGAAGTCTCCATCAACGTGGATGTACGATAGCACCACCTATCAGAACCACGACAAAAACATCCGTGTCTCCAATTACGTTTGAATCCTCCAAAACCCTTCCCTTTACATTCTTGCAAGTTGCATGCTTTACTTCCCGCTGCTCATATACTCTTTGCATGCTTGCTTGTTATGTATTGTGAATGTTAAACTCGTGCCTAAACTCCACTTAAACCTAAAAAGTTAAAAACTGCAACTTTGGTACTTAGTGTCTAATCACCCCCCCTCTAGACACTTCTACTTCAAGGTCCTACACAGGCCATCCACCGAGCCTGCGGTGGGCGCGCTCTGACCGCCTCGTGCGCGCTCCCAGCCCGCCCCAGCCGCGCGGGCATAGGCTGGTTTGCGGCCTCACCCCTACGCCATCGCCGTCTCCGTCCCCGCCACCAGCCGAGCCAATGACGGCCGCCGAGGAGGAGGACCTCATGAGGCAGGTGATGGAGGACTCCCTCCATACCCACGACAAGCACCAATGGCAGGGCCTCGAGGAGATGATGGCCCTGTCAGTGGCCGGCGACGTCGCCTTCCCCGAGCTCGACGCCTACGTCAGGGAGGAGGCCATGGCGGAGGTGCGGCCAGAGGCGGCGAAGGAGGAGCCGACGGGATGAAACCAGGCATTGGTCGGGCCATCCTGGATGTCGACGGAGACCGTGTCGTGCACGCCCGAGGTGGACGCCGGTCAGTGGTCACCATTCCTGTCGCGCGAAGAGGTCGTGCAGGCGCCACCGCAGCCTGCACAGCAGGCGCCTCCCGCCTGGCAGGGGCCACCATCCCACCTCTGGCAACCACCTCCACACGTCGACCTCACCGACAACGACGACGGCGAGGAGTAGGCGGCAACTACGGAAGGAGATGACGGCCCTTTTCTAGTTTTTTAAAATGTTTTAAATATTTTTGTTTATATTAATGTGCCGAACTTGGGTAATGTGGACGTTTTAATGTTTATATTAATGTTTTTGAGTTATTTTCAATGCTTATTTGGGTTTTCTGGGTTTAAATGTAGGTCAAAAAACGGACAGTTTGGGGTGCGGTCTGCCCGTTGGACGCACCAACAACTACACAGCGGGCGACAAATTCGGTAAAATAGACGAAATCTTGCCCAAATAGACTAAAATTCCTGATGAAACGGACCTCCGTTTGGGGCGTTGGAGTTGGCCAGACATTCTTGCGCCAAACCTCTGCCCCGCCCTGCTGCTGCCTCTTGTCCTGCCCCGCCTCCTCGTTCGGGTCGCGGCTGGGAGGTGTCCTCGCCCTCCGGTGCGGTGCTGCCGGCTTCGTCTGGCCTTTCCGGTCATGTGATGCGTCCGGCGACGCCTCCCTCAAGCCGGCTGAAGACTTCGCCGTCGCCCGACGCCGAGATGCAAGTGCGAGTCCGCCTCCTCTCCACCAACGCGGTGGTTGCTCGCTCGAGGGCGATAGACATGATGTCTCCCGCCGAGGTTGCAAAGTAGATCGCCGTGGCCCCGGGCGCGCAAGGAGGATGTTGAGGTGGTCAAGCACTACCCCGAGAGGTTCTTCGTCCGCTTCATGCACCAAAGCACCACCGTGCCGACGCCACGTCCCGAGACGATCTGCCTGGCTCTGGCTACCGCATCTTCGTGCGGCAATGGAGGCTTGAAGCTCATGCCGAGAACGAAGACATGCTCCAACATGTCCGGCTATGCTTGGAGGGCGTCCCCCTCTACGGCTGGAACGAGTACGTCGCCACCTTTCTCATCGGTCGGCGCTGCTCCTTGGACTACATCGAGCCCCGCTCTCGTCGCAAGGAGGATACGCGGGACCTGGCGCTCTGGGCGTGGACAGCTGACCCCAGTGCCATCCCAAAGGTGAAGTGGCTCACCCTGCCTGCCCGTGGTCATCGCCGCCGTGGGCGGCGAGGGCTTCGCCACCGCTGCGATGCTCATCCATCTGGACCTGCTTGAAGATCACTCCAAGGCCGCCGAGGACGACGACGATCCGCCTCCCCCGGACGTCCACGAGTTCACTTGGTACAGGCGAGTCGTCGACGGCACCGTCGTCCCAAGGGACAGGCGGGCTGCGCCAGTGCGTGAGGTCCGTCGTCAAGGCAGGCGCGATGATGATGACGACCGTGACGGGCGCCGTGGGCGCGACGGCGGCCGCGCTCGCGAGGGTTGGGGCGCCCGTGTGCGTCGCTCGCTCTCCCGGAACGCGCGTGGCCGGCAGCAGGAGGGCGGCCAAGACCGCTCCAGGGACCGCTCGGGTGGGCACCGATGCGTGGGTGCCCCTTCCGGCACTTTGCTCGGGCCGGCCGCTGGCCAAGCGGCTGCGCATGCCCTCGACATGCTGCATGGCTCCTCTTCTGAAGGCGGCGAGACCGAAAGGGCCAGCGAGCTCCAGCCCATCCTGGGAAGGGAGGCTGCGGTTGCCCGCGGGCGTAGCCACTTTCGGCAGCCTCTCCTCGCCGCCGAAGGCGCTCTATGGAGGCCCTCACCCCGGGCCGGCCCCCACCGCACTCTCCAACGCCGGTGCCGCTGCCGGTCCCGAGGTCAAACCGCTGGGAGCGCCAAGCTCGCCTTCTCATCGCCGAGGCGGCCCCGTCCGCCTCTCGCCGCCTAACATGCTTCAGCCGCCCGCGACATCACCCTCTGTGCCGCCGCTTCGAGGCATCTCCCACGCCGTTAGTCCGTGATGGCATCAGGCAGCGCACCCCACCTCCCCGGCATGTTTCGGGTGCAAGGGGATGCGGTGGCGCTGGCCATCTTTGGAGCGTCGGCCAGACTGCCGCACAGCCGGTTCGCCGCCTCCTAGGCCCCCGGCCGCCGCAGGAAGACGCTGGCTGGGGTTCGGATTTCTTCCAAGGGAGGGTTGTCGCTGCAAAGCGATCAGGCGCCTGGTGGCTGTGGTGTTGCTCCGGTGGCCAAGGTTGCCGAGAGGCTGGTCGGCCGCAGCCCGGGTATCACGCGTGATGGAAAGGACGTGACGGAAGCCACTCGAAGACTTCACCGCCAAGTTCAAGGAGCAATCGGCCCCGAGGTGATCATGGCCATGCGTGAGTTCTTTCACCTCGACGACAAGGCCGTCAACGACGTGGAGGACGCATACTGATCGACCACGGCGGAGAGGGAGCCTCGAGCTGGCCTCTGTCGAGGAAGGCATAATGCTGCATGGAGGTGCATCGCTGGCTGCAGCTGACTCGCTAGTTCAACGCCCTCGAACTACCATTTCTCTATGTTAGCAAGCTTGCCTAGCTGGCCCAGAGGGTCTGTATCACTGTTGCTTTTCCTTGTGTGCGTTGTATCTGTGTGAGCTGGGTGTGTTCTCTTCCTAGTTGTTCCCAGTTTGACAAAGCTCCAGTTGGCTTGCATATTATTGCCTCTGCTTCCATTTCCTACGGCTTTGCCTGGCCAAGTGCGACACCTTGGTTCCCATGACCATGCAACCCATCAACACGCCACCGAACGTCCGGGGCTTAATCGCCCGAACAGGAGGGCTACGGTCGGTCGACGATTGCGTCGTCCTCGTGCGGCTTGTTTGCCTCTGTGAGACTAAGTTGGGCAACGTCTACTGTTTATCGCTGCTTTCCTTGGGGGTAACAGGTTGCGAAATTTCGCAAAGAACCGCAATGGGAACTAGGGGCGGATGCTCCTCCTATGGGATGATCTTTGTCTTGGAGGTCTCGACATAACAACCTCGGTATTTTGCCTCTCGGCCTTGGTTACGTATTCGTGAAAATGACGTGCGCTTCAGTGATCACAAACGTATATGGGCCCATCGAGCATGCATCCAAGGATGCTTTTTTACGAAGCTTCGCTTCCAGCAAGCCCTGCCGGTGTGGCTGGCCTGCTCGCACTTGGGGACTTTAACCAGATATATAGGGCGAGGGACAAGAATAATGTAAACATTAACCGGGTCGGATCAACCGGTTCCGGCCGCTCTCCAGATTGTGAGCTTAAGGAAATTCACCTTCAGAATAGACGGTTCACGTGGAGCAATGAGAGAGAAAACCCAACTCTTTGCAAGCTCGACCCTTTCTTTTGCAACACGGATTGGGACATGTCCTTCAACACACATGTGTTGCATGCTTTATCGTCCTCCCTCTCCGACCATTGTCCTCTTACGCTTGCCGACGACAGGGGCCTAGGCGGCCACGGGCTTTCAAGTTCGAGAATTTCTGGGTATCTTTGCCCGGATTTGAGGAGGTGGTCAAAATGCATGGGCGGCGGGTGTGGCACATCGAGCCATGCAAGATTTTGCATCTCAAGCTAAAGAAAACCGGCCGCCTTACCGAAAGTGGAGCAAGAATCTGTTCTCCAAGGCAAGGATCCAACTTCATGTGCACATCTTGTGATCCTTCACTAGACATCGCGCAGGAGGGGAGACAGTTATCTTCAGAGGAACGCGACCTCCGTTCTAGGCTTAAACGCAGGGTCATCGATGCAGCGGTGCTAGAGAGAGCTAGGAAGAGTCTTGTGCTAGGATTGCTAATTTGAGGGATGGCGATGCTAATACCAAATTCTTCCACCGACGCATCAATGCCCGTCGAAGAAAAAACCACATCCATCGGCTCAAGCATGACCATGGGTGGGTAACCGAACATGAGGAAAAGGAGAAGATCATACACGACCACTTCCGTGAGGTGATGGGCACGGGATGCACGAGCAACAAGGACTTTAATTGGGTGGAGCTTGGTATTGAGCAACATGCATTGCAGGACCTTGATGCTTCTATCACCGAGGGCGAGGTGTGGGAAGCCATCAAGGACATGCCCGGTGATAAGGCGCCCGGGCCGGATGGCTTCACGGGCATCTTTTTCAAGAAGTGTTGGGGCATTATCAAGCACGCGGTCATGAGGGCCATCGAGCGTTTCGACTCCCTCCACACATCGGACCTACACTGGCTCAACTCGCCAATGTCGTGCTACTACCCAAGAAGGAGGGGCGGAGGGCATCCCGATTACAGGCCCATTAGCCTCATCCACGCCATCGCCAAAATCATCGCCAAGGTCCTCTCGCTCCGCCTTGCCCCCCTTATGGATGGCCTAGTGTCCAACGCTCAAAGTGCATTCATCAAGAGGCGAAGCATTCACGACAATTTCATGTATGTCTGAAACTTATGAGGAGACTACAAAAGTGCAAAACTCCTGCGCTACTTTTCAAGTTGGACATCAAGAAGGCGTTTGATTCGGTCAAGTGGAGTTATATTACGGACCTTCGCAGCGTATGGGGTTCCCACCCAAATTCCGTGATCGGATTGCTGCTCTCCTCTCAACATCTTCATCACGCATCCTTCTTAATGGGTTGCCTGGTCCACCGATCATGCACGGCCGTGGGTTTCGGCAGGGAGACCCCGTGTCCCCCCTTCTCTTTGTCATTGCGATCGACCCCCTGCATAAGATCCTTGACTTGGCAACGCGGAAAGGCCTTCTTCATAAGATTCGAGGCCGGGGAGCCACGGTGCGAACATCTCTCTATGCGGATGACGCGCGGTCTTCGTCGCCCCTATCAAGCAAGACATTGATAACCTTGCGTCTATCTTGCGTGGGTTTGGCGAGGTTACGGGCCTGCATTCCAACTTTCAAGAGCTCGGTTGTGCCAATCGGATGCAATCACCTCAACCTTGGTCTCATTCTCGGGAGCATTCCGGCAACCCGCGCGTTCTTCCCAGTGAGATACTTAGGCCTACCTCTCTCGGTGTGGCAACTTAAGAAGGTGGATTTCCAATATCTTGAGGATAAAGCGGCCGGCAAACTAGTTACTTGGGAGGGCCAGGACATCACAACCCGGTGGCAGACGGCCCTGGTCAAGTCTGTGTTATGCTCTCAAGCGGTGTACTCCATCACACCCCTCATCGTTCCTCCAAGCACTATTCATAACCTCAACAAGATTGAAAGAGCTTTTCTCCGGTCCGGTGCAGACAAGACGACGGGTGCCAAATGCAAGGTTAATTGGGATACAGTTTGTAGGCCAAAAGAGTATGGTGGCCTTGGGGTGCTTAATACTTGCAAATTTGCACGTGCTCTAAGGCTAAGATGGCCTTGGTATGAGTGGAAGGAACCTCACAGACTATGGGTGGGATTTGGCAATCCTTGCACGGATGATGATCTCAATTTCTTCTATGCCTCCTCTACCATCACTGTGGGGAACGGAGCCAAAACGCCTTTTGGGACTCACCTTGGCTTCTCGCAAGCCCAAAGATATTGCACCGCTAATCTTTGAGGCCTCAAGAAGAAAGAATTGGAAGGTGCGAGAGGCTCTAAAGGGCAATGCCTGGATCTTCAAAATCAAATACAACACTGTTATCTCCGGCGAGCACATTAGCGAATTTTTCACTCTTTGGATGCTTGTCAACGAGGTTCATCTCGATGAGCAGCTTGAGGATGATATTTGTTGGAAGCACTCAATGACGGGATTTACACGGCGGCGATCAGATACAAAGCCTGGGCCTCGGGCTAACTCTTTCCCCTATGGATCGCATGGTTTGGAAGGCTTGGGCCCCCCCCCAAGGTCAAGTTCTTTGCTTGGTTGGCTATCCAAGATCGGATTTGGACCGCCGATCGCTTGGAGAGACGGGGTTGGACAAATTGTGGGCTTTGCCCTCTATGCTCAAGAGAGCAAGAATCGGGTGCACATCTCTTCTTCAAGTGCCGCTACACGCTCCGTCTATGGAGGATTATCATTGAAAAACTTGGCCTTGCTCACATGGACACCACCCTTTGGCACCTTGATGATTCCGTCCACGAGTGGTGGGACAAGAGAACTGGCAATCACATCCCTAACCGGAGTGCTATGACCTCCCTCACTATGCTCGTCTCCTGGACCATTTGGAACGAAAGCGTAATGCAAGAGTGTTCCGCCACAAGAGCGCGCCGCCATCTATTCTACTTAGCAACATCATCGAGGAGGCAAAGCTCGGATCACTGCCGGTGCTAAAAGACTAGGATTCATTTTCTTCCGTGAGTAATTGTCATGTCGTATGTGTAGTGCTCTTGTAAAACTTTTAACTCTACTCCTCCCTTATTTAATAGAAGAGGCAAATCTTTTGCCTCCGTTTCAAAAAAAAAATCTTTTCTTGGAGAGAAACAGACGACAAACTCTTTGCTGCTGAATATGGATGGCAGAGTCGCACATGACGGCGTACAGGACTTGATCTCGACCACCACACTGTGCAGTCTACTACTTTCGGCCAGATCCAGCAGTATTATATTTGCAATCTGCACACAGTAACACCACGGCTTTGACCACATGTGGAAACTTGCCCTCATTTTTAATCTGAACTTTGATAGGAACTTGCGTGCAGGTTCATCCACGGCGACTTGTCTAGACTTTGTTCTGACGTCCGATCACATGGATTGGTCGGTGCATCATTAAAATAGAATGATTTGACGCAGTCCACAGTCCAAATTCATTTCATCTGCTTAAGACAGATCTTAGCAGCAGAGGATATAACCTCCAATTCCAAGTCGCCAATCTTGACTTTCAACCCTGTTCTTGAAAATTCTGCAACCGAGACGGCAGAGAGAGACAGGTGATTGATTCGGAGAGAAAGCAATTTGATCGTCCTGGCAGCGGCGGTCCATCCCCGGCCGGCTACCCTCAATGGCCTCCCGGCGTGTGCTCGTGCTCCTCGCCGTCGTCGCCTCGCTGTGCCGCGCGGCGGTCGGTCAGGTGCCAAGCCCCTGCTGCCGGGCGGGCCTAGCTGCTCGACCGCCGATAACTACACGGATGCCAGCCCGTACAAGAGGAACCTCGACGAGCTCCTCGCCGGCCTCCCCGCGGCCGCCCAGGGCAACGGCTGGTTCTACAATGGCACGGCCGGGGCACCGGGGACGGCCGACCAGGTCTTCGGCCTCATCATGTGCTACGCGGACCGCAACGCGACGCAGTGCCGGGAGTGCCTGGCCGGCGCTCCCGCGGGGATCACCACGGCGTGCCCGGGGAGCCGGAGCGTGCGCGCGGCCTACGACGCGTGCGTGCTCCGGTACTCGCCGCCGCCCTCCTTCTTCTCCACCGCCGACCTCGACGTCAATTTCTTCGTGCGCGCCGTCGCCTTCGCCGTTGACCCCGACAAGATGCTCAACGCGTGGCTCACGCTCATGACCGACCTCACGGGGCGCGCCGCGAGCTCGCCGTCGCGGGTGGCGAACGCGACCACGCCGTACGACGGCGATCCGACGAGGCCGGTGTACGGGCTGGCGCAGTGCACCAGGGACCTCAACGCCACCGAGTGCACCAGGTGCCTTGTCTCCGTGGTCGGCCAGCTCAGGAGGCGTTTCACGAACGAGACCGGCGGCGCAATCAAGGCGTTCAGCTGCTACGTCAGGTACGAACTTGGTGCTTTCGACATCACCCTCCCGCCTGAACCGCCGTCGTCTCCACAGCCGGGAGGATCATCGTCTTCCTCAAGAACAGCGCTGGTGGTCGGCGTCTCTGTCGGTTCTGTAGCGTTGTTGGTCATTATGGGCTCCCTGATCTGCCTCTCTCTGCGGCGGCGACGGCGAAAGCGAGCTAAAATCCTTGAGCAGCAGCTGGAAGAGGGCAGCTTCTTCGACGGCGACGACCCGGCCATGCAAGACGACTTCGAGAAAGGGACCGGGCCAAAGCGGTTTCGCTACGGCGAGCTGGCCATCGCCACCGACAACTTCTCCGACGAGAAGAAGCTCGGGGAAGGAGGCTTCGGCTCGGTGTACAGCGGACACCTGAAGGAAATGAACCTTGACGTGGCGATCAAGCGAGTCTCCAAAGGGTCCAAGCAGGGGAGGAAGGAGTACGCCTCGGAGGTGCGGATCATAAGCCGCCTCCGGCACCGGAACCTGGTGCAGCTCATCGGCTGGTGCCACGGCGGCGGCGAGCTGCTCCTCGTCTACGAGCTGATGCCCAACGGCAGCCTCGACACGCACCTCTACGGCCGCAGCAACGCCGCCGTGCTGCCATGGCCGGTCAGGCACGAGATCGTGCTGGGGCTGGGCTCTGCCCTCCTGTACCTTCACCAGGAGTGGGAGCAGTGCGTGCTGCACAGGGACATCAAGCCGAGCAACGTCATGCTGGACGCCTCCTTCGCCGCCAAGCTCGGCGACTTCGGGCTGGCCAGGCTCGTCGACCATGGCCGAGGGTCGCACACCACAGTGCTGGCCGGCACCATGGGGTACATGGACCCGGAATGCATGATCACGGGCAAGACCAACGCCGAGTCTGATGTCTACAGCCTCGGCATCGTCCTCCTTGAGATCGCCTGCGGCAGGCGCCCCCTGGTTATTATTGCTGAGCACGAGGACGACACGATGCACCTGACTCAGTGGGTCTGGGACTGGTACGGCAGGGGAAGGATCCTCGACGCCGCCGATGAGCGGCTGCAGGGAGAATTCAACGGTAAGGAGATGGAGTGCGTGATGGTCGTCGGGCTCTGGTGCGCCCACCCGGATCGGAGCCTGAGGCCGACGATCAGGCAGGCCGTCACCGCGCTGCGGTTCGAGGCGCCGCTGCCCAGCCTCCCGTCGAGGATGCCGGTGGCGACCTTCATGCCGCAGGTCGGCACTTTCACTACATCTTCGGCTGCCACAGGCGGCACCAGCAGCACTGGCACATCTTCAGTTGCAGCAGGCGTCGGCAGCAGCAGCACTGGCACTTCTTCAGTTGCAACGGGCGTCAGCAGCAGCAGCGCCGGCACCACCCTAACAGCAAGCTCGACTGAGACATCCTCCCTGCTGAAATGAGGAGCAGATCAACATGTTCTTTTGCATTAGATGATTTAGACAATTTTGTACAGGTGTATCGTAGATTCATAATAATACAGAATTCGATTCGTAGAAGTTACAAAAAAACAGCTGCAGAAAGCAAATCACGTCTAAATACTGGTAGCGGAATTTTGTTACTCCAGTACCGAAGTATATATTATTCCCCTCGGCGCGGGAAAGAGATCACAGAAAGGTGGATCATCAACTATTGATTCACACAGTATGTATTCAATTTTTCTCTGTTTCGATAATTTACATTGAAAACGCCGAACAGCATTCGCTTTCACAACCTTACACCCACACATACTGTTCAGTTTCCTTTGCCTTCCGACCTTCATACATCGCTGAGAAGTGGGGGTACAAAAGATGGTCCTCCATACACGGCGCGTGAGATTAAACAGCGGTAGCAACTGGAGTGTCGGGGTGAGCACCCCATTCGGTCCATGATCCATCGTACACGGCAACATCAGTTTTGCCGAGGCGATGAAGGCCCTAAAACAGGAAAGTAAGTTTTAGCAACACAACTTAGCATCATCAAAGTAAATCTTATGATCTCAAATCCCAGAGAAACTTACCAAAGCTAATACACATGCTGTCACACCAGTGCCGCAAGAGGTCACAATGGGTTGATCAAGTGATATACCTGATTCAAAACCACACCAGAAAAATTAGAAAGACTGGAAATACTATGGCCAATTGACCATAGTTCATTTCTACACTAAATGCCACTAAAACAAGCATAAACATGAGCAGCCAGGTACCAAACAGAATTATTTATGCTGGACATTTGAAGAAAATCATCAAGCTTTACAATAACACAAATAAGAAGCTATGCTAACATTTGGAATGACACTATATTAGTTTAGCAGTTAACATGCACATATAATAATTTCAGAAGGGGTGAGAAAAAGACTTCCAACCCGGACAAACACACACAGCCTAGAGGGCATCACTAGCAGGAGGAAGTGTTCTGAAAATTTACATGGATAAAGTACATACCTTCTTGCTCGAATCGCTTACGGAGATCATCTGCAGGCAATAGCTTCTGTGTACTGTCAAGGACCTGCACAAAGTCAATGAAGACTTAGCAACATCTATGCACAATGCAAATTTAACCAAAGTATCATGTTCAAAATACGAGTACAAAACTGAATCGATTATTCCAAGTTTCAACCTGAGGAAAAGGAACGCATTTGCTCCCAGGCACATGCCCACTTCTTATTCCCTTGCGAGGCTCTGGAACTGCACCCTCAAATCTGGCGTACATTGCATGTCAGAGTATGTAACTGATAGGCAACACATACAGCTCAATGAAGCATTTCACCTTTTTCAGGAGGTAACAAACAAGAAGCACAAGTCGATATCATAAACCACGTCAGGTATTACGGTTGGACAGGGCAAGACAACAGCAGAAAATACTCAAAATGCAAAAAAAACTGCGCCTACTTATTGACAAATACTCCCTCTGTCCGAAAATACTTGTCATCAAAATGGATGAAAAGAGATGTATCTAGAATTAAAATACATCTAGATACATCCCTTTTTATTCTTTTTGATGACAAGTATTTTCGGACGGAGGGAGTAAATATTCTAGACTTCAAACCAACCTCCTTGCAGAATTATTATGCAAGGTAAGGCTGTCTAGAAATTCCCTTCCCCAGACCCCACCTCGTGTGGGAGCTTTCAGCACTCGGTACGCCCTAGTAGGATAGTATGACGAGTCTGACTATGAAGATTGTCCAAATAATTTGTGCTGAATATAGCCACTTATTAGGGTCACTTTGTCATTTCTATGAGGTGCATTACAGTGCCACAGTATGCAATTATCTAGTTACTGAATGTCTACCAAAATCAAAGATTTTTCTGTTGCAGCTCCGGAAAAAAAAACATTTTAACATGTTTGATAGTTACCACATACCAGAAAAAACAGAACTGCCTCTTAAAAGCCAGCATAATACATATACAAGCCATAAAAGAATAAAGATGAAGGAGAAGACTATGTACAGGATAAAGAATGAAGTCTAATTTTTCAGAATAAAATATTAGCATTACCTAGGCTTCCCTCGAGCATCTATAAGTTGATGTGTCTGGGCCTCGATGTTCTCTTTCACCTGAGCAAATTATGTACATCAGTTATATCCAACATACAGTATGAATTTAGTGAATGGCAACACAGTGGGAAATAACACCACTAACCTGACCAAGATTCCAAAGAAGATGAGGCTGCAACTTCGCTTCAAATGTGGTGGGACCAACCTACATCGAACAGATAAATATAAGTTCTTTTATAACTAAAAATGAAGATAATAAGCCATTAAACAGATAATAATTACTTAGGTATCACAATTAAGAGGTTGATAAATCACTAGTAAAACTAGTGAGATTTTTCAGATGCAGTATTGCCAAAACAAGAGGAGATGTGCAAAACAATTTACCGATTGCCCCTGATAAACTTTCTCAATTGCTTCACTAGCAGCACTGGCTTTTAAGATAGCATCACTAGAGGCACTTGATTCGACATCATACCCAGAAGCACGCCATTGGGGCAAGCCTCCATCCAAAACCCAAACTTTGTCATGACCATAAGCACGAAACATCCTGTTATCAAGGTAACAAACCTATAATCATCTAAGAATAACAGGAAATAAGAATTGTCTCTTGTTTCTTACGGAATCCTACTCTAGCTTGTTTTGCCTAGTTCTGAGGAAGAAAAGAACAATAAACTTACCACCAAACCCGAGCAGCGCTAAATAGACCCTTTCCATCGTAAACTACTATTCCATCTTTGTTGTAGATGCCAAGGGAAGACACAGCAGCAGAAAATGCTTTTTCAGATGGTAGCATGTGTGGCAGCTGACTCAAAAAATAATACATTCAGTTCATGTGAAGGTTGAAGACAGGGAAGGGAAGAACATAGAAAACAAGAATAGAAACAAAAACGTTTCTACTATCACACCAAGTATGTTAAGCTCGCACGTGTAGCTACAAAGAAACCAAACTTCACTAACCCGGTGACTTTAAATCATCAAGTAATAAGGGGTTAAAAAATAGGAAACATCAGATCACAACTCTAACAAAACAAAGTTATCTAAGTGTGTTCACTGTTTTGTGGCATGGCAGTTGCTGTTTTAGTGCCCTTTTCCTGAACTTTTACTTCTGGAGTTGGCTAATGTTATAGCTGCTGACATGTACTTGTTAAAGTGAACTGAGGAGACACGGTTAATTCTCTACCTTGTGCTCTTGCCAACTACTGAAATGCATAATGCACAGAAACGCTGTGAGTATTTGTGGTAAGAGATATCAATAAAGAAGTATGTAGAAAAAAGCACATATGTCAGAAGTAAAGAAATGCAGAGTAATGTAAACATGTAGTATATGAACGTTCATACAACTAATCTGCAATTTAAGAGCAGAACTTAACACTAGATGATCAAAATGCACAGTGATGTAACATGTAGAGAACTAACAAAGTTCATACCACTAATTTGCAACCCGTGAGCAGAACTTACATTGGATGCTCTGTCAGATATTCCATCGACATCAAAGAATAAGGCACCAGGGATATGAGCCACCTAGGAGAGATTGAAGAAAATATTAGGATCCTTAAATAAATAAACAACAATAGTAAGCATATAGAGCCATGAGCGAAGTGCAATGACATAACATTAAGCTATAAAAATTTCCAAATTTCAAACCATGAACATAATACTCCCTCCATAAACTAATATAAGAGTGTTTAGATCACTACTTTAGTCATCTAAACGCTCTTATATTAGTTTACAAGAGGGAGTACATGTAACCGTTACCTGGTACTCCTGAAGTGGATTCCTTTGCTCTGCAGGCATATACCAAGAGGCATCAAGCACCTAGACAAAAAGTAAGAGCATAAGATACAATATATGCCGGTGGACATATTTAACAGCATCAAAACTCCGAGACTATGTCAATAATGTCCAGAAAGAAAAGGCCTCCAAAATGCACCATTTTCTTAGTAACAAAGATTTGTCTTTTTTCGGAAATGGGTTTATCCATAATGTGAATGCAGTGTAAATTGTGCAGAAGAAAAATAGCAAACGAGAGGCGTTGACTTTTGGCACGAACGGTAATATAGACACTTCAATTGTTTTTTAAAGACTTGAGATTACTGGTGCTATAAAACAACACCCATCAAAATCCTCTTTGAGCTAACATATCAATCCACGTAGCTAACGTCACTAGTTTAGCAAATAGATTTATCACCTCTAGCAATCGAAGCCAGATGAGTACTCTGTCTTAAATCTAGACTATACTAATTGTACAACTGACATTCAGATTTCAGAGGGCGAGCGCAGCAGAACAGCAAGTGCTATACCTTCACATCGGGGTCCCTGAGGTTGGCGTGCAGCCACTCGGCGGACACGACAGGCTCGGTCCGCGGCACCGCGTCGACGACGCCCGACGCGGCGGCAGCCTCCGAAACGGCCGATGACGTGGCGTTGAAGCGCTCGGCGATCCCGAACCGCGTCATCGACGGCGACAGCGACGCCCCGCACCCGACATCCGCCGCGCGCGCCCATCCGACCCTGCCCTGCAAGTTTCCAAACACAGAGCGCCGTCAGACCTGGCGGATCGAGGCGGGGGTTGCAGCGGCAGGGTTACGACCGCGGGGAGCGTGCCGGCGGCGGTGGCGAGGAGGAGTAGGAGGAGGAGAGGAAGGGGGGTTTCCTTGGGGAGGAGCCGTGCGCCGCCGCGGAGGGCGAAGGCGGCCGAGGCGGCGCGCGAGAGGAGCGAGGCCGCCATGGGTGGGGTAGGGTTCTGGCCTCGGGGGGTTCTAGAAGGTTCGGGGGGGAGTGATGGGTGGGAGTGGGGGAGGGGAGGGGAGGGGAAGAAGAGGCGGCGATGGGGGATGGGCTGGCTGCCGTGGAGGTGGGGATGGCGTTGATGTTGACGTGGAGTAAAACTGTGGTTAATCCGGCCAGAAAGGGAACCCCCTGTTTACGCGGCGGCGCCCAATGCAATGGCCGTGCCGTGCGCGTTGGCCGCGGTTTTCCGGTGGTTTTTCATCCGTCTGTTTTTTCGGTTTTTCTATGGACTCTAGATTCTTTTCTTGTGTGCTCAAAAGTTTTAAACTTTTGAAAATTAGGGTACGGATCATGTTCTGAAAATGCACTATCATCCGTGCCAAATAATAAAGGATTAAGTCAACATTCCCGTAAAAAAAAGGATTAAGTCAACATTTTTTTAAGGGAAAGTCAGTATTTATCGGGTGCATCCAATGAGATAGCGCCGGTGTACTTAGAATCATTGAGGATGTGAAGAAAATAAAAAAAATGATAAAATTGATGGAGCAAGGATGGGGTTTGAGTTAAAAAAGATGTGCACGTAATGACAAAACATCATAATTGAGCAAACGGATTTCAGAAAAAAATATATGTGTGTTGTGTGCACGCGTGTTTGTATATATGCGGATTATTTATTGTTCCACAGCAACGTACGGTATTCAAATGTATTTTTAAGCCAATCACTAAAGACCATGATTCACTTAAAACGAGAAGAACTGTCTAGTTAATTAAGAAAAAACAGGCTAAAACTGTAGCAACAACCCACACAGGGCAACATCACCTAACCTAGCCATCCACACGAAGAAACAAAAACGTCATAGAGAAGAAACACAAAGTTGAGGTCGTCACCATGTGTTGAAAGATCGTGGATGTCGCCTAGAGAGGGGGTGAATAGGCGTTTTAAAATAATTACGGTTTAGGCTTGAACAAATGCGGAATAAACCTAGCGGTTAATTTGTCAAGCACAAAACCTAAAATGGCTAGGCTCACCTATATGCACCAACAACTTATGCTAAGCAAGATAAACAACTATGTGATAGCAAGATATATGACAAGAAACAATATGGTTATCACAAAGTAAAGTGCATAAGTAAAGGGCTCGGGTAAGAGATAACCGAGGCACGCGGAGACGATGATGTATCCCGAAGTTCACACCTTTGCGGATGCTAATCTCCGTTTGGAGCGGTGTGGAGGCACAATGCTCCCCAAGAAGCCACTAGGGCCACCATAATCTCCTCATGCCCTCGCCTGATGCAAGATGTCGTGATTCCACTAAGGGACCCTTGAGGGAGGTCACCGAACCTGCATAAATAGCAACCCTTGGGGCGGTCACCGAACCCAGACACTTTGGCAACCCTTGGGAGCGGTCACCGTACTCACAAATTGCTCGGGCGATCTCCACAACTTAATTGGAGACCTCGACGCTGTCTTGAGCTTTACACCACAATGATTGAGCTCAGAACACCACCAACCGTCTAGGGCGCCCAAGCACCCAAGAGGAACAAGCTCAAGGGTACCAAGCACCCAAGAGTAATAAGCTTCTCAACTTGTAACTTGCACGTATCACAGTGGAGAACTCAAACCGATGCACCAAATGCAATGGCAAGGGCACACGGAGTGCCCAAGTCCTTCTCTCCCAAATCCCACCAAAGCAACTAATGCCAGGGAGGAAAATGGGAGGAAGAACAAGAAGGAGAACACCAAGAACTCCAAGATCTAGATACAAGGGGTTCCCCTCACATAGAGGAGAAAGTGATTGGTGGAAATGTGGATCTAGATCTCCTCTCTCTTTTCCCTCAAAAACTAGCAAGAGTCCATGGAGGGATTGAGAGTTAGCAAGCTCGAAGAAGGTCAACAATGGGGAAAGAACACGAGCTCAAAAGATAAGGTTCATTGGGGAAGAAGACCCCATTTTATAGATGGCGAAAAATCCAACCGTTATGTTTCACAAACAAGACCGAAAGCAAGATTACTGGCTCAAGGAGCAGATTACCGCTTAGGGCGGTAGTAGCCTTGAAACACAACAATGAGGAGGCGTAAAAACCGGAAGAACCGTGGAGCGGTAGTACCGCTTGACCTCGGGTACTACCGCTTAGGGTAGCGCTACTACTGCTAAGGGTAGCGGTACTATCGCTATGCAGCGGTACTAAAAATTACATCTGTGCCTACCACCGTGAACTTGTGACGAAGTTTTTGGTCCCGAGCGGAAGTAGCCACGGAAGTAGCCGCGTAGTATCGCTCCAAGCGGTAGTACCGCTCGAGAGCGGTAGTAAAAATTACATCCGCTCATGTCCGTGGTAGTAGTACCGCATTATGACCTTTTGAACACCAAAACTACCATCACTACTGCAAACGGACTCCGAATTCGACGAAACCAAGTTTGTTGGAAAGCTAGCAACAAGGGCTAACACAATCTTGATAGAAATAAAAATAAGAAGCAAATTAGAAAATGCCCATAAGAAAATGGTGAGAACCCTTCCTCGGATAAGACCGGTAAAACCTCCAACACCGAAAACATCATAGAAGACGCATGCGAACTCCGTTTTCGATGAACTCAAGCTTGTCATCAAGATGGCCATAAGCTCTAAGACTCGCAAATAGAGTGAAACAACAACCAAGAAACATGATGCAAGGATGCAATGGTTTGAGCTCTCTATTAACGATATGATCAAGCTACCAACTTGAGAGTCCCCCTTGATAGTACGGCAAACGATCCTATAACCCGGTCTCCCAACTACCACCATGAGACCGGTAAAATAGAAAACCTATCAAGGGAAAACAATTGCCTTCCACATGATCCACTTGAGCTAGATGATGACGATCTTGTCCTCCTTAAGATGGACCACCTTTCTTGATTGCGTTGGGTCGATGGAGACTAGATGATTGCTCCCCCATACTCTACTATGGGTGAGCCACTCTTGACACATCTTCACAAGTCCATTGACACCACAATGGATGGCAAGCTTCAAGAACTTGATCTCTTCGTGATGCTCCACGAACTTGCACACGGCAATCTTGATGACGATCACCACTTGATGTCATCCTTTCCATGGGTTGTATGATATCTTCCTCTTGACGCAAGTCCATGGACACGTACCTAACCCCACATAGAACTCTCACATAGACCATGGGTTAGTACACAAAGTGCAATGGACAATGTGTGACGCCCCCGATTCAATCGTACACTAATCATGCACGCAAATGTGTACGATCAAGATCAGGGACTCACGGGAAGATATCACAACACAACTATAAAACATAAATAAGTCCTACAAGCATCATAATACAAGCCAGGGGCCTCGAGGGCTCGAATACAAGTGCTCGATCATAGATGAGTCGTGAAGCAACAATATCTGAAAGTACGACATAAGTTAAACAAGTTGCCTTAAGAAGGCTAGCACAAACCGAGATCTGAGATCGAAAGAGGCGCAGGCCTCCCGCCTCGAGATCCTCCTAAACTACTCCCCGGTCATCGCTGCCCGCACGAGAGTAGGCACCTCAATGTAATAGGAGTAAATGCGCCGGTGGCGTCTGGCTCTGAGCTCGGCATCTGCAGTTGCGATAACGGGTAGAAGGGAAAGGGGTAAAAGAGGGAGAAAAGCGACCGTGAGTACTCATCCAAAGTACTCGCAAGCAAGGAGCTACACTACATATGCATGGATATATGTGTAAAGGGCCATATCGATGGACCGAACTGCGAGAATGCCGTAATAAGAGGGGATTAAATCCCGTCGAAGACTACGCTTCCGGCGACCTCCGTCTTCTTGACATGTAGAAGAGAGTAGATCAAGTCCTCCAAGTAGCATCGCATAGCATAATCCTACCCGGCGATCCCTCCTCGTGCCTACGTTGAGAGCGATCACCGGGTTGTATCTAGCACTTGAAAGGGTGTGTTTTATTAAGTATCCGGTTCTAGTTATCATAAGGTCAAGGTACAACTCCAAGTCGTCTTGTTACCGAAGATCACGGCTATTCGAATAGATAAACTTCCCTGCAGGGGTGCACCACATTACCCGACACGCCGATCCCATTTGGCGGACACACTTTTACGGGTCATGCCCGCCGCGGAAGATCAACACGCCGCAGCCCCACCTAGGCACAACAGAGAGGTCAAGACGCCGTCTAAACCTAAGCATTGTGGGTCCGGGCCCATCGCCTTAGCACACCAAGACGCTATGCGGCGGCGAAGCGTAACTAGCCCCTTAATACAAGAGCAAGCTTACGTTCCAATCCGGCGCGCGCCGCTCAGTCGCTGACGTCACGAAATGCTTCGGTTGATACCACGACGCCGGTTGCCCATATCTTGTCCCACGTGGCGGTTAGTGCGTATAAGGTCAACGACCTTTCGAGATCAAATACCAAGATCTCGTTAAGCGTGTTATTAAGTAATCATGAGCGGCTGACAGGCAGTGCCCACCTCTCTCCTAGGCGATCTCAACTCGCCTGCCACTTCGCCACAAAGATCCACACAGAGGGCCGTTGGGACAAAGGTCCTTTCAAATTTCAATCCATGAATCACTCGCGGGTGCTCCACAAGCCGACCCGACTTTAGTCACCACATGTATCATGTATAAAGTATATAGTATATACGCGTGATCACCTCCCAAGTGATCACGGCCCGATAGTATAGCACAATGTACGGACAAGAATGTAGGGCCTTGATGGAAAACTAGCATCCTATACTAGGCATGTAGGATTGCGGTAAAGGTAACAACAAGAGTAGCAAGGACAAAGCTATGCAATGTAATAGGATTAATCTAAAGCAGTAACATGCTACACTACTCTAATGCAAGCATATAAAGAAGAATAGGCGATATCCGGTGATCGAAGGGGGCTTGCACGATTGCTCGCAAGAAGGAGGGGTCGCCAACTCCGTAGTCGAATCAGGCGGCAAAGCAGCGTCGGTCTCGTAGTCTACCGGAGAGAAGAGGGGTAAGAAACAATGAATACAATGCAAACAGATGCATGACAAAGCAATGTGTGATGCTAGGCGTGCCCTAACGCGGTATGAGGTGATACCGGTGAAGGGGGGAAACATCCGGGAAAGTATTCCCGGTGTTTCGCGTTTTTGGACAGATGAACCGGAGGAGGAAAGTTGCGGGTTCGATAGGTTAGGGGTGTGTGGCGGACGAACGGACTGCATATCCGGATTCGTCTCTTCGTTCTGAGCAACTTTTGTGTACAAAGTATTTTCATCCGACATACGGATTATTTATATTATTTTCCCAAAGTTTAAATGATTTTCTAGAATTCTAATAATTCAAATTAAAAGCAAAATATACTTTTGTCACCTGGTGCTTCTCTAGCCCATTTGTATGACAATGGGGCCAGTGGGGTTGGGTTGACCCAGTCAAAGGTTGACAGGTCAATATATGCATAGTAGAGAAGTGGGTCCCATGTGTCATTCCCTTTACTTTAATTAGATGATTTTAGTTGTTTTATTTAGGCAGTTGGGCCCGGCGTCACTGACTACTAGTAGTAGGATAGCACTAACAGTAATCTAGTTAGGCCATATGGTAATGGCACTAGCCAAACTCATTGTGTGGCTGTACGTGAAGCTCACGCACAAGCACATACATAATCTGCTGGCGGCCATGGCCAAGCATCATCAGCAGCACCTAGCAGCAGTATTTGAGCAGCAGCGGCATGAGCAGCGGCCACGCAGTAGCAGGCACGCACAGCAGTGGCTAGCGGCAGCAGCAACAACGACGCAAGGAGGAGCACAGCAGCGAAGTGGCGACGACGGGCGCGGCGGTGGCGCGGCCACGCGTGGGTGGGCGTGCGCAGGGGCACGGCCAGGAAGGCAATGGCGCGGCGAGCACGCGACGAGCAGCGGCAGATAGCAACTGTAGTTGTAGCCGGTGTTCTCGCACTCTCTCGTCGCTCTGAAACTGCAGTGTTTTCTTCTCTTCTACCTATTTGCTGTTAAGCAACACGTTCTTTCTGGCCTACCGGCCACGTTTGAGCTAATGGCCGCACCATTCCATGGGAGCGAACACTGCAACACTAGCTACTACATGCAGAAAACAAAGACTACGAGCACGTACAAGAATGACTCCTTGTACATTTTTATTCTGTCGAAACTGAAAAAAAATCGACACTTGGGTTAACTGAAGAAGGAAGGAGCACGATTCAATGTCTAACAGCAGCGGCTGTGGCACTGGCAGTAGCGACGGGAGCAATAGGGGCCACGGCAGTGGCGGCTACAGGCGCGCGCAGCAGCAGCTGTTGCAAGGCAGCGGGCGGGGCGTAGCCGTGGGCAGGCGCACACGCGCGAGGGGGCGAACTGGGCGGCCAGAGACGCGGGGAAAAAGCACGGCCACGACGAGCTCGTGGGCATGGCGGACGATGGCTTCGGCCTCGAACAGAGCGACGAATACGACGGCGGATCCGCACGGGAAGGAGAGGGGAATGGTTGGGTGCCTCACCGAGGAGGCACACGATGGCCCGTTGGTGGCTTAGGAGCAGCAGGACGGCGACAATCGTCGCGGACGCGCCGGTGACCGTAGGTTGAAGACGACGACGAATCCGGCGATATAGGGGCTCCCACCAAGCACTCTAGGGTGTGCACGACGCAGCAGACGACGACGGAGCTGATGGTCCAGCTCCTAGGCGCCAGGGTCGACGGTGGCCGCGTGGACGAGTCGAGGCATGGCGATGGCGGCGCGGTTGCGAACGGAGGGAGAGGAGGGCGACGCGAGGGGAATGGGGAGGGGCCGGCTAGGGTTCCAGACGCAGTGGGTAGATATAGGCAGGGGGAACGCCGGAGGGCCGTCGGATGGCCGCCACGGCGACGGCCGGTGCAGTGGCAGGCATCGGCGCTGCCCACGATCCCCCCTGTGAACAGGGGGAGGGGGAGGCAGTGCGCTTGGGCCGGCCTGGTGGTTAGGTGGGCCAAGTGGCCCAGGGGGAGGGGGTTGTCTCGTTTTTTTTGTTTAATTACTTTTTGTTATTTACCTTTCACTGTTTTAATTAATTTCCACAATACTTTAGTTTAGTTAAAATATAAAAGTAGTTTCTAAATTATTATTACTATTTATACCACTGCCACAAAAAGTTTCACTCACAAATAAAATAGTTTAACTTTTTAGAATTTATAAAAGGCATTTCAATGGTTGTTTAAGCCACTGTTATATTCACAAAAGGGGATTTAATCGTTTTACAAAAGTGTTGGGTCACCACCATAATTAAATATGGAATATATGCCACACTTTGAACATTTTGAACATTTTATTTTTCATGTTTGAGAAAGTTGAATTTTGGACTTTAATTTTGAACTTGAATTTGAATTAAAAGCTGGATCAAGCGAGGATTAGCAACAGTAATGTGATGACAAAGCATCATTAGCCGAGGATTACTGTAGCTTAATTATCCTGGCGTCACACAATGCTTACCATACCATGGGATCACTTGATCCCTCTCGGTACATCTTTTACGCTTTGTGAGTTGATCAACTTGATTCACTCTTGACTTAGTCTTGATCAACCTTGAATCTTTCCAACTCTCTTCGTTTGCATGATGTCTTGATGGTAAACATGAATGATCACACAATCTTCTTCTTCAAGACATGCTTGCAATAAGCTCAACACTCACATGAACAATCTTTAGATAATTCCTTAATAGCACCTTGGTCAACACATAACTCCTTGAAACCAACACATGGACTTCAAGAAATGCCTATGGACAAAACCTTCAAATATAACTCAAGGCAACCATTAGTCCATAGAGATTGGCATCAATTACCAAAACCAAACATGGGGGCACCGCATGTTCTTTCAATCTCCCCCATTTTGGTAATTGATGACAATCACTTTCAAGAGAGTTTATACAAGGAATTATGCATCACCATGCAAAGCAACAACCAATGATGCATGAGAATGGGATGAAAATGCTTAGGAACCAAAACCAAAGCAAGGAGAAAACTCTGAAGATTTCTCCACAAAACTCTCTGAAACTCCTCCCCATTGGCATCGATTGCCAAAATGGTGAAAAAGCTTAGAAGGCCAATATAAAGCGTGTTCCTCTATAAATTGTGTATCGCTCAACAAGAGAGTGGAATGCAATACACATGTCCAACGGTAAATACTTGGAGGAAGACAAACTATATTGAGGCCCAAAGGTTGCAAAAGAATGATATGCCACAAAGACATAACAAAGAGAGAAACAAGCAATCGAGCAATCAAAAGATACCAATTGAAGTAAGCAATCAACAGATATCAAATGAATCAACTAGACCAAAGATCCTACGTGCCACATGAAAAAGATATTATGATATGAGCAGAGGATTGTTCTAAAGAAACTAGAGAAGCTCCCCATGATTTGTGCACATCAAGATTTTTTTGTATTTGAATACAAAGTGCACAAAATAGGATCATAGCTCCCCCAAAATCAATAGGAACTCACAAAAAGTGTAAGAGAGCATATAGGAAACAAAGCCTAGCACTTGCAACAAACACATGGTTGAGCAACATGAAAAGAGGCAACTCAAGAATGGGATCAACCAAAGAGATGTGTGTGAGTCAAGGCAATGCACTTGAGAAGACTAATGTACGGATTAGCATCAAGCCTCAAAAAAGTCTTGAAAGAATGAGGCACACGGTGCAAGGCCTATCATTCCCACACACAACTAGAAAATGGGTTCACAAGCTTACTAATAAGAAAATAGAGAACCTATGCTTGTGACAACCCGTGGTGAAGATAGACGATGAGAGGCTCATCAAGACGAGGGGTACCAATTAAGATGGCAAAAGCCTCGTAAAGATAAGCAAGAGGAAAATAATCTTCACCACACAAGAGTGCATCAAGATGCAACGATAGAGGACACACACTCAAGGCAAAAGCTTTCACGAAGCCACCAAAGAAATAACATAAGAAAGACAAGGTGGACGTGAAAGAAAGGATATCAACTAGAGATGTAATTTCTCTCAAGTGTATAAGGTTCTAGGTAGACGAAATCATGATGATATATATCTACAAAGAAGGATGTACACCCGAAATAGTTACAACATGAAGGAACAAGATATCCACAAGGAAGTCATAAATATACCAATAAGATATTGCTTGAAAGCATAGCACTTGGCTAGATATGGTCTTATTGTATATAAATGAATTCCTATCAAGATTTAACATCAAAGACATCACAACTAGCAACATGAGATCATCGTTGAGATGCTTTGAGAAAGGAAACAAGTATCACAAGAAAGAATGAAATACATGCCATGATACAACCTACACAAGGTTGATGCAAGTAATGTGTGCATGTAGTAGATGATGATACTTATTACCGAGATACCATTGGAAGGATGTAGTAGATACCAATTGAAGGTAGATAGTAGTTCATTGATCATCCTAGCTTGACTCCAATATGCACATGGTGACAACACCTTCCTTGTGAGTGAGCCGAGCATCCAATGCATCTCCAGATGTTCCTATAAGAACAACACAAACTAAACGGTACCCAAACTCATCGGGACCAAATAGTTAGAAACACCAATACATAGGACAAACTCCACATAAATATGTGCATATAGATATGAAAATGAATTTCATGCACATCTCATCCAAATTGAGACTAGGTGGAGTTTCCCCCATATATTGAGTAAAAGAAAGAAAGCATGCCAAATAAAGTACATGAAGAAAACATACATGCTCAAGACTTCAAAACCCGAAACCAAAAGACAAAGAAATGCCAAGTGAAAAGGATACCAAATGGAGAAATCATCACTTGGACATCAAAGAATGAGATATCCATTGATACGCACTAAACTAAAGATGTCAAACTCCCAAAGAGAGGATGGTTCCAAACAAACCAAGCTCTCAAGAAAGTTTCATGATGGCACAAGTACCAAAAATAAATGGCTTGCCTTCCACCAAAACACACTTGATAAGGATCACAAGAAGAGTGTTCTAAAGAAAATAGGATAGCTCCCCCACGAGTTGTGCATTATATAGGATTTGCATTTGAATACAAAATGCACAAAGTGGGATCACCACTTTCACTATATCTAGAAAGCACTAGACAAGAACGAGAAATAAACAAGATCCACAAGTGGTAGGGAAGACAACGGGAGTTGACACACACCTTGGCAAGAGAAAAGGCAAATAAAAATAAAAGCCAATGTAAAGATGATCAATAAATTCTACCACATATAAGTGAGTACCAATTGTCAAAAGACAAGAAGTATTTGGAAATAATTCCCATTGGTAGATAGCAAGGATATCCGACATCATCTTCACACCAAACACAAGCAGATTGCAACTTGTAGAGCTATCATGCCACCTAGGAACAAGATAATTTACAATATCAATTCTAGGTGACAATATCTCAAATGTACACATTTTCTAGGCTAGTAATACACACATAGCATATTACTCCCCCATAATGTGATACCAATTAAAGATAGACAAGAGGCAATTAAAAGGATCCAACAGGAGATAATTAATGGACAATTTAGAATTTGAATTTCTCATGAGAGATATACCACCTAGAGACTAGATAATCTTGAAATTTCAATACTAGATGGTATTACTCATGTACACACATTTATAGGATTGTGAGGTGCACAAAGCACATCACTCCCCCATAATGGGATATTCCATTAATCTCTCACAAGAGCCAACTAAGAAATAAACAAGATGTAAAAAGGCTCAACACACAACACACATGTACATGATGTGCAAACCAACATACATATACTTGATTTCTCAAGATAAGCAAATTGAAAGCACAACATATACAAGCACATGCAAGATACAAAACCACAACATGCTAAGGGACAAGTAACTTTTAATGTAAGCAATTTAAGCACGAGTTACCGCAAGGAGGAACATTGGATATATGATAGAAAGATAATCCGAATGACTTGGCTTGACACAATATGAATGATGAGGACCCCTTAAATCTTCATAATGTAGCCAAGTCTCCAATGACGTCCAACAACACCTATTGATCAAGTTTGAGCTAGTTGGTCCCCAACCAAGTTGGGTCCTAAGAGGTTAGTCACAATAGGCTTGGCTACCCAAATGGTTCTTTGCTTCAAACCACTTTGAGTACCAAAAACTTGGCAAACACATTGCCAACCTTATCCTTCCCAAGAGAATAGACATCATCAATAATAATTGGGTTGGATAAGTTACCACTAGTGCATGAAGAAGCGAGGTGACCTTTCTCATGACATAGGTAGCAACGTCTACTCTTCACTTTCTTCTCACTTGATTTCTCAACTTGAGAAGCATTAGCTTGAGTCTTCTTGGGAAGAGGCCTTTCTTCAACTTGAGGTTGAGCATGATAATGCACTTGTAGCCGCTTCCCTTGTTGCTTGTCACTAATGGCATTCTTCTTCAATGGGCAAGATCTAACATGATGCCCTTCAATTTTGCACTTGAAGCAAATAATCTTGGCCGAATTCTTGACTTGTTTTTGGCCCTCCTTTTGTTCATCTTGGACTTCTTCTTCTTATTGGAGTTGAATCCAAGTCCACCTTTGTCATTGGGGATTTTTGCACACTCAAGATATTGTTGAGTGTGGATTTCCTTCAAGACACTTTTCCAAGTCTTTCTTCAAAGAAGTGACTTGGGCCTTGAGCTCTTTGATTTCCTCTACATGGTTAGTCTCAACACAAGCGCTAGAGGAAGTATAAGCTTCATCGTTAGAGCAACAAGGCAGGGAAAGCAATTCATCACAAGATGTACCAATGTTATGCATGGATGAATCGCGAGGACTAGCACAAGGCAATATAGCATTTTGACTAAAAGTAGTGCTACTATCCACATGAGGCTCACTTGATGTTACCTTAGCAATCATGGCCTCATGAGCTATCTTTAGCACATTATGGGATACTAGAAGATCATCATTAGAGCTTGAGAGCTTTTCATGGCTTTCTTCCAATTTCCCATAATTTCTAGATAGCAACTCAAGTTGAGCCCGATGCTCAACATTCTCCTTCAAAATGGATGCTTCACAAGTAATAGAGTTAGTAGCACAAGCATCATCAATAATAGCAAGAGGAGAAGGCAACTTTACAAGCTCTTTTGAATATGAAGCTTTAAGTTGAGCATGAGACTCGGTGAGTTTGATGAGCTCACTCTTAATGACCCTTGAGCCATTTTCGAGGTGCTCAAAGTCCTCACGGAGTTTAGCATGCACAACTTCAAGCTCCTCATTTTAGTTTCAAAAACATTGGCCACCTCAAGAGCTCTATCACGAGATTCCCTCACTCTAGATAATTCTAGAGCAAAAGTCTCCTCAAGAGATTCCTTGGTGGTTTGTTCAAGTTCAAGAGCTTGAGAGAGGTCCGCAATCTCATTAGCGTAATCACGCTCATGACCTTCCATTTTATCAATGGTGACCTCATGCTCCTCAAGATGAGATTCCAACTCATCAATATATTTCTTGCCCTCAATAGCAATAGACATGATTTCCATGAAGTTGGAACGAGCAATTTTATTCTTAAGAAGAGCTTTAAAAATCATTTCCCCCTTAGTTTTTAAGGAGGCAGCATCATCATTCTCTTCATCATTATCCTCATCATCATTAGCATCAACATCATCATCAAGAGACATATTGGGGTACAAAGTAGGAGATACCTTTGACGCCTTAGCCATAAGGCAAAAAGCAATAGATGATGATGTAGGATCCCTTGAGGCACCATTAAACACCACATCTTGTTCCATGGAGTGTTGGGTTTCCCCTACATTGTTAGCACAACAATTCGAGGAAATAGATGCATTTTTATCATGGCAACAAGAAATAGCAAGCATATCATCATGAGATTTAGTCAAGCAATTTCTACATGATATGCAAGGACTATCAACACAAGCATGTGAAACATTTGGAGTGCTCGAAGTGTTAAAGCCCAAAGACGGAGCATTGCAACAATATAGTGATGAAAAATCATCCACAAAAAGCATACTATCATCATTGCAATGACCAACACTACTCACCATATCATTACCTTGTGGAAAACCACATGTAGGTGAAGTAGAAGAAGTTGATAAGACTATACGGCCGGAGGTGGAGGGAGAACAATCATCCCTACAAATCTTGGACACACCATATTTATCTTGAAGCTTCGTCCACAACTCATGAGCATCCCGGAACGGCATGAGTTGAAATATAACTACATTGCTAAAAGCATCGAAAAGCACATTAGAAGCTTGAGCATTGAGATAAGAGTTTTTATCATCCTCTAAAGATAATCTTTGGGGATCCTTTGGAGGAGAAGAACCCATATCTACAATTCGCTCTAAATTTGGGTCCATGACTCTAAATAGATTAAGGATGCGAATTACCCAAACATCAAAATTTGTGCCATCGAAACTAAGAGTGTCAGAGAATCCTAAACCGCTAGTCGACATCTTTACTCTCTAGGCGGTTAATCCCAACAAAGAGAGACGAGGCTCTGATACCAATTGAAAGATCGTGGATGTCGCCTAGAGGGGGGGGGGTGAATAGGCATTTTAAAATAATTACGGTTTAGGCTTGAACAAATGCGGAATAAACCTAGCGGTTAATTTGTCAAGCACAAAACCTAAAATGGCTAGGCTCACCTATGTGCACCAACAACTTATGCTAAGCAAGATAAACAACTATGTGATAGCAAGATATATGACAAGAAACAATATGGCTATCACAAAGTAAAGTGCATAAGTAAAGGGCTCGGGTAAGAGATAATCGAGGCACGCGGAGACGATGATGTATCCCGAAGTTCACACCCTTGCGGATGCTAATCTCCGTTTGGAGCGGTGTGGAGGCACAATGCTCCCCAAGAAGCCATTAGGGCCACCGTAATCTCCTCACACCGTCGCACAATGCAAGATGTCGTGATTCCACTAAGGGACCCTTGAGGGCGGTCACCGAACCCGTACAAATGGCAACCCTTGGGCGGTGACCGAACCCGTACACTTTGGCAACCCTTGGGGGCGGTCACCGGTACCCGTAAAATTGCTCGGGGCGATCTCCACAACCTAATTGGAGACCCCGACGCTTGCCCGGAGCTTTACACCACAATGATTGAGCTCCGAACACTACCAACCGTCTAGGGCGCCCAAGCACCCAAGAGGAACAAGCTCAAGGGTACCAAGCACCCAAGAGTAATAAGCTTCTCAACTTGTAACTTCCACGTATCACTGTGGAGAACTCAAACCGATGCACCAAATGCAATGACAAGGGCACACGGAGTGCCTGTTGGACATATGCCCTAGAGGCAATAACAAAATGGTTATTATTATATTTTTTGTTCATGATAATTGTCTGTTATTCATGCTATAATTGTGTTATCCGGAAATCGTAATACACGTGTGAATACATAGACCACAACATGTCCCTTGTGAGCCTCTAATTGACTAGCTCGTTGATCAACAGATAGTCATGGTTTCCTGACTATGGGCATTGGATGTCATTGATAACGGGATCACATCATTAGGAGAATGATGTGATGGACAAGACCCAATCCTAAGCATAGCTCAAAGATCGTGTAGTTCGTTTAGCTCGAGCTTTTCCAAATGTCAAGTATCATTTCCTTAGACCATGAGATTGTGCAACTTCCGGATACCGTAGGGGTGCTTTGGGTGTGCCAAACGTCACAGCGTAACTGGGTGACTATAAAGGTGCACTACGGGTATCTCCGAAAGTGTCTGTTGGGTTGGCACGAATCGAGACTGGGATTTGTCACTCCGTACGACGGAGAGGTATCTCTGGGCCCACTCGGTAATGCATCATCATAATGAGCTCAAGGTGACCAAGTGTCCGGTCACGGGATCATGCATTACGGTACGAGTAAAGTGACTTGTCGATGCAGATTAATCGAGGTATTGGGATACCGACGATAGAGTCTCGGGCAAGTAACGTACCGATTGACAAAGGGAATTGTATACGGGATTGAGTAAATCCTCGACATCGTGGTTCATCCGATGAGATCATCGAGGAGCATGTGGGATCCAACATGGGTATCGAGATCCCACTGTTGGTTATTGACCGGAGAGGCGTCTCGGTCATGTCTGCATGTCTCCCGAACCCGTAGGGTCTACACACTTAAGGTTCGGTGACGCTAGGGTTGTAGAGATATGAGTATGCAGTAAACCGAAAGTTGTTCGGAGTCTCGGATGGGATCCCGGACGTCACGAGGAGTTCCGGAATGGTCCGGAGGTAAATAATTATATATAGGAAATCAGGTTTCGGCCATAGGGAAAGTTTCCGGAGTCACCGGTATTGTACCAGGACCACCGGAAGGGTCCCGGGGGTCCACCAGGTGGGGCCACCTATCCCGGAGGGCCCCATGGGCTGAAGTTGGAGGGGAACCAGCCCCTGGTGGGTAGGTGCGCCACCCTTGGGCCCCCCTGCGCCTAGGGTTGGGAAACCCTAGGGGTGGGGGCGCCTCCACCTGGCTTGGGGGGCAAGCCATCCCCTTGGCCGCCCCCCCTTGGAGATCCCATCTCCTAGGGCCGGCGCCCCCCCTAGGGGCCCTATATAAAGAGGGGGGAGGGAGGGAAGCCGCACCCATGCTCTGGCGCCTCCCTCTCCCCTTGCTACACCTCTCCCTCTCGCAGAAGCTTGGCGAAGCCCTGCCGAGATCGCTGATGCATCCACCACCACGCCGTCGTGCTGCTGGATCTTCATCAACCTCTCCTTCCCCCTTGCTGGATCAAGAAGGAGGAGACGTCTTCCTCAACCGTACGTGTGTTGAACGCGGAGGTGCCGTCCGTTCGGCGCTAGGATCTCCAGTGATTTGGATCACGACGAGTACGACTCCCTCAACCCCGTTCTCTTGAACGCTTCCGCTCGCGATCTACAAGGGTATGTAGATGCACTCCTCTCTCTCTCGTTGCTAGATGAACTCATAGATTGATCTTGGTGAAAGCATAGAAATTTTTTGATTTCTGCTACGTTACCCAACAGTGGCATCATGAGCTAGGTCTATGCGTAGTTCTCTTTGCACGAGTAGAACACAATTTGTTGTGGGCGTAGATGTTGTCAACTTTCTTGCCACTACTAGTCTTATTTTGCTTCAGCGGTATCATGGGATGAAGCGGCCCAGACCGACCTTACACGTACGCTTACGTGAGACTGGTTCCACCGACTGACATGCACTAGTTGCATAAGGTGGCTAGCGGGTGTCTGTCTCTCCCACTTTAGTTGGAGCGGATTCGATGAAAAGGGTCCTTATGAAGGGTAAATAGAAGTTGGGAAATCACATTGTGGCTTTTACGTAGGTAAGAAAACGTTCTTGCTAGAACCCTATTGCAGCCACGTAAAACATGCATCAACAATTAGAGGATGTCTAACTTGTTTTTGCAGCATGTGATTGTGATGTGATATGGCCAAAAGTTGTGATGAATGATGAATGATATATATCTGATGTATGAGATCATGTTCTTGTAATAGGAATCACGACTTGCATGTCGATGAGTATGACAACCGGCAGGAGCCATAGGAGTTGTCTTAATTATTGTATGACCTGCGTGTCATTGATTCAACGCCATGTAATTACTTTACTTTATTGCTAAACCATTAGCCATAGTAGTAGAAGTAATAGTTGGCGAGCAACCCCATGGAGACACGATGATGGAGATCATGGTGTCATGCCGGTGACAAAGATGATCATGGAGCCCCGAAGATGGAGATCAAAGGAGCTATATGATATTGGCCATATCATGTCACTACTATTTGATTGCATGTGATGTTTATCATGTTTTTGCATGTTGTTTACCTAGAACGACGGTAGTAAATAAGATGATCCCTCATAATAATTTCAAGAAAGTGTTCCCCCTAACTGCATACTGCTATGAAAGTTCGTTGTTTCAAGCACCACGTGATGATCGGGTGTGATAGATTCTAACGTTCACATACAACGGGTGTAAGACAGATTTACACACGCATAAACACTTAGGTTAACTTGACGAGCCTAGCATGTACGAGACATGGCCTCGTAACACAAGAGACCGAAAGGTCGAACATGAGTCGTATGGAAGATACGATCAACATGGAGATGTTCACCGATGATGACTAGTCCGTCTCACGTGATGATCGGACACGACCTAGTCGACTCGGATCATGTATCGCTTAGATGACTAGAGGGATGTCTAATCTGAGTGGGAGTTCATTAAATAATTTGATTAGATGAACTTAATTATCATGAACTTAGTCTAAAATCTTTACAATATGTCTTGTAGATCAAATGGCCCACGTTACCCTCAACTTCAACGCGTTCCTAGAGAAAACCAAGCTGAAAGATGATGGCAGCAACTATACGGACTAGGTCCGGAACCTGAGGATCATCCTCATAGCTGCAAAGAAAGATTATGTCTTAGAAGCACCGCTAGGTGAAGCTCCCATCCCAGAGAACCAAGACGTTATGAACGCTTGGCAGTCTCGTGCTGATGATTACTCCCTCGTTCAGTGCGGCATGCTTTACAGCTTAGAACCGGGGCTCCAAAAGCGTTTTGAGCAACATGGAGCATATGAGATGTTCGAAGAGCTGAAAATGGTTTTCCAAGCTCATGCCCGGGTCGAGAGATATGAAGTCTCCAACAAGTTCTTCAGTTGTAAGATGGAGGAAAATAGTTACATCGGTGAGCACATACTCAAAATATGCAGGTTGCACAACCGCCGACTCACCGGGAGTTAATCTCCGGATGACGCCTTGATTATTGACAGAATCCTTCAGTCGCTTCCACCGAGCTACAAGAGCTTTGTGATGAACTTCAATATGCAGGGGGTGGAAAAGACCATTCCTAAGGTATATTCAATGCTAAAATCAGCGGAGGTAGAGATCAAGAAGGAACATCAAGTGTTGATGGTGAATAAAACCACTAAGTTCAAGAAAGGCAAGGGTAAGAAGAACTTCAAGAAGGACGGCAAGGGAGTTGCCGCGCCCGGTAAGTCATTTGCTGGGAAGAAGTCAAAGAATGGACCCAAGCCTGAAACTGAGTGCTTTTATTGCAAGGGAAGCGGACACTGGAAGCGGAACTGCCCCAAATACTTAGTGGACAAGAAGGCCGGCAACACTAAAGGTATATGTGATATACATGTAATTGATGTGTACCTTACCAGTACTCGTAGTAGCTCCTGGGTATTTGATACCGGTGCCGTTGCTCATATTTGTAACTCAAAGCAGGAGCTGCGGAATAAGCGGAGACTGGCGAAGGACTGTTGGAAATATGCCCTAGAGGCAATAATAAAAGCATTATTATTATATTTCCTTGTTCATGATAATTGTCTTTTATTCATGCTATAACTGTATTATCCCGAAATCGTAATACACGTGTGAATACATAGACCACAATACGTCCCTAGTGAGCCTCTAGTTGACTAGCTCGTTGGTCGACAGATAGTCATGGTTTCCTGACTATGTACATCGGATGTCATTGACAACGGGATCACGTCATTAGGAGAATGACGTGATGGACAAGACCCAATCCTAAGCATAGCACAAAGATCGTGTAGTTCGTTTTGCTAGAGCTTTTCCAATGTCAAGTATCTCTTCCTTAGACCGTGAGATCGTGTAACTCCCGGATCTTGTAGGAATGCTTTGGGTGTACCAAACGTCACAACGTAATTGGGTGACTATAAAGGTGCATTACGGTATCTCCGAAAGTGTCTGTTGGGTTGACACGGATCGAGACAGTGGATTTGTCACTCCGTATGACGGAGAGGTATCACTTGGGCCCACTCGGTAATGCATCATCATAATGAGCTCAAAGTGATCAAGTGTCCGGTCACGGGATCATGCATTACTGATGCAGTAAAGTGACTTGCCGGTAACGAGACTAAACGAGGTATTGGGATGCCGACGATCGAGTCTCGAGCAAGTAACATACCGTCTGACAAAGGGAATAGCATACGGGGTTGATTGAACCCTCGACATCGTGGTTCATCCGATGACAACATCGAGGAACGTGTGGGAACCAACATGGGTATCCAGATCCCGCTGTTGGTTATTGACCGGAGAGCGTCTCGGTCATGTCGCATGTCTCCGAACCCGTAGGGTCTACACACTTAAGGTTCGGTGACGCTAGGGTTAATAGGAAGACAAGTATGTGATTACCGAATGTTGTTCGAGTCCGGATGAGATCCCGGACGTCACGAGGAGTTCCGGAATGGTCCGGAGGTAAAGATTTATATATGGAAAGTGGTTAAACGGACTCCGGAAAGTTTCGGGGGTATACCGGTAATGTACCGGGACCACCGGGAGAGTTCCGGAGGTCCACCGGGAGGGGCCACCCCTCCCGGGGGGCCACATGGGCTAAGTGGGAGGGAGCCAGCCTGGTGGGCTGGGTGCACCTCCCACCTAGGCCCATGCGGCTAGGGCATGGGAGGAAACCCTAAAGGGGCGAAGGCGCCCCCTTGGCTTGGGGGCAAGCCACCCTTTCCTCCTCCCCTTGGCCGCCCCCCTCTAGATGCCATCTAGAGGGGCCGCCCTCCCTTCCTCCTATAAATAGAGGGGTGGGGGAGGGCTGCACACGATTGAAGGCGAGCCTCCCTCCCCAACACCTCTCTTTCTCCTGTGAGCTTGGCGAAGCCTGCCGGAGAACTGCCAGACCAACCGCACCACGCCGTCGTGCTGCCATTGGAGTTGTCTTCCTCAACCTCTCCTTCATCCTTGCTGGATCAAGACGGAGGAGACGCCATCGTCCCGTCGTGTGTTGAACGCGAGGTGCTGTCCGCTCAGCACTTGGTCATCGGTGATCGGAATCACGTTGGGAACGTCTTCATCATCACCACTCCCTCGAACGCTTCCGTACTCGATCTACAAGTGGTATGTAGATGCAAACTCTCTCTCTTGACTCGTTGCTTAGTAGAACTCATAGATGGATCTTGGTGAAACCGTAGGAAAATTTTAATTTTACGCAACGTTCCCCAACAGGTGGCATCATGAGCTAGGTCTATGCGTAGTTCTCTATTGCACGAGTAGAACACAATTTAGTTGTGGGCGTGGATCTTGTCAATTTACTTGCCGCTACTAGTCTTATCTTGCTTCCGCGGTATTGTGGGATGAAGCGGCCCGGACCAACCTTACGTGACGCTTACGTGAGACCGGTTCCACCGACTAACATGCACTAGGTGCATAAGGTGGCTGGCGGTGTCTGTCTCTCCTACTTTAGTTGGAGCGGATTCGATGAAAAGGGTCCTTATGAAGGGTAAATAGAAGTTGACAAGATCACGTTGTGGTTATTCGTAGGTAAGAAAACGTTCTTGCTAGAACCCAATTGCAGCCACGTAAAAGATGCAACAACAATTAGAGGACGTCTAACTTGTTTTTGCAGCAATTGTCATGTGATGTGATATGGCCAAGTTGTGATGAATGATGAATGACACATTGTGATGTATGAGATCATGTTCTTGTAATAGGAATCACGACTTGCATGTCGATGAGTATGACAACCGGCAGGAGCCATAGGAGTTGTCTTTATTTTTGTATGACCTGCGTGTCATTGAAGAACGCCATGTAACTTACTTTACTTTATTGCTAAACGCGTTAGCCATAGAAGTGGAAGTAGTCGTTGGCGTGACAACTTCATGGAGGCACAATGATGGAGATCATGATGATGGAGATCATGGTGTCATGCGGTGACAAGATGATCATGGAGCCTCGAAGATGGAGATCAATGGAGCTTTATGATATTGGCCATATCATGTCACTACTATATATAATTGCATGTGATGTTTATTATGTTTATACATCTTGTTTACTTAGAACGACGGTAGTAAATAAGATGATCCCTTACAACAATTTCAAGAAGTGTTTCCCCTAAGCGTGCACCGTTGCTAAAGTTCGTCGCTTCTAAGCACCACGTGATGATCGGGTGTGATGGATTCTTACGTTCACATACAACGGGTGTAAGACAGATTTACACACGCCGAAAACACTTAGGGTTTACTTGACGAGCCTAGCATGTACAGACATGGCCTCGGAACACGGAGACCGAAAGGTCGAACACGAGTCGATAGAAGATACGATCAACATGAGAATGTTCACCGATGATGACTAGTCCGTCTCACGTGATGATCGGACATGGCTTAGTCGACTCGGATCGTGTAACACTTAGATGACTAGAGGGATGTCTAATCTGAGTGGGAGTTCATTGAAATAATTTGATTAGATGAACTTAATTATCATGAACTTAGTCTAAAACTTTTGCATAATATGTCTTGTAGATCAAATGGCCAACACTCATGTCAACTTGAACTTCAACGCGTTCCTAGAGAAAACCAAGCTGAAAGATGACGGCAGCAACTATACGGACTGGGTCCTAACCCGAGGATCATCCTCATAGCTGCCAGAAACAATATGTCCTAGAAGGACCGCTAGGTGACGCTCCGTCCCAAAGAACCAAGACATTATGAATGCTTGGCAAACTCGCTACCGATGATTACTCCCTCGTTCAATGCGGCATGCTTCTGACTTAGAACCGGGCTCCAAAAGCGTTTTGAGCATCACGGAGCATATGAGATGTTCAAGAGCTGAAACTGGTTTTCCAAGCTCACGCGGGTCGAGAGATATGACATCTCCGACAAGTTCTATAGTTGTAAGATGGAGGAAAATAGTTACGTCGGTGAGCACATTACGAAGATGTGCAGGTTGCACAACCGTATGACCCAGTGAATATTAACCTCCACGATGAGGCGGTCATTGACAGAATCCTCCGATCGCTCCCACCAAGCTACAAGAGCTTTGTGATGAACTACAACATGCGAGGGGATGGTAAAACCATTCTGAAGTGTTCTCTATCTTTGAAGTCACCGAGGTTGAAATCAAGAAAGAACATCAAGTGTTGATGGTCAATAAGACCACTAAGTTCAAGAAGGGCAAGGGTAAGAAGAACTTCAAGAAGGACGGCAAGGAGGTTGCCGCGCCCGGTAAGCAAGTTGCCGGGAAGAAGTCAAAGAATGGACCCAAGCCTGAAACTGAGTGCTTTTATTGCAAGGGGAAGGGTCACTGGAAGCGGAACCGCCCCAAATACTTAGCGGATAAGAAGGCCGGCAATACCAAAGGTATATTTGATATACATGTAATTGATGTGTATCTTACCAGTACTCGTAGTAACTCCTGGGTATTTGATACCGGTGCCGTTGCTCATATTTGTAACTCACAGCAGGAGCTACGGAATAAGCGGAGACTGGCGAAGGACGAGGTGACGATGCACGTCGGGAATGGTTCCAGAGTCGATGTGATCGCCGTCGGCACGCTACCTCTTCATTTACCTACGGATTAGTTTTGAACCTTAATAATTGTTATTTGGTGCCAAGTTTGAGCATGAACATTGTATCCGGATCTCGTTTAATGCGAGATGGCTACTCATTTAAATCCAAGAATAATGGTTGTTCTATTTATATGAGAGACATGTTTTATGGTCATGCTCAGATGGTCAATGGTTTATTCTTAATGAATCTCGGCGTAATGTTACACGTATTCATAGCGTGAATACCAAAAGATGTAAAGTTGATAACGATAGTCCCACATACTTGTGGCACTGCCGCCTTGGTCACATTGGTGTCAAGCGCATGAAGAAGCTCCATGCCGATGGACTTTTGGAGTCTCTAGATTATGAATCATTTGACACATGCGAACCATGCCTTATGGGCAAAATGACCAAGAGTCCGTTCTCGGAACAATGGAGCGAGCAACCAACTTATTGGAAATCATACATACCGATGTGTGCGGTCCAATGAGTGTTGAGGCTCATGGAGGATATCGTTATGTTCTCACTCTCACCGATGACTTGAGTAGATATGGGTATGTCTACTTAATGAAACACAAGTCCGAGACCTTTGAAAAGTTCAAGGAATTTCAGAATGAGGTAGAGAATCAACGTGACCGAAAAACAAAATTCCTACGATCAGATCGTGGAGGAGAATATTTAAGTCACGAATTTGGTACACACTTAAGAAAATGTGGAATCGTTTCACAACTCACGCCGCCTGGAACACCTCAACAGAACGGTGTGTCCGAACGTTGTAATCGCACTCTATTGGATATGGTGCGATCTATGATGTCTCTTACCGATTTACCGCTATCATTTTGGGGATACGCTCTAGAGACAGCTACATTCACTTTAAATAGGGCACCGTCTAAATCCGTTGAGACGACACTTTGTATGAATTATGGTTTGGGAAGAAACCTAAGCTGTCGTTTCTAAAAGTTTGGGGATGCGATGCTTATGTCAAGAAACTTCAACCTTGAAAAGCTCGAACCCAAGTCGGAAAAATGCGTCTTCATAGGATACCCTAAAGAAACCATTGGGTATACCTTCTACTTAAGATCCGAGGGCAAGATTTTTGTTGCCAAGAACGGAACCTTTACGAAAAGAGTTTCTCTCGAAAGAAGTAAGTGGGAGGAAAGTAGAACTCGATGAAGTACTACCTCTTGAACAAGATAATAGTGCAGCTCAGGAAAATGTTCCTGTGATGCCTACACCAACTGAAGAGGAAATTCATGATGATGATCAAGGTACTTCGGATCAAGTTGCTCTTGAACTTCAGAGGGTCCACTAGGACGCGTTCCGCACTGCAGTGAATGCGGCAACCCTGTCTTGGAAATCATGTTGTTAGACAACAATGAACCTTGAACTATGAAGAAGCGATGGCGGGCCCAGATTCCAACAAATGGCTAGAAGCCATGAAGTCCGAGATAGAATCCATGTATGAAAACAAAGTGTGGACTTTGGTGACTTGCCCGATGATCGGCGGCGATAGAAAACAAATGGATTTTAAGAAGAAGACGGACGCGGATGGTAATGTCACCATCTATAAAGCTCGACTTGTCGCTAAGGGTTATCGGCAAGTTCAAGGGATTGACTACGATGAGACTTTCTCTCCCGTAGCGAAGCTTAAGTCAGTCCGAATCATGTTAGCAATTGCCGCATACTATGATTATGAGATATGGCAGATGGACGTCAAAACAGCGTTCCTTAACGGATATCTTAAGGAAGAGCTGTATATGATGCAGCCGGAAGGTTTTGTCGATCCTAAGAATGCTAACAAAGTATGCAAGCTCCAAATGATCCATTTATGGGCTGGTGCAAGCATCTCGGAGTTGGAACATTCGCTTTGATGAGATGATCAAAGCGTTTGGGTTTATGCAGACTTATGGAGAAGCCTGCGTTTACAAGAAAGTGAGTGGGAGCTCTGTAGCATTTCTCATATTATATGTAGATGACATACTTTTGATGGGAAATGATATAGAATTCTTGGACAGCATTAAGGCCTACTTGAATAAGTGTTTTCAATGAAGGACCTTGGAGAAGCTGCTTATATATTAGGCATCAAGATCTATAGGGATAGATCGAGACGCCTCATAGGTCTTTCACAAAGCACATACCTTGATAAGATTTTGAAGAAGTTCAAGATGGATCAGTCCAAGAAGGGGTTCTTGCACGTGTTGCAAGGTGTGAGATTGAGCTCAGCTCAATGCCCGACCACGGCAAAAGATAAAGAAGAGATGAGTGTCATCCCTATGCCTCAGCCATAGGATCTATTATGTATGCCATCTTGTGTACCGGACTGATGTAAACCTTGCCGTAAGTTTGGTAGGAAGGTACCAAAGTAATCCCGGCAAGGAACACCGGACAGCGGTCAAGAATATCCTGAAGTACACGAAAAGGACAAAGGACATGTTTCTCGTTTATGGAGGTGACGAAGAGCTCGTCAGAACGGGTTACGTCGACGCTTAGCTTCGACACAGATCTGGATGACTCTAAGTCACAAACCGGTTACGTGTATATGTTGAATGGTGGAGCAGTAAGCTGGTGCAGCTACAAGCAGAGCGTCGTGGCGGGATCTACACGTGAAGCGGAGTACATGGCAGCCTCGGAGGCAGCGCATGAAGCAATTTGGGTGAAGGAGTTCATCACCGACCTAGGAGTCATACCCAATGCGTCGGGGCCGATCAAACTCTTCCGTGACAACACCGGAGCTATTGCCCTTGCCAAGGAGCCGGGTTTCACAAGAAGACCGAGCACATCAAGCGTCGCTTCAACTCCATCCGTGAAAATGTTCAGCATGGAGACATAGAAATTTGTAAAAGTGCATACGGATCTGAATGTCGCAGATCCGTTGACTAAACCTCTTCCGCTGGGCAAAACCTGATCAACACCGAGAACTCTATGGGTGTTCGATTCATCACAATGTAACTAGATTATTGACTCTAGTGCAAGTGGGAGACTGTTGGAAATATGCCCTAGAGGCAATAATAAAAGCATTATTATTATATTTCCTTGTTCATGATAATTGTCTTTTATTCATGCTATAAGCGTATTATCCGGAAATCGTAATACACGTGTGAATACATAGACCACAATACGTCCCTAGTGAGCCTCTAGTTGACTAGCTCGTTGGTCGACGAGATAGTCATGGTTTCGACTATGGACATCGAGATGTCATTGACAACGGGATCACGTCATTAGGAGAATGACGTGATGGACAAGACCCAATCCTAAGCATAGCACAAAGATCGTGTAGTTCGTTTTGCTAGAGCTTTTCCAATGTCAAGTATCTCTTCCTTAGACCGTGAGATCGTGTAACTCCCGGATACCGTAGGAATGCTTTGGGTGTACCAAACGTCACAACGTAATTGGGTGACTATAAAGGTGCATTACAGGTATCTCCGAAAGTGTCTGTTGGGTTGACACGGATCGAGACAGGGATTTGTCACTCCGTATGACGAAGAGGTATCACTGGGCCCACTCGGTAATGCATCATCATAATGAGCTCAAAGTGATCAAGTGTCCGGTCACGGGATCATGCATTACGGCACGAGTAAAGTGACTTGCCGATAACGAGACTAAACGAGGTATTGGGATGCCGACGATCGAGTCTCGAGCAAGTAACATACCGTCGACAAAGGGAATAGCATACGGGTTGATTGAACCCTCGACATCGTGGGTTCATCCGATGACAACATCGAGGAACGTGTGGGAACCAACATGGGTATCCAGATCCCGCTGTTGGTTATTGACCGGAGAGCGTCTCGGTCATGTTTGCATATCTCCCGAACCCGTAGGGTCTACACACTTAAGGTTCGGTGACGCTTAGGGTTAATAGGAAGACAAGTATGTGATTACCGAATGTTTTTCGAGTCCCGGATGAGATCCCGGACGTCACGAGGAGTTCGAAATGGTGGGAGGTAAAGATTTATATATGGAAAGTGGTTAAACGGACTCCGGAAAGTTTCGGGGGTATACCGGTAATGTACCGGGACCACCGGGAGAGTCCTGGAGGTCCACCGGGAGGGGCCATCCCTCCCGGGGGGCCACATGGGCTAAGTGGGAGAGGGAGCCAGCCCCTGGTGGGCTGGGTGCACCTCCCCACCTAGGCCCATGCGGCTAGGGCATGGGGAGGGGAAACCCTAAAGGGGCAAAGGGGGCGCCCCCCTTGGCTTGGGGGGCAAGCCACCCTTTCCTCCTCCCTTGGCGCCGCCCCTCTAGATGCCATCTAGAGGGGGCCGCCCTCTCCCTTCCTCCTATAAATAGAGGGGTGGGGGAGGGCTGCACACACGATTGAAGGCGAGCCCCTCCCCTCCCCAACACCTCTCTTTCTCCACGTGAAGCTTGGCGAAGCCTGCCGGAGAACTGCCAGACTAACCGCACCACGCCGTGCTGCTGTGGAGTTGTCTTCCTCAACCTCTCCTTCATCCTTGCTGGATCAAGACGGAGGAGACGCCATCGTCCCGCACGTGTGTTGAACGCGGAGGTGCTGTCCGCTCAAAGCACTTGGTCATCGGTGATCGGAATCACGTTGGGAACGTCTTCATCATCACCACTCCCTCGAACGCTTCCGTACTCGATCTACAAGTGGTATGTAGATGGAAACTCTCTCTCTTGACTCGTTGCTTAGTAGAACTCATAGATGGATCTTGGTGAAACCGTAGGAAAATTTTAATTTTCTGCAACGTTCCCCAACAAGGACGAGGTGACGATGCGCATCGGGAATGGTTCCAAGGTCGATGTGATCGCCGTCGGCACGCTACCTCTACATTTACCTACGGTATTAGTTTTAAACCTCAATAATTGTTATTTAGTACCAGCTTTGAGCATGAACATTGTATCTGGATCTCGTTTAATACGAGATGGCTACTCATTTAAATCCGAGAATAATGGTTGTTCTATTTATATGAGATATATGTTTTATGGTCATGCCCCGATGGTCAATGGTTTATTCTTAATGAATCTCAAACGTGATGTTACACACATTCATAGTGTGAATACCAAAAGATGTAAAGTTGATAACGATAGTCCCACATACTTGTGGCACTGCAGCCTTGGTCACATTGGTGTCAAGCGCATGAAGAAGCTCCATGCTGATGGACTTTTAGAGTCTCTCGATTATGAATCATTTGACACATGTGAACCATGCCTCATGGGCAAAATGACCAAGACTCCGTTCTCCGGGACAATGGAGCGAGCAACCAACTTATTGTAAATCATACATACTGATGTGTGCGGTCCAATGAGCGTTGAGGCTCGCGGAGGATATCGTTATGTTCTCGCCCTCACTGATGACTTGAGTAGATATGGCTATGTCTACTTGATGAAACACAAGTCTGAGACCTTTGAAAAGTTCAAGGAATTTCAGAATGAGGTAGAGAATCAACGTGACCGAAAGATAAAGTTCTTATGATCAGATCGTGGAGGAGAATATTTAAGTCACGAATTTGGTACGCACTTAAGGAAATGTGGAATCGTTTCACAACTCACGCCGCCTGGAACACCTCAGCGTAACGGTGTGTCTGAACGTCGTAATCGCACTTTATTGGATATGGTGCGATCTATGATGTCTCTTACCGATTTACCGCTATCATTTTGGGGATACTCGCTACAGTCACTTTAAATAGGGCACCGTCTAAATCCGTTGAGACGACACCGTATGAATTATGGTTTGGGAAGAAACCTAAGCCGTCGTTTCTGAAAGTTTGGGGATGCGATGCTTATGTCAAGAACCTTCAACCTGAAAAGCTCGAACCCAAGTCAGAAAAATGCGTCTTCATAGGATACCCTAAGGAAACCATTGGGTATCCCTTCTACCTCAGATACGAAGGCAAGATCTTTGTTGCCAAGAACGGGTCCTTTCTGTAGAAAGAGTTTCTCTCGAAAGAATTAAGTGGGAGGAAAGTGGAACTTGATCCTCTTGAAAGTAGCGCAACTCAGGAAGATGTTCCTGTGGTGCCTGCACTGACTAGAGAGGAAACTAATGATGATGATCAAGGTACTTCGGATCAAGTTACTACTGAACTTCGTAGGTCCACGAGGACACGTTCCGCACTGCAGTGGTATGGCAACCTGTCCTGGAAATCATGTTGTTAGACAACGGTGAACCTTCGAACTATGAAGAAGCGATGGCGGGCCCAGATTCCGACAAATGGCTAGAAGCCATGAAATCCGAGGTAGGATCCATGTATGAAAACGAAGTATGGACTTTGACAGACTTGCCCGATGATCTGCGAGCGATAGAAAACAAATGGATCTTTAAGAAGAAGATGGACGCAGATGGTAATGTTACCATCTATAAAGCTCGACTTGTCGCTAAGGGTTATCGACAAGTTCAAGGGGTTGACTACGATGAGACTTTCTCTCCCGTAGCGAAGTTGAAGTCCTTCCGAATCATGTTAGCAATTGCCGCATACTATGATTATGAGATATGGCAAATGGACGTCAAAACGGCATTCCTTAACGGCCATCTTAAGGAAGAACTGTATATGATGCAACCGGAAGGTTTTATCGATCCAGAGAATGCTAACAAGGTATGCAAACTCCAGCGATCCATTTATGGGCTGGTGCAAGCATCTCGGAGTTGGAACATTCGCTTTGATGAGATGATCAAAGCGTTTGGGTTTATGCAGACTTATGGAGAAGCCTGCGTTTACAAGAAAGTGAGTGGGAGCTCTGTAGCATTTCTCATATTATATGTAGATGACATACTTTTGATGGGAAATGATATAGAACTCTTGGACAACATTAAGGCCTACTTGAATAAGTGTTTTTCAATGAAGGACCTTGGAGAAGCTGCTTATATATTAGGCATCAAGATCTATAGAGATAGATCGAGACGCCTCGTGAGGTATTTCACAAAGTGCATTACCTTGACAAGATATTGAAGAAGTTCAATATGGATCAGTCAAGAAAGGGTTCTTGCACGTATTGCAAGGTGTGAGATTGAGCTCGGCTCAATGCCCGACCACGGCGTAAGATAAAGAAGAGATGAGTGTCATCCCCTATGCCTCAGCCATAGGGTCTATTATGTATGCCATCTTGTGTTCCAGACTGATGTAAACCTTGCCGTAAGTTTGGTATGAAGGTACCAAAGTAATCCCGCAAGGAACACTGATAGCGGTCAAGAATATCCTGAAGTACCAAGAGGACTAAGGATATGTTCCTCGTTTATGGAGGTGACGAAGAGCTCGTCAGAAGGATTACGCCGACGCTTAGCTTCGACACGCATCCGGATGACTCTAAGTCACAAACCGGATACGTGTATATTTTGAATGGTGGGGGCGATGGCTGGTGCGATTTGCAAGCAAAGCGTCGTGGCGGGATCTACATGTGAAGCAGAGTACATGGCAGCCTCAGAGGCAGCAAGATGAAGCAATTTGGGTGAAGGAGTTCATCACCGACCTAGGAGTCATACCCAATGCGTCGGGGCCGATCAAACTCTTACGTGACAACACCGGAGCTATTGCACTTGCCAAGGAGCCTGGGTTTCACAAGAAGACCAGCACATCAAGCGTCGCTTCAACTCCATTCGTGAAAATGTTCAAGATGGAGACATAGATATTTGTAAAGTACATACAGACCTAAATGTAGCAGATCCGTTGACTAAACCTCTCCCTAGAGCAAAACATGATCAACACCAGAATTCCATGGGTGTTCGATTCATCACAATTTAACTAGATTATTGAACTCTAGTGCAAGTGGGAGACTGATGGAAATATGCCCTGGAGGCAATAATAAAATGGTTATTATTATATTTCTTTGTTCATGATAATTGTCTGTTATTCATGCTATAATTGTGTTATCCGGAAATCGTAATACACGTGTGAATACATAGACCACAACATGTCCCTAGTGAGCCTCTAGTTGTCTAGCTCGTTGATCAACAGATAGTCTTGGTTTCCTGACTATGGGCATTGGATGTCATTGATAACGGGATCACATCATTAGGAGAATGATGTGATGGACAAGACCCAATCCTAAGCATAGCTCAAAGATCATGTAGTTCGTTTAGCTAGAGCTTTTCCAAATGTCAAGTATCATTTCCATAGACCATGAGATTGTGCAACTCCAGGATACCGTAGGAGCGCTTTGGGTGTGCCAAAACGTAATTGGGTGACTATAAAGGTGCACTACGGGTATCTCTGAAAGTGTCTGTTGGGTTGGCACGAATCGAGACTGGGATTTGTCACTCCGTATGACGGAGAGGTATCTCTGGGCCCACTCGGTAATGCATCATCATAATGAGCTCAAGGTGACCAAGTGTGTGGTCACGGGATCATGCATTACGGTACGAGTAAAATGACTTGCCGGTAACGAGATTAAACGAGGTATTGGGATACCAACGATCGAGTCTCGGGCAAGTAACATACCGATTGACAAAGGGAATTGTATACAGGATTGAGTAAATCCTCGACATCGTGGTTCATCCGATGAGATCGTCGAGGAGCATGTGGGAGCCAACATGGGTATCCAGATCCTGTTGTTGGTTATTGACCGGAGAGGCGTCTCGGTCATGTCTGCATGTCTCCCGAACCCGTAGGGTCTACACACTTAAGGTTCGGTGACGCTAGGGTTGTAGAGATATAAGTATGCAGTAAACCGAAAGTTGTTCGTAGTCCCGGATGAGATCCCAGACATCACGAGGAGTTCCGGAATGGTCCGGAGGTAAAGAATTATATATAGGAAGTCAGGTTTCGTCCATCGGGAAAGTTTCGGGAGTCACCGGTATTGTACCGGGACCACCGGAAGGATCCCGGGGGTCCACCGGGTGGGGCCACCTATTCCGGAGGGGCCCATGGGCTGAAGTGGGAGGGGAACCAGCCCCTGGTGGGCTGGTGCGCCCCCCTTGGGGCCCCCTGCGCCTAGGGTTGGGAAACCCTAGGGGTGGGGGCGCCTCCACCTGGCTTGTGGGGGAAGCCACCCCCTGGCCGCCGCCCCCCTTGGAGATCCCATCTCCAGGGCCGGCCCCCCCTAGGGGGCCTATATAAAGAGGGGGGAGGGAGGGCAGCCGCACCCATGCTCTTGGCGCCTCCCTCTCCCCTTGCTACACCTCTCCCTCTCGCAGAAGCTTGGCGAAGCCCTGCCGAGATCGCTGCTGCATCCACCACCACGCCGTCGTGCTGCTGGATCTTCATCAACCTCTCCTTCCCCCTTGCTGGATCAAGAAGGAGGAGACGTCTTCCTCAACCGTACGTATGTTGAACGCAGAGGTGCCATCCGTTCGGCGCTAGGATCTCCGGTGATTTGGATCACGACGAGTACGACTCCCTCAACCCGTGCTCTTGAACGCTTCCGCTCGCGATCTACAAGGGTATGTAGATGCACTCCTCTCTCTCGTTGCTAGATGAACTCATAGATTGATCTTGGTGAAAGCGTAGAATTTTTTGATTTACGCTTTCGTTACCCAACAGTGCCCAAGTCCTTCTCTCCCAAATCCCACCAAAGCAACTAATGCTAGGGAGGAAAATGGGAGGAAGAACAAGAAGGAGAACACCAAGAACTCCAAGATCTAGATCCAAGGGGTTCCCCCCACTTAGAGGAGAAAGTGATTGGTGGAAATGTGGATCTAGATCTCCTCTCTCTTTTCCCTCAAAAACTAGCAAGAATCCATGGAGGGATTGAGAGTTAGCAAGCTCGAAGAAGGTTAACAATGGGTGAAGAACACGAGCTCAAGAGATAAGGTTCATTGGGGAAGAATACCCCATTTTATAGGTGGCAAAAAATCCAACCGTTATGCTCACAGCCCACTGAAGCAAAGATTACCGCTCAAGGAGCGGTACTACCGCTTAGGGCGGTAGTAGCCTTTGAAACACAACAAATGAGGAGGCGTAAAAGCCAGAAGAACTGTCGGAGCGGTAGTACCGCTTGACCTCGCGGTACTATCGCTAGGGGTAGCGGTACTATCGCTAAGGGTAGCGGTACTACCGCTATGAAGCGGTACTAAAAAATTACATCCGTGCCTACCACCGCTGGACTTGTGACGAGTTTTTGGTCCCGAGCGGAAGTAGCCACGGAAGTAGCCACGGTAGTACTGCTCCAAGCGGTAGTACCGCTCCCAAGAGCGGTAGTACCGGTCCCGAGAGCGGTAGTAAAAAATTACATCCGCTCCTGTCCGCGGTAGTACCGCTGCAGCCTTTTCAGAACACCAAAACTACCATAACTTCTGCAAACGGACTCCGAATTCGACGAAACCAAGTTTGTTGGAAAGCTAGCGACAAGGGCTAACACAATATTGATAGAAATAAAAATAAGAAGCAAATAGAAAAGGTCCATAAGAAAATGGTGAGAACCCTTCCTCGGATAAGACCGATAAAACCTCCAACACCGAAAACATCATAGAAGACGCATGCGAACTCCGTTTTCGATAAACTCAAGCTTGTCATCAAGATGACCATAAGCTCTAAGACTCACAAAGAGAATGAAACAACAACCAAGAAACATGATGCAAGGATGCAATGGTTTGAGCTCTCTATTAACGATATGATCAAGCTACCAACTTGAGAGCCCCCCTTGATAGTACGGCAAACGATCCTATAATCCGGTCTCCCAACTACCACCATGAGACCGGTAAAATAGAAAACCTATCAAGGGAAAACCTTTGCCTTCCACATGATCCACTTGAGCTAGATGATGACGATCTTGTCCTCCTTAAGATGGACCACCTTTCTTGATTGTGTTGGGTCGATGGAGACTAGATGATTGCTCCCTCATACTCCACTATGGGTGAGCCACTCTTTGGCACATCTTCACAAGTCCATTGACACCACAATGGATGGAAAGCTTCAAGAACTTGATCTCTTCGTGATGCTCCACCTGAACTTGCACACGGCAATCTTGATTACGATCACCACTTGATGTCATCCTTTCCATGGGTTGTATGATATCTTCCTCTTGACGCAAGTCCATGGACACGTACCTAACCCCACATAGAACTCTCACATAGACCATGGGTTAGTACACAAAGTGCAATGGACAATGCTTACCATACCATGGGATCACTTGATCCCTCTCGGTACATCTTTTACGCTTTGTGAGTTGATCAACTTGATTCACTCTTGACTTAGTCTTGATCAACCTTGAATTTTTCCAACTCTCTTCGTTTGGATGATGTCTTGAAGGTAAACATGAATGATCACACAATCTTCTTCTTCAAGACATGCTTGCAATAAGCTCAACACTCACATGAACAATCTTTGGATAATTCCTTAATAGCACCTTGGTCAACACATAAACTCCTTGAAACCAACACATGGACTTCAAGAAATGCCTATGGACAAAACCTTCAAATATAACTCAAGGCAACCATTAGTCCATAGAGATTGGCATCAATTACCAAAATCAAACATGGGGGCACCACATGTTCTTTCATGTGTCATCGTCATCACTGCTCGATGAGCGAGTGACTCCGGCCTCCACCAACAAAGTCCTAGTCACCACAAACGCCAGAACCCAAGCCGACCCATGCCAAACAGCCGCCCACCAGTGCAGGCCCCAATACAGCTCCAACTAAGAAGACCACCAAAACACACACAAAATGAGCAGAGACAACGCCAACTAACACATCGCCACATACCACCAACCATGTGTCATCGTCAACACCTAAGCTCCTCTAGGATAGCTCCGACTCCACAACGACATGGCGAGACCAAAAAGACGAGCACGCCAGGAAAAACTGACACCCGAAACCCTGTTGCGCCCCTACACCACTTGTCTGCAATTTGTTAGTATGCCCGAGAAAGGAGAAGATAATAGAATTAGTAAATTGCGCTTTAAGGGCAACTCCAACGTGCCGACGCAAATGGACGCGAATTTTGTCCCTTTTTTTGTCTGTTTGGGTCGGCGTTTTGGGTAGCATCCGTTCCCATCCGCGTTTGGGTGGTCAATGCGCCCAATGCGCGGACGCATTTTCATCTGCGCGGCCGGTATGCGGCCATATTTTTGCACATTTGTTTTGCATACATATCAAAAGCATTGCCCAACACATAATTCATAACCAAATAAAAATGGCATAGTTTTACAAACAAACAAAAATCTCATAGTTTACAAACCAAACGAAATTTAAATTGTCACAAATACATTTAAAAGAAAAGAGCCGATACATCTATTGGTTGCAGGTGAGCCCACGTATGTTCAACCAAATCATCTTGTAGTTGAATGTGAGTTGCCCAATCACACATTTTATGATGAAATTAGGTGAACCGTGCAGACGTCTCCGCTCCTCCATGCTCAGGCACAACATTTTCACCCTGGAATTGAAACCCCTGGTCAAAGATTTCCATCCTCATGCTCATCCCCTATGATCATGTTGTGCATGATCACACAAGCAGTCATCACCTTCCACAGCTTCTTGGTACTCAAAGTTCTAGCTAGATACAGAACGATGCCCCATCGAGATTGAAGATCACCAAAAAACATGCTCCACGCCCTTCCTAGTACTCTCTTGTGCTTGAGCAAACCGAGCCCTCTTCCCTCCAACCAGGCTGGAGATTGTCTTCACAAGAGTTGTCCACTGAAAATAGATACCATCAGCTAGGTAGTATCATTTGTTGTAGTGGTGGTCATTGATCTCAATATTGACCTCTGGGCAGTTGTATTCTGCAAGCTTCCCAAACATCGGAGAACACTGAAGCCATTGATATCATTGTGAGAGTCGGGCATGCCGAAAAATGGGTGGCAAATCCAGAGATCTTGTGAAGGCATGGCCTCAAGTATGACAGTGCAAGCTTTCACATGGCCCCTATACTGCCCTTGCCAAGCATATGAATAGTTCTTTCACTTGCAGTGCATACAATCTATGTTACCAAGTATCCCTGGAAAGCCGCTATCTGCATTGATCGCCCAACCAGGCTGTATTTGCAAGACTTGGCTCTCTCAAGTCTCAAGTACTCCCGGGCAAACACTGCTACCATAGCCTTGCAGAACCTATACATGGATTCTAGGCACGTGGACTCACTCATGCGGACATACTCATCAATAAGATCGCCAGGTATTCCGTATGCAAGCATCCAAATAGTTGCGGTGCATTTCTGATAAGAGGAGAAGCCAACTTTCCAAGGGCATCCTCCTTGCATACAAAACAATCATCGCACGTCACCACTACCTCCCGAATACGATTGTACACATGTCTAACCATCCGGAAGCGGCACCGGAATAGCTTGTGTCTGAAGAGTGGGAGGTGGACTTGAAGTAGTCTTCCCAGAGTAGGCAATGGCCACTCTCTCTATTGCGATTCAACGTCGGAGCATGGCCTGGGATCGAGGCCTTAAACATCGCCCGCTGCCTAGCAATGTGGTCACCGACGACCAAAGTAGCAACCACAAACTCCTCGTCCTCCGGATCGCAAATAAAGTTGTCAAAAAAGTACTCATCACCGCTATCCATTTGTACCTTGCGGGCGAAACATCGAACACCTTGCGGGCATGGTGGAAGAAGCCGACCGATGAAGAGCCACGTGCCTCTCCCAGTCCAGGCAGTAGGCCAGTCGGCGTGGAGGTGACCGCGGCATTGACCGTCGAGGAAGGACGCCGGGCTTGGAGTGTTGCCGGCGGCGACGGAGGCGAGGGGGTGGCGTGGTGTGGCCATGGGGGTGCTACGATGGCGGCGAAAACAAACCACCAACGCCAACAAGAGCGGCCATCGGGTGGGGCATGCAGCTGGGGGAGGTGTGTGCGGGCGGGCGACGGCCTAGGCAGTGTCCAACCGATCGAAACTGGACAGCAACGGCGAGGGGCGGGGTCGCCGGGTGTCTTGGTTATGGATAGGAGAGGGGAAGAATGGCCAGTGTGCCACCGATTGGCGGGCCAGGGGAGGACAAGGGCAGGTGTTGCGCACGTCCGTGCCGTTGAAAAATCAGCCCAAATTTGGGCCTAAAATGGGTCGTGGGCGGACACTCGTTCGTTAGCACGTTGGGCCGATTTATGTCCGTTTCGAACCAAGAATGCGTCAGCGCGTTGAAGTTGCCGTAAGGAAGCAAAGTCAGCATGCCTGTCATATGTGATGTTAACTCTTCGTGCAAAACTAGCTTAAGAGAACATGGACGGATCGAAGAGTCAATGGCTGGCTATACTTCCAAAGTGAAATGAGTTCTTAGCGAAGTACTCCTACCACATAGCTTCACAGAGCATGGACCGTCGTTAAAGGACAAAAAACCATCATCCACCATCACCATATTTCAGGGGCAACTTGCAATTTTGTCATAGATAGGTTGCAGCTCATAAAATGAAGATCGTAAAGCATACCACAGGTATAGCGCTCCGGAACTCATATCTGTAATCTTCACTCACCATATAATAAAAAAAATGAATTACTTACATGTTCTTTGAGTGATGATGGCTGCGCCACGGATGCCCGTAGGTTCAACAAGTTCACACTTCATATACCAGATGAAAGATCAAAGAGAACTAGGGCACTTGAAACAAAAGCAAGATGTACAACAGCACTGCATTCAGTCAATCTTATAACAAGCATATGCAACACAAGTCTTATTTGAACCCGCTTTACATATATCCTCTGCTTGTTCCTCCTCCCTATGTCACAACAAACAGTTACGGTGCCAATATTCGATTCCGCCACGGGAAGACTTTCACCTAGTCATTGTGCTGAAAACCAGGAAGAAGCGACGCGACGAACCCTACAACGACCAGCTGGACCTCTTTCAAGATGCCGCCGAGCCAGCTGCGCCGGTTTGCTTCTCCCTCTGCACCTTGCTGGTTCTCGTCGCCCGCTGCTGCTCCTGGTTCCTGGTTCTCCGCGGCTTGGTCAGGGTTTGCAGGATCTGCGAGGTTTCCACCTGAGAATCAGACAGTGAATTATTATACGACTTAATTACATCAATACTGCCAACTAAATGAAACATATATCGATCATTGGTGCCCCTTGTTATAATAAAGATATTAGTAACTGGAGTAAATGCCTGATAATCAGAGAATATCTAACATATTGCAGCAAGAAATAATCATTTCATGAGCCAAGGGGTCTGCATGACAAGATAACTTCCACATCCATCCTATTTATTGGTGCTACCGATGGCCACTTTGTCATATTTATACAACTTTAGTTCATGCAAGTGCTAGGAAACTTTCTGCCTTGCAAACAATATAGAAACAAGTATCAACCTCCACTGAAGTGATAGTGGTGAAAAGGATAATTATAATATTATGGTTGTGTTTAGAGATTCACAGGAGTGGATCTGGTATTTGAAATACAACACATAAAGTGCATAGTGGCAGATTATGGAGAGTAAAGGATGGCTACCAGGTGGTTGATCGTTGCCATCATTCTGGGCAGCTACAGGAGCACGGTTAGCAGGAGCCTGTGGCGGACGGCGGCCACACCTCCCGCCCGCTGGAGCCATCTTAAGAAAGGTGTAATCGCTCCAGTTTGATATCTGGAAGAAATGAACCCCCATGGTTATCTAGCAACAAAAGAGAGGCTATACAAGAATATAACAAGCAATGAAGCATCGAAGTCAAAGCAAGCCAAGAACTCACAGGTAAATCATGGGCATAAACAATATGAGAAGAAACAGCCTTTGTTTTGATCCTTCTTGGCTAAACAAAAGACAACTGCTGCTAACTTGATGATCAGAGCCAGGTCAAGCTGAAAAGCAAAGTGAAACCTCCTCACAACAACTTGTCTTTGAGGGCCATTTTGCTGCCTAGCATCCTGTCCTTGTTCTTCACCAGCCAATGCCCCGACGCTTTCACTTTTAACAGAAAACAATGGAAGAAATAAGTAAAGATAATACAACCATGGTGCTTTTAACTGGTCACAGATATTCCTGGATCAGGATAAGAAGACAATTTAACATAGTAGAGAACTGCATAGGCTTTGCCAACCTATCAACGAAAGAGTTCATCTTCATGAAACCTCTCGTATATGCAGGTGTGTCTAATTTTTTTATAGATTCACTTAAACTTACAGCTTCAAAAGCAATACTTAAGAAAGGTTCAAGTAAATTTACTTGAGCAAATGGGATATTGCGATGATGCTAAAACTCTAAAGCAACTAATCATTTATGAAAAGCACCACTGTAATTAACACAAAAGATGTCCGCTATTTTGGGAGTCATGTTATTATGGCTTATGTCTATTCTACAGTGAAACCACTATATGTGCTATAGCAGAATAGAACCTGTAGTATAAGAAAGACCCTGAAGTTTACACATTGCCTCCGATTCTTTATGTAAACTGAGGATATTTTTGTACATGCCCAAATTGGCAGGGTTGAGCACTAAACAATGCTTAAACAAAGCTCAATTATTTCATGAATCTCTCAGCTAGCCATTGTCACCCTTAAACATGACGTTTTATTCTGTTCTGTTGTCACAGATCTGCTTTTGTTCTGAAAACATGTATGAAGTCAACAGATTAAGCATACGGATCTCAAGATAGATCTTGCAAACCGCTTATCACACTAATTGCACATTCCCGTTGTAACCATTTCAAAAATTTCAACAGCATACCCCTTGTGAGGTTATATGATCACATGATGACTTCGACAGAGATTACTACCGTCAGGAGCAAGCAACTCACGTTGGTATATTGTAAGCGAGCGGTATGAATGTCTTTGGAGAGTAACCTCCCATCGCCCCCATGAACTGATTCTCCTGTATGGCATATATCCCTGGACCCTGAGCCTGATCATCCATACCCTGCTGGGAGAACATCCCTGGCACGAGCATGGGGTACATGAGTGGAAACGTCGGAGAAGCAGCACTTGGAGCGCCTACCTGCATTATAACATGCGGAAACAAGGTCAAGTATCACCACAAACCAGCATACTACAGACACATGATATTTTCAAAACTTAAAACCAAAACAGTGTGTATAAAGACAGGTTAAGGCATTCAGCACAAAGTGCTCCCTCGAATCTTGAGTTCCCAATAGTTGGTAGGCGCTAAAACTATCATAGGGCTAGTCAAATCCAACAAAGACGAGGCCAAAACGAGCTTTAACTCGTGCATCGGCTGCAAGCCAGCAACGAAACCTTGACCGGATCGCCGGCGGAACGACCGAAAAGGGGCGGAGATTTCCCCAGGGCACCGCCGGCCTTCCCCACGGAGCCCACGAGAATCACACCTCGGAACTCACTAATTCCGCCTCGAGAACACGAGCACGCCCTGAATCTGAGCGCCGTGGGGCAAGGACCCGGCATCCCGCTACGCCACAGCTCGACGCGCTGGGCACGGACGAAAAGAAGAACGCGTGAAATCGAAGGGGCGGGGAGAAGGGTGCTGACCTGGGGCGGCCGGATCGGCTCGCCCGACGCCTCCGCCGGCGGCGAGGAGGAGTGCGCGTTGCTCTGGGTTTGGGCGTCGGCTTCCGCCATGGGAGACGAGAAGGGGGGAGAGGTCGGTCCGTCTGTCTGTGGGTGGGGCCTGACTGCCTGCGGGTGCGATACCGATACGATCTGAGAGGAGAGGGGATCGTCCTCTTGTTCGTGGGCGGATGGATGGCCCAGATTTGCGGGTGCACGTCACAGGAGCGGCGGGCGCCGTCCGTTGGCGTGATGGTCGACGGTCTTCTCGCCTCGGCCTGAACCAACGCCAGGGTGGTTTGACACGGTGAGGCGTGAGCGGTCAAATGTGAATCTTTACGATCGCTTCCACGCCCGCTCGCTTTTTTCCCTTCGATCTTTCTTTCTGAACGCTTCTGTCTGTCTTTTTTTTTCCTTCAGCGCTATTTTTTTCCTTCAGTGCTAAAAAAAATATAAGTGCTACATGTAGGATTCGAACCTAGCACCTGTTGTGTTTATACACATCACGTCACAGGAGCGGCGGGCGCCGTCCGTTGGCGTGATGGTCGACGGTCTTCTCGCCTCGGCCTGAACCAACGCCAGGGTGGTTTGACACGGTGAGGCGTGAGCGGTCAAATGTGAATCTTTACGATCGCTTCCACGCCCGCCGCTTTTTCCCTTCGATCTTTCTTTACGAGCAACGCTTCATGCATCTTTTTTTCCTTCAGCGCTATTTTTTTCCTTCAGTGCTAAAAAAAATATAAGTGCTACATGTAGGATTCGAACCTAGCACCTGTTGTGTTTATACACATCACCCTTACCATTACAACAACTAGTACTGGTTGTTCTCTATGAAAAGATAACGAAGTATTTGTACCTTTTTACCACTATATGAGAAAAGAAATGAAAAAAAATCTTGTTCTTTTTCTTTGGATTTCTCCAATAACTCATGTACAATCATCATGATATCTAGTTTCATGAGTCTCAAGTTGATAACACCCTATTAATTTTAGTGCGGGGGTGGGGTGAGGGAGAGTTGATGAAACATCCACTCGGTAACTTTTTGTGTGAACAAAGATGGGAACTCACACATCATAGACCTGATAACTCGCATATCACAGATCTGATAACTTATGTAACTTAGTCCTGATAACTTTGGCGTAGGGGTGGGTGTTGATGAAACATCCCCCGAGAACTTTTGGTGTGAATAGTATGATAACTCATACATCGGAGACCTGATAACTTATGCAACCCGGTCTTGATAACTTTTGGCCAATAGAGGCGATGAAATATACTCCGATAACTTTTATGTGAATATATGTATGTCATTTACAACCCCGGCGTATTGAGGCCGCTTGAAGGCCCCGCTCACCTGGAGTGATTTATGAAAATTCTTCTTTCTATCACGGTAACTCGCACATCGCTGACCTTATAACTTATGTGCATAGGTCTTGGTAAATTTGGCGACCGGGTGGAGGGAGGCACGTTGATTAAATACACCTTGGTTATTTTTTGTGTGAATAGCTTGATAACTCACACATCGCAGGCCTGATAATTTTGGGAGAAAAAGATGTTGGAAACAAATCTTGATGCTAGTAGTTTCCATATTGTAGTTTCCACCTTGTAGTTTTATAGCCTAAAAAATCATAATAAAACTGATAATTGAACTCAAGACTTCAATATTGAGATCTTAACACACTAGCCAACTCACCCACTACTTGGCTCCTGACAAGTTCAAATAAAATACCACTTTTTTACCATCCGAGGTGAACAAATTGTTAAAATATACCCCCAGTAGCTTTCTGTGTAAATAAGATGATAACTTACGTACAATTAACCTGATAACTTACATATAAACGCATTGATAACTTTTCACCTTGGGCGAAAAGTTCTAGAAATATGCCCTGATAACCTAGTGCAAATAGCATGGTAATTTACGCACCAGACAACCGGTAACTTACATACAACACATTTGGTAACTCTTTACCCATGTGAAAAACGTTACTGAAACATGTCCCGGTAACTTTTTGTTGTCGAAACATGCCCCAGTGTGAAGTTACCACTACCCCATTCTAAAGTTATCGTGCTTCTCATCGTATAGTCATTAACCTTCTCATATTATAGTTATCAGGCTTATCATAGTATAGTAATCATGTTGCTCAAGTCATAGTTATCACGTTGGTCATGCCAAAGTTACCAAGCAAAAACAATTATTATCGCTGATATGACAGAAAAAAGAAAGGTTAAAATAACCTTGTTTATATTTGATAGACAATAACTAAGGGTGGCTTAGTTGGTTATTAGGCTCAAACTCTAATGAATAGACCTGGGTTCAAGTCCCCTTTCCAGCACGTTTATTTTCTTTTCATATTGTGTAGCCAAAAAACCAGAAAAACCACTAGCGATTTACTATTGGTGTATACGGTTTTCGAGAGAAGAAGAAAAATTGATGGAATCGAGCGCGAGGGGAAGCTGGGTTACGGTCGTGCGGATCTGTCGCTAACGACCAGTCGACTGGTCGTTAGCACAGTCCATAACACAAAGGGTCTGTTTGGTTCATGACTAACTTTATCCCAACGCTGCCGCCATAACTACTGTCGCCGCCTCGGTCCCCCTCCTCTTACCTGTCCGGCGGCCTCGTCGGCGGCAAGAGGAGTGGGGGCCCGTCCGTCTTGTTTTATTTTTCTTAGGTTTTTGTTTCTCCGGCGGCATTGACGAGGTGGTGGCTACGATGGCGTGTTGGAATAAAGTCTCTTCGGTCTCTCCCTACCTCGATGACGTCCGATCCGGTGCCGGCGAAGGGCCTGTGAGAGTTTGTGTCCCCAGATCGCCTGTTCTACTTGGGGTGATGCTCCAGCCGATGCTGCTTCAACGACTTTTATATCTCGTCTTAAGGGGCGAGTGGCTATTACGGTCTTGAAAGCCTTGTATGGCGAGGGCATTTGTAGGTGTTGCTTTTCTTTACTGTTGGTTCAGTGCAAATTTCAATCACCGGCGGGCAGCGTACAATCAGGGGAAGAAGAAGAAGACTAGTATGCTTTCTATTGTAATTTTATTTTTTACTGGTCGTTCTATGCCAGTTGTCTATCCATTGTACTGGCCTTTGTTTTCCTCGATGATAATCAGATTTAAGATGCCCTTTGGGTGTCTTTATTAAAAAAAAATTTATCCCAACTAAGCTTGGATAAGAGATCACATGAAAGGATAAGGGGAGAGAGGATATAAAAGTGGTTGGGTCTACAGAAGCGCGTGGCAGTCAGAGGAGGCGGCTGCGTGAGCAAGCGTCTACATCCGGATGAAATGAAGCAGTCTCTTAAGATTTGGCAAAAAAAATAAGCCTATGACATAGACCATGTAACTAGAAAAGTGTGGTAATGAACCAAACACATGCCTAAAATATTATGGCACGACTAGATTAGGCATGACGAGTGTTGAGATAGTAACAGCCTTTGCCACATCACATCAATCATCATTGGCATCTTCTCCTCAGGATCTCCTAAGTTAAAATTATATGCTCTATTAGAAGTCAACAGAGGCCCTCATCAGAGGAACCTCATTCGTACTTCCTTCGTTTCAAATTACTCGTCATGGCTTTAGTTTAAATTTGAACTAAAACCACGACGAGTAATTTGAAACGGAGGGAGTATGTACCATATCATTCCTCAGCTGCCAAATGCGCCAAACCAACAAGATGACCATGTTCGGCGCCACGTCTGAATAGCTACCAAGAGTGCATAGCAGCTAGTTAATTCCCGTGTCGGCGAGTTTTTCTTTCGACGTCAATAGACATACTTGTCGCATGAGGTCCCACATTAAATTTGCATGATTTGCATGTAACCAAGCATGGAACATTTGTTTTTTCCTCGACACGACACAAGGAATAGCTAGCAGTGGTCTATAGGTGATGAGTTTGTTACCCTTTGAAGTTGCCAACGCCCCGGTACATGTCTTCCATGCTGTAATTTACATCTTCTATGGAAGTATGGAACCGCAACTCGCCGTATCAACCTCCATAGTTTTCTGTCACCGTCGAGATGAAGACTCGACACACCTCCCATAAACTCCTCATCATGCTCAGCCATGGCAAGCTGGTAAGCACCATGGACAAAAAATTATCCAGTACGAGTCGGCTGCCACGCAACAAAATTCTGGCACTGACAAGGAAAAGTTCAAATCTTGAGTATTTCACAAATATCCATTGACCAGAAGTGCTCACTTAACAATTGAAAATTTCATGCACCATGCTCATTAAGAAAATCAGCTACATAATTAAGTCCACAATTGCATTTCGGGGTAACTAGTCTCACAGAGGGGCCCCGTGGAATCCATGGATCCCTCCGTGTTTTGAGTGAAGCCTCGTTCCCAACCCTTCAGATTACACCCTTTTTAGGAGCTCAAGGCCATATTCAATATCTTTCCACACCGTAGACGAATTTTCAGTAAACATTGTGTTCAAAAGATTACCATCTGGATAATATTTTTCTCGGAGTATACACGCACATAAATTTTGTGTGGCATCAATTAAACACCAAACCCGTCAATAAAGCGCGTCAATAAAGCCCATCCCACTTTTGGGCTTGGGAAGTTGTGTCCCAGTTGAGCCATGTGACCTTCTTTTTTTTCTCCGCCTTCCATCAATATTGTCGCATCATCCGAGTCAAGTCATCATAACCAGACAAAATATGCTCATCACATATTTAGTAATGACTAGTGCTACCGATTATGATCAAAATTTCATTGTTATACCAGAGACGCACTGCTCTCTCTAGTCAAGAAGCCTCTTACTCAAACATGACGGCAAATATTCAAACCTCCCTTTGTGCATTCTCCCATCGGGAACCAGTAACCCCAAATACTCTGGATTGAACACCTGCTTAGAAATATCCAGTATACCTTTCACAACTTCCGCCACTACAGTCGAACAGTTTTCAAAAAAAATGATGGAACACTTTGAAGGGTTAACATATTTTACTACATTATTTCTACAGGGTGGATTCTTTATGTGGCTATTCAAACTCTCAATACAAGTCTTTTTTTAGGATCAATACTTTGCTATTTATTCAATAAAGTAAGGAATTTCAGGCAATACAATGTTTAGAATACAGTCTAGAGGGACATGAAACCAGACCTTGCAAATTTCATTGCTACACCCTTGCTTAGCTAATATGTGTGTTGCTTCATTAACGAGCACCGCATCCGACGAAATCTAAACTCCCAGAAAGCATGTAGTAGCCCTTTAACTCCTTAAATGAGCGGACTACCTGCAGAGAGGTTCTTCACAAGATAGTTAAGTGTGCACACTGTTGACGCTCGAAAATGGCATGATCGCAAAGAGTGACTTGAAGCTGTAGCAAGAAGTCAAAATTTTGGTTATAAGTCGCAATTGGATGGCTCTCTTTGAGAAGATCAAGATGGATACAAAGATAGTCCAAAACGGAGCTCGGATGCAAGAAGTATGACAATTTTAGAGATGCCCGGCAGTTCCTGTAGTTAGGTTTCCTCAATCAAAGAGGAAGGAAGTATGATTCAAGTCACTAGTTTACTGGGTTTTTTTGCCTTGGTAGTCCGGGAGATACTGATTATGTCGGTACGGACAAGTTCGATTCGAGCAAACTATGGAGAAGTACAACATGCGTAAATTAGCCATTGGAAATGGAGGTACAAGCGGCGACTAAGTCGATTTCCTTTGTTTTTGGCGATAATTAAACTAGAGAAGCTGCTGTGAGCTGACGGGAAGCCATTTATTTTCATAAATGTGTAGAAGGAGAAACGTTTCTTTCCCTTCCTATTGCGTTTAGCAATGGGGATATAATATAGTGAAACATCTCGAGTTATATTATACATGGAGCAATGGCCCCCTTCGGTAGCATGCTTCCCTTCTCGATCTCTTTCGCACTGTTTGTTCACTCGATCTGAGCCCTCATCCTGGATGTCAGTGCAGTTTCTTCTTCGACGAGCTCGACTCAGATATATCTTCCGCCCGGGTGGCACAAGCAAAGAGAGATTGCGCTCTCTTTTCCGAGAGATTCTTTCCAAACTTGTCAAGTAGATGACTGGCTGATTATGAAATGGCATGAAACATAATTAAGGTCACCTCGGATGGAAAAAATTTCAACGTAAAAGTATTTCGTCACCGAATCGGATGATTTTGATATATAAATCGTCTTAATCCGAGCTCATATGCAAAAGTTAGAGCCAAAACAATGCAGAAAACCTCTTGTTGCTACCGGACTGTTCGGTATTGGGACCAGACTGTCCGGTATGGGGCAAGAAACGCGTCAGAACCTTCTGTTGTGACTGGATAGTCTGGTACGGTCGAGCGGACAGTCCGATCCAAACCGAAATCATGTATCTTTATGAATCTGATGATTGCGGGGGCGATTAGGCCTTGAACATGACCTCAAATCAAAAACCGTTCAACACAAAAGTTGTTCATCTCGTTGAAATGGTAAAATTTGCTATTGGGCTCGTCCTGATCTGAGGTTGTTTGTGGCCTGTGAGACCCAAAAACCGAACTGTTGTTTTAGACTTGCCTAAATCCGAGTTCGGAAAATTTTGGAAAGATTTGGACGAGATTTGGAGTCCTTTTCTTATACGGAAAGTCCAGCCGCCTCATAAATAGATGAGAGGTGACGGCCGATTGAACAACAGCACACAATCGAACAAATCATCTACCACTTTTACCTTTACTTTTACCTTCTCCCTTTGTTCTTCTTCTTCCTCGTTCTTCGTGCGTTCTTTTTGTTGCAGGGGGGCGATCAGGTCGACCTAGGGCAGCCCATAACCACCGCACGCCCTGACGGGTCCCTCTCGGGCGTGTGAGGTTTCGGGTCCTCAAAAGCTCTCGTCGGATTGCTTGCATACCGCGCTTCCGGACGGGTCTCCTTCGATGTGAGCTGCGGTGCATCACCCCCGGCGTCGAGGGTACACGGTGACGTGTTAGTGTGCAAACACACTTTTTGGCGACTCCGCTGGAGAGGAAGCTCCGAACGGTCTCCAGCCCGTTCTCGCCATGAAGAGATCGTCATCTAGGGTTTGCAATCAACAAAGGTAATATGAATACTCAATCCCCGTGTGTACATGCAAATAATTCATATGGTGTTACTAGATTGTTCAATGAACATACACTATCGGCCAACCCTAGTTTTTTCAATCATGCATCCAATTACGTGCAAGGGCCGATTCAAAGTAATTTGCATGCTTCAACTTCTTACGATACTAGTAACCTGCACCATGTGTATCCCAACTCTCATGCATCGGCAACCACACAAATTGTTATGCTGATGAACACATGAGTTCGCTTAATAAGTTTGAAACACCACATGTTAAAATTCCCAAAGCCATGCAAGAAAGTGTTTCATACTTTTATTCATCGGCAACTAATTTGCAATATACTAATCCAACCATGCCGATGAATGAGGGAATTGGCCATGCTACTACTAACTATTTGGCCAGTTATTCTCAACCGTCATATGCTACACCTCATGTTAGTAATTATTCGGCACCATATACAACTGTAGATGCTCATAATTCAGCTATGCACCTTCACGGTCATAGCCGAATAAGTGAAAATTTTGCAGGAGTGCACATGTCATCATCTAATATTGTAGCATATAATGCATCCTCTACGCAATTGCATAATTTCGGCAACACCTTAATGCCGAAAGAATCTAAAAGTATCATGGAGCAATCCCTTAGAGAATGGGAAGTGACTAAATTAAAAAGGGATATAGCCCTAAATAATAAGATTAGTGCTCTTTACCTTGAAGAACATGATAAGGGGCTAGTTCCTGATTATAATGCAATATAAGCTAGAGTTTTTCAAGAAGATGAATGTTTGCCAATTGGTAAAGTTGGTGAGCAAAAATATGGTTTTACAACAATGCATATGCCTTCACCTAGTACTACATCATATTATACACCCCCTGCACAATTGCAAAGTTTTGGCAACACCCATGTGTCATTGCCGAAAGAATCTAAAAGCATTGGGGGGCAATCATATCCGGAGTGGGCTGAAATTGAGAAAAAACTTAAAGCCAATTTTGCCGCTCGTCGCCAGAAACAAATAGAAAAAGAATTGGCTCAGATAAAAGAAGCATTGCCAATTGGTAGTATCAATGAAAAGAAGGATGATTCGGAACATAAAAGTGATTCGGTTGGAAAAGCCGAATCAAGTAGTATATATTCCGAATCCATCAAATCCAAAGAGGCAATCATTATTGAGAAAGGGCATGGCAAGCATATGAAACAGTCGTGCTTGATTTTTCTGAAGTTAATGGAACTTCCTGCCCTATGAGTTTCATGCCATAGAAATCAATGAGCTTCAAAGACAAGAACAAGTAGTTGAACAAAGTTCGGCTGACAAAGATCTTCGATGTAATAATGCACGGAATCAATAAGAAGATGATGAGAAGGCATTGGGGAGCCATCCAAAGACGGAGCAAGATATTGTTGAGGTCACACCACCATCATGCTCTCCCAACATATTTTAAGAGGTATGTCTAGCAAGTAATTTACCTGTTTTTAGATTTGGTCACAACTTTATTGTTGATGCATCTATTAGAAAAATCCTAATAAGTTTGAAAGACCAATGAAGAAGGGTAATTTACTTGTTAGCGATAGAATTGTTATAGAGCATATCGGTCAATCCATTGCGCCATTTATAAAGAACGATAGTGACTTATTTTTACAGCCAACGCTTTCCCCATTGCTTTATCTAAAGTTCATATCTAGTTGGGTAGCTTTGCTTATTTCTTACCTGGCTTGCATTTGGTCTCAATTGAGACATGTGTGTTCTAACTATTTTTTCGGAAACATAAAGTCAAGTTTAGATCTTTTGAGAAAACCGATGCTAGTATAATATCTTATCCAAAGACATCGGAGATAGAGTGCAAAGCACAATGCTTAGCCAAATGGAGTGATGCAAATTTTGAACAATTCGTTTGCTTAACTCCAAAGCCGTTCTCACAGCAAGATCGGCTAGAAAATAAAAATTATACCTTCAATTCAAACATGTGTGATCAAATCCTTGATTTGTTGTTGAGAAATAATTATATTATAATTCTTGATCACCATGTCGAGCCATCTATCCAAGGACGAATGTATTGTAAGTTGCATGATTCGTTCAAGCATAATTTTGAGGATTGCAACATGTTTCATCAAATAGTTAAACCGGCCATTCAAAAAGGACAATTGAAATTTGTTGAAACACCAAGAGATGACCAGTCTATTCCGATTGGTCCTGATGGCAAAAAGTTTTTGCATAGGCTGCTTCAAGCCGATCCATTTAAACATGAGAGGGTAAAAGCTACAGGTGACGGGATCAAACTTTCAAGTAAAGAGGTTGTTGAAGAGTATAATGAACATAAACTTGAGGACGAGAATTTTATCGAAGCAACAATGAACACGCCAAGGACTGGGGGGCAGCAAGTAAATCCAGTGATCTATGAAAGCAAACCAAAAGAAAGCAAAGTCCGGGATAAGCACAATGGCAAAAGGTCGAAAGTCACTTTCACGCAACTATTGAAAAAATATCAGAAGAAGAGTGAGGAGAAAAGTGCTTATCAGCCAAGTAATTCAAAAGTATCAAGTTCACCCCTAGGCGCAAATCCGAGGATCGGTATTGGCAAAGTGAGAATCTGGATGCAACATATTCATATCCTTATTTTGGGCCGCCAATGCCAATGTCGTGGATACCTCCCTATGCTCACGTAAATCCATATCCATCATGGGACAAGTATGATACAAGGGCACATTCTCCATATTATTAGAAACCACCTCACCAATATTATGCAGCTCCAAGAAGACCGACGTTCAGTGAGCAGTCATATGTTCAAGAGCATTTCAATAAAAAAAATATCGGTCTGGAGCACAAGAAAGAATAAGGAGGTGGTTGAGCAAGTCTACCGTGTCAAAAGAGATGGTCGTAAGAGTGCCACTTCAGATATGATCTCAAATAAAAAAGAGCCAATTAAATTGTTGACATTGGCTGCAAAAGGCAACGAGGCAAGTCAATCAAGTGCCAAATCTGAAGAAAATAAGTTGAGAGTGCACGAGGACAAGAAAGAATTGCCATTGGTTGAAACAGAATCACAGCCGAGATGACCACTCGGCTTATCTTATTGGCAAAAGAAGGAATTACAAAAGCTTAGTGCACAAGATGTCACATCCCAGTTAGACCATGCATTAGTGTGTGCATCATGTTTAAATTTCATTTGAATTTGAAATGGGGAAGACAGGAAACCCCCAGAACCCCTCCTAATTCAACTAGGGTTTACTAAAAATTATTTCAATGAACCTGAAATGCCCTTCAAAATGTTCATCATCTTTGCTTTGGTTGAGCCTCGCCAAAAGTGGTGCACCATTTTCTAGGTCAACCAAAGGTCTTTGAATTAAATCATAAGTATTTGAGTTTGAGCATTTCAAATTATATAAAATATTTCAAATGCTCAAATATTGCCAAACTAAATGATTCATGTTGGAAATATTCCAACAATGGACCAGAGCAGTTTGGTGATTTTTGAAACTGTTTTAGTATTTTTAAAACTCCACAAAGTTGCGTAAAAAAATAGAAAAAGAAAAAACAGGAAGGAAACACTTACTGGGCGCCACCTACGGCCCCACCTGCCCGGCCCAGCGGCCGCGCTGGCTGCTTAGCTCGGCTTGAGCGAGCAACCAGTGCTTGGCGGCGAGCACCGCATGGGTGCCACGCACTGGTCGCCGCCTCGCCGCTCCTCGCCCGGCCGCATGACGTGGACCGTCCTCTCTCTCCCCGAACCCCGGACACCTCCGCCTCCCGGCTTCTCTCTTCCCCCGCCATGGCCGACGCCACCGCCGCCGCACCATCGCCGTAGACGTGCTCCCCGCCGTCCGTGCTCCTCTTCACCGTGTCCAGGAGCTCCGCCGCCCTCGTCTTCGTCGAGCTAGCCGAGCTCCAGCGTGCTCGAGTAGCCCGAGTCGACCGCGGCCGCCCGAGTCCACCGTCGCCGGAGATCCCTTCAACGCCCGTCGCCGCTCGGTCCGTCCCCGACCGCACCGAGTGCTCCTCCGAGTTCCCTGTGAGCTTAGCCATCTCCCCCTCCCTTCCTTCCTTGCTCCCGAGCTGTGTAGTGACCTCCCGGAGCTCAACCGCACTCACCGCCGCGTAGCTCATCGCCGACGTGCTCCCGGTCACCCTCCGGCCACCTCATGGTGTCTAACGACTCACCACGCTCCGTAGCACCTAATCACCTACTCCCGCACCTCTCCGACCCTCTAGCCTCGAGTTCGCCTTGGCCGAACTCCGGCCCGCCTAGGTCGTCGCCGGCGCCGATTCCGCCGCCCACCCCAACCCACTCCACCAAGAGCTGCGGCTCAACCCCACTACCCATAGCCACCTTCCGCGGCTCGTTTGGTCGCGGAATGGCCAAACACTTCCGCCAGCGTGGGCTCGCTGGGCTGACTGAGCCTGCAGCCGGCGTGGGCGTTGACCACGGTGGGCCTGGTTGACCACGATGAGTCAATGACGGTGGGGCCCGACCCTTCTAACTTAATATGTTTAGTTTTATTTAAACTCTAACTAAAATAATTACCCTGACACACTGGACACACAGCCAGGTTTGACATGGACGTCTGCGTTGACCCTGACGTCATGCTGACGCATGGCTGACGCAATAAATCAATTACTGGATTTATTCTAATATAGGAAATTCCAGAATATAGTTCAAACTTCAAATATTCATAACTTTTAATATGTAACTCCAAATGCAAAGATCTATATATGAAAAATGATCAGAAAAATCCATTCTATCCATTGGTACAGGTTTCATGCATGATAAAACAAGTTAACCTTGCTGTTTAAGCAGAATAAGATATTACACCTTTAGGACTATTTTAAATGAGCTAGCATTTGAATCTTTGATTCAAATGAGTTCATCCCTTTTTGTTTCAGCTTGCATTAGGCCAACACACATCCATATTGCCATGTCATAGCATGCATCATATTGTTGCATATTGTCATGTGTGTTTATTTCGGTATGGCTTTCGTGATAGGTTCTGCCTCCGAGGATAATCCCGACTATCCGTCTGAAGGGCAGTATCCTACCACCACCCCATCAGGCAAGCAACCCATTGATCATTCCGATACAAACCCATGTTCTCGCTTACGCTCTTGTTTCTTGCATTAAGACAACGCGATTCAAACTATTGTGTGCTGCGGTAGCTGAACCCACTTCCTTTGCATGACCTGTCATTGCCACGGTAACTAGATGAAACCCACTAGTATGTGTAGGAGTTGATTGAGCCATGTTTGTGATTCCTACCATGCTATGCTTGCTATGCTTAGAGTTGTGTCGGTCGGCTCATCGGGATGATGAACTGGAGTGAAAGGTTGTGTCGGGTTCGAGAGTGAAAGTGTTGAACACGTTTTGGTAAAGGTATCAATGAGAGGCCATGTAGGAGTACATGGTGGGTTGTTTCATTGAAGCCGTCCTTAAGAACTGAGATCTGTGTTTGTGATCCATGAAACAGCATTACCACGCATTGGGATCCTTAACTGACCCTCTCGGCTTCTTAACCACTCTTGTCCTCGGTCCGGGAGTTGCAAGTAGTTTCGGTGTTTGTAGCATCTTTGAGGGCACGCAACGCCGACCGTAGGGGTGGGTTGTGTTGCGGTAGGCAAATATTGATGTACCGATTCGCCCGTTTGGTGTCTCGGGAACCTGTACACATCGTTCGGGCCGTATGGGAAACCTCGGCGGACTCCTGCGGATGGAACCGAATAGGCGATAAACACGGACTTGGGACTTGTGTGTTTAGGTAGGCTGTGGCCGACACCCACGTTGGGCTTCGGTTGAAGGTTTAGAGTACATGTCGTAAACGGCGGTAAGTGGTGAGAGCGTGTGTGAAGAAGTACACCCCTGCAGGTTAATATGATCTATTCGAATAGCCGTGTCCACGGAGAAGGACTTCGGGTTACCTATATGGGTTCATAGACAAGTAAATGGATACTATTAAAAGCCTCAAGATAAGTGTGAGTATCGCGGATGGCCCTCTCGTGGGATGACGAGAGAGAGAATCCTGATGGAGTATTGAGTTGGTGATTAGTGGACTCGTGTGCGACAAATGCTTTTCAAGTGGTGTCACGTAGGGATAGCTTAGCCAAGAGTCAAAGCTGGCTTCTTGCAAATAACTCCACCACCTTCTTGAGAATGTGCATGTATGATAGGATTCTATGGTAAGACTTCTGAGTACCTCCGTACTCATGTTTGCTTAATTAATGTTTTTCAGACGACAATACGCCCCTTCCGATGGGTTCTATGTAGACCTTGACATCGACGAGTGAACTAGCCACCGGTGGTGATCCAAGGCTTGTGAAGGGCCCTTGTAGATAGAAAGGCTTCAACAAGCCTTCTTTCTTTTTAAAGTCTGTACTCAGACTAGTTTGCTTCCGCATGTGCTTGTATGTTGTATGACTTGAGTGTTGGGTCATGTGACCCCTACCTGTATGGATATGTTATGTATGGCTCCTTGGAGCCTTCTAAATAAAGTACTTGAGTTGTAGAGTTTTGTTGTGATGCCTTGTTGTATTTATTCATATCTGGCATATTGCGTGTATGATTGAAATGCTTGATATGAGTGGGATCCGACAAACTAGTTGTTTATCCTTGGCAGCCTCTCATATGGGGAAATGTAGTCTCGTGCTTCCGAGCGATAGTAGTCCGCTTCTGCCCGGTTCACCGGAGTCCTGCTAGCCCGGCACTACTGCTTGGACACTTGATCGGCCGGCATGTGTTTCACATCGTTCCTATATACATCCCTTCGGGAAATGTCGCGTGGTGTTATTCGAGTCCTGCCTAGCACACTTTCTGACCCGGTTCACCGGAGTCCTGTTAGCCCAGTGCTACAGCCCGAATCTATATGTTGATGACCGACATGCTCGATGTGATTCATGTATGCCTGTTCCCATAGGTTAGTGCCGCTTTGGGTTCACGACTAGCCATGTCGGCACGGGTTCTTTATCATATGGATGCTAGCGACACTGTCATATACGTGAGCCAAAAGACGCAAACGGTCCCGGGCCATGGTAAGGGGACACCCGTGGGAATACCGTGCGTGAGGCCGCAAAAAGTGATATGAGGTGTTACCGGCTAGGTCGATGTGATTTGGAATCGGGGTCCTGACAGCGTTGGCATCAGAGCAGGGCTGCCTGTAGGTTCGCTAAGCCAAACCGGTCGATGTTGAGTCTAGAAATGCTTTAGTTATATGTAGGGAATTGATTGTGGGAGGAACGTAAGGCTCTTTTTACTCCTTTACCTTATGCCCTCCGATCCGAGTCATCCTCTTCTCATTCTACGTGGGTATAGGACTAGGCTCTCTTCTCTCTATCGAGTTCACGTGTTACTAATCCGTAGTAACTTATAGGATTGTTGGTTACATCCTCAATTCAGTTTCTATTATTTTGGTATGCTACTAGTTGAACCAGAACCTTGATATGATGTTGTTGTGTGGCTTTGCAATCTGATTATGAATGTCTCAAATCTGTTTTTGAGCATTTACAGATGTTATGCTGCCCGATTTTCCCTAGAAATTCTAATGTCTTTGCATTGTGGCTGTGCTTTCGGATGGCCACCGTCCCCGTAACCAAGTGGTTAAATGCGACCCGTGCATTGATGTGTGTGGTCACACGGCAATGTTGGTTCGGTGATGGTCGAGACCGGTTACCGATGGTATCTTGAATATACCGTCGAGGAGCAGTTTAGGGATTTTAATCAAAGCCAATATCTCGTGCACGGTCAGATTTATCCATCTTATCCCGGAGCTCTTGAACCGCTCCTTTGTTCTTATGGACTTGGGATCACTATTGGGATGTCCGTGCAAGATGCAGCCTATTCAATGATGACGATTATTCGAGCGAACTGCCTTTGTGCAACACCGATTTCCGCTATATGCGGCATCCCTCCTCGGGGCGCATGGTTACCTTGAGGGTATGTACAGCGATGCATCCCATGAGAACTCACTTCTTCGCACCACCACGGAGATCTTTGGAAGACAAGGACCGTGAAAACCGGGCCTTGCGTATGGAGCTCTTTAATGCCCGTCTGATCACTGGCTACTCGACTCGGTTTGCACCTGCCGTGCAAGCCGGATACATGGACATGAGGGACTTGTACCCGGTGCGGGCTGGTCTGCCGGACTTTATGGAGTGGCGTGAGGTAGGAGGCATCACCCTCCTCGTGGACCTCGCCCGCCCGTTTGTTGGACCACGTCCACATCCGATCCCCTTTGGTCCGCAAGCTCCACAGGATCGATGCATTTCCGGATGATCATGTTCCACTTCCGAGCTTGGGTGGTGACTTCTATGAGGACTACTACGGAGCTGTCGAGTAGTAGTAGTATCCCTAGTATTGTAATAGTTGTATTTCCGCCGTCCTGCGTGACTTGTGGAATATGACTTAGTGTGTATCATTCGGAAGTGTAGAAAATAATGTATAGGAGTTGGAATGCTTCCGATGAGATGTAACGCCTTTCTGTTAGTTGTACTCCGTCGGGCTTGTACTAAACTATGTATGGTGTGTATGACCGTTGGTATATATATATGACAGTTTTATATTACCATGTCATCTTGATGAACATCTACGCATTCCGAGTTATCCATTGCATTCCGCACTTTCTTGCTAAATTCTGCCATCCTGGTTTAAACCATTGTTTTGTTCCTGTGATGGTCAACACCATAACAATCCTGCCGCTCCGGCGGCAGTGAAGCCAGCTGAAATGCAAATCTGCCTCAACCGCCATCTTTGGCCGAGGTTATGCCGGAAGCGTAACGCAATAAGCGTGAGACCAATGCGTCTCTTTGGAGCGGATTGAGCAAAACACCGCACGCCAGCCAAGAAATGATTTGGTGTCACTCAATGACTTCGTCAAGCTGTATCCACCGAAGTTCAAGTATTCCGATGAGACTCTTGACTCGGAAGATTGGCTTCGCAGCATCAACCACAAGCTGCGTTCTGCTAAGGTGGCTGAAGCTGATAAGGTTACTTTTGCTGCCTATCACCTCGAAGGCCCTGCTAGCCTTTGGTGGGAGAATTATGAGGCTATGCGTCCGGTTGGACAAATTACTACTTGGGCTGAATTTAGTGCCGCTTTCCGTGAGCATCACATCCCAGAAGGTCTCATGGATCGTAAAAGGGAGGAATTCTGCAATTTCACCCAAGGTAGGCTGACAGTGGATACTTATAGCCGTGAGTTTGGGAAATTAGCACGTTATGCTCCCGAAGAAGTTTCTACCGACGCCAAGGAGCAGGCAAGGTTCCGCAAGGGACTTAGCCCCGAGCTTCGTCGTGATCTCCGTCTGCATGAGTGCACCTCCTTTCGAAGTTAGTCAATAAGGCTATCGATTGCGAAACTGGGCGGTCGACTTTGAAGCTTCACGCAAGCATGTCCGTGACTCTGGATCTTCATCCGACTCTGGATCTCGAAGCGCCGGGTTTGGATTCCAAATCGCTCGCCACCGGAGTTCACCCGAGGCCATCCTTTGAGGCGCCTCGCCCCAACCAACAATATGCTCGCCTAAGACTTATGGAGGCCCCGCTGCTAATGCTGCTCCACGCCCCAATATGATAACTTGCTTCAAATGTGGAGAGACGGGCCACTACATCCGCGAGTGTCCCCAGAACAACCCCAGTCAGATCGGAAAATCTGTTGGCCGTGGTAAGCCAGCAGGAAAGGTGCTCTATGCTAAACCAGCCCTTTGCTTTCGTGGCCACGTCAACTATGTTTCAAATGAGGAAACCTATGAGGATCCCAACGTCGTTCTCGCACGCGCTCCTTGTTAATTGTCATCCGCAAGCTGTTCTTTTTGATCTTTGGAGCATCTCATTCATTTATTTCTGAGAGCTATGCTCGATTGCACAACACCACATTCTGTGACATGCACACCTCCATGGAAATTCAGACCCCTGGTTCTAGATGGCAAACCTCTAGAATAAGTCATGGGAATGAAATTCTTGTCGACAGGTTAGTCTTTCTTGCTTCCCTAATAGCTCTCAAGTCCTCGGACATAAACATCATCTTGGGTATGGACTGGATGTCAGCCCATTATGCTAAGATTGATTGCTCTACTAGAACTGTTCAACTTACTCATCCCTCGGGCAAGACAGTTAATGTTTTAACCCGAGTGTCCAAGCGCCAGCTTTACTCCTTAAATGCCAATCCCTTCCGGACCTCGAAGATATTCCGGTAGTCCGTGATTTTCCGGATGTCTTTCAGAAGAACTGCCAGGTGTTCCACCCGATGAGATGTCGAGTTCGTGATAGATCTTGTTCCGGAACCGTCCCAATTTCTAGAAGACCTTATAAGATGGCACCCCTAGAACTAGCCGAACTTAAGAAGCAACTCGATGAGTCCTTGCAAAAGGGTTTCATCCGTCCTAGTTCATCTCCATGGGCTTGCCCGTCCTCTTCGTCAAGAAGAAGGATGGTACGGATCGGATGGTTGTGGATTACCGACACGTCAATTTGGTCACTATCAAGAACAAGTATCCGCTCCCGGGATCAACGACTGTATGATCAGCTCGCTGGATCCTCGATCTTTTCAAGATGGGTTTGAGGTTGGGCTACCATCAAATCAAAATCAAGAACGGGGACATTCCTAAAACGGCCTTTGTTACTCGTTATGGCCAATACGAGTACACCGTCATGTCCTTCGGATTAACCAATGCTCCAGCCACCTTCTCTCGGTTAATGAACTCAATCTTCATGGAGTATTTGGATAAATTCGTGCGTGGTATACCTCGATGATATACTCATCTACTCCAAGAATGAGGAAGAACATGCCGAACATCTAAGGCTAGTGTTGATGAAACTTCGAGAGCACCGCCTTTATGACAAATTCTCTAAGTGTGAATTCTGGTTACCAGAAGTGACCTACCTAGGCCATGTAATCTCTGGCAAGGGCATTGCTGTCAATCGGCGAAGTTCAAGCCGCCCTTGATCGGACTCCACCTGAATCGGTCAAGCAAGTTCGGAGTTTCCTCGGGTTAGCGAGCTATTGCCGCCGCTTCGCCGAGAATTTCTCTAAAGTTGCTAAACCTCTAACCGAACTCCTCAAGAAAGATAAGAAGTTCGAATGGACGCCACAAAGGCGAAGTTCAGCTTTTAGGAACCGAAAAGATGCCCCGACATCCGCCTCCTGCATTTGTTCCACCAGATTTTTCTAAGGACTTTATTATCTATTGCGACGCCTCGCGACAAGGACTAGGTTGCATACTCATGAAAGATCGTCATGTGATTGCCTACGCTTCCCGTCGATGGCCCACATGAGGATAATTATCCCACACACGATCTAGAGCTTGCGGCGATGGTTCATGCACTCAAAACCTGGCGACATTACCTTCTTGGTAATCGCTATGAAATTTACACCGATCACCAAAGTCTAAAATATATCTTCACCCAACCGGATTTGAATCTCAGGCAAAGACGTTGGGTCGAAGTTGATTACAGATTACGACTTAGGAATATCTTACACCCCTGCAAAGCCAATGTCATAGCTGACGCACTAAGTCGCAAATCTTATTGTAACAATCTGATGTTACAACAAAGTCAACCATTTCTCCACGAGGAATTTCGTAAGCTTAATCTTCACATTGTTCCTCGAGGATTACTTTCCACCCTGGTGGCGAAACCTAACCTTACAGATCGAATCATAGCTGCTCAGCGGTATGATAGAGGAATATCTCGGATCAAGGAGAACATTGCTAGCGGAGCTGCTAAGTGTTTCTCCATAGATGAACGAGGTGTTGTCTTCTTTGAGAACCGCTTGGTGGTTCCCAAGAAACAACAGCTACGTAAGAATCGATCCTTAAGGAAGCTCATGACTCTCCTCTCACCATTCATCCCGGTAGTACTAAAATGTATCAAGATCTACGCCAGAGGTTTTGGTGGACTAGGATGAAGAGAGAAATCGCTCAATACATTGCTAATTGTGACGTCTCGTCGTCCGAGTTAAAGCAGAGCATCAATGGCCTTTGGTACCCTTCAACCTTTGGAAATTCCTGAATGGAAATGGGATAAAATCGGTATGGATTTCATTACAGGGTTTCCCAGGACCAAGAGAGGGAATAATGCTATCTTCGTTGTCGTCGATCGTCTTTCCAAAGTAGCCCACTTCCTACCCGCTCGTGAGAGTATAACCGCTAGCCAGCCTAGCTGATTTGTACATCTCTCGAATAGTGTCTCTTCATGGTGTTCCACCGAGATTAACTCGCACCGCGGAAGTCTCTTCACCTCTCGATTTTGGGAAAGTTTTCAAAATGCTATGGGAACTCGTCTCTCTTTTAGCACCGCATTCCATCCTCAATCAAGTGGTCAAGTAGAACGAGTCAATCAAATCCTAGAGGATATGCTTCGAGCTTCTGTCATCTCTTTCGGCATGAATTGGGAGAAATGCCTTCCATTCGCCGAGTTCGCTTATAACAATAGCTATCAAGCCAGCTTAGGCAAAGCTCCTTTTGAAGTTCTTTATGGACGGAAATGTCGAACACCTCTTAACTGGTCAGAAACCGGGGAGAGACAACTCTTTGGCCCGGATATGATTCAGGAAGCAGAAGAGCAGGTTCGCGTTGTTCGTGAAAATTTGAAAACAGCCCAATCTCGTCAAAAGAGTCAATATGACCGCAAGCATAAGCCTATGGCTTATGAAATTGGCGAGAAGGCTTATCTCCGGGTTACTCCTTTGAAGGGAACCCATCGTTTCGGTATCAAAGGCAAGTTGGCTCCTCGTTACATTGGACCCTTTCGCATTCTTGCCAAACGAGGAGAAGTTGCCTACCAATTGGAACTACCTCCACATCTTTCCAGAGTCCATGATGTCTTCCACGTTTCCCAACTCAGGCGTTGCTTCTCGGATCCTATCCGTGGAGTAGACCACGAAACGCTTGATCTCCAAGATAACCTCACCTATCGAGAATATCCCGTTCGTATTCTTGATCAAGCCGAGCGTACCACTCGACGTCGAATATCAAGTTTCTATTGGTTCTATGGTCAAACCATTCCGATCTAGATGCAACTTGGGAAAGGGAGGATCGTCTTCGACTTGAGTATCCCTCCTTTTTCATTAACAGATTCTAAATCTCGGACGCGATTCTTTTGTTTGGGGGTGAGTTGTCACATCCCAGTTAGACCATGCATTAGTGTGTGCATCATGTTTAAATTTCATTTGAATTTGAAATGGGGAAGACATGAAACCCCCAGAACCCCTCCTAATTCAACTAGGGTTTACTAAAAATTATTTCAATGAACCTGAAATGCCCTTCAAAATGTTCATCATCTTTGCTTTGGTTCAGAGCCTCTGCCAAAAGTGGTGCACCATTTTGTCGGTCAACCAAAGGTCTTTGAATTAAATCATAAGTATTTGAGTTTGAGCATTTCAAATTATATAAAATATTTCAAATGCTCAAATATTGCCAAACTAAAATGTTTCATGTTGGAAATATTCCAACAATGGACCAGGAGCAGTTTGGTGATTTTTGAAACTGTTTTAGTATTTTTAAAAACTCCACAAAGTTGCAGAAAAATAGAAAAAGAAAAACAGGAAGGAAACACTTACCTGGCGCCACCTACCCGGCCCACCTGCCGGCCCAGCCCAGCAGCAGCATGCTGCTTAGCTCGGCAGCAACCAGTACTCGGCGGCGAGCACCGCATGGGTGCCACGCACTGTCGCCGCCTCGCCGCTCCCTCGCCCAGCCATGACGTGGACCGTCCTCTCTCTCCCCGAACCCCCGGACACCTCCGCTCCTCCCGGCTTCTCTCTCTCGCGCTCCCCGCCATGGCCGACGCCACCGCCGCCAGACCATCGCCAGTGACGTGCTCCCGCCGTCCGTGCTCCTCCTCACCGTGTCCAGGAGCTCCGCCGCCCTCGTCTTCGTCGAGCTAGCCGAGCCCCGCGTGCTCCAGTAGCCCGAGTCGACCGCACTGACTTCGCCCGAGTCCACCGTCGCCGGAGATCCCCTTCAACGCCGTCGCCGCTCCGGTCCGTCCCCGACCGCACCGAGTGCTCCTCCGAGTTCCCTGTGAGCTTAGCCATCTCCCCCTCCCTTCCTTCCTTGCTCCCGAGATGTGTAGTGACCTCCCGGAGCTCAACCGCACTCACCGCCGCGTAGCTCGTTGCCGACGTGCTCCCGGTCACCCTCCGGCCACCTCATGGTGTCTAACGCACTCACCACACTCCGTAGCACCTAATCACCTACTCCCCGCACCTCTCCGACCCCTCTAGCCTCGAGTTCGCCTTGGCCGAACTCCGGCTGACGCCTAGGTCGTCGCCGGGCGCCGATTCCAGCCGCCACCCCAACCCACTCCACCAAGAGCTGCGGCTCAACCCGACTACCCATAGCCACCTTCTGCGGCTCGTTTGGTCGGAATGGCCAAACGCACTTCCGCCGCCAGCGTCGCTCACTGGCGGCTAGACGCAGTGCAGCCGACGTGGGCGTTGACCATGGTGGGCCTGGTTGACCACGATGAGTCAATGACAGGTGGGGCCCACCACGCTAACTAAATAGGTTTAGTTTTAATTAAACTTTAACTAAACTAATTACCTGACACCCTGGACCCACAGTCAGGTTTGACCTGGACGTCTCCGTTGACCCTGACGTCATGCTGACGCAATAAATCAATTACTGGATTTATTCTAATATAGGAAATTCCAGAATATAGTTCAAACTTCAAATATTCATAACTTTTAATCTGTAACTCCAAATGCAAAAATCTATATATGAAAAATGATCAGAAAAATCCATTCTATCCATTGGTACAGGTTTCATGCATGATAAAACAAGTTAACCTTGTTGTTTAAGCAGAATAAGATATTACACCTTTAGGACTATTTTAAATGAGCTAGCATTTGAATCTTTGATTCAAATGAGTTCATCCCTTTTTGTTTCAGCTTGCATTAGGCCAACACACATCCATATTGCCATGTCATAGCATGCATCATATTGTTGCATATTGTCATGTGTGTTTATTTTCGGTATGGCTTTCGTGATAGGTTCTGCCTCCAAGGATAATCCCGACTATCCGATGCGAAGGGCGATATCCTACCACCACCCCATCGTGCAAGCAACCCATTGATCATTCCGATACGAACCCATGTTCTCGCTTACGCTCTTGTTTTACTGCATTAAGACAACGCGATTCAAACTATTGTGTGCTGCGGTAGTTGAACCCACTTCCTTTGCATGACTGTCATTGCCACGATAACTCAGATGAAACCCACTAGTATGTGTAGGAGTTGATTGAGCCATGTTTGTGATTCCTACCATGCTATGCTTGCTATGCTTAGAGTTGTGTCGTCCGGCTCATCGGGATGATGAACTGGAGTGAAAGGTTGTGTCGGGTTCGAGTGAAAGTGTTGAACATGTTTTGGTAAAGGTATCGATGGGAGGCCATGTAGGAGTACATGGTGGGTTGTTTCATTGAAGCCGTCCTTAAGAACTGAGATCTGTGTTTGTGATCCATGAAACAGTTACTACCACGCATTGGGATCCTTAACTGACCCTCTCGGCTTCTTAACCACTCTTGTCCTCAGTCCGGGAGTTGCAAGTAGTTTCTGGTGTTTGTAGCATCTTTGGGGGCCGCCGCATAGCTGACCATAGGGGTGGGTTGTGTTGCGGTAGGCACCGTGGCCCGGTCTGTACCGATTCGCCCGTTTGGTGTCTCGGGAACCCTGTACACATCGTTCGGGGCCGTATGGGAAACCTCGGCGGACTCCTGCGGATGGAACCCGAATAGGCGATAAACCTGGACTTGGGACTTGTGTGTTTAGGTAGGCTGGCCGACACCCACGTTGGGCTTCGGTTGAAGGTTGCAGTACATGTCGTGTAAACGGCGGTAAGTGGTGAGCGTGTGTGAAGAAGTACACCCTGCAGGTTAATATGATCTATTCGAATAGCCGTGTCCACGGAGAAGGACTTCTGGGTTACCTATATCAGTTCATAGACAAGTAAATGGATACTATTAAAAGCCTCAAGATAAGTGTGAGTATCGCGGATGGCCCTCTCGTGGGATGACGAGAGAGAATCCACAGTGGAGTATTGAGTTGGTGATTAGTGGACTCGTGTGCGACAAATGCTTTTCAAGTGGTGTCACGTAGGATAGCTTAGCCAAGAGTCAAAGCTGGCTTGCTGCAAATAACTCCACCACCTTCTTGAGAATGTGCATGTATGATAGGATTCTATGGTAAGACTTCTTTGAGTACCTCCGTACTCATGTTTGCTTAATTAATGTTTTTCAGACGACAATACTGCCCCTTCCGATGGGTTCTATGTAGACCTTGACATCGACGAGTGAACTAGCCACCCAGGTGGTGATCCAAGGCTTGTGAAGGGCCACTGTAGATAGAAAGGCTTCAACAAGCCTTCTTTCTTTTAAAAGTCTGTACTCAGACTAGTTTGCTTCCGCATGTGCTTGTATGTTGTATGACTTGAGTGTTGGGTCATGCGATCCCTACCGTATGGATATGTTATGTATGGCTCCTTGGAGCCTTCTAAATAAAGTACTTGAGTTGTAGAGTTTTGTTGTGATGCCTTGTTGTATTTATTCATATCGGCATATTATGCGTGTATGATTGAAATGCTTGGTATGAGTGGGATCCGACAAACTAGTTGTTTATCCTTGGCAGCCTCTCATATGGGGAAATGTAGCCTCGTGCTTCCGAGCGATAGTAGTCCGCTACAGCCGGGTTCACCGGAGTCCTGCTAGCCCAGCACTACTGCTTGGACACTTGACTGGTCGGCATGTGTTTCACATCGTTCCTATATACGTCGCCTTCGGGAAATGTCGGCGTGGTGTTATTCGGAGTCCTGCCTAGCCTGCTACAGCCCGGTTCACCGGAGTCCTGTTAGCCCAGTGCTACAGCCCGAATCTATACGTTGATGACCGACATGCTCGATGTGATTCATGTATGCCTGTTCCCATAGGTTAGTGCCGCTTTGGGTTCACGACTAGCCATGTCGGCCCGGGTTCTTTATCATATGGATGCTAGCGACACTTTGTCATATCGTGAGCCAAAAGCCTTAAACGGTCACGGGCCATGGTAAGGCGACACCCGTGGGAATACCGTGCGTGAGGCCGCAAAGTGATATGAGGTGTTACCGGCTAGGTCGATGTGATTTGGAATCGGGGTCCTGACACAAGAGTTGAGAAAGAAGAACGTGGCATGGGTTCCCAAGAGGGGAAATCAAAACCAAAGTGATGTGCAAGCTTATATGGCAAGAAGTACAACAAAAGTGAAGAACGAAAAGAATGAAAGCAGTAAACAATTCAGCCGAAGGTTTCCATCACCCCATCAAAATCTTCGGCTAGCACATCATCCATATTCTTCAACCATGCCATTGATGCCTTTGCCATGGAATTCATCCTCAGGTATGATCAATTACCCTCCATGGATTTATTTTGATCCATGGATGCAACATAATTTTCTACATCATGAGAGGGTATTACCGAATCACTATACATTTGGTTAGTTACATTTTTGTAGCTAATCCAAAAGAGCTGAAATATTTGATTGTTATTTCATTTGTTTATTTCGGCTGTACATGCTTTGGTGGATGAATTCGACATGGACCTCATGGTAATGGCCGATATTTAACTACTGCCATAAGAAACTATCTAATCATGGCTGGTGTGAAATTCTGACATCGTCTTTAGTTTAGTTGGAGACCGAGACAAGCCAGATGCCGCTTAAAATATTTTTTGCACAAATGATCAAAGCCGATATGAATTTTTATCCGGTTTGGAGCTTTTCATTGCTATAGGTGCTATACATATTGAGGCTTTTGGTGGTTCTTATGAATAGTACAACAAATATCAAAAGTTATCAATGTTTTGACGAATCACTTATAATTTATCTTGAGGTATGTCTAGATGTAATATTCTCCTTGGGTTACTTTCAAATTTCATATATCTAGACATGACAATTCGATAGAGTTGGCACAACAAGCATTCGACTACTATTGCATTTCTATCAATAGCCGATGCATAGTCTCGTCAACATAGGTAAGGCCGAAGTGAAGTCCACCGCTTCGGCCACTAATGAAATTTCTATGCAGGCAAAAGTAAGGATTGGAGAAAGTTTATTGTTGATTATCTGCAAAATCCTAGCAAAAGGTTGAACAATATGGTTCGGAGCATGACCTTGATATATATATATATATATATATATATATATATATTTGCTTAGGTCAATAAGTATATATATGAAACTTTTATCATCGGATTGTTAATGAAGTTGAGAAGGTTTCACCCAAGTTTGCATCAAGGATTCAAACAAGCAATGGACGATATATACTTATTGACCTAAGGACATATAAATGGCCGATGGAGTGTTGACATCGTCCTTAGAGCAAATATGATACAAGTTATTTTTGATGCGCTAGCTTTCTTTGAAAAACAGGGGGGCATATGTTGACGCTCGAAAATGGCATGATCGCAAAGAGTGACTTGAAGCTATAGCAAGAAGTAAAAATTTTGGTTGTAAGTCACCATTGGATGGCTCTCTTCAAGAAGATCAAGATGGATACAAAGATAGTCCAAAACGGAGCTCGGATGCAAGAAGTATGACAATTTCAGAGATGCCCGTGTTGACATCAGATTATGAAATGGTATGAAACATAATTAAGTTCAACTCGGATGGAAAAAATTTCAACATGAAAGTTCTTCGTCTCGTCGAATCAGACGATTTTGATATATAAATCGTCTTAATCTGATGTCATATGCAAAATTTAGAGCCAAAACAATGCAATGCTGCAAAAAATGATGGAGATGGTCGGATGTCCAAAACCTCCTGTTGCTGCCAGACTGTCCGGTAATTAGGACCAGACTGTCCGGTAATTGGGACCAGACTGTCCGTTCTGGGGCGAGAAACACCTCAGAATCTTCTGTTGTGACCGGACAGTTTGGTCCGTCGAGCGGACAGTCCGGTCCAAACCGAAATCATGTATCTTTACGAATTTGATGATTGCGGGGGATATTAGGCCTTGAATATGACCTCAAATCAAAAAAGGTCAACATAAAAGTTGTTCATCTCATCAAAACAGTCAAATTTGCATTTGGGATCGTCTTCATCCGAGGCTGTTTGTGGCCTGTGGGACCCAAAAACCAAACTGTTGTTTCAGACTTGCCTAAATCCGAGTTCGGTTAATTTGGAAAGATTTGGACGGGATTTGGAGTCCTTTTCTTGTACGGGAAGTCCAGCCGCCTCATAAATAGATGAGAGGTGATGGCTGATTGAACAAAAACACACAATCAAACAAATCATCTACCACTTTTACCTTTACTTTTACCTTCTCCCTTTGTTCTTCTTCTTCCTCGTTCTTCGTTCGTTCTTCTTGTTGCAGGGCGGCGAACCTCGAGGCCCTAGAGGCGATCAGGTCGATCTAGGGCAGCCCATAGCCGTCGCATGCCCTGACGGCGTCTGTCCCGGGCGTGTGGGGTTTCGGGTCCTCAAAAGAGCCCGCCGGATTGCTTGCGTACCGCGCTTCCGGACGGGTCTCCTTCGACGTGAGCTGCGGTGCATCACCCCGGCGTCGAGGGTACTGTTGGTGTCAAAACCGGCCGATCTCGGGTAGGGGGTCCCGAACTGTGCGTCTGAGGATCAAAGGTAACAGGAGACAAAGGGGACACGATGTTTTACCCAGGTTCGGGCCCTCTTGATGGAGGTAATACCCTACTTTCTGCTTGATTGACTTTAATGAATATTGGGGTTACAAGAGTTGATCTACCTCGAGATCGTGATGGCTAAACCCTAGATGTCTAGCCTATGTAAATTCTGATAGCCTCTACGGACTAAACCCTCCAGTTTATATAGACACCGGAGGGGCCTAGGGTTGTACAGAGTCGGTCTACAGAGAAAGGAAACTATACATCTGGACGCCAAGCTTGCCATCCACGCAAAGGAGAGTCCCACCCGGACACGGGGGAAGGCCTTCTATCTTGTATCTTCACAGCCCATCAGTCCGGCCCATGTCGCATAGGCCCGACACCCGGGGACCCCATAATCCAGGACTCCCTCAGTAGCCCTTGAACCAGTCTTCAATGAAGATGTGTCCGGCGCGCAGATTATGTTCGGCATTGCAAGGCGGGTTCCTCCTCCGAATACTCCGAAGCAGTCTTCTGATCAAGAGAACTGAATCCGGCTCTGTATAATAGTTACAACCCCCAACCGTAAGGGCAAAATACTTAAACAAAATAAGTCATGTCCACTGACTGTAGGGGAACATAGTAGTTTCAAAAAAATTCCTACGCACACACAGGATCATGGTGATGCATAGCAACGAGAGGGTGAAAGTGCGTTATATCGACTAGAGGGGGGTGAATAGGCGATTTTTATGAATTCTTCATTGAGGAATTTGTCTGTGAGGAAATTCCTTAGTGAAGAACTACTTGCAGCGGAATAGGTACTCAGAAGTAAGCATAACAGATTACAAACATGGTCATCATGATGAAATGAAGACAAACACAGTACGAAAAGCGTAATCACAGGATAAGACAAGATGAAGACAAAGCGATCAAGAAATTGAACCGAGGAAAGCGAGAAAGTCTTCACCAAAGTCTTCAAACACAGATATGAACAAACACTCAACACGAATGAGGAAATGAAAGGGTTGAGGAAATGGAACCGATAAGGTTGGTGAAGACAATGATTTGGTAGACCAGTTCAAGCTGCTGTCTTAGTTATGCGTCTGGTTGGAGCGGCTGAGTATTTAAACTCGAGGACACACAATCCGGACACCCGGTCGGCTGAGCACGCAGCTCGGGACACCAAGTCCTCACCGTATTCTCCTTTAACTAAGGTCACACAGACCTCGTCCAATCACTCGTGGTAAGTCTTGAGCGACTTCCAAACCTTCACAGACTTGGTCACTCGGCGATCCACAATTCCTCTTGGATGCTCTAGACCATGACGCCTAACCGTCTGGAAGAAGCACAGTCTTCAAAGGTAATAAGCGTCGGATCCACGCAGGATCAATTTCTTGATGATGCTCAATCACTTTGGGTTTGAAGGGGTTTGGTTTTGGGTTTTTCCTCACCGATGATTTTCGCTCAAAGTCCTCGGAGGATGGGTTGCTCTCAAATGACAAGTGTCAAGTTCTCTCGGAGCAGCCAACCAGCTAGTGGTTGTAGGCGGCTATTTATAGCCTAGGGAGCAGCCCGACATGATAAGACATAAATGCCCTTCAATGATATGACCGTTAGGTGGATAAGATATTTTGGGACAGGTGGCCAAGCAAAGACACAACAACGATCGGAAATTTGAATCTCAAATTCCTCGGGGCTATCATGTTCCTCCTTTGTGTAGGCAATCCAGACTGGCGAATTCCTAACTCCTCGGTCGAACAAATTCTCAGTGACGGAAGAGCTTCGTCTACATCGAAGAAATTGACTGAATCTGTATGAGATTTCCAAAGGCTTCACTCAAGGGATCGGTAGGTGTAGGATTTTGAGTTGAGCATCACATGGAAATTTTTCCTTAGTATTTAAATCGACCCGTTTAACAAAGACGGTGTTTCCTATGACTCAATAAAGAGAAAATGAAACTACGAAAACAAAAGTCTTCACGCTTCATGTTCCTCAAATGAATACCAAGTCTTCAAGGTCACACCAATTTCTTCACTTTCAAAGTCTTGAGAAAGTCTTGAGAATATCAAAGTCTTGATCGAAGAACTTCATTTTAGGGGTCGACTTTCTCTGTAAATATCAAACTCCTCATAGACTTATAGACCTGTGTACACTCACAAAGCGCATTAGTTCCTTAACCTATAAGTCTTCAATCCACCAAAATCACTAAGGGGCACTAGATGCACTTACAATCTCCCCCTTTTTGGTGATTGATGACAATATAGGTTAAGTTTTCAACGGGGATAAACATATGAAGTGTAAATACAGATAATGAGGAATTTGATTGCAAGATATAGAAGAACTCCACCTGAAGATGTGCATAGTGAGGAATTTGCTTTTGAGGCAATGCACATTTGAAGAGTTGAATCATGGAGATCTCCCCCTATATCTTGTAATTCATACACGCATTTGACATATAGTATGAAGAATTTGAAATGCATGATGAAATATGGTGCTTGATGTAATTCGGCATGCGTGCGATAACATTAATGAGGAATATGGTGCTTGATGTAATTCAGCATGCGTGCGATAACATTAATGAGGAATAAGCATGCAAAATAACGCATCAAGAGTATCAGAGCTCAAATAGATTTGCTATGAAGATTTTCAAGGAGCTCAAGAGAATCAGAGTGTAGTGCAAGAGCATAATGCATCAAAAGTATCAAAGCACCATCGGGTTTAAGATTACAACTCGATCCAATAAAAGTTTCAGAAGAACGAGAGTTGTAACTTAACAAAACTAAATTACTGTATATAGGCAATAAACTAGACCCGCTTGAAGACTAACTCAAATTTCTCCCCCTTTGTCATCAAATGACCAAAAGGGTCGAATTTGAGGACTAACGCTCCTGAAGAATTTCAAGTTGAAGAAGGAGCGCCAGCGTTGTTGGGGTCGGTTGTTGTAGTAGGACCTGCCGCGGTGTCGTCCAAGTCTTCATTTTCATCAGTGTCGCGCGATGAAGAATAGGAGCTGCCACCAAGGAAGGAACTTTGACCTTCTTGTATTTCTTCGGAGGAGGTGCAGACCAGTCAAATTCTTCCTTGAGTCCCATAGTCTTCAGTTCTTCTGCATCGTAGACATGTGAAAGAACAGCCCAGGTGCGTTTGAAGGTTTCATGGAGGTAGTAGTGGTTTTTCTTCACTGCATTGTATGTTGAGGTCATGTTGTGAAGTTGACGCTTGACCCATTTATGATTGCGATCAACCTTCTGATGAAGACTGAGGAGTAACTCACGATCAGTCATCACCCTGGGTGCTGTTGCTTGAGGACTTTGCTTAACTGAGGTATTTGCGGCAGAGTCATGAGTGGCAGAGTCATCATTGGTGGAGTTGGATGATGCTTAAAACTGTCCATCCAATGGACGAATGCCTTCATCGATCCTGGCAAGATAGCCTTGCCCTTGTCATCATCGAGGTAAAAGTCCGTTTGAGGACTTCAATCGGGAACAAGTAGCTGCAGTGGTTCGTAGTATCGACCTTGTAATTGAGTGAAGTCCTTGACACGATGAATCTCATTATCCAAGGCGCATAAGGCTTCAGCTCAAATGGTGACATAGCAATGTTTGCCAGAGTCCTCATGAAGAAATCATGGAAGTTGACGGGAACGCCATGGATGATGTAGAAAAGCATATTCTTCATGATGCCAACGACTTCTTCATCATTTGAGTCGTGGCCTTTGATAGGACTCATTGTCTTCGTCAGAATCCGATAGACAGTCCGAGGCACATACAATAATTCCTTGACAAGGAATTTGGTTCTTGGGGCTGCCTTGGCTTCAAAGGCTTCATCGGCACTTGCATATAGTGATTTGAAAGTTACGGTTCGTTGTAGATACAACGTGCACCATCAAGTGGAGGATCGAGTGGTAGAGCACGAAGCAATTCGATTCTTTGGTGCCTTGTAGTGAGTGTTTTCGGACATCGGTCCAACACCCATGAGTTCACGTCTTGGCGACTCGGTGATGTGCGAAGTGTTGCATAGAATTGAAGAATTAGTTCTTCATTCCAGTCACATATATCAGTGCAGAAATTCAGAAGTCCGGCGTCGTGAAGAACACTGAGGACTGGCTCAAAGCCTGGCAGAGACTCCATGTCCACATAAGGAATATGAGCATGATCGAAGATTTTGTCCTTGTTGAAGAGCACTGAGGAATAGAAGTTGGCTTGGCTGGCAGTCCAGAAACGCCTCTTCCTTATGCGAGAAGAGTCATATGGGTTGTAATCTGTGAAGAATACGTGCTCGCCAAAGAAATCTTCAGCCTTGAACTTTTGCTTCGTTGAGAAGGGATTCTTTTGCTTGGGCATAGGGGTGTCAGTGAGTTGCATCACCACCTCAGGAATTGCAAGTTCAGGTTCCTCAGGCTGAGAAATTTCTTGTTCCTCAACAGGTGCAGTCTGAGGATCAGCAGCAGGTTCATCAGCACTAGTGGCTGGAATTTCTTCATGCACAGAGCAAGTGGGTTGAGTTTCTTCAGAGTCCATTTGGACTGTTTGTGCAGGGGACTGAGGAATTTGTTGAAGCGGGGTGAAGAGAGGAGTATTGGGATGCAGACTTTCCCAAAAGTCATCATTCATCACTGGTGTGGTGCACCCAATATCCACATCTTCATCTTGAATTTCCAGCCTCTTCAGCAGTGAACAGAGGCGTAGGTGAGGAAATGACTGGGGTTGAAGGGATTGCGTCCATTTCAATTTCTTCATCAATCTGCTCTGACGAAGCAGCAGAATGACGTTCTTCATCAGATCCGATTGGGATCTCATAGTCTTCTCCAAAAGGAACAAGGTCCTTTGATGGCTTGGAGGAAATCGGAACGCATCAATTGGATTTTCAAATGAGCTGGTCATTTGCTTCATTTTCTTCGTAGCGAAGAATGTGACACGGTGATGCCTTCCTTTTCTTCACTGCAGCTCGCTCTGCAGCCTTGGTTTCTTCACATCGAGGCGAGATGGAAGAATTGGAGTTGGTGTTGGTGCGGGAGGAGCCGAGGAATCATGATGAATTTCTTGGTATGAATCGATGCGATTGCCACGATCTCTTTAGTTTCTTCAGAGCACCACTAGCGAGATGCCACGGCAATTTATTCAGTGGCTGGAATTGAGTCATCAACCACGGAACTTGTATTTTCATCGGGCTGAAAATCATCGGTCGTGCTAGCATGTTCTTGAAACGAGCAGAGGCTGCAACCTGAGGTATTTCCTGTTGCGTTGGGGTTCCAACATTTGTAAGATTCTTCGTCAGGTTGACGAATCTGACCTTGGCTCCTTGCCAATCAGCATAGTAAGAATCGAAGTTTTCTTTGAGGTCTTGAATTTCAGTCTGGACCTTGAGAAGTTCCTCGGTGTCATTTTGACAACATTTTTCTTGAAACTTCTCCTTTACGTATTGAGCCTTCTTGATTTCTCTTGCCTTTTCAAACTTCCATTTCTCTTCAGCGATGAAATGGGTTGACATATGACTTTGTCCAGGGGTCAGATGAAAGTCAGGCATAGGGGTATTGGGATCCTTGTGCCAGAGATCAATATAGTCAAGGATTTTCTTCGGATCCAACAGCAGTGGCACAAAAGTGCCTTTGGCTCTAGCGGCCCTTTCTTGGCGATTTCTGATGATTTCCGCAAGTTCTTCATTAGAAGCTTCATCATCAGAAGGCACATGGAATGCAACTTGTTTCTTCTTTGGACTTGGCCGAGGACCACGTCCAGTTGTTGTTTTGATCTTGACACGGTACCGGGCGGATGATGAAATTGGTGCGGCTGAGGAACTTGCAGAAACGCCTGAGGCAATTGAGAAGCCGCCAGTCCTTTGACATGTAGCCAGATGCACAGGGGCTGAGGACTTTGACGGAGCTGTTGAGGACTTTGGTGGAGTCAGATGGCAGGAGGAATTTGCCGTGAGGGCGCTGATGAGGAACTTGGCTTATGAGCAGACTTCTTTGGCATGGATTTCCTCGGTTTGACCGAGGCCTCAGTAGCAGTAGCAGTGGCAGAATCCTCATTGAATTTCTTCACTACATCCTTGGCTTGTCTTGCCAATTTAGCTTGGCGCTTAGCCCATTCTTCAGAAAGTCCTCACCACGTTTGATGCTTGTGGGATCGGCTACTTGGCTGTGCCAATGGAGCTCTTGGGCATGGAGGATTGAGAGCGAATTTCTTCATGTATTTTGGAGTCACATATCTGTATTCCCTCCATTCCCTTGCCCATCTCCATTCAATCTTCTGAATGCGCACCTTGCGCTGATTTTTGCTTTCTTCATCAGGTGTGCAATAGTCAGTATAGATTTCCTCAGGGATTTCAAACGCGATCATAACCTCAGGTTTCTTTCCTCCTTTCTGTTGCTTCTTTCCGTCATCAATTTTCTTCAGTTGATGAAATTGAACAATTGAGTTCTCTGACGAAGTATGCAGTTTTTATTCGAGGAACGCTGCAAATGAGTTAAGTTTATGAGAACCTAGTAATTCAGCGGCGGACATGTGTACCGTGAGCAGTATTGTTGCGAGGAATTTGGAGAGGTCATATCGTTCTCGGAAGGTTTTTCAAAAGAACAAGTTTTGAGGATTTTGACCAGATGAGCCTTGAGGAATTTCACTAAGCGTTCCTTTTCTTAGGTTCCAGAGTTGTACAGATCGAGGATCCACACAATTGAGGAATCTTGAAGAAAATCATTGCTTAGAGAAACGAATCAAGAGCATATTTTGTTTGAGGTGTTCATCTGTGTGAAGACTTGAAGAATAAACACCTTTGAAGATTTTCAGAAGGTTTGAGAATCAAAGCGAGTAATAAAAGTAACTTTTAATTACCGAAGTGAAGAACACGACGAACTAAGAAGAACAGTTGGGAAGTCCGTCGATTCAGATCTTCCACGCCCTAACTTGGCGGAGGAAGATAGCTTCTGGCGGCAATGAGTGAGGAATTCATGGTCGGCGCCAAATCTGACAATGAAGAGGTCGAGGCAGTGAAGCTCTTCCTCACCGGGCTGACGATGGAGTAGCGGCGGCGCTTAGGGTTTGAGGAGCTCGAGCAGGAGAGAGAGATCGGCGGGGTAAAAGAAGTGAGGAAGGGGAGAGGGGTATTTATAGAGGCAGTGAAAACCGTTCGCCCGAAGATTTAGGACGAACGTGCCCCTGACCATTCTCCTTCTCACGACATGTGTCACCCACGTACTGTGTAGTTGAGATCGTGTACGATCGTGGGTGAGTAAGATAATGCATCGTGGGATGCGGAACGGTTTGAGCGGCAAAACCGAAAATTTGGATAAGATCAGTTTTAAAGTTTAGATTCGCAATTTCTTCAACTGACAAGGAAGCAGTGAAGATTTTGAACGAGTTTCAAATAGAACGCACATGAAGAATTTGTGAATAGAGTGGGTTGAGTATAGCATAGAGGGGGAAGGGTCCGATCACATTCACTTAGCAGAAAAAGCGACTTGAAGAAATAGCCATAAGTGAATGTTGTAGAGGACATAAACCCATATATATATATATATATATATATATATATATATATATATATATATATATATATATTATATATATATATATATATATATATATATATAGCCAATGAAGAAAAGACGACGGAAACAGTGAAGATTTTGCAAAGTTGAAGAATTTGAAAAAGCGAAGAATTTCAAAAGCGAGGAAAAACTCAAATTGAAGATTTTCAACTTTGGTGGAGGCGTGACCCAATCAGATAAGAATGATGATTTCAGACACCGCGTACAATTGTCGTAGGGTTCTGAGAATCAAATTCTTCATTTATTTCTTCACACTAAGAGTGTTATTCTTCATTTGATTGAAGAAAAACGTTTCTTCATGTGTTGCACATCTAAGTCATCAATTTTGCATAAGTGTTAGGATGTGTGTCCTTTTCAAAGAACGTTCGAAGATTCTAAGATATTTAGCTCACACCGCAACTTGCTAAATCTCTTCTCATCCAAGGGCTTAGTGAAGATATCAGCTAGTTGTTCTTCAGTCTTCACGTGCTCGATGGAGATGTCGCCCTTCAACACATGATCACGAAGAAAATGATGACGAATTTGAATGTGCTTTGTCTTTGAGTGCTGAACTGGGTTGTGAGCAATCTTGATGGCACTCTCATTGTCACGAGAGAGGCACATTCTTCATGTTGATGCCGTAGTCCTTGAGAGTTTGCTTCATCCACGGCAATTGAGCACAACACGAGCCAGCAAAGAATGTATTCAGCTTCCATGATGAAGCGGTGATACGCAGTTCTGTTTCTTCGAGGACCAACGGACCAAAGATCGTCCGAGGAAATGACAAGTGCCGAAGTTGACTTGCGGTCCACACGATCACCAAAGCATAGTCGAGTCAGAATATCCAATGAGATCAAAAGCAGAGCCCTTGGGGTACCATAATCCTAGTGTTGGTGTGTGAGCTAGATATCGAAGAATATGCTTCATGACCTTATGGTGTGATTCCTTCGGTGTAGCTTGAAATCGGGCACACATGCAAACACTAAGCATTATATCTGGCCTAGATGCACATAAGTACAATAACGAACCAATCATGGAGCGGTATACCTTGTGATCGAAGTCAATACCATTTTCATCAGTGCATAGATGGCCATTTGTGGGCATAGGAATTTTGACGCCTTTGCAATCTTGCATGCCAATTTCTTGACACATCTTTGAGGTATTTCTCCTGAGATATGAATATGCCATTGTGTTGTTGACGAATTTGAAGACCTAAGAAGAATTTCAACTCTCCCATCATAGACATTTGATATTCTTCACTCATCATATAGGCAAATTCATCACTATAACGTTGGTCATTACAGCCAAAGATAATATCATCAACATATATTTGGCACACAAACAGTTCACCATCATAAGATTTAGTAAAGAGAGTAGGGTCGAGTGAACCGGGTGTGAAGCCATTCTTCACGAAGAATTCCTTCAAAGTATCATACCATGCCCGTGGGGCTTGTTTAAGACCATAGAGGGCCTTATTAAGTCTGAAGACTTTGTCAGGATTCTTTGGATCTTCAAAACCTGGGGGTTGAGCAACATATACTTCTTCCTCAAGCTTACCATTGAGGAATGCACTTTTCACATCCATTTGATATAAAGTGATATTGTGATGGTTAGCATAGGCGAGTAATATGCTTGAATAGACTCAAGTCTAGCAACAGGTGCAAAAGTTTCATCGAAATCAATTCCTTCAACTTGTGTGTAGCCTTGAGCTACTAGTCGTGCCTTATTCCTCACCACAAGGCCATTTTCATCTTGTTTGTTGCGGTAGATCCACTTTGTGCCAATGATATTATGCTTGCGAGGATCACGGACGTTTGACCAGTTTCGAGACATTGTTGAGCTCGAATCGATGTAATTCTTCTTGCATAGCCTGAATCCACTCCGGCTCGTAAATGCTTCATCTACCTTAGTGGGCTCTGTGATAGAGACAAAAGCATAGTGCCCACAAAATTTAGATAAATGTGAAGCTTTTGAGCGTGTGAGAGGACACAGTGCTTTAATGTCATCGATGATCTTCTCCACTTGTACTTCTTTTTGCAACGCGAGGATGAGCTGGTTGTCGTCGAGGAATTTGATCATTTTCCTCGGCACCATTGTCTTGACATTATCTTCAGATTCATCAGCTCGACGTTCTTTACGGACAGGAATGAATTCTTCAGCAGTTTCTTCAGTAGGAATGACATCCTCAGTTGCCTTGAACTTGATAGATTCCTCAGGTGCTGGTTCATCTAACACAGAAGGTAGGTGCTCTCTTTGCAAGCCATTAGTTTCATCGAACCGCACATCTACAGTGTGAACAATCTTGTGAACAGCGATGTTGAAGACTCTGTAGGTGTGCGAGTCCTTTCCGTAACCAAGCATAAAACCTTCATGTGCTTTCGGTGCAAATTTAGAATTGTGATGAGGATCTCTAATCCAACATTTTGCACGAAGACTTTGAAATAACTTACATTGGGTTTCTTGTCGTTGAGGAGTTCATAGGCGTCTTTTTGAATAATTTGTGAATATATACTCTGTTGATGATGTGGCACGCCGTATCAATTGCATCAATCCAAAAACGACGAGGTGTTTTGTATTCATCAAGCATAGTGCGAGCCATCTCAACGAGAGTTCTGTTCTTGCGCTCCATGACGCCATTTTGCTGAGGAGTATAAGGAGCAGATAACTCATGAGTACTACCAAGTTCATCAAGATAGTCATCAAGACCGAATTCTTGAACTCAGTTCCATTGTCACTCTGATGTGCTTGATCTTCACACCAAAGTTGGTTGAAGCCCTCGAGGAAAATCGTTTGAAGACTTCACGCACTTGATTTTTGTAAGTAACAATGTGTACCCATGTGTAACGAGAGTAATCATCAACAATAACAAAGCCATATAGATGCATCATTAACGACAATTTGAGTAATGATTGGGACCAAAGAGGTCCATGTGAAGCAATTCGAAGGACGAGTAGTGGTCATGATAGTCTTCGCTGGATGCTTGGCCTTGGTCATTTTTCCAGCTTCACAAGCTCCACACAAGTGATCCTTGAGGAATTTGACATTTTCAATGCCAATGACATGCTTCTTCTTTGCAAGCGTGCTCAAATTCCTCATGCCTGCGTGACCAAGTCGTCGATGCCATAGCCAGCCTTCTGAAGCTTTTGCAAGTAGACACACGGCTGGTTGTGGTCCTGTAGAGAAATCAACAATGTACAAGTCTCCTCTCCTAAAGCCTTCGAAGACTATGGAATTGTCAGCTTCCATAATCATAACACAACGATACTTGCCAAAGATCACAACCATATCAAGATCACAAAGCATTGAGACTGACATGAGGTTGTATCCTAAGGACTCAACAAGCATGAATTTGTCCATGTGTTTATCCTTAGAGATTGCAACCTTACCAAGACCCAATACGACTTTTGCCTTTGTCAAGAAAGATGATATGCTTCAGATGTGATGGTGATAAGGGAGCATCCATCAATAGATTCTTGTCACCGGTCATGTGATTTGTACAACCACTATCGAGAACCCACTCAGTGGCTTTGGGTTGATCATCCTGCAGATGAATTAGTACAACTTACGATCTCATATACTTCATCAGTGAAGAATATGATATCATGTTCATCAGATGAATTTCATCAGTCAGTATTAACAGATAAGCGGTAGGAGGACGTGTGAAATGAAAGTTCATTTCATCATGATTAGCTGCGTCCTTTCAGCAGTTTTGTCGGGTCCTCAAGAAATTCTTGAGACGTTAAGGCACGCGTCGAGACCTGACCCTGCAGAAGAGATTAGTTCTTTTTCTTCACCACCCACATACGAAGGGGTGGCAAAGAGTTCATCACTCTGCGAGCACCATACGAGAATGGTGGCATAGAAGCCAAACCATTTTGTTTCACATAAGAGGGGTTAGGGTAAGCATATGAATAAGCGAGAGAAATTCTTCGAGGACTTATGAACATATTGGTTTGAAGAATAATGAACATATTCATAGCCCTTAGCTCTACCCTCAAAACAGAGTTGTTAGCACGATGATAATCATATGAGGACTTTGATCCTTTTGAGGAATTTGATCCACGTGAGGAATTTGGTCCGTATGAGGACTTGGATCCGTATGAAGAATTTGGTCCATATGAAGAATTTGATCAGGGTTCCTATTCTTCACAGGTGGTGTCATGAGGACATTCACCTGAAGACTTTCAAGGCACTTCTTGGGAACCCAGATTTTCTTCATAGGAGAACCGTTCCTGCAGTTAGTACCAACATATCTAGCAAATACTTCACCATTCTGATTTTTGAACAGTTTATAGTTGGAGTCAAATGACTCATCAGAAGAATGAGGAGATTCGCATGTAAAGCCAGATAAGTTAGATGGATCAATGGAGGTCCCTTTGCAGCAACCCATGAGGTTTTGGGATCTTTGCTCGGGCTTCCAATATGTTCCATCAGCATTGAGTTTCCTCTCAAAGGCAATACCCTCTTTCCTAGGGTTCTGTTGAGGATCTGCTTTTAAGCACATCACAAAGAGTCGATGCCCTTTGAGGCTTTTGTACATGCACTGTCATATACAATTCCTTCAGCCCTGCATCGTCGGTGATACTAGCAATGTCCTCGGATGAGGAATTAGTGATAGCAGAGGCGGTGAAGAATTTGTAACAGTTGAAGCATTTGAACATTCAGGTGAAGAATTAGCAGATTCACGTTCAATGCACTTTAAGCATGGAGGAATAAATTCTTCTTGAGAAGCACTGATTTGTTGAGCAAGTAATGAATCGCGCTTCTTCTGAAGATCTTCATAACTCACTCTTAGCTTCTCAAGATCTTGCTTTCTTTGAAGAAATTCATAAGAAAGTTTCTCATGATCAGATAAGAGAGTGTTATGATGACCTTGAAGGCTATCAAACCTAGACTGAAGTCTCTGAAGATTTTCGATCGGGGCTTTAGTGCGATCCATTTCTTCACCTAACATATCATCACTCTTATCTAGCATGTTTTGAACCTTTTCCAAAGCCCTTTGTTGTTTTACAGCAATTTCAACAAGTTTTGAGTAATCGGGCTTTAGATCTTCATCAGATTCATTTTCACTAGATTCAGAGGAGGTATAGTTGAGTACATTGGCACCCTTTGCCATGAAGCAATAGGTGGGAGTGTAGTCATCACTATCTTCATCAGCATTGTTGGTGAGGTCATTTTTTTCAGAGTTGAAGATGGACTTGCTGACGAAAGCAGTAGCGAGAGCTAGACTCGCCACACCAGACTCAGATTCTTCTGATGCCTCCTCTTCCTCATGTTCCTCAGATTCAACTTCAGAGTCCATTTCCTTGCCAATGAATGCCCGAGCCTTTTTGGAGCTGCCCTTCTTGTGAGAAGAAGGCTTTGCGGATTTTGATGATGAGGATTTCGATGATTTCTTCTTCTTCTTCGCGTCATCGTAGCTGTAATCCTTGTGTTTCTTCTTCTTTAATTCCTTTTCCCAATCGAGGACAATCTTGGATGTAGTGACCAGGTTTCTTGCATTTGTGACAAAGTCTTCTATTATAGTCCTTTGGATGAGGAATCGCTGCTTCTTGAGGATTTTCCAAAGCGACCACGTCTTGTGAACTTGGAATTTCTTCACGGCGGTGCTAGCTCCTGGCCTAATTCTTGGGGATCTCCAAGGCTACTACCGAGTCTTCACACTCAGATTCATACTGACCTTGGCCTTCGTGGCACGTGTTTTTCCATAGCTAGAACCATAGAGATCTCTCTTTTGACAAGCTGGAACTCATGAGTATTTAGCCTCTCGAGGATATCAGCAGGATCAAGTGACTTGTAGTCAGCACGCTCTTGTATCATCAGTGCCAGAGTATCAAATGAGGAGTCAAGCGATCTTAACAATTTCTTCACCACCTCATGGTCGGTGATGTCAGTGGCGCCTAGTGCTTGAAGCTCATTTGAGATGTCAGTGAGGCGATCGAAGGTTTGTTGAACATTTTCGTTGTCGAGTCTTTTGAAGCGGTTGAAGAGATTCGAAGAACATCAACTCGAGAGTCACGCTGAGTTGAGACTCCTTCATTCACTTTGGACAGCTGTCCCGAGATGAGCTTGGCGGTTTCCAAAGCACTCACTCTTCCATATTGACCTTTGCTCGAGATGGCCACATATGATATTCTTCGCTTGAGAATCGAGTTGCTTGAATCTCTTCACGTCGTGAGCATTCGGAGAAGGTGTGGTGAGGGAACACCATTTTCCACAACATACCAGAGATCGTTGTCAATTGCTTCAAGATGCATTTGCATCTTGTTCTTCCAGTATGGGTAGTCCGTCCCATCAAAGGTAGGACACCCTGCTGAGACCTTAATCATACCTGCGGTCGACATAACTAAAACTCCAGGTGGTTAAACCAAAATCACACAGAACAAGGGAGTACCTTGCTCTGATACCAATTGAAAGTGCGTTATATCGACTAGAGGGGGTGAATAGGCGATTTTTATGAATTCTTCAATGAGGAATTTGCCCGTGAGGAAATTCCTTAGTGAAGAACTACTTGCAATGGAATAGGTACTCGAAGTAAGCATAACAGATTACAAACATGGTCATCATGATGAAATGAAGACAAACACAGTCTGAAAGCGTAATCACAGGATAAGACAAGATGAAGACAAACCGATGAAGAAATTGAACTGAGGAAACCGAGAAAGTCTTGATCAAAGTCTTCAAACACAGATATGAACAAACACTCAACACAGTAATGAGGAAATGAAAGGGTTGAGGAAATGGAACCGATAAGGTTGGTGAAGACAATGATTTGGTAGACCAGTTCCAACATTTGTCTCGGTTGTACGTCTGGTTGGAGGCGGCTGAGTATTTAAACTCGAGGACACACAGTCCCGGACACCCGGTCGCTGAGCACGCAGCTCAGGACACCAAGTCCTCACCGTATTCTCCTTTAACTAAGGTCACATGACCTAGTCCAATCACTCGTGGTAAGTCTTGGTGACTTCCAAACCTTCACAGACTTGGTCACTCGGCGATCCACAATTCCTCTTGGATGCTCTAGACCATGACGCCTAACCGTCTGGAAGAAGCACAGTCTTCAAAGGTAACAAGCGTCGGATCCACGAGGATCAATTTCTTGATGATGCTCAATCACTTTGGGTTTGAAGGGGTTTGGTTTTTGGGGTTTTTCCTCATCGATGATTTTCGCTCAAAGTCCTCGGAGGATGGGTTGCTCTCAAATGACAAGTGTCAAGTTCTCTCGGAGCAGCCAACCAGCTAGTGGTTGTAGGGGGCGGCTATTTATAGCCTAGGGAGCAGCCCGACATGATAAGACATAAATGCCCTTCAATGATATGGCCGTTAGGTGGATAAGATATTTTGGGACAGCTGCGCCAAGAAGATAACAACGGTCGGAAATTTGAATCTCAAATTCCTCGGGGCTATCATGTTCCTCACTTTGTGTAGGCAATCCGCTGGCGAATTCCTAACTCCTCGGTCGAACAAATTCCTCGTGACCGGAAGAGCTTCGTCTACATCCTTTGAAGAAATTGACTAAACTGTATGAGATTTCCAAAGGCTTCACTCAAGGGATCGGTAGGTGTAGGATTTTGAGTTGAGCATCACATGGAAATTTTTCCTTAGTATTTCCTCGACCCCTTTAACAAAGACGGTGTTTCCTATGACTCAAGAAAGAGAAAATGAAACTACGAAAACAAAAGTCTTCACGCTTCATGTTCCTCAAATGAATACCAAGTCTTCAAGGTCACACCAATTTCTTCACTTTCAAAGTCTTGAAAGTCTTGAGAATATCAAAGTCTTGATCGAAGAACTTCATTTTTAGGGTCGACTTTCTCTGTAAATATCAAACTCCTCATAGACTTATAGACCTGTGTACACTCACAAACGCATTAGTTCCTTAACCTATAAGTCTTCAATCCACCAAAATCACTAAGGGGCACTAGATGCACTTACAGAGGGGAGAGTGTGTCCATGTACCCTCGTAGACCGAAAGCGGAAGCGTTTAGCACAACGCGGTTGATGTAGTCGTACGTCTTCACGATCCGACCGATCCGAGTACCGAACGCACGACACCTCCGAGTTCAGCACACGTTCAGCTCGATGACGTCCCTCGAACTCCGATCCAGCCGAGCTTTGAGGGAAGTTCCGTCAGCACGACGACGTGGTGACGGTGATGATGATGCTACCGACGTAGGGCTTCCCCTAAGCACCGCTACGATATGATCGAGGTGGAATATGGTGGAGGGGGCACCGCACATGGCTAAGAGATCAAGATATCAATTGTTGTGTCTATGGGGTGCCCCCCTCCTCCGTATATAAAGGGGGAAGGAGGAGAGGGCCGGCCAAGGGGAGGAGGCGCGCCCAAGGGGGGCAATCCGAGTCCAAGTAGGATTCCCCCCTCTTTCCTAGTCCAAGTAGGAGAGGGGAAGGAAGGGGAGGAGAAGAAGAAGGAAAGGGGGGCCGGCCCCCTAGTCCAATTCGGTTTGGGCTAGGGGGGCCGCGCGCCCCTAGCTGGCCGCCTCTCCTCTTCCACCACTTGGGCCCATGAGGCCCAATAACCCCCCGGAGGTTCCGGTAACCTCCCAGTTTCTCCGGTATTTATCCGATAACCCCCGGAACTCATCCGGTGTCCGAATATAACATTCCAATATATCAATATTAACGTCTCGACCATTTCGAGACTCCTCTTCATGTCCATGATCACATCCGGGACTCCGAACTACCTTCGGTATATCAAAACACAAAACTCATAATACCGATCGTCATCTAACTTTAAGCGTGCGGACCCTACGGGTTCGAGAACTATGTAGACATGACCGAGACACGTCTCTGGTCAATAACCAATAGCGGAACCTGGATGCTCATATTGGCTCCTACATATTCTACGAAGATCTTTATCGGTCAAACTACATAACAACATACGTTGTTCCCTTTGTCATCGGTATGTTACTTGCCCGAGATTCGATCGTCGATATCTTAATACCTAGTTCAATCTCGTTACCAGCAAGTCTCTTTACTCGTTCCGTAATACACCTTCCCATAACTAACTCATTAGTTACAATGCTTGCAAGGCTTATAGTGATGTGTATTACCGAGTGGGCCCAGAGATACCTCTCCGGCAATCAGAGTGACAAATCCTAATCTTGAAATACGCCAACTCAACAAGTACCTTTGGAGACACCTGTAGAGCACCTTTATAATCACCCAGCGTTGTGATGTTTGGTAGCACACAAAGTGTTCCTCCGTAAACGGAGTTGCATAATCTCATAGTCATAGGAACATGTATAAGTCATGAAGAAAGCAATAGCAACATACTAAACGATCAAGTGCTAAGCTAACGGAATGGGTCAAGTCAATCACATCATTCTCCTAATGATGTGATCCCGTTTATCATATGACAACTCATGTCTATGGTTAGGAAACTTAACCATCTTTGATCAACGAGCTAGTCAAGTAGAGGCATACTAGTGACACTCTGTTTGTCTATATATTCACACATGTATTATGTTTCCGGTTAATACAATTCTAGCATGAATGAGAAATGTTTATCATGAAATAAGGAAATAAATAATAAATTTATTATTGCCTCTAGGGCATATTTCCTTCACTGACAGCTTTTTCGGTGAAACATTACGTCTGGCCTTATTATTATTTTGAACCGTTTTTTGGCCTCCCGCTTCGCGTTTCGAGGCGCGGCCTCCATTGGCACGTCTTGGTAAAGCAGAGATCGTGTCCCCTTATTGCGGGATTCTCATCAATACGGGTTTGGGTGATCCAACCGAGCCGTTTGCACGACCCCTTGGGATACGCGAGTTTTAAGGCTTGTGAGGGGGCGTTTGATATTCACTGGCTATATAAGAGGATAAGGACCCATATTTGTATCCCACACCTTCTTCTTCCTCAGCCCTCCCATCCTCGAGCTCCAGCGCCCAACCTTCGATCTTTTCCGTCGCCACCAAACACTCCAGCAATGTCCGAATCCGGCTCTCAAGGCAAGTGGGTGGCCTCCTCCGTGACAGAGAAGGACATCAAGGAGCTCTGGGAGACAGGGTACCTGAGTGCCGACGTTGCGCACCGGATCCCTGCCAAGAAGCAGGTCATCCCCACCCCACAGCCCAGCGAAAGGGTGGTATTTATCCCCCACTTCCTCCGCGGACTAGGATTTCCACTTCACCCCTTTGTCCGCGGCCTCATGTTCTACTACGGGCTAGATTTCCACGATCTAGCCCCACACTCCTTCCTCCACATCTCGGCGTTCATCGTCGTGTGCGAGGCGCTCCTCCGCATTCCCCCCCACTTCGGCTTGTGGCTCAAAGTCTTCAACATGAAGCCGAAGGTGGTTGATGGGCAGCACGCAGACTACGGAGGCGCCATGGTGAGCAAGCTTCCCAACGTCACCTGGCCAAAAGGGGCCTTCATGGAGACTATCAAGATATGGCAGCAGGAGTGGTTCTACATCACCGAACCCCACGGCGCCAACTGGGCGGCCACTCCTGAGTTTAGATCCGGACCCCCAATGCGGCTTGCATCGTGTACCAACAAGGGTCTGGATTGGGGGTCGACCGACGAGGTGTTGACGCTGCAAAAGCGCATCAATAACATTATAGAAAAGAACACCAGCCTCACTGACGTGATCTAGGTGATTCTATTCCGCCGCACCCTTCCCTGCCAGCGCCGACCTCTCCACATGTGGGAATTCAATCCGGCGGGGCCGCAGACATTGCAGCGGTTCTTCGATACAATGCACGAAGAGATCTGGAAGTTGCTATTCAAGGCTCAGAAGTCATGGCCAGAGACGACCGACGACATCGGCCTCGACTGTGCTCATCCAGCCACCCCAGTAAGTTTCTAGTTTCCGAACATAACTTAGTTCACAAATCAAAGGGGTATGCTGAGACTTCCCTCCTTTAACCAGGGCTGGACGAAGAAGGCGGAGCAGATCAAGTGTCTGGCTCCGCTATCCGAAAACCCAGCCGATCCTCTGCTGACGAGGATGCTGGCCCCGGCGCCGTATCAGGCGCCGGAGAAGAAGGCCAAGAAGAAGGGAAAGGAGGCCAAAGGCGGCCTTCTCCGTAAAGGTACTTCGGACGCTGTGTCCGGAGATACCGAAGCTCTCTCCTCCCACGAGGGAGATGAAGACGAAGAGGAGGAGGAGGAAGAGAGCAATTCTCCCCCTAAGGGGAGGAAGAAGAAAAGGGTGGCCTCCGCAGACCTAGAGGCGGAGGCGTCCAAAAAGGAGGAAGATATCCCGCTCGGATGGCTCGGACTCAAATGCCGAAGTCATCCCCAAGGTGCCAGGCAAAGCCCTGGCCAAATCATAAGCATTCAGAGATACTGTACATACATCTGGTCTTTTACAATTTGTAGGATAACATATAATTATGTGTTCCAGTCCGGCTCGTGATCTCCCCCAACAATCATCGTCTTCGGGGAACTCTCTGGCGCCGGAGATGGTGGAGAGCAAGACGCCTCCACGAGCCTCTCCACCACATGTTGCGGATAACACCGAGGTGTTATCCCAAAGGACCTCTCCGGGCCAGGGAGAAGTGCGGAAGGCCGCCAAGACGATGCCAGAGGGTAATGCCTTGGCTTCCGAGAACATGGGGGGCACAACCCCCATGGAGACTGGTGACGAGGGCCTGGACCAGTCCGGTCCCCAGCCGAATACCACTCCGAAGACCCATACGGCTCCGGAATCGAGCGAGGAACCCCCTTTGAAAGAGGGGGGAGTGCCGACTCCACCGGCGACCTCCATCAATCCGTAGGCACCGGACATTTTGATGGAAGCACTTCAACGTGCTTCCGTCGTGGAGGAGCACCGTACCCTGATGGGTACGGTGGTTGAGAAGGTTCAGTCCCCCAAAAGCAGGCTGAATGAAGCCTTCACCAGCCTATTAACAGGCTTTGAGGTATGCGATGTAATATTCTTAGCCGCTTTACATGTGCAAAAAATATGCCTGTGTATAGATAGTAGCCCCTGAGACTCTGTTCGGCTTTTTGAAAAAGGGTCGGACGAGAGGATCAAATATTCGCCGAAGATAACATACGTGTCTATTTTGATAAACAGGTTTCACTGTTAGCGGCGACCGTCCAGGCCGCCGAAGTATCCGAGCTCAAGCAGAAGCTGGAGCAGGCCGATGAGGATCTTGTTCGCATCAACAAGCGGTTTAATGAGGCGCAAGGTATGTTTTGAAAAAGTGTGTACACACACAAGTAAAATGCCAATGTGGAGTCTAATCTCCTGTGTTGTCCTGATCATATTTGCAGGTAGTGCAGGCGAGGTCGAAGCCCTAAAGAGCACCCTTTCCCAAGCCAAGGAGCAGACACGGGTGAGCCAGGCAGCCGCTGACAAAGCGGCCGCGGATTTAAAGGCCGAGCAGGTCACCCGCCGCAAGTATGAGGAGCGGGTGACCGAAGTGGAACAGGATCTCGAGGATGCCACTAGCAAGTGCGAGACCTTGGAGGAGAATAACAAGGCCCAAGCGGCCGATCTCGCCAAGGCTCTATAGGAGGCCAAGGAGGCGCGGACCGAGTCCCAGGCGGCTCGTGAGGAGATCAAGCAAGCCGAACAGATAGTAGCTGGTAAGCCTTTTCTTTTACAGAGTATATTTGGCGATCGAAGATATGCTTTGCTAAATCGACTATGGAGTGCTCCAGACGCCTTTGCGGATCTCCCAAGGAGTGTTGTCGACGCCGCACAGTATTTCCGAGCCCAAGAAGGGAACACGACGGAGAAGCTCTTTCCGTCATAGCATTGGCGCCAGAGCGGCCAGTGCTGCTAAACAACCAGATGATGCAGCTGGCGGAGCTGCATAGGATGTCCGGTTTGGCCATGAATGACATCATAGTCTGGCTAAGGCCAGTCGGACCCATTCCTAGCAGCTACTTCGGCTTGGTCAAGCGGCTCGGCGACGCCTTGCCCCGAGTTGAGGCTGTGAAGTGCTCGGCGTGCATAGAGGGCGTGCGGATGGCCTTTGCCCGTGTCAAGATGCACTGGGCGAAGATGAAGGCCGTCGTCGTGGCAGTCGAGGGTCCGCCCGAAGGCAAGGACTACCGCAAGCCGGAGCGATACTTCGAGGACGTCCTGGAGGGTGCCCGTTTGATAGAGGGTCAATGCTCCAAGGATATTATGTTTGAATGAATGTATCCGGACTACCCAGACTTTGTGTTATGAAACATGTCCTTTGTAATGTACTTGTGCTTTTATCTGAAATATGTTCCTCCTGTGTGGTCGTATTTATTTCTGAAAGTTTACCAGTCGTCGTCTTCAACCCCCACATAGGTACTATGGGGGTGTTTGGAATAGTGCATGACCACACTTGACCCAACGTCTTGGTCCGTAAAGGAGGTGACCGTGCAGTGAACTAGGCAATCAGACTATACGGCTTTATCATTCTCACTTAGCCATAGGAGTTTTACAAGGGGACTATGATCTAGCCCCTGGTGCGCGCGCAGCTCTCCGAACTTGGATGCTTTAGGCGCGTGACCGGGTGGAGGCCAGTCCTTCGTATAATATGGAAAGAATCACAAAAGAGTTAGTAAGTCACCGAACCGCTGACCAGGTCTCGCTATATCATGACAGTCAGTTTTCGGCTTTCTCTACTGAGTTGTTTGACTGGACGAGCTAGAAACACAATCGTAGTAGTTCTCCCTTACTACCTTAGCCGAACAAGCGGAACGTAAGGTGGTAACCACAGGAGCCAGGCAACCCAACTATTGACCAAAGACATGATTCGGAGCTGATGCATATAATGAGGTGTTCGGGATGCCGAAGTATACTATAAAAGTGTTCGGACTTTTTGTTTTTGAAGAAAAAGGTATGTATGTGGCCGAATAGAGCCCCTGGCAATTTGTGTCGGGGTGTATATGTCAATCTGTCAAGAAGGCGGAATACAGATTATGAAATAACCCAATACCGAATAAAGTTGGGCAACACTGTTTCCGATATAGTCTGATTGATAAGTCAAACGTGTTCTTACGGAGAATGCCACAATGATCAAGGCTATTTTACTTGCCAAGAATTTTAGAACAAGGGAAAGCTGTATACAGGTCCTAAAAAAGGTAGTCTTGAAGATCCTTTGGACACCCTGCCGCATGTCTGTGCCGCTTTTCTCTTTTGGTGTGGGATCCTTTGAGAGGATCAATTAATCGAGTATACAGAAGAGGCCTGGGAAGGGCCCTTTGTACCACCGAAAATTGAGTTGGGTTTCAAAGAACCTGAAAATTAAATAAAATAAAATAAAGAGAGAAAAAGAGGAAGATTACTAAGGTCCGAATAAGGTCGAGCCGTATTGTGGACTTTCCCCTTAATGTGCCTCCGTCCCTGCCCATGGTATTTTTAGTGCGTAGTTATGTACGCGCAGTACGTATGTCGTGATTAGGTGGGGATTTTGACGGAGGCGGAATTGCTAATCAAGTTCTGGATGAACCGAACTGTCATTCTGCAGGGTAGACCGGACTCGTTTGACAGTGTCTGGGGGCTTGCTGGCCGATGGAGTATTCGGCTTAATAAGGCCACCCTGTACCTCGGCTGCGAGGGCCGCGGTATGCTCCTCAGTGTAGAGGGAGCGCTCCATGTTTCCGTTGACTGTTATGACGCCGCGTGGTCCGGGCATCTTGAGCTTTAGATAAGCATAGTGCAGGACCGCATTGAAACGGGCAAACGCGGTTCGTCCGAGCAGTGCGTGATAGCCACTGCGAAAAGGGACGATGTCAAAGATCAAGTCTTCACTTCTGAAGTTATCCGGTGAGCCGAAGACTACTTCCAGCGTTATGGACCCTGTGCAATAGGCCTCTACGCCGGGTATCACTCCTTTGAAAGTGGTTTTAGTGGGCTTGATTCTTGACGGATCAATGCCCATTTTGCGGACAGTGTCCTGATAAAGAAGGGTAAGACTGCTACCGCCGTGCATAAGGACTCGCGTGAGATGGAATCCGTCGATAATTGGATCGAGGACCAATGATGCCAAACCTCCATGACGGATACTGGTCGGATGGTCTCTGCGACCAAAAGTGATCGGACAGGCTGACCATGGGTTGAATTTTGGGGCGACTAGCTCTATGGCATAGACGTCCCTTAGTGCGCGCTTGCGCCCCCGCTTAGGGATATGAGTAACGTAGATCATATTTATTGTTTTTACCTTGGGGGAAAATTTCTTTTGCCCCCCTGTGTTCGTTGAGCAAGGCTCATCGTCGTCCTCGCTAGGCGGCCCTTTCCCCTTGTGTTCGGTGTTTAGCTTTCCGGCCTGTTTAAAGATCGAACAATTTCTGTTGGTATGATTGGCAGGCTTGTCAGGGGTGCCATGGATCTGGCAGGGTCGGTCGAGTATTATGTCCAAACTAGATGGACCATCTTTGTTTCCTTTGAATGGCTTCTTCCGCTGACCGGGTTTAGAGCCACTGGATCCGGCATTGACCGTTGTGTCTTCGGTATCTTCATTGTTGCTTCGACGCTTGTGTTTGTTGCGTCGTGGCCTACCGTTGCCGTCTCTGGCTTCGGAGGTGCCACGGTCGCTGGTGATGTTGCTTCTGCGAGCTCGCCAGCTATCTTCTTCCGTGCAAAAGCGGGTCATGAGTGTGGTAAGAGCTGCCATGGACTACGGTTTTTCTTGGCCGAGGTGTCGGGCGAGCCACTCGTCCCGGATGCTGTGTTTGAAGGCCGCGAGGGCTTTGGCGTCCGGACAATCGACAATTTGGTTCTTTTTTATTAATAACCTGGTCCATAGCTTCCGGGCTGACTCTCCGGGTTGCTGGACTATGCGACTAAGGTCATCGGCGTCTGGAGGCCGAACATAGGTACCTTGGAAGTTGTCTCTAAAGGCATCTTCCAAATCTTCCCAGCTACCAATAGAGTTTTCTGGGAGGCTGTTTAACCAGTGTAGTGCTGGTCCCTTGAGTTTTAGGGGGAGGTACTTGATAGCATGGAGATCGTCACTGCGAGCCATGTGGATGTGGAGAAGAAAATCTTCGATCCATACTGCGGGATCTGTCGTTCCATCGTATGATTCAATGTTCCGGGTTAAAACCCTTCTGGGAACTGGTGCTCCATTACCTCATCAGTGAAGCATAAGGGGTGTGCGGCGCCTCTATATCAGGCGACGTCACGACGCAGTTCGGATGAAGTCCGTATGCGGTTTTCGGCCCGGGCGAGGTTGTGCCTGTCGCGCCAGGCCTGATGGGCATCTTCTCGCGTTAAGGCACGCCCCCTTGATCCATAGATTGATCTGGCTGGGCCTGCTCTGTTGTCCAGGTCCTGTCGTAGGTCGTAGGTGTATCCTGGAGCCGCTGTCTCTCTGCCTCTACAGCGAGGTGGTGCGGGTTGGTGTTCAGCGTAGGTGGCTACTTTATCTCGCCCACGTGGTGTCCGGTCTGGTTCACCAACACGGTCATGTCTTGACGGTATGGGCTCGAGGGCCTCGTCATCAGATTGTGGTAGTAGCCGACGCTTCGGACAACTCTTTGCTGGGCGTTGAAGGCCATACTCTTCGGCGGCTAGGACCTGGGTCCATCTGTCGTTGAGTGTATCCTGTTCGGCTTGGAGCTGTTGTCGCTTCTTTTCTAGGCTTCTCGCAGTGGCGATTAGCTGGCGCTTGAAGCGCTCCTGCTCGAGTGGTTCCTCTGGAATAATGAAGTCTTCGTAGCCGAGGCTCACATCATCCTCGGAGATTGGTAGATAGTTACTATCCTCCGAGTCCTCGTTCCGACCAGATCGTCAGGGTTAACTTGCCCCTCCTCCCAATCATCCTATCCGGATGTTGGCTCGACGGGGGCTTCGGGGTCTTCGACGTTCTCCAGAGTGTTGTTGTCTCCGGTGCCGGTATTGCTGTCTTTTTCATGACGTGATTTTGAGCGGCGCCTCTGACTTCGACGCTTTGGAGGTGCCTCAGCAAGCTTGTCCTCAACCGGATCCTTCCTGCCGTCGCCGTCATCCTCTTTGGGTGTGTCCATCATATATACGTCGTATGTGGAGGTGGCCGTCCAACATCCGGTAAACGGCGGGTCTTGGCCTTGTTCGTCTCCGGCATCATCGTTCATGCCGTCGATATCCTCGGAGGCGTAGTCCGGCATGTCGGTTAAATCTTCGACAGTGGCTATGAAGTGGGCGGCGGGTGGGTCGTAAAATTTCCTGCTTTCAGCCCCTAGTCCGGGCTGGGCGTAATTCGGAGGTGATTCCCCTATGGTGGTGAGGGATCACATTAAGTCCAGCGCCTCGTTTAAGAGCGAGGTTTGGACGGGGAAGCGAGAGTCCTTGGAGCTAGGACGGGCGAAAGCCTCCTGGCCATGCTCACTTGGCGTGGACCTCGAGAGTTCGGAGGAGTCCGGGGGCGAGTCCGGATTTCCAATGGTAGGGGGAGCCCAATTTGACTCCGGGCTGGCCGATGACACCGTTCCCTCCGAATCTCTAGTAGCGAGCTTCATGATTGTGGAGAGTCCGGTGGGCTCCAAACTCCCATCTCCAGACTCGGTAGTTTGCTCTGGATCTAAGACTAGAGCGGAGGTCGAGGCTGCGAACCCTTCGAAGATCAAGTCTCCTCGGATATCAGCGACATAATTCAGATTTCCAAAACTAATCCGATGACCGGGGACGTAGCTGTCGATCTGTTCAAGGTGGCCAATCGAGTTGGCACACAACATGAAGCCGCCGAACACGAAAATTTGACTGGGGAGAGAAGTCTCCCCCAAACAGCATCTTTGTAGATGATCGAACGAGCTATCGAACCTTCTGTCGACGGCACAGTGGAACTCTCAATGAAAGCACCAATGTCGGTGTCAAAACCGGCCGATCTCGGGTAGAGGGTCCCGAACTGTGCGTCTGAGGATCAAAGGTAACAGGAGACAAAGGGAACACGATGTTTTACCCAGGTTCGGGCCCTCTTGATGGAGGTAATACCCTACTTCCTGCTTGATTGACTTTGATGAGTATAGGGGTTACAAGAGTTGATCTACCTCGAGATCGTAATGGCTAAACCCTAGATGTCTAGCTTATGTAAATTCTGATAGCCTCTACGGACTAAACCCTCCGGTTTATATAGACACCGGAGGGGCCTAGGGTTGTACAGAGTCGGTTTACAGAGAAAGGAAACTATACATCCGGACGCCAAGCTTTCCATCCACGCAAAGGAGAGTCCCACCCGGACACGGGGGAAGGCCTTCTATCTTGTATCTTCACGGCCCATCAGTCCGGCCCATGTCGCATAGCCCGGACCCCATAATCCAGGACTCCCTCAGGTACACGGTGACGTGTTCGTGTGCGAACACACACCACTCTTTTGCAGTCGAGCTCAATCACCATAGTACCTCCATCTCAACCGCTAGTTGCACCACATGCCGACGAGCTAAGATCTCCATGAGCTCAAGGTTAGAGCTAGAGAGGGGAGGGATGGCACGCCCCACCTCGAAAAACTCAATTGTGGTCTTGAAGGATCACACCACCACCACCCTTCACCCCAAACTTGGACGTTGCAATGTTAGAGTTGGACTTTATCCATCCTTGTTCTGACTAGATCCAACTCTAAGCCGGCACCAGAGAGGAAATACTGGTATGGGACTCTTGGACCGATTGTCGTTCATCCATGAAGTTTGTGGCAGAGTTATCAATGACAGTTCATTAATCCTATCTTCGTCTCTACAGAACTCTGCACGACGAGCATTCATATTCATGAGCTCTTCTAGTCTAGTTCTAGATTTTTTAAATCTCCCTAGTGACCTTGCCAAACATTTTTTTCACTCCAAGCATGCAAAGAGCTCAAAACTTTTCCTAGTGCAACATTGATATCACCAAAAGGTTGCTCCGGCCCTGCCTCTTCCCAGAGATTATACAATAGCTCGGAGAGGCAAGTCTCCACATGATTTCATACCGGTGGCAATGGTCCTTGGGTCTAATATTGACATCCACCTCCCTTACGATCAGCAAGGGGCAACGATCGCGACATGAAGATGTAAGATGTTTAACCAAAGCATTGAAAAAGATGTCTCTCCATGAGCTAGTGGTCGCCCCTATCAAGTCAAATGTATAAGGTAGACCAGTAAAACCCAGATTAGAGAGTTCACACAGTTCAAACACATCGCTAAACACCGCCATCTGGTTGAAAATCTAGGAGTTGCGCAGAAGTGCTCAAAGTCCCACAATACCTCATTGATATCACCGACGACCAACCATGATAGATTGGATTGCACTTTTAAATCTTGAAGCAAAGTCCACATCTGGTGTCTATTCTCCATTCATGGCTCGCCGTAAACACATGTGAGGTGCCACATGTAGTGCACTGAACAGGAACATCGATGCATCTCACATTCTCAAATTGAACATCTACCTTCAATGATTCATGCCAATATAGAGCCAAACTTCCATTGTTTCTTCTTTATTGATTCCATCATAACCCCTAAGACCAAGCCTATTTAGATATTGTTTTATCTTGCCAGCTGGCTGCCTTCTTTTGCATGGGAAACTCAAAACGGGACCATGTGCACGGACAAAAGTACACAGACTGTGAATTGTACAAGAATTCCCGCTCCTCCACAATTACAGCTGATTAGGTTCATCTCCTAGAGTTCCCAGCCTTCACAATCCTTAGACGAAAAACCAGCGGCAGAACTTCAGAGATCGGCCGCTGAGACGCTTAGACCGGACAAAGTCATACCAAAGGGAAACCCTAACACCCACGAGGCCTAACAGTACCAGATGCCCTAACCAAAGCCGGGAGGCGCTGCGAGAGTGCCCCTTAATCAACCCTAACGAGGAGCATCATAGGAACATGGTGGAAAAAAACTTGCAAGTCTCACCATAAGGGGGGAAAACTGTCAAACCCTAACTAAGATTATCTAGTCAGCCAAACTTAGAGCAACTCCAATAACTTCTGTAAGAAAATTCATGTAAACACGAAAATTGTTTTACAGGATTACCGTATAATTTAGGGGAAGTTGTCTAACACCTACTTTTTTTCAGTTGCCGTAATATTTCTTCCCCCTAAATTATGTTTTCCTATTTTCCATTAAACGACGCTGGGGCCCACAAGTCAGTGACACGATGCTGGGAATCGCGACGACAGCGGCCTAAGCGGTGAGGCGAGGCGAGGCGGGGAGGTGTGGCGCCGGCGCGGCGTGCGGAGCGGTGAGGCAGGTTAGAGGAGGCGCGACGACGACTTGGTGTGGCGGTGGCGCGGGGCTGCTGTAGTGAAGATTCGAGCGGTTTTCAGCCCATCAAATTATATGAGAAGGGCTATCATCTCGTAAAATGTAAGGGGAGTTGGGAGCAATTATACTAGACCCCATACAAAAAATCGAGTTTAGAGGAGCTGTTGGAGGGCTATTTTGCCTCAACTTTCTGTAAACAGTATTTTATTTAGGAATACAGAAGCTGTTGGAGTTGATCTCATAATATTATCTCCGAGTAGTTTCTAAGATTTATCGTTAAATATTTTTGTTGTCGCGTACACGTAGTTCACCGCAGGGAATCAAACATGTTTCATAGGCCCACGGATTTCCTCATTTCTACCTTAATAAAGTTGTGAACCACATATATACACGTCAATGGCCATGCCATAGTCCACCTACGATCTCCGCCGGTGGAAAGAGAAGGGAACGACTTCCACTCCCATATCCAAGGAAGCACCAACGCAGGCTTCATTGCTTTTCGAACCGATGAAAAGGTCCACTACACGCGGCATGAACGGAACTTGATGGCATGTCGTCTGTGGATCTTCCCCATGCCTTCCTAACCTAGTGTGGCCGTCTTCATCCAACGACTGACACTGTCGAAGAAGAAGAACGCTGCCACCTGTCGTCAGCCACACACCTAATGTCTAAACGCCCTAACATTTTACAAAGGCTACTGTCATCACCACCGAAGGAGACACCAAGCGCGCACCGCCTACTTGTTATACAAACCACACTAACCTCAAGACGAGACCAACGGTCGCCACGACAAAGTCAAGGCGGGAGTTTTTTTTTTGGGGGAGGGGGGGGGGGGGGGGGGGGGTTTAAAAATATTGTTGGGTTATGGCCCGGCTGTGACACACTATAAAATGCATACTTGATTAGGAAATTTAGAATGGTAGATTCATCTTCAATAGCAAGGGAGGAATCACCAAATAACCGGTCCGAATTTAAAGTAACAATGTTAAAATATGTTGAGAAACGACGGTATTCTCACCAGAGGAGAAATTTTACATGCAATTACTTTGTATGTACTGCTCTTTTCTTAACAATGAAGTGTTAACTGTTTATTTTAGATTTGCAAGTGGCTAGAGGGCTCTCTTCTTAACTGCCAAGTCCCAACAGAAACGGTTCAGCCTATCCATGTTAGTTTTCCAGGAAGTCTCCTTAAGCATTTTCATTGCAAGGTACAAGCAATTCATCACAGTGAAACTACACTTGTTTCATAGCCGAATGATTCCAAATTCATCACGTCTTTTTCAATTTTGAGCTACTAGAGAATAAGCTCTGGTCATACTGAACCAGTAGTAGGATATCACAATTGCAAGGCTGCAAGGTACACAGGTAGTTCATCATGATCAAAAGAAACTTGTCTCTTAGTCTAAGGTACTGCCGTAATTCTGCCTAACGGCTAACGTTAGCTACTCCACCAGTTCAGTTACACACGGTTCCTTAATTGGGAGAATGATCTCTGGCAATAGAGCACACTGCTCGTTACAAAAAAGAGAGGCAACTTGACACCATTGCAGAATTCGATCACAACAAGAACCATGGAAAGCAACCAGGCTAGTGCATACTCCATGACTCCACGTGTCAAAGACGTCAGTTGCGATGCTTGTCAGCTTGTGACTTCTGCTGGTGAGTCGCCGCCTCGCCAGGCCTACAGCTGATACGCACAAAGGCATAACAAAAGACAGCCTGATTAGGAGTGAAGCAGACAAGTGGTCTAGCAACATAGTAGAACAGAAAATGTATATCTAAATGCAAACTTAAGGTCTTGGCAATGTGTGAATTTTGCCAGCAAGTGGGGGCGTGTGCAAAACGGCTAATATGATGGCCGGTTGGTGGTTAGCAATTTAGCTAGTGGAAACAACATGCATCCATGCATCATAGCTTTGTGCAAAATCAAAACTGAGAAACATGCACCTCTAAAGTCTTGAAAGTTGGGACTTGGTGTTTAAGAAACAATTGGCCTAGGATGTCTTGTAGTCACGCAGTTGAAAGCTAAATAAATTCATGCCTAAAACAATCAACCTAGCTCGCATAGTTGTACACAAAGATTCACATTTCATACTGGAATATCTGCAAAATAAAGCACTACAGAATAATTATATATATATGCTAGTTGCTAGATGGACATATTGTACAATAGCACTACTAAATTACTTCACCAATATATTCAAACTAATCATGTTAGCACAGCCTAGAGGAATGCCCCATCTTCAGATAAGACATACTGACAATATAAAACAGTGCGTCAGACGTAGAAATGTAGATACTGCAAAACAACACTAACCCGCATTGTGATGAATTTAACGGTGCAATAGGGTCACCGTCGGAAAGGTCTGCTCCTCGCTGAAAAGTCCAAGGACTCAATCCTTCAGGACCAATACTCCCAAAGACAGGAATTTGAAATTTCCTGACCCATTTCTCATCAGGCATATTGTTTATGGTGCGGGTCATCTCATCTGCTGACAGTGAAGTGAATCTTGGATTGATCATCTGAACCATTACATCCTTGAGCACCCTTGCATTCTGGAAGATGTACTGGAGGAAGGCAATCTCATCTTGCCTCCCATGGTACTCACGAAACGTGATCACCTTGAGGCGCAAAACCACACTTACGATGGGACCGACCTCTTCCCAGAACTGGAGGTCAAAATTGCCAGCGAGGTGATCACATTTTTCAGACTGCAAATCATTTGGTTTAGTGAACATTTCAGCAAATAATAGATCATGCAGCAGCAGCAACAATATGAGAAGAGAAATGCAATGCTGGTACCGTCATATGCAGCGCCTCAACATTGGGAAAGAATCTGAGGAAGGCGGGCACCATCTTGACATCATCGTAGACTCCAAACCGCACCCTCAAACTAAGGACCTTCACGGTTGTGATCATCATGCTTGGACTTATCTTAACCCCAGCCTGAAATGGACCAAATTCAGCCTGAAATTTGCAAATTGAACAAAGTTGAAAGAACGTTCCCAGGCTGGATGTGTAGTAGTACCGTGATGACAGTGTCTCGGATCTCTAGCACGTATTTTCCTGGATCCAGGTAACCGAATATTCTCAGCTTGGGGACGTTGCCAATCCTGACTCTGGTGCGCGATCCGCCGGCGGGGCCGAGACACTCCGACAGGATGAGGCGGTCGAGAAACGGGGCGTTTACCACGTCGATGCTCTCCATGACGAAAGAGCAGATCTGCACGCACCGGAGGCTTTGGTTGACGAGGCGGAGGCATTTCCCCCTGAGACTCCCTTGGATGTTGAGGATCTCGAGGACGGGGCTCCTGGCGACGAAGGCGTCGATGTCCCCGTCCTCCACGGCGACGCTGCAGATGCCGAGCTCCCGGAGATGGGGGAAGGAGGCGCCTTGGAGGCCGGCCGCATCCGGGAACTTCCAGACGCCGATGTAGAGGCGGGTGAGGGTGGAGATGGTGAAGAGCGTCTTGGGGAGGGGCACCTCGCGTAGCCACGGGCGGTTGACGAGGACGAGATCCTGGACGCCTCTGTCGGCGAGGAGACGGATCCAGCGCTTGAGCTGGCCCTGGTACGCGCCCATGCGGCTGCAGGTGAGGTGGACGCAGCGGAAGGGCCCCGGGTGCGCGGCGAGTATGCGTGAGACGGTGGCGGTGACGTCCGGCGTGCTGGCGCGCGCGGGGGTGCGGCCATTGGAGATCAGCTGGGTGTCGATCAGAACGAGCGGCGTCGAGCGCCAGACCCCGCGCCAGCGCGCGGCGAGCACGCCGGTGCGGGCGGCGTCCTTGACGGGGAGGCGGAGACGATGTTGCGGAGGAGCGCGTCGGAGAGGCCGCTGATGAGGTCCACGCGGTCGGAGGTGCGGCCGCGGAGGGCGGTGAGGCAAGCGGTGGTGGAGACGGGCGGGTCCGGGAGGTTCTCGTGGATGAGCGACATGAGCTGCTCCGTGCTCCGGTCCAGCTCGTGCGGATCGAGGCCCTGGCGCCGCATGCTGTCGGCCGCCGTCGCCGGATCGACGTTGGAGAACCGGCTGGCCTTCGCCGGCGCCGGCGGGAGGTGATTAGGTGAGCACGGTCGCGGCTAAGCTAGGGTTTGCTGGTAGCTGGAGTGAGTGAGAGTGGGTGAGTGAGTGGCGAGGGACGGCGGCGGACGGTCGTTTCCTAGGGTTCGGTCGGGGTGGTGGGGGGCTGTTTCCGGGTGGGCCAAACTTCGGGATCTGATTGCCACGGGCCCATGAGAAGTTTTTTTTTAGGGTGGGCCCATGAGAAGTTGATCCCTAGAATAAGTGTTACTCCACTAATGTCTCAAAAAAAGGTGTTACTCCACTATTATTAAATGGGAACTTTTTTATTTTGAGGGAAAATCATGCCGCTTTTATTTAACCATAGCTAGGAATCTCGTCTCCTATTACATCTAAAATAAAGTCTGGTGGTAAACCCACCCAAACCTCTGACCGGTCCTCTCCTACATCTACGTTTGCAAGTTTATGAGCGGCTACATTCCCTAAACATCAAACCCATGACACCTTGGTCTCCACCATAGTGTTGAGCATCATTTTTATGTCCTCCACCCATGGCCCTACAGCGGACAAGTTCTTCTCCGGATTGTTAATCATCTGGACCACTGCTTGGTTATCTAGCTCAACATGAGCATGCTGAACCTAAAGACTGACCGACAACTGGAGTGCCTTTCTGCATGCTAGCACCTCCGCCATCTCTGGATCAGCAATGCCTGGGAAAAAACTGCAAGAACCAGCCCTGAACGCTGCATTGTGATCCCTAAGAACCGCACTGCCTCCTCCCTTATGTTCATGTCTTGAGACCGTGTCGTCGAAGTTGATCTTTACCCATCCATCTTCGGGAGGTTCCCAATGTTGGATAGTCTTTGGCTCCGGTTGTGGCGCCCTCGTCTCGTGTACTGTTTTCCACTCCAAGAGCTGCAGTTGTACGATACCTATTATTTCATGTGGTTGGGTAATCTTTCTTCCGTCTCGCGCATCATTTCGCCGCCCAAAGCCCATATGTCGCCTGCAATAACGCTTCCTTCTCCTCGGCAGAGGCCCAACCAAACAACCCGGGAGACCAAAGGTTCGATGTGTTTCAATATGCTTTGGCGGAGATTCCAACACAAGACCCGGCTTGACGGACTTGCTCCCAGAACAGAATAGAATGTTGGCATGCCCAGAACCTATGAATCATTGTCTCCTCAAGGCCACACACAACACAAAAAGCACCTGGCTTGATCCTTCGATGGTGAAGTTCTGCCCCAACAGCAAGCCCATTTCAAATCATTCGCCACATATGTATTTTTACCTTTGCCGGTACACTAGTCTCCCATAACGCCAAATACCCCTTGTGCTTGGCTACAGAACTGGAGGACTCATTTGTCCGGACCTCGCTACATTCAATGATATTCTCAAGTGATATCTTGACTTTGTGGAGAAGACACCATTTTCTGCGAGGTTCCATGCTAGGAAATCTTCAGTACCCGGTCCTCCTATAGCAATCTGCTTCACTTCAACAGCATCTTCCGGCGTAAACATGTTATCCACCACGCCCTCATTCCAGGCCGTCCCATCCTCTGACAAAAGGTCGGTGACTTTGGTGACGCCTTGTATGTAAATCTAGCCCAGCGGCTTAGTGCAGCCACTTCTTGGAATCCACGGATCATGATGAATATTGATGCTCGCACCCGAACCCACTCTCCATATGAGTCCTTCCCTAAGTAAATAAAAGTGTATGACCCAGACGCCGGGCAGGTGGACGAAAGGATTGAATCATCCTTAAAGTATCGTGCCTTGAACTTGCAGAACGCGCCATGCTTGCTTAGCCGACAAGGCTTGGTTGAACGCCTCCGGTTCTCAAAATCCCATACCTCTGCCGCGCTTGCTCGAACACATCTTCTGCCAGGCTACCCAATGGACCTTCCTTTCACCATTCATTGCACCCCACCAGAATTTAGAAGAGATTGAAGTCAGGTTCCGGCACATCTTCTTCGAGAGGTGAAAACAACCCATGGTGTAAGTTGGAGTCGCTTGGAGAACAGATTTAATTAAAACTTCTCTGGCTGCTTTAGAAAAACCTTGGCCCTTCCATCCACCCACTTTTCCTTTAAAGCATTCCGTGACATGTTTGAATGTCCCGTCCTTTGATCTCCCAACCATTGTTGGGAGACCCAAATAACGCTCACTTAAAGCTTCAGATTGAATTCCAACAACTTGTTTCATTTGCTCCTTCATGCCACTCTGGCTTCCTCTCCCAAAGCAGATAGAGGATTTTTGCAAGTTGACTTTCTGCCCCGAAGCTTTTTCATATTTGGTGAGAATCTGTTTGAGTGTTTCCATGTTCTCCTTCGTGCCCTCTAGGAACACTATACTGTCATCCGCAAACAAAAGATGGGTTACATGGGGGCCAGTGCTCCCAAACTTCACCCCTTTTAATTTCTTTTCATTCTGATCCTTCTTGAGAAGCGCTGAAAAACCCTCCACACAAAATAAAAACAGATATGGTGACAGAGGGTCACCCTGTCTCAGCCCACGAGAGGGTAAAAAACTCCTTGAAAGCCCACCATTAAGCTTAATCGAAAATCTTGCCGATGTAACACACCGCATAATCATGGAGACCCATTGGGAGCAAAGCCGAACTATGACAAAATGTGCTCCAGAAATATCCACTCCACCCTATCGTATGCCTTCATCATATCCAACTTGATCGCGCACAGACTCTTTTCTCGCTTCCTCTTCCGAATTGCATGCACACACTCATACGCGACCAACACATTATCAGTAATCAACCATCCCGACACAAAAGCTTCTTCGGAAATGAGAAACGGTAAGATACCCTTTAGCCGGTTTGCAAGGACCTTAGTAGCAATCTTGTACAAAACATTGCACAAGCTAATGAGCCAGAACTGAGAAAGCAACTCCGGTGATTTCACTTTAGGGATCATGACTATGACCATGGCATTGAAAGATGCAGGAGTTAGAAAGCCATTAAGAAAGTCACGCACAACCTTACACACATCGCTCTTGACCATTGACCAGTGTCGTTGGTAAAAAAGCGCGAGAAGCCCATCCGGACCCGGAGCCTTCGTCGATCCCATTTGGAACAAAGCCACCTGAATCTCATCATCGGTTATAGGGGCTGTTAGTTTACCATTCATATCATCAGAGACCAAGTGTTCAATATTTTCTAGTAAGGCATTAGCATTAACAAAACCCTCCGACGTAAATAGTGCTTCATAAAAAGTTGTCGCCATGTCTCTCATCTCCTCATCAACTATGCACTTCGTACCATCGTCGCGCTGTAGTGCTTGGATCGTATTCTTCCGCTTCCGGTGCGACGCCCGGTTCTGGAAGTACTTAGTGTTCTGGTCACCATCTCGAAGCCAATCCACTCTCGAACTCTGCCTGTACAACACCTCCTCTTGTGCATATATTTCTCTCAACTGTAGCTCAATATCCCGGACCTCCAGTGAGCATCCGGTATTAATAGCACGGTTGTGGGCATCAGCGAGTTGGGTTTTTAGCTTAGCAATTTGTCGCCGTATTGAACCGAACACTTCCCGAGCCCACCTTTTGCATACTTCCTGTCATCTTACCAAGTGTGTCCCAGATTGCCTCCAGAGTACGCTCGCCCGATCCTGCCTCTTGCCATCTTCATTGACCATTGCTTCATACTGCTCGTGCCTCGTCCAAGCTTCTTCGTACTGAAAAGGTCTCGGCCCCGTTCCTTCCATGTGTGGAGCTGTCTCCAGCGCCCTTAAAAGAATGGCCTGGTGGTCAAATTTTTCTGTTACGAGGTGCTCAACATGTGTCTCAGGAAAAAGGTCCAGAATGCTTGCTGAACATGTTGCTCTATCCAGGCGCACTTGAATGTTGTCTGCCCCGTCTTGCTTGTTATTCCATGTGCATGGGTATCCCAAAAAGCCCAAGTCCGCAAGACCGCAGTCGACCAACACTACAAAAAAAAGACACATCCGTGATAGTTTGGGCCGAACGAAATTTTTTTCTATCATACATATGACACTTCTATGATGATAATTGTGACAAAACCCGGTATCATCATAGATGTGGTGGGCTCCTACTTCTATGACAAAAAATCATGATAGAAAATGGGCTTTTCGTCCTGGTCAGGCGGAGACACAACTGCATGACATTCTTTGGGCCGTCCATGATGGAAAAATCCGTGGTAGAAGCGAGGGCGAGGAAAATATCGTGGAGTTCCGGTTATGGTGGGAGGTCGGGGCCGAAGCGATGCGCTGCTTTCTCGCAGACACGACGTCTGCTGCGTGTGCGAGGCGTTGGCTCTAATCGAACCCGGCGAGGCGTTGGGCTCTAATCGAACCCGGCGACAGACCGCAGTTACGCCTTATCGAACCCGGCGATCGGCGATGGCTGTTAATCGAACCCGATCAAGCGATTCTTCGCTACTACCGCTAATCGAAGCCGATCGATGCCGCCTGGATGAGCAGTGAGCGCTATGGGGGTGGATGAGCGATGGCGGTGGCGTTGCCTCTGGATGAACAGGACCCCGTGGTGTGCTGGAGGGCTGGATGAATAGTAGACGGTGGAGGGATGCCCGTGGAGGGGTGGTTGAACAGGACCCCGCGGTGTGGAGGGCTGGATGAACAGCAGACGATGGAGGGGTGGTTGAACAGTAGCCGGTGGAGTAGCACGCGGTGGAGGCTGGATGAACAGGAGCCCGTGGAGGCTGGAGGAGGTCGACCGTAGCCCGTGGAGGCTGGAGGAGGTCGACGATGGAAATGAACAGTATCCCGTGGAGTCCGTTTTGCGATCGCCACACCCTCCCGGTGAACAGGACCCCGTTTGACCGTAGGAGGTCCGTTTCGTCCGTTTTGCTTGCACGCCACACCCCTCCCGATCAACGGGACCCCGTTTGACCGTAGGAGGTCCGTTTAGTCCCCATTTTGATGCGCCACACCCCTCCCGATCAATAGGACCCCCTGTTTTGACCGTAGGAGGTCCGTTTCCTCCGTTTTGCGGTATGCCACACCCCTCCCGATCAACAGGACCCCGTTACGAACGTAGGAGGTCTGTTTCCTCTGTTGTGTGGTACGCTAGCCTCGTTTCCATCGCCTGTTCCGTCCAAGCCCTCCCGATGAACATGACCACGCATTCCGTTCCGATACAGCCGGTTGGCTCCCATGCGTTCTGTTGCCTCCCCATGAACACGATGCATTCCGTTGCCTCCCCATGAGCACGATGAGACGTTGTTTCTCCGTTCTGACCCAGCCATGTACACGAGCCCTCGCCGTACGTATGCGCGAGTAGGCGTTCGAGACCCCGCCCGTATGTACACATACGTGGCCATATTTTTCTTGCACCACGGTACATTTATGCGTGCGTGTACATGCTACGTGCGCACCTCTACTACGACACGTGTGCGCCTCTACATCCACCAAAGATATATGTACGCATATCGTTCGCGAATTCAATGACAATGCTACGTATGCTTCGACCGGGTGGGTCCCGATCGCCGTGCACTTCCTTGCTGCGAAGATGTAGGCTGGTGGGTCCCAGCGGTGGGGCGAATCGTTTTGTTTTTTGCGGACGCACTTCCTTGCGTGCAAAGATGTAGTTGGTGGGTCCCGGCGGTCGGGCGAATCGTTTTTTGCGGACGCACTTTCTTGCGTGCGAAGGTGTAGCCGGTGGGTCCCAATGATCGGAGGGAAACGCTTTTTTGCAAAATACGGTGGCCCGTCCGGTGGGTCCCTATTTGTCGGTGGAGGAATCATTATTTTCAGCGTAATAAGGAGGCACTTCCTTCTGCGGCCGTGGACCCGGTATCGGCCTCTCCACGTACACTCCACGTCCGATGGAAGTCGTTCCTTGACCACGTTGACCACGCCGCTACCGAGAGCATCGTAGGCGGTGGACGACGGGCGAGGCCTAGGAAGGGGACGGCGGAGCCGATGAAGACGGCGGTGGATGCCCACGTGGAGAGGAGTATGAGGGTTCACTCGTTCGGCTGCGGTGTGAGGCTGCCCGTCGGCTGCAGAACTGGCCGGTGGGAATAGTAGGCGGTGAGGCCTCCATGGCCTGAAGACACCCACGAGAGGCGGGAAGCGGTAACGACCGGGCGCTGCTTTGGGCGGATGGAGCAAGAAAGACTAGAGGTTGAAGAAGCACTACGCCATTGGATGGACATCGTGCGGTCCTTTGGAGCTAGAATCGTTCATATTGACTAAGTTGACAAAGCCCTCCATCCCCGTCAACTTAGTAGGCCCACAAGTCAGCCTCCCACCAAGGTGGGTCCCAGCTAGCAGGGGGAGTATTCATTTTTTATGCGTAATAAAGAGGCACTTCCGGTGGGTCCGAGCTGACAGCGAGGGGAACGTTTTTTTTGCGAAATATGGTGGCCCGTCCGGTGGGTCCCAGCAGTCAAGGGGGGAAACGTTTTTTTCGTGAAATAAGGTGGCCCCTCCGGTGGGTCCCTGCTGTCAGGTGGAGGAATAATTATTTTGTGCGTATTAAGGAGGCACTTCCTTGCGGCCGCCGTGGACCCAACTGTCAGCCTCTCCATGTACAGTACTCTTCCGATGGAAGTCGCTCGTTGACCACGTTGACCACGCCGTGCCGAGAGCACCAGGGCGATGGACGACGGCGACGCCTAGGAAGGGGATGACGCGGAGCCGGGGAAGACGCAGCAGCGGGAAGCCCGCGGAGAGGAGTAATCTGAGGTTCTTGGTTAAGCGGTGTGAGGTCTTTGTCGGCTGCAGAATAACAGGGGTGTGGGTGAATGGAGGGATGGCACGACCCGGTGGTGGGAGTAGTATGGGGCGGTGAGGCCTCAGGCAAAGCCTGATCGGCCACGGGAGGCAGGAGCAGGCGGCACGACCGGCGCTGCTTTAGGCGGCTGGACCAAGAAGACCAGAGGTTGAAGAAGCACTACGGTCGTTGGATGGACATTGTACGGTCACTGAAGCTAGAATCGTTTATATTGACTAAGTTGACAAAGCCGTTGGTACGCTCCAACTTAGTAGGCCCACAGGTCGACCTCGAAACGGTGCGCCCGGATGTCAGGGGGAGGAATCATTTTTTGGGTGGCCGAAGCTAAGAATATCCGAGATTGAAGAAGAAGCACGACATCCGTTGGATAGACATCCAACGGCCACTTCTGCTAGAACCGTGTGTTGACTATAATAAGTTGACAAAGCCTTGCATACGCGTCAACTTATTTTTTTTAGGGGACGCGTCACTTAGTAGGCCCACAAGTGTGTTGCAGAGAACTTATAGCCCATTTGCATTTTGTAAGAATGTACATCCCATTTTTGAATTCTAATGGAATTTACAACAACCCATTTACAGTTTGTTAAAAGTACAGCCCATTTTCTAGCTAGGACAACGATTAATAATTTCAACCAACCGTTGAAGACAGAATTCAATAAAAATTTCCACATTTTGATGGGATCTAAAATATTTTTATCTCGAAATTTCTAGTCAGATTAAATATAAATTTGTATTACGTAAAAATCCAACGAAACATTGCGCGCGCAACAATGAAAATTTAAGATTTTCAAAATCCATAAATAATATTTTATAAACTAATTTCGTGTTTGGTGCATTTTTTATAGTTACTGCCCAGTTTTTATAATTACATCCCATTTATTATTTTTAAAGCCCATTTTCCTGTTAAGCCTAATGCATCCCTCCTAGGAAAGATTTGCAGCCAGTGAGCGGAGAATAACAAGTTGACCTTGCACGGTATTCCTCAAAAAGACGTATAGCTGGGCTAGCCATTTTCATCTTGAAAAAATTAGTATTTGGGCTGGATATCTGGCCTGGGCTAGACGGGCCACAGCCCGCCCAGTTAATACCCTGCTCTCCTCTGAACAACAACGAAATAATCGCTAAGAAAAACTCTGCAGTGCTCACGCCTCAAAAACACAAATCGCCGAGCTGCTTGGTCCTGTGTGTCGGCCGCACCTTGTGCAATTCTCTCATTTATATTGACTACATAGGTAGACAATGGTCTGGGGCCGTGACGTCAGGAAACCAGGAGAAAGCAAAAAATATATAGTTGTACATAATAAGGAGGCACTTGCGTACGTGCGGCTATGGCCCTGATGGGTCCCTAGTGTCATCCAGTCAAAATAAAGTCATCTCCTGAATCCTCATGTTCGTTGACCATGTTAACAATGCTCGGCGCCACGGCGAGCGCAACAACTCGAAGGACAACGGAGAGGGCCTTGCGGGCCCTACGGAGGTCTGATACAGCGCCCGCTGCTCATTCAGGAAGCCAGGATCATCGGACACCTATGAGCACCTTCGAGAAACTGAGACGGTGGGTTACGCGTGTAATTTGAGAGACCAGTGTATATTTTACGAGCACTGCTATATGGACGACATTACCAGACGATACATGCACGACGTGTGTATCATGCCATCCATGGGCAAGGCTGAAACAACAGCTAACGGCTGGATTAACAATCGTCCGAGTGTCGTTCAGTGTTTTTATCGTGTGTGAAGTACTTCTAATATTTTACTAGTCGAAATCGACCAACCAAGCGCCTTCGCCCGAGACCATCTGCTTTAATTTACAAGCGTCAGTTTTACAAGCGGTTTTGGTTGGAAAACGACGATCCAATCACGACCTAATATCATGAGTTGGTCGGAAGATCATATGGTTTCACGTCTAACCTACCCGACTTGTCGTGTAAGCTATGAATGAAACATCAGACGATGAACTTCTTAAGAACGAAAACAACAGAAGAGGATGATCTTCTTAACAAGCAAATCACTGGCATTATATCGACATGCAAAACAATACGAAGCATTATTCTCAAGAGGCACGGTGGACAGCTCGTGATGCCGCATGCCACAACATTCCAAGCTCAACTTTGCAATCAACCACAAGGCCTGGCATTACATAGACAATATTTAGAACAAACTCTTAACACAGGAATATCTCAGCAGAGTAACTATTTACTTCTAAACCGAACACAAGAATAGGAAAAAACACTCGACGCTGCTCACAAAGAAGGGCGTCCCACTCAAAAATATCAAATGCATGTCTTCTGGCTAACATCAATGAGCAAATTTTGACAAGGTTTTCCAACTCCAATATATTAAACTAACGTCTTCTTGCTACAATCAATGATTAAACTTTGACAAGCTTTTCCCATTCGAAATATGTAATTCCTATGATCGTGGAGTCCTGTCGCTTCTTGTACTTGTTTGGGCACTTTTTGCCCAGGGCACTCCATGTGTTGTTAAATTGCCAATGGTCTCTGCAGACTAGTCATGTCACGGTGTCTAATATTTATGGCCTTTGGTTGAAGCAATGGAGGATTCGGTGCCAAACTAAGAAAAGGTGAAATTGGCACCTCTTTTGGCCTACATAGTGGAAGGCCTAATACTCTGTAAAAGCTTCTCGGTCATTCATACGTAATGTAGCATAAACAGTGGCCTTCTTTCTGCAAAGTGGAAGGACCAACTGGACCCAGTAATGCAACAGTTTGCCATGCACACATTGGCTCCTTTTGTGCAGTTCAACTAAAATCAAAGTCGGAATAAAACCAAGCTTTAATTTTGATATCCCTGTAAGCAACAATAGGTATAAGGGAAACAATTACTGAGAAATAACGGTTGATGACTTGTACTCCCAGAAGAAAAGCATCTCTTGATCTACTTTATCTTAATGGGAAACAAAGCGGAGAGTAGCAATTCTCCATCGGTGTGATTCATTCATATTGGTGAGACATTATCTTAACAATGCCTTGTTTCGACATGTATAAAGAACGACAAAGCAGAAAAGTACCATTCCTAAAACAATGCAACTGATTCATTTTAATAGAGACATTATCTTAACAATACCTTGGTTAAACATGTAGAAAGAACTGCAAAGCAGGATAGTACCATTCCTAACAAGTGTTTGGTTTTGAACTAAGATTCAGTAGTTAATTAATTACGAGAGTGACATTGCTTAATTTTACTAGCGGCATTAGATTAACGAAAAGCATAAACAGTTCGAGGGAGAGTGGGTGCAACAACAGTATGTGCTTCCATCTACTTATAAAGGGGTGATGCACGAGTTTGTTGTAACAAAGCAACAAGCATCATATGCAGGTTGGTCCCATTATTGTTCACTACTTAATGGGAAAAGACGGCAATACAATAGCTTCAATTCAACATTTATTTAAAACAGTACCAATATAAGTAGCACAACATCTCAAAGCACACTGTACAATCATGTGGATGAAGGCACATCTTGACCTTTCATGAGACCACCGGGATAAAATACGAATCTGCCAACACGAATAGGAAATCCAATCTCGTTTTGTGCAGTTGCCTTTGAAAATCAAGCAAAGTGTTTTGCGTGGCGAAGCAAAATATCGCAATAGCAACAAGTTGAATAGATATCCTGTTTAAGCGAGAGGCAAAAAAGGAATCAATTCTTGGCTAATAAAGGAGGATGAAACATGCGGCCACAAAATGGTAATCCCGCCAATCCCTAACAAGTGTTTCAGTTTTGAAATAAGATTCGAGTGGTTAATTACGATAGTGGCATCATCTTGGCTTATAAAGGGGTGATGCTGAATTTGTTGTAACAAAGCAACAAGCATCAAGTGCAGGTTGGTCCCATTTTTGTTCACTACTTAATGGGAAAAGACAGCAATACAATAGCTTCAATTCAACATTTATTTAAAACAGTACCAAAACAAGTAGCACAACATCTCACAGCACACTGCACATCATGTGGATAAGACCAAGATTTGAAACAACTCGCCATGAAGACTGGAAACAAATCTCGATCTCCTTTTGTGCAGTTCCATAAAAATTAAGCAAAGTCACCGGTGTGACATTCAAGTTGAACTGCACAAAACACTCTTAAAACATAAGTGTTTCGAGTAGCGAAGCAAAATGTCGCAATAGCAACAAGTTGAATCGATACCCCTGTTTTAACAGAGGCAAAAGGAAACAATTACTTGCCGATAAAGGAGGATGAAACAAACGGTGTGACAGAAAGAAGCATCTAACTTATCTTGGATGGAAAACAAAAGTAGGGTAGTAGCATTTCTAAAAGCGGTTGCATTGATTCATATTAACAGAGACATTCTCTTGAAACAACATTCGTTAAAAAATGTAATTTACTTTTAACGGTGGCATTGCTTCAATTTTCGGCGGCATTCTTAGATTAACAACAGCAAATAGTATGTATGGGACATACCCGGCACCATAATAAATCCCTGCGTATAAATGGGTGATGCAGAGTATGTAGCCAAGCAGCATATATGCGTTGGTCCTATATTTGTTCTCTTTGAATATTTTTCCTAAGTGAGGGCAGCAAATCTAGTCCTGCACAAACTACCCGACCCCCCAGTTTCTTTCCCTTTTCAACAAAGAGATCGGTTCCTTACAGATGTGTGTACTGGGTTACCCCTTTTTCCCTTTTCGACCTACAAAGCGGCCGGATAGCAGATCTATACTACTTTTCCGCCCTCCTTTCCTCATTGAACCATGTCCTAGATTCTTGCTCCACCCACCGCACCCTTCTTTCCTCTTTGAACCAAGACCTAGATTCGACTACAGATCGAAAAAGATCCACATGCAGACTAGAGCAGCAGCGGTTACAAAGAAACTTATACCTTAGGGTCGTCGAGGATGTGGCAAGGCGTCGCGGAGGCCGGATCTGCCCACACTACGTCTGACGACAAGGAAGAAGGGGTCGGTGGGTGAAAGAGAACAGTATTTGGGTGAAAGAGAGAATAGTGTACGGCGGTGGATTGCCTCCAGCGCCAAGGCGATAGAGTGAACGCTGCACCTCCTCCCTTCCGGTCTGACGGGATCTGAACGCCTCCTTCACCAAATGTGAGGGGGGAGAGAGAGACAAGAGGCCAATGCTGATCTTGTTTAGATCTGGTGAAGAGAGGGTGAGAGGCTGTGAATATAGCAAACCCTAGCAAATGAATGTCGAGCCTACTGTGTAACGTATATGTAGTGCGGCAAGCGTGTGGAGAGTGCAAACCCTAGCGAACAAGCGTTGAGGCTCCAGCTTATATATATACTACTATAGTATGGATCGAGCTCCGGTGCCTTCAAGACTTTTGCTTTTGGCTGTATGTGGTGAGCCAACCACATTTTGGGCCCACCTGTCATAAACCCAAAGGCAGTGCACTAAGTCAATGAAGCAGCGTCCATATAGTACTCTCGTGTATCTGACTAATATATAGTGGAGTGTTTTTCTTATTCTCTCCATAACAATCGTTTTAAATTGTGTAAGTACAAAAGCGAAACTCTTTATTTAATGTACGATGAAGAAAACTAGTACTACTTCCGATGAACTAACGATCCACGCCCACGCGTCACGGTCGCACTTCACATCCTTCACGTGTGGTACACTACCCTCCCTCAAGTGAACAACCACAAATGCACCAAATTATCGGAAGCGTGTGAGAGTGTGTACAAATAAAGAATTTTAATTTCAATTATCGAGAAAGGTTTGAGAGTATTACAAAGTTTGACTTGGTCCAAATCTAATATCTTGAGTAAATAAAATGGAGGGCTACTACGTCCATCCGGGTTTTAGTCCACACCATTTTTTAAATCAAAGTTAATAGCTTGGACAAATAAAATTACAGGAGCTGGAGACAAAGTTGTGAGAAGGCTTAGAAATCAATACAAAACTTATGCTCTTAGTACCAATGTCGATCCTTCTTCGAGGAAACATTTGGTTCATAGCCAATTGTGTGATAAAATTGCACCAACGTGAAAGACGCATTGCGTCTCCAACGCAACCAAGGTGAGCCCGGCGAAGGATATCATCTTTGTGCGTAACAAGCAAATAGCAATCGATGGAAGACAGCTTGTTTTTCATTGAAAATCGATCAGCTTCACCGGTAAGCGCAACCATGATGCGCAACCATGAGCATCGATAGGTCATCATGGTGATGCATCATCCATTTGGCATCAAGTTTGGGTGATGCACCTATGATGTTCGACAAATCCTCACTATGGTCTGCATTTCTTCTCATTAATCAAGCTCGAGGAAGGAAGAACCACGTGGCGAGGAAGGGCGGTGAGGCGGAACAACAATGGCCATCCAATTTTGTGCAGTTCCACTAAAATTGAGGAAGACATGCCCGGGTATGGAGACACGCATCGCTGTTTCCAAAAATATAAAAAAAGGGTTAGCAACGACATCTCAATTGTCAATAAAAATTAATGAAAAGTACACCAACAAACAAAAGCATCATAATTATATCTTGATGGGAACTAAATCAGGATACCGAGAAAAAAAGCATTTCTTCATTTAACCAGTGATAGTACTACCACCATATGGACAATGACCGCACAAACAGCATGTACTTTTTGTCGAAACAACATGTATACATCCACCGAGGCATAAATCAGGACAACTTTTCGAGTGGCATTTCCTCTATAATAGTACTAGTAGGTGATGTTGGACCAGCCGACAAACCCTAGCTACTATGCATGGGGAGCTGGGGAGTAGTCGCATAGAAGAAAACCCGCATGACGACACGAAGAGCTGGACCAGTATAAGAAGTTATACCTCGGTGGGCGAGATGTCGTTTAGGCGAAGTGGCGGGATCTGCCCACACGGCGGCAGTGAACAAGGGCGCGGAGGATCTTCGTCCGTGCCAGCGCCGACTCAGGAGGACCAGTGCGCATCGGCTCCCTCCGTCGCCCGGGCGACAACGTCAACACTGCACCTCCTCACCTCCCGCGTGGACGGGATTCAGCCGGATCTGTGAACACCGGTGAGGAGAGAGATAGAGTGGACACTGTCATCTTGTTTTGATATGGAGAGGGTGAGAGAGCGAGACGCGAGAAACTCTATCAAACAAGAGGCTATAATGGAGTAAAAAATCTCTCCATAGCAGTGGTTTTAAATAGAATACGCGCGTTCCCGAAAAAAGGAAACGAAAACTGGCGGACAATTTTTTAAGGGTCTGTCTAGGACACATCTAGATGTGACATAGTTATGTCACATCTAAGTTGATGTCCACCCTGTTTGTGGTCTATTTTTTTTGTCCTAGTTTTTTTTTGTTTCTTGTTGCTACATTATATACTTGTGGGAGTTTAGATGTGACATCCTTAAATAACATCTAGATGTGAATTAGACAAACTGATTTTCTAACGTACCAAGAAAGAAAACTCGATCAAGAACACGCCCCGCCTGTGTCGCGAGAGTCGTCGCAAGACACACACATAGACATAGACATGCATATCCGTGTTTACGTAAAATTCCATTTCCATCTCCATCTCCAATCATATTTGTCCAACTGGCACATTATTTACGTTGTTAATTATATACGCAGCAGTATTAACGTACATCATCTCTTGTTTGTGCACGTCCGGACCGCTGCCACGGCCGGTCCTGACCAACCCGAACCCTCCTCATCACCCGCGCGTGCTTCCCGTCTGAAACGGTCAGTGCCGCATTCATGGCCGGCCAGAGCAGACGCGACCTCTCACTGGTGCCGGCATTGAAGCGGCGCGCCGGCCGAGAGAGCGTCGCTCGCGCCGCTTCCGGGTGCACGCGACTGCTCCGCGTTCAAAGGTCGCAATAGCCGGCTACAACAAGCATGTAAAAAGTTCTTGGGAGTCCGTGCTACAACTAGCTGTCCTCCCCAACTCGTCAATCTCTTCCAGTAGTGCTAGTACTCCATGGCGCGATCCATCGACAAGCAGGCGGGAAAGTTATCGTATACTCGGTTTGCGGTGAGTGGCATGCCGAGCGACTGTGTGGGGTCGAGTCGTGGAGGAGGGTGAGACACGAACACGACAAACGTGATTTAAACATTGGTTTTGCTCGACGGCGTGATCCAACGAAACAAAATGTTGGTTTCTCTCCGTTTCCATTTTTTCTCCGGAAAAACGGAAACTTTCCACTCCATTTTCATTCCTATTCCAAGGTTGCCCCGTTACAACATTCCATAAAATACAAAGGAAAACTAACACGCATGCTGATGTATCTCAATGATTCACAGATCATAGCCAATATTTACTTCACAACTAAAGAAAAAAGTTGTGAGAGCGTGTACGAAAGAAAAACTACTGATGGGGTCACTACGACTTAAACCCTAAACCCTAAACATGATTTAATTCCGTGGCGAGGTAGAACACGTCGAGAAGGAAAGATGGCCGGCACCCTCGGATCATACGATGCTTTTGTGCAGTTCCACTAAAATCGAGCTGAGCATCCCTGATGGCAAAGATATTGAAGAAGTGTGATTAGAATAATAGTACTGGCACTAGTTCATGAGACATAAACTCATCACAAGTAGAAGCCGGTAGAAGTAGAGAAAGATCGACATGGAGATGGAGCTACGGCAGTGGAGCAAGCCGGCTCTAAAAGGAAGATGGACTACCTGGGACGTCGGGCTGTAGCTAGAAGGGCGGTTGGGACGCGGCATCAGCCCATACCGCGGTGACCCCCGATTGGGACGCACTGACTGTGGGTTTTCTCCCTCGCCGATGTCGACCGCGTCTACGCAGAACATTGTTCCCTTCCCGGTTTGTGGGATCGGGCCCGTCGTTATATTGCGACGTGTCATTCAAGAGTGAAATGATGGTTGCTTCTTCCGACTAACTTACTGTGTGATTTGATCGCTCCTTAGTGGCCCCTACACGTACTCCCCTACGTGTATGCAACGATCCACACATACACATGGACGCAAAAACGCAGCGACGCCCTAATGCATGCATGTCCGAGCACACGACGGAACACACACGGTCACACTAAGTGCTCAACCTACACGTGCATGCACACACATACTCAGTCAGGGTGAGCTAGTGACTGTATAAACACCGGAAAATATATATATTGAGCGCAATGAGCATATTATGAAGTCCTTGACCGTATTTTTACAAATATATAGTGACGGTCGGTGTATTTATCTCGCTTGAAATTAAGCCATATTGACCGGAGAGGAGGCGGTATGGACTAGCATTACTTTCTTGTGTCCCATCAACTTGCCGAACGAGGAGAAGGTTGCAGGACGGGAGAAGCTTGCGCGGTGACTCGCAGGACAAGGATAAACTTTGACTAATGCAAGCTCTCCCTCGCCAAAGCGGTGGACGTGCAACAGTTAATTCGGTGTCAGATTGCTAGAAGCATACACTATACTACTAGTGCTACTATTGTTCGACTTCCCGAATAGGTGAACAGCCAAGCGGAAAGTTTACTAGTACTAGTACTACTACTATAGTCTATAAAGGTACGTACTATACTAGTACTAGGAACCGGATGGAGGAGCGTCCGCACTCTTATTATAGTTTTAAAATGTGATAAAGCAATCTTCAACACATTTGGTTCTCTTCGAGGGTTCTTGCATGTGATAATGGAAGTTGATTGCATGGAACACTCGCCACAATTCTCGCTTAATTCGCTCATATCCTGTTACAAATAGTAGCGCTCGGTAATATTTCCTCTTTTTTGTTATTCAGCATGTAAACAGGTCAAGAAACCTTGCGCATCTTCGTCGCGAACCGTGCTTGCTGCACTTTGAATGTGGCCGAGCTGGCTTGATGAAACACCTCGCTTCCTACTTCTTTTTTTGTGGTACCTTGCTTCCTAGTGACCAGGTGTCTTGGCTGATCGTCCTAAGAATGCTTATATATGAATAAAGCTCTCTCATTTACCCAAGAAAACGATTAAGCCATATTAACCGGAAAGGAGGGAGTATGGACTAGCACTACTTTTTGGTGTGTCTCGTCAACTCATGAGAACAAGGAGAAGCTTGCAGGACAAGGTGAAGCTCGCTTACGCCTTTTGACTAATGCAACCTACCCTCGATGGACATGCATCAGTCCATTCGGTGTCATATTTTCAGAGGCATACACTGTAGAATCCAACATGCGGAGTACCATCATTGTTCGACTTCACGAAGAGGCGAAGAGCCAAGCGCAGTTGTACGAGTAGTACTACTACTAGAACCGCATGGTGGAGCGTCTGTACTCTTATTTTTTATCTTTGATAAAGTACACGTTTATTCCGGAGAAGGGCGGAAAACGGCAGCCCAACATGTAATGAATGATATCGATCAACCAACCATGCTCGAATATATCTTGGCCTCCGTGCGAGCCCCTCTGTGTGTTCTCGCTCCTCGTCTCTCTCAAGGAATGGCGGGTTGGCTCTTTGTCACAATTGAGATCGGTTTGCTCACACTCCTATCCCACATGTCGGTGATATGCCAAGAGGAGGTGCGTTGACCGACCGCCATACGCTGCATTTGGTTTTGCACCTTTATACTACTCCTCCCTCCGTCATAGTTTACAGGGCACGCTTCATTATGATGCATTTCTTTCAATGCATTTCCACCACCAGAGAGACTTTAGACGCGTTTGGTTTAATGCTCAATTAATTAGGGCGTGGTAACCGCAATCAAGTCCACAATTTTCTCTCCATGTACTGTACTACTACGGAGTGGAGTAACTGCATGCATGTGTGTACCCGGGGTGGAAGCACTGCATGCATGTGTGTACGTCGTGCTATAACTACCAATGCTATATTTCAGGCAGGTCGCTAGTCGCCTGGTCCCACAGATTTTTTTCTTTTTTCTGAAGCGCGTTGTATAAACAGTGACGGATGGAGTAGTATGAGCGGATTCAAAGAAGAGCGTATTGATGGTTGCTTCTTCGGAGCAACTTAAAGTGGGAAAGGTGGGGCTTATGATTTGACTGCTCATTACTCACTATTAATGCGGCGAAACGACCGGGGTGAGTCTCCCATGCAGTTGTGCACTACCCCCTCGGTTCTTAAATATACTCTGGAGTATATTTGTCTTTCTAGAGATTTCAACGAGTGACTACTCAAATATTTGTCTTTTTAGAGATTTCAAATGGACTGGCACATACAGATGTATATATATATATATATATATATATATATATATATATATATATATATATATATATTGGAGTGTAGATTCACTCATTTTGCTCCGAATGTAGTCACTTGTTGAAACCTCTAGAAAGACGAATATAATATTTAGGAACGGAGGGAGTACACATACGAAGCAAAATGAGTGAATCTACACTCTAAAATATGGCCGTTTGAAATTTGTAAAAAGACAAATATTTAGGAATAAAGGAGTATAATTTTGTGCATGGCACATGGACCCGGATGATGAAGAGGCTTCTGGCAATGCTATCAAGCTTCCATCATTTGTTTACATAATTGACGTACTATACAAATAATTTTCCAGCGACATGAAATTGTACAATGGTGTGAGCTTTCAGCTTTTGTTTCGCGTGTCTTTCCATCGATGCTCTTTCGAAAACAATAAAAAACTAACTTCCTTGCTAATGCATGTCAATTATTAGTATCAGAGCTAATAATTACATCACAACCGAAGACAGAGTTGTGAGAAGGTGTTAAATTAAAATTGATCCATGCTTTCATTGGCAGCAACGTCCCCCAGCTCTGTCTAAATCAACAAGGCATGTTGGGAAAAAAGTAGTTGTGCGGAGCATGCAACATTCCGATCATTTTGTGCAGTTCCACTAAAATAGAGCCGAAAGGCCCCTGTTCCAAAGATATTAAGTGTGATTACGATAATAGAGGACTGCTGATGAAACAATAAACACACAAATAGAAACCGGTCACCTTTGCAGTCTCTCTTAAGACTAACTAGTTGGAGAAGATTAGGCTCGGAGTTGGATGAGGAGGATAGAGCAAAACCAATCTCCCTTTATGCAGTCACACTGAAATGTAGAGACGTTGCCCGTGTGACATTTTAGTACAACTGCACAAAACACTCTTAAGAAAAAAGTGATTTGTGCAGTTCACCAAAAGGTCGCAATAGCAACGAGGTGAAATGGATAGCCCTGTTTGCAAAAAAGAGGTAGAAAGGAAACAATTACTGGTCAATAACAGTTGATGACACATGCGACGACAAAAAAGAAGCATATTCCTTGCCCTAAGGGAAGATAACAACACGGTTGTGATTGTCTAAAACAGTGTGAGGACGAGAATGCAATATGGAAAGTACGCTGGACGAGCTATGTTTTGGGCAAAGAACTATGGAAGATCCACATGCAGCGACATGGGAAGATGGGCAGTGGAGCAAGGCCGGAGGGGGTACCTGGAGGTCGTCGGGATGTAACTAGGTGAGCGGCAGCGGGCGGAATCTATGAAAGCAGGTGGCGAGGGCCCCGGCCAAGACCGGAGCTTGGTCAGAGAGAACAGCGTGTACCGCAGATCGGGACATGCTGCCTCAGCGCCGTCGAACGGAGAAACGATGCACTTCCTCCCTTTCCCCCCGGGAACGGGATGCGGCCAGATCAGTGACCAATAGTGTGTGTGTGTGAGAGAGAGATAGAGAGAGAGAGGCCACCGCACTCCCTTTCCCCCAGCGGACGGGATGCGGCCGGATCATTGACCAACGGTGAGAGAGAGAGGCCACCGCAGCCTTGTGTGAGATACTCTGAAGAGCGACAAACCAGGCACGCAAGGCTCCATTGTATATAGTGAGCGGACTACCTTTTTCTCCATAAAAATCGTTTTATAATCTGTGTATGTGCCATTGAGCGCTATAACTTTATTTAAAAATAATGCGGCAACGCGTCAAGTCGAACTTTGTTTCGTGCAGGCGTGGTACACGACCTCCCTAGGTAAACAACCACTACAAGCGTTCAAATTAGCATGTGGGCTGCCATTTCATAAAGAAATGAGCTCCACCGTGTACCCGCTGGTGTGGTCAAGCACGGCGTGAGTACGTGCACGGTGCACCTATTCTCTTCTTGTATACGTACACCACCTACGTGGGGTTGTGTGAGAGAGATACAAACCTAGAGAGATATAGTGTGTGGGCTCTTGAGAGTTTTTTTTGGGGGGTGAGGGAGTCCTGGATTAGGGGGTATCCGGACAGCCGGACTATATCCTTTGGCCGGACTGTTGGACTATGAAGATACAAGATTGAACACTTCGTCTCGTGTCCGGATGGGACTCTCTTGGCGTGGAAGGCAAGCTTGGCGATACGGATATGTAGATCTCCTTCTGTTATAACCGACTCTGTGTAACCCTAGCCTCCTTCGGTGTCTATATAAACCGGAGGGTTTAGTTCGTAGGACAACAACAATCATACCATAGGCTAGCTTCTAGGGTTTAGCCTCTACGATCTCGTGGTAGATCAACTCTTGTAATACTCATATTCATCAAGATCAATCAAGCAGGAAGTAGGGTATTACCTCCATAGAGAGGGCCAGAACCTGGGTAAACATCGTGTCCCTTGCCTCCTGTTACCATCCGCCTTAGACGCACAGTTCGGGACCCCCTACCCAAGATCCGCCGGTTTTGACACCGGCATTGGTGCTTTCATTGAGAGTTCCACTGTGTCGTCACCGTAAGGAAGGATGTCTCGTCTCGTTGTCAAGGACAGCATAACCTCTAGGGGAGCCCTGGCTGTCGGCCAGACTCTCCGGCTAGGCGAGTTCGTCATGACCGACCGTTTGGCTGCTGCGCCGACTATGACTTCTCGGGTCATCGAAAACAGCCTCCACATCGGCTTGGAACTTGCCGAGCAGATGGATCCGATGGAGTTCTCTTCCCTGAATGAGCTCTTGGATCACATCGCCTCTTTGGGAGTCGCTATGGACTATGATCGGATCGGGTTTAAACCCAACCAAAGGGAGATTAACTCTCAGCCGGTCACCCATCAGATAGCGGTGGTGGAGGAACAATGCGGTAATTTTTCCTCAATCTTGAGGACAAACTATGTCCGGATTCCAGAGCTCTCCGAGCCGGATACCTATATACGGAAGGACATCTCCCAAGCCTTGAACGTAGAATCAGGCAGTGGGCCAAACCTATCAGGCGACATCCCGGAGCCCGAACCTCCAAGATCGGAAAATCCCATCCCCCCGGGTCTCAGATCGGGTCAGGGTTCGGACTTAAATCTGCCCACCCACCCAGATACAAGCGATCTCTCCCACATTAGACAAGAGCCCCAGGAAACAATACATCACTATTGGGCCAGATTCCTCCTTGTAATGAACAAGGTCAAGGGTATCGAGAGGAAGACGCAATTTCATTCTTCTGCAATAATTGCATGGACAAGGGAATCCTTAACGCCATAAGCCGCCACAACATAGCACACTTCGCTGACTTGGCGGCCATAGTACGGAAGTACTATGCGATGGAGAGTGCCTGGAAAACCGAAACAGAATTTTGGGACAATCCGGCTTTGGCTAAATACCCAGTCCGAATCAAAAGGGTACACCCCCGTAAGTCACCCGATTCAATCACAAAAAAGCAAAAGCCCACCACAGGGCACGGAACCGTATTGGAGGGATGGCTTAACGGACCCTGCAAAATTCATAGTACGGTGGATACCACACCAACACACAGCCTTAGAGCATGTTGGGTACTCCGGTAGGTTGCTAAGAGCGGTGAGGATCTCCTCATTCAAAACACCGCAGAGCAACATCCCGTGAATTACAATACGGTCTTAACAGTCTTGAGACATTCGCCTCAAATAATAGGCATAGCGAGCACACTCCGCAGCCTTGTCGAGATCTGCGGTGGCAGCAATAAATCCATGGAGCGACACGGCTATCACCTTCAGCCCAAAGGATTTAACCTAAATGCCGAACAGCCCGAGCACCAACCGCATTAGTCCTTAGTCCAATTGTGGACGGCTTTCGGCTCACTAAAGTGCTCATGGACGGCGGCAGCGGATTAAACCTCATTTACGAGGAAACTCTTCACAAAATGGAAATAGACTGGAACCGCATTGAGCAAAGCAACACAACCTTTAGAGGAATCATCCCCAGTCGGGAGGCACGCTATACCGGGAAAATCACACTAGATGTGGTATTCAAGACACGGAAAATTACAGGTCGAAGAAATAACATTCCAAGTGGCCCGTTCAAGATGGCGAATACCACGCCCTTCTAGGCGGGAGGCATTCACGATCTTCCAAGCTATACCCCATTACGGGTAAATGAAGCTCAAAATGCTCGGGCCCAATGGAATTATCACTCTAGCTAGTGATCCGGACATAGCGCTCGCGCAAAACAAAACAGTCGCACTAGCCCTCGAGGCACTATCAAAGCCCTAGCGGCGGAGGAGTTAAGCTGCGCTTCGCCGACCGTGGACAGGGACGACGTGATACTCGACAAGAGATCCAAGTCCACCTCTTTCAAACCAGCGGACGAAATAGTCAAATTCCAAGTCCACCCAACGGACCCTACCAAAACAGCCTCAATTGGGGCATAGTTAAACCTCGATGTGGACGCCGCACTACGGGAGTTCTCATGAGAACTGGATATATTTGCTGGCACCCATCGATATGCCAGAATCCCATGCAAGTTGGCCGAGCATAGCCTTAACATTCTAAAAGGGTTCAAGCCGGTCAAGCAGACTCTTGGCGCTTCTCGGACCTAAGCGACAAGCTATGGGCGAGGAGCTAGCCAAGTTATTAGGCCGGATTCAGCAGAGAAATAAAACACCGGACTGGCTAGCAAACCCGGTGATGGTACCAAAGAAGGACAAATCTGGCGCTTATGTGTCGACTTCAAAGACCTCAATAAAGCTTGCCCAAAGGATCCCTTCCCCCTCCCCCGCATCGATCAAATTATCAACGCCACCGCGGGACACGACTCATTGTGCTTCCTCGATGCATACTCCGGCTACCACCAAATCAAGATGGCCGAGTCCCACGAAGCCGTAACGGCGTTTATCACGCCATACGGCCCCTTCTGTTTTCAACACAATGCCTTTCGGGCTTAAGAACGCCGGTGCAACGTATCAACACATGATTCAGACATGCCTGGAGAAGCAAATTGGCAAAACAGTGGAAGCATATGTAGACGATGTGGTCGTCAAAAACAGACACGTCGACTCTTTAATAGACGACTTGAGGCTTACGTTCAACAACCTCCGAACATACTGAAAGAACATGCGATGCCCCCATGTTTGGTTTTGGTAATTGATGACAATCTCTATGGACTAATGGTTTCCTTGAGTTATATTTGAAGGTTTTGTCCATAGGCTTTTCTTGAAGTCCATGTGTTGGTTTCAAGGAGTTTATGAGTTGACCAAGGTGCTATTAAGGAATTATCCAAAGATTGGTCATGTGAGTGTTGAGCTTATTGCAAGCATGTCTTGAAGAAGAAGATTATGTGATCATTCATGTTTACCTTCAAGACATCGTCCAAATGAAGAGAGTTGGAAAGATTCAAGGTTGATCTAGCCTAAGTACAGAGAGTGATTCAAGTTGATCAACACACAAAGCGCACAAGTTGTACCGAGAGGGACCAAGTGTTCCCATGGTATGGTAAGCATTGTCCATTAAGCTCTGTGTACTAATCCATGGTCTACGTGAGAATTCTTTGTGGGGTTAGGTATGTTTCCATGGTCTTGCGTCAAGAGGAAGATCCCATACAACCCATGGAGGATGACATCAAGTGGTGATCGTCATCAAGTTTCTTTGTGTGCAAGTTCAAGTGGAGCAACACGAAGAGTGGCTCACCCATAATGGAGTATGGGGAGCAATCAAGTTTGAATCTTGCCATCCATTGTGGTGTCAATGGACTTGTGAAGATGTGTCAAGAGTCGCTCACCCATAGTGGACTATGGGGAGCAATCATCTAGTCTTCATCGAGCCAACACAATCAAGAAAGGGGTCCAACTTGAGGGAGTCAAGATCGTCTTCATCTAGCTCAAGTGGACCATGTGCAAGGCAAAGGTTTTCCCTTGATAGGTTTTCTATTTTACCGGTCTCGTGGTGGTAGTTGGGAGACCGGGTTATAGGATCGTTTGCCGTACTATCAAGGGGGGCTCTCAAGTTGGTAGCTTGATCGTATCGTTAGTAGAGAGCTCAAACCATTGCATCCTTGCATCATGTTTCCTTGTTCTTGTTTGGTTCTCTTTGTGAGTTTTGTAGCTTATGGTCATTTTTATGACAAGCTCGAGTTCATCGAAAACGGAGTTCGCATGCGTCTTCTATGATGTTTTCGGTGTTGGAGGTTTTACCGGTCTTATCCTAGGAAGGGTTCTCACCATTTTCTTATGGGCCTTTTCTCATTTGCTTCTTATTGATATTTCTATCAAGATTGTGTTAGCCCTTGTTGCTAGCTTTCCAACAAACTTGGTTTCATCGAATTCGGAGCTCGTGTCACGAAAGTTGTGGCTGTTTTGATATTGCTGTTTTACATAGAGAGGTTGTCTTGCCCGTAGAGAGGTTGTAGGTTGGCCGGTACAACCGGTGTTTGGAGCGGTTGTACCGCTCCAGAATTGGTCCGGAGGTTGTAACGGCCATGTACCGCTCTACCACCGGACTAGTTTCTGTTTTGGAGCGGTTCTTGGGCGGTTGTTGACCGGTTTAACCGGTTTAACCGGTTCTACCGGTTCCCCAGGCTGTTGTACCACTTAGAGCTTTTCCCAGGTTGGTTTTTCCTCTGCTTTGGCCGGTTGTACCGGTTCGTGCACCAGTTGTACCGGTCCTACAGTGTTCTGCACATAACGGGCAGATTCGTGGGGACCTATTTAAGGGGGTCTTCTTCCCCAATGGTCCCCATCTCTTGAGCTCATTTTTGCCCCCATTGTTGACCTTCTTTGAGCTTGCTAACTCTCAATCCCTCCATGGATTCTTGCTAGTTTTTGAGGGAAAAGAGAGAGGAGATCTAGATCCACACTTCCACCAATCACTTTCTCCTCTATGTGAGGGGAACCCCTTGGATCTAGATCTTGGAGTTCTTTGTGTTCTCCTTCTTGTTCTTCCTCTTACTTTCCTCCCTAGCATTAGTTGCTTTGGTGGGATTTGAGAGAGAAGGACTTGGGCACTCTGTGTGCCCTTGCCATTGCATTTGTGCATCGGTTTGAGTTCTCCACGGTGATACGTGGAAGTTACAAGTTGAGAAGCTTATTACTCTTGGGTGCTTGGTGCCCTTGAGCTTGTTCCTCTTGGGTGCTTGGGCGCCCTAGTCGGTTAGTGGTGTTCGAGCTCAATCATTGTGGTGTAAAGCTCCTGCAAGCGTCGGGTCTCCAATTAGGTTGTGGAGATCGCCCGAGCAATTTGATGAGTTCCGTGACCGCCCCAAGGGTTGCCAAAGTGTCTGGGTTCGGTGACCGCCCCAAGGGTTGCCATTTATGCGGGTTCGGTGACCGCCCTCAAGGGTCCCTTAGTGGATTCACGGCATCTTGCATTGTGCGAGGGCGTGAGGAGATTCAGTGGCCCTAGTGGCTTCTTGGGGAGCATTGTGCCTCCACACCGCTCCAAGCGGAGATTAGCATCCGCAAGGGTGTGAACTTGGGATACATCGTCATCTCCACGTGTCTCGGTTATCTCTTACGAGCCATTTACTTATGCACTTTACTTTGTGATAGCCATATTGTTCTTTGTCATATATCTTGCTATCACATAGTTGCTTATATTGCTTAGCATAAGTTGTTGGTGCACATAGGTGAGCCTAGTTGTTTTAGGTTTTATGCTTGACAAATTAACCGCTAGGTTTATTCCGCATTTGTTCAAGCCTAATCCGTAATTATTTTAAAACGCCTATTCACCCCCCCTCTAGGCGACATCCTCGATCTTTCAATTGGTATCAGAGCCTCGTTTCTCTTTGTTGGGCTTAACCGCCTAGAGAGTAAATATGTCGACTAGGGGATTAGGATTCTCTGACACTCTTAGTTTCGATGGCACAAATTTTGATGTTTGGGTAATTCACATGCTTAATCTCTTTAGGGTCATGGACCCAAATTTGGAGCGAATTGTAGATATGGGTTTTTCTCCTCCAAAGGATCCCCAAAGATTATGTTTAGAGGAAGAGAAAAACTCTTATCTCAATGCTCAAGCTTCTAATGTGCTTTTCCATGCTTTGAGCAATGTAGTTATATTTCATCTCATGCCGTTCCGAGATGCTCATGAGTTGTGGACGAAGCTTAAAGATAAATATGGTGTGTCCAAGATTTGTGGGGATGATTGTTCTCCCTCCACCTCCGGTCGTATAGTCTTCTCAACTTCTTCCACTTCACCTACATGTGGTTTGCCACAAGGTAATGATATGGTGAGTAGTTTTGGTCATTGCAATGATGATAGTATGCTTATTGTGGATGATCCTTCATCACTATATTATTGCAATGCTCCTTCTTTGGGCTTTAACACTTTGAGCACCCCAAATGTTTCACATGCTTGTGTTGATAGTCCTTGCATATCATGTAGAAATTGCTTGACTAAATCTCATGATGATATGCTTGCTATGTCTTGTTGCCATGATAAAATGCATCTATTTCCTCGAATTGTTGTGCTAACAATGTAGAGGAAACCCAACACTCCATGGAACAATATGTGGTGTTTAATGGTGCCTCAAGGGATCCTACACCATCATCTATTGCTTTTTGCCTTATGGCTAAGGCGTCAAAGGTATCTCCTACTTTGTACTCCAATATGTCTCTTGATGATGATGTTGATACTAATGATGATGAGGATAATGATGAAGAGAATGATAATGTTGCCTCCTTAAAAACTAAGTGATTTTTAAAGCTCTTCATAAAAATAAAATTGCTCGTTCCAACTTCATGGAAATAATGTCCATTTCCATTGATGGCAAGAAATACATTGAGGAGTTGGAATCTCATCTAGAGGAGCATGAGGCCACCATTGAGAAAATGGAAGCTCATGGGCTTGATTACGCAGATGAGATGGCGGAGCTATCTCAAGCTCTTGAACATGAACAAACCACCTCCGAATCTCTTGAGGAGACTTTTGCTCTAGAATTATCTAGAGTGAGGGAATCTCATGATAGAGCTCTTGAGGTGGCCAACGATTTCAAAACTAAAAATGCTAAGCTTGAAGTTTCTCATGCTAGACCCTTTGAGGATTTTGAGCACCTCAAAAATGGCTCAAGGGTCATCAAGGGTGAGCTCATCAAACTCACCGAGTCTCATGCCCAACTTGAAGCTTCTTATTTAAAAGAGCTTGCCAAGTTTCCTTCTCCTCTTGTTGTTAATGATGATGCTTGTGCTACTAATTCTATTACTTGTGAAGCATCCATTTTGAAGGAGAATGTTGAGCTACGGGCTCAACTTGAGGTGCTATCTAGCAATTATGGGAAATTGGAAGAAAGTCATGAAAAGCTCTCAAGCTCTCATGATGAACTTCTAGTATCCCATAGTGTGCTAAAGATAGCTCATGAGGCCATGATTGCTAAGGTAACATCTAGTGAGCCTCATGTGGGTACTAGCACTACTTCTAGTCAAAATAGTATATTGCCATGTGCTAGTCCTTGTAATTCATCTACTCACAATGTTGGTACATCTTGTGATGAATTTCTTTCCTTGCCTTCTTGCTCCAACGATGAAGCTTATACTTCCTCTAGTACTTGTGTTGAGACTAACCGTGTAGAGGAAATCAAAGAGCTCAAGGCCCAAGTCACTTCTTTGAAGAAAGACTTGGAAAAGTGTCATGAAGGAAATCCACACTCAACAATATCTTGAGTGTGCAAAAATCCCCAATGACAAAGGTGGACTTGGATTCAACTCCAATAAGAAGAAGAAGTCCAAGATGAACAAAAGGAAGGGCCAAGAACAAGTCAAGAATTCGGCCAAGATTGTTTGCTTCAAGTGCAAAGTAGAAGGGCATCATGTTAGATCTTGCCCATTGAAGAATAAGGCCATTAGTGTCAAGCAACAAGGGAAGAGGGCACACGTTCAATCACATGCTCAACCTCAAGTTGAAGAAAGGCCTCTTCCCAAGAAGACTCAAGTTAATGCTTCTCAAGTTGAGAAATCAAGTGAGAAGAAAGTGAAGAGTAGACGTTGCTACCTATGCCGTGAGAAAGGTCACCTCGCTTCTTCATGCACTAGTGGTAACTTATCCAACCCAATTATTATTGATGGTGTCTATTCTCTTGGGAAGGATAAGGTTGGCAATGTGTTTGCCAAGTTTGTTGGTACTCAAAGTGGTGTCAAGAAAAGAACCATTTGGGTGGCCAAGCCTATTGTGACTAACCTCTTAGGACCCAACTTGGTTGGGGACCAACTAGCTCAAACTTGATCAATAGGTGTTGTTCGAGGTCATTGGAGACTTGGCTACTTTATGAAGAATTAAGGGGACTTCATCATTCTAATTGTCTCAAGCCAAGTCATTCGGATTATCAAGTTTCTATCTTATATCCAATGTTCCTCCTTGCGGTAACTTCGTGCTTAAATTGCTTACATTAAAAGTTACTTGTCCCTTAGCATGTTGTGGTTTTGTATCTTGCATGTGCTTGTATATGTTGTGCTTCCAAATTGCTTATCTTGAGAAATCTAGTGTGTGTATGTTGGTTTGCACATCATGTACATGTGAGTTGTGTGTTGAGCCTTTTTGCATTTTGTTTATTTCTTAGTTGGCTCTTGTGAGAGATTAATGGAATATCCCATTATGGGGGAGTGATGTGCTTTGTGCACCTCACAATCCTATAAACGTGTGCACATGAGTAATACCATCTAGTATTGATATTTCAAGATTATCTAGTCTCTAGGTGGTATATCTCTCATGAGAAATTCAAATTCTAAATTGTCCATTAATTATCTCTTGTTGGATCCTTTAATTGCCTCTTGTCTATCTTTAATTGGTATCACACTATGGGGAGTAATATGCTATGTGTATATTACTAGCCTAGAAAATGTGTACATTTGAGATATTGTCACCTAGAATTGACATTGTAGATTATCTTGTTCCTAGGTGGCATGTTAGCTCTACAAGTTGCAATTTGCTTGTGTTTGTTGTGAAGATGATGTTGGATATCCTTGCTATCTACCACCGGGAATTCTTTCCATCTACTTCTTGTCTTTTGACAATTGGTAGTCATTTATGTGTGGTAGAATTTATAGATCATCTTTACATTGGCTTTTGTTTTACTTGCCTTTTCTCTTGCCAAGGTTTGTGTCAACTCCCGTTGTCTTCCATACCACTTGTGGATCTTGTTTATTTCTTGTTCTTGTCTATTATTTTCTAGATATAGTGAAAACGGTGATCCCACCCTGTGCATTTTATATTCAAATGCAAATCCTATATAATACACAACTCGTGGGGGAGCTATCCTATTTTATTTAGCTCTTCTTGTGATCCTTATCAAGTGTGTTTTGGTGGAAGGCAAGCCATTTCTTTTTGGTACTTTGTGCCATCATGAAACTTTGTTGAGAGCTTGGTTTGTTTGGAACCATCCTCTCTTTGGGAGTTTGACATCTTTAGTTTAGTGTGTATCAATGGACATCTCATTCCTTGATGTATCTTTAATGATATCTTCCAAGTGATGATTTCTCCATTTGGTATCCTTTTCACTTGGCATTTCTTTGTCTTTTGGTATCGGTTCTTGAAAGTTTTAAGCATGCATAATTACTTCATGTATTATATTTGGCATGCTTTCTTTCGTTGACTCAATATATAGGGGAAACTCCACCTAGTCTCAATTTGGATGAGATGTGCATGAAATTCATTTTCATATCTATATGCACATATTTATGTGGAGTTTGTCCTATGTATTGGTGTTTCTAACTATCTGGTCCCGATGAGTTTGGGTACCGTTTAGTTTGTGTTGTTCTTCTAGGAACATTTGGAGATGCATTGGATGCTCGGCTCATCACAAGGAAGGTGTTGTCACCATGTGCATATTGGAGTCAAGCAAGGATGATCAATGAACTACTATCTACCTTCAATTGGTATCTACTACATCCTTCCAATGATATCTCGGTAACAAGTATCTATTCATGCTTTCTCCTCTTGCATTCAACCTTGTGTAGGTTGCATCTTGGCATGATATTAATTTCATATCTTGTGATACTTGTTTTCTTTCTCAAAGCATCCCAACGATGATCTCTTGTTGCTAGTTGTGATGCCTTTGATGGATGTGTGTTTGGACTTCATTTATATACAATAAGACCATATCTAGCCAAGTGCTATGCTTTCAAGCAAATATCTTATTGGTATATGTATGACTTCCTTTTGGATATCTCATTCCTTCTTGTTGTAACTATTTCGGGTGTACATCCTTCTTTGTAGATATATATCATCATGATTTCGTCTACCTATAACATTATACACTTGAGAGAAATTACATCTCTAGATGATATCCTTTCTTCCACGTCCACCTTGTCTCTCTTTTGTTATTTCTTTGGTGGCCCCGTGAAAGCTTTTGCCTTGAGTGCGTGTCCTCTGTCGTTGCATCTTGTTGCACTCTTGTGTGGTGAAGATTATTTTCCTCTTGCTTATCTTTACGAGGTTTTTCCATCTTAATTGGTATCCCTCGTCTTGATGAGCCTCCCCTCGTCTATCTTCACCACGGGTTGTCACAAGCATAGGTTCTCTTTTGCTTATTAGTAAGCTTGTGAACCCATTTGCCAGTTGTGTGTGGGAATGATAGGCCTTGCACCGTGTGCCTCACTCTTTCAAGACTATGTTGATGCTTAATGCTCATCCTAATTTTAGTCTTCTCAAGTGCTTCGCCATGACTCACACACATCATTCTGGTTGAGCCTATTCTTAAGTTGCCTCTTTTACATGTTGCTCAACCATGTGCTTGTTGCAAGCGCTAGGCTTTGTTTCCTATATGCTCATCTGCACTGGATGTGAGTTTCTATTGATTTTGGGGGAGCTATGATCCTATTTTGTGCACTTTGTATTCAAATACAAAAATTCTTATGTGTGCACAAATCATGGGGAGCTTCTCTAGTTTGGTTAGAACACTCCTTTGTGCTTATCATAATGTATTTATTCTTGTGGCATGTAGGATCATTGGTCTAGTTGGTTCAATTGATATCCGTTGATTGCTTGCTTCAATTGGTATCTTCGATTGCTTGTGTCTCTCTTTGTTATGACTTTGTGGCATATCTTTCTGTTGCAATCTTTGTGCCTCAATATAGTTTGTCTTCCTCCAAGTATTTACCGTTGGATATGTGTATTGCATTCCACTCTCTTGTTGATAAATACACAATTTATGGAGGAACAATTATATTGGCCTTCTAAGATTTTAGCCCATTTTGGCAATCGATGCCAATGGGGAGAAGTTTCAGAGAGTTGTGTGGAGAAGTTTAGAGAGTTGTCTCCTCTTGCTTTGGTTTTGCTCCTTAGCATTTGCATCTCATTTGCATGCACTATTCTTTGTTGTATTGCATGGTGATGCATAATTCCTTATATAAACTCTCTTGAAAGTGATTGTCATCAATTACCAAAATGGGGGAGATTGAAAGAACATGCGATGCCCCATGTTTGGTTTTGGTAATTGATGACAATCTCTATGGACTAATGGTTGCCTTGAGTTATATTTGAAGGTTTTGTCCATAGGCTTTTCTTGAAGTCCATGTGTTGGTTTCAAGGAGTTTATGAGTTGACCAAGGTGCTATTAAGGAATTATCCAAAGATTGGTCATGTGAGTGTTGAGCTTATTGCAAGCATGTATTGAAGAAGAAGATTATGTGATCATTCATGTTTACCTTCAAGACATCATCCAAATGAAGAGAGTTGGAAAGATTCAAGGTTGATCTAGCCTAAGTACAGAGAGTGATTCAAGTTGATCAACATACAAAGCGCACAAGTTGTACCGAGAGGGACCAAGTGTTCCCATGGTATGGTAAGCATTGTCCATTAAGCTCTGTGTACTAACCCATGGTCTACGTGAGAGTTCTTTGTGGGGTTAGGTATGTTTCCATGGTCTTGCGTCAAGAGGAAGATCCCATACAACGCATGGAGGATGACATCAAGTGGTGATCGTCATCAAGTTTGCTGTGTGCAAGTTCAAGTGGAGCAACACGAAGAGTGGCTCACCCATAATGGAGTATGGGGAGCAATCAAGTTTGAATCTTGCCATCCATTGTGGTGTCAATGGACTTGTGAAGATGTCTCAAGAGTCGCTCACCCATAGTGGACTATGGGGAGCAATCATCTAGTCTTCATCGAGCCAACGCAATCAAGAAAGGTGGTCCAACTTGAGGGAGTCAAGATCGTCTTCATCTAGCTCAAGTGGACCATGTGCAAGGCAAAGATTTGCCCTTGATAGGTTTTCTATTTTACCGGTCTCGTGGTGGTAGTTGGGAGACCGGGTTATAGGATCGTTCTTGGTACTATCAAGGGGGGCTCTCAAGTTGGTAGCTTGATCGTATCGTTAGTAGAGAGCTCAAACCATTGCATCCTTGCATCATGTTTCCTTGTTCTTGTTTGGTTCTCTTTGTGAGTTTTGTAGCTTATGGTCATTTTTATGACAAGCTCGAGTTCATCGAAAACGGAGTTCGCATGTCGTCTTCTATGATGTTTTCGGTGTTGGAGGTTTTACGGTCTTATCCTAGGAAGGGTTCTCACCATTTTCTTATGGGCCTTTTCTCATTTGCTTCTTATTGATATTTCTATCAAGATTGTGTTAGCCCTTGTTGCTAGCTTTCCAACAAACTTGGTTTCATCAATTCGGAGCTCGTGTCACGAATGTTGTGGCTGTTTTGATATTGCCTGTTTTACATAGAGAGGTTGTACTGCCCCGTAGAGAGGTTGTACCGGTTGAGCGGTACAACCGGTGTTTGGAGCGGTTGTACCGCTCCAGAATTGGTCCGGAGGTTGTACCGGCCATGTACCGCTCTACCACCGGACTAGTTTCTGTTTTGGAGCGGTTCTTGGGCGGTTGTTGACCGGTTTAACCGGTTTAACCGGTACTACCGGTTCCCCAGGCTGTTGTACCGCTTAGAGCTTTTCCCAGGTTGGTTTTTCCTCTGCTTTGGCCGGTTGTACCGGTTCGTGCACCGGTTGTACCGGTCCTACAGTTTTCTGCACATAACGGGCAGATTCGTGGGGACCTATTTAAGGGGGTCTTCTTCCCCAATGGTCCCCATCTCTTGAGCTCGTTTTTGCCCCCATTGTTGACTTTCTTTGAGCTTGCTAACTCTCAATCCCTCCATGGATTCTTGCTAGTTTTTGAGGGAAAAGAGAGAGGAGATCTAGATCCACACTTCCACCAATCACTTTCTCCTCTATGTGAGGGGAACCCCTTGGATCTAGATCTTGGAGTTCTTTGTGTTCTCCTTCTTGTTCTTCCTCTTACTTTCCTCCCTAGCATTAGTTGCTTTGGTGGGATTTGAGAGAGAAGGACTTGGGCACTCTGTGTGCCCTTGCCATTGCATTTGTGCATCGGTTTGAGTTCTCCACGGTGATACGTGGAAGTTACAAGTTGAGAAGCTTATTACTCTTGGGTGCTTGGTGCCCTTGAGCTTGTTCCTCTTGGGTGCTTGGGCGCCCTAGTCGGTTAGTGGTGTTCGGAGCTCAATCATTGTGGTGTAAAGCTCCGAGAAAGCGTCAGTCTCCAATTAGGTTGTGGAGATCGCCTGAGCAATTTAATGAGTTCGGTGACCGCCCCAAGGGTTGCCAAAGTGTACTGGGTTTGGTGACCGCCCCAAGGGTTGCCATTTATGCGGGTTCGGTGACCGCCCTCAAGGGTCCCTTAGTGGATTCACGGCATCTTGCATTGTGCGAGGGCGTGAGGAGATTACGGTGGCCCTAGTGGCTTCTTGGGGAGCATTGTGCCTCCACACCGCTCCAAACGGATATTAGCATCCGCAAGGGTGTGAACTTCGGGATACATCGTCATCTCCGCGTGTCTCGGTTATCTCTTACCCGAGCCATTTACTTATGCACTTTACTTTGTGATAGCCATATTGTTCTTTGTCATATATCTTGCTATCACATAGTTGCTTATATTGCTTAGCATAAGTTGTTGGTGCACATAGGTGAGCCTAGTTGTTTTAGGTTTTGTGCTTGACAAATTAACCGCTAGGTTTATTCCGCATTTGTTCAAGCCTAAACCGTAATTATTTTAAAACGCCTGTTCACCCCCCCTCTAGGCTACATCCTCGATCTTTCACATACGACATCAAGCTCAATCCGGAAAAATGCGTTTTTGGCGTGCCCGCCGGAAAGCTCCTGGGTTTCATCATCTCCAGTAGAGGGATTGAAGCAAATCCGGCTAAAATCCAAGCCCTGTCACAATTGGCCATCCCAACAGACCTCAAGCAAATCCAGAAATTAACTGGATGCGTTGCGGCCTTAAGTCGCTTTATCTCTCGATTAGGAGAAAAGGCACTACCCTTTATCGCCTTCTTAGGTGCACCGAACACTTGAGTGGACGGATCTTTGTCATGGCGGATGGAAGAAATAAAAGCCATCTTGGCCACCAACCCAATCTGGCAGCGCCAAACATTGGCGAACCGATGCTGCTATATATAGCGGCGACTCATCAAGTCAGAAGCGCAGCACTTTCGTCATCAAGCGAGAAGCAGGCGGACATAAATTCCCCCTTCAAAGGCGGTATATTATGTATCCACTATCCTCACCCCATGCAAATCACGGTACTGCATTATCAAAAGATAGCGTGTCACGGTATTCATGGCATCCCGGAAACTACGACACTACTTTCAAGAGTGTTCAATTACAGTGGCCTCTGAAGTGCCACTGAACGACATAATAAAAAACCGCGACGCCACATGCCGGACTGCCAAATGGGCCATAGAGCTCCTCCCGTTCGATATAACATATAAACCTCGGCGAGCTATTAAGTCGCAGGTATTGGCCGATTTTGTTGCCGAATGGACAGAAGCAAAACTCCCTAAGGAATACGGCGCATACTCCAATTGGATTATGCACTTCGACGGCTCTAAAATGCTGGCGATGCAGAAATTTGGCGTCGTCTTGGCGTCCTCTCGGAGATACAGGTCAATATGTACTCCAAACATCGTATCTGAGACTCCAACAATGCCGCCGAATCTGAGGCCCTGTTACATGGTCTCCGGATGGCAGTCTCCATGGGCATTCAACGCCTGGAGGTGCGCGGGGACTCGAACCTCGCAATATCCCTAATAAATGGAGACTTCGATGCTAAAGATCCGAAAATGGCGGCTTATCGCAATGCCATACTCAAGATGTCAGCTCGGTTCGAGGGGCTCGAATTCCACCATGTAGCTTAGGAAAACAATCAGGCGGCGGACGTCCTTGCCCGTATCGGCGCTAAGCGCGATCCGGTCCCACCCAACATATTCTTGGAAAGGCTGTTTAAGACATTCGTGGCATGGGAAGGGGAAACAAGCAACAATAGTCCGGACCCGGCTACAACGCCAGATACCGAACACTCTGACATAATCGGCGGCTCCCCACCGAAATAACACCCTCAGCCCACGTAATAATGGCCGTCATCGCCCCATGGACTGAACCATTCCTGGCCTACCTAACCAGGCAAGAACTTCCCAAGGACCAAAATGAGGCACGCTGCATTATGCGACGATCTAAAGCCTACAAGGTCCACGAGGGAGAGCTCTATAGGAAAAGCACCACCAGAGTCCTTCAAAGGTGCATCTCCCAAGAGGAAGGGCGGAAGCTTCTGGCAGAAATTCACGCCGGACTCGGTGGCTGATATGTCTCCAACGTATCTATAATTTTTGATTGCTCCATGCTACTTTATCTACTGTTTTGGACTATATTGGGCTTTATTTTCCACTTTTATATTATTTTTGGGACTAACCTATTAACCGGAGGCCCAGCCAAATTTCTTTGTTTTTGCCCATTTCGGTGTTTCAAGAAACAAAATATCAAACGAGTCCAAACGGAATGAAACCTTCGGGAACGTGATTTTCTCACCGAACGTGATCCAGGAGACTTGGACCCTACTCCAAGAAGTAACAGAGGCGGTCACGAGGGTGGGGGCGCGCCCCCTGCCTCGTGGGCCCCCTGTTGCTCCACCGACGTACACCTTCCTCCTATATATACCTACGCACCCCCAAACAATCAGAATAGGAGCCAAAAACCTAATTCCACCGCCGCAACTTCTTGTATCCACGAGATCCCATCTTGGGGCCTGTTCCGGAGCTCCACCGGAGGGGGCATCCACCATGCAGGGCTTCTACATCATCACCATAGCCCCTCCGATGAAGTGTGAGTAGTTTACTTCAGACCTTCGGGTCCATAGCTAGTAGCTAGATGGCTTATTCTCTCATTTTGGATCTCAATACAATGTTCTCCCCCTCTCTCGTGGAGATCTATTCGATGTAATCTTCTTTTTGCGGTGTGTTTGTTGAGACCGATGAATTGTGGGTTTATGATCCAGATTGTCTATGAATAATATTTGAATCTTCTACGAATTCTTTTATGTATGATTGGTTATCTTTGCAAGTCTCTTGAATTACCCGTTTGGTTTGGCCAACTAGATTGGTAGTTCTTGCAATGGGAGAAGTGCATGGCTTTGGGTTCAATCTTGCGGTGTCCTTACCCAAAGGATGTGAGAAAGGGTTGCAAGGCACGTATTGTATTGTTACCATCGAGGATAACAAGATGGGGTATTTATCATATTGCATGAATTTATTCCTCTACATCATGTCATCTTGCTTAAGCGTTACTCTGTTTTAACTTAATACTCGGATGCATCTTTGGATAGCGGTCGATGAGTGGAGTAATAGTAGTAGATCCGGAATCGTTTCGGTCTAATTGTCTTGGACGTGATGCCTATATACATGATCATACCTAGATATACTCATAATTATGCTCAATTCTGTCAATTGCTCAACAGTAATTTGTTCACCCATCGTAGAATACTTATGCTCTTGAGAGAAGCCACTAATGAAACCTATGGCCCCCGGGTCTATTCTCATCATATCAATCTCCATCACTTTAATACTTGCTTTGTTTTTTACTTTGCCTTTTACTTTTTACTTTGCATCTCTATATCAAAAATACCAAAAATATTATCTATCATCTCTATCAGATCTCACTCTCGTAAGTGACCGTGAAGGGATTGACAACCCCTAATCGCGTCGGTTGCGAGGAGCTATCGTTTTGTGCGGTACGAGGGACTTGTGCGTGGCCTCCTCTTGGATTGATACCTTGGTTCTAAAAAACTGAGGGAAATACTTATGCTACTTTGCTGCATCATCCTCTCCTCTTCGGGGAAATCCAACGCAGTGCTCAAGAGGTAGCAAGAAGAATTTCTAGCGCCGTTGCCGGGGAGGCTCACGCAAGAGCAAGTCAAGCACCATACAAAGTACCCATCACAATCCCTATCTCCCGCATCACATTATTTGCCATTTTCCTCTCGTTTTCCTCTCCTCCACTTCACCCTTGCCGTTTTATTCGCCCTCTCTTTCCCAATCTCCTCCTCTTTTTCCCGTTTGCCTTTTCCTCGTCCTTTTGTTTGTTCGTGTGTTGGATTGCTTGTTTGTCGCGATGGCTCAAGATACTACCAAATTGTGTGACTTCACCAATGCCAATAATAAGGATTTCCTTAGCACTCCGATTGCTCCTCTTGCCAATAATGAATCTTATGAAATCAATACTGCTTTGTTGAATCTTGTTATGAAAGATCAATTCGCCAGCCTTCCTAGTGAAGATGCCGCTACTCATCTGAATAGCTTCGTTGATTTATGTGATATGCAAAAGAAAAAGATGTCGATAGTGATGTCGTTAAATTGAAGCTATTTCCTTTTTAAGCTTAGAGATCGTGCTAAAGCGTGGTTTTCATCTTTGCCTAAAAATAGTATTGATTCCTGGAACAAGTGCAAAGATGCTTTTATCTCTAAGTATTTTCCTCCCGCTAAGATTATCTCTCTTAGGAACGATATTATGAATTTTAAGCAACTTGATCATGAACATGTTGCACAAGCTTGGGAGAGAATGAAATTAATGATACGTAATTGTCCTACTCATGGTTTGAACTTGTGGATGATTATACAAAAATTTTATGCCGGATTGAATTTTGCTTCTAGAAATATTTTAGATTCGGCCGTGGGAGGCACTTTTATGGAAATCACTCTAGGAGATTCTACTAAACTTCTAGATAATATTATGGTTAATTATTCTCAATGGCATACTGAAAGATCTACTAATAAAAAAGTGCATGCGATAGAAGAAATTAATGTTTTGAGTGGAAAGATGGATGAACTTATGAAATTATTTGCTACTAAGAGTGTTTCTTCTGGTCCTAATGATATGCCTTTGTCTACCTTGATTGAGAATAATAATGAATCTATGGATGTGAATTTTGTTGGTAGGAATAATTTTGGTAACAACGGCGTATAGAGGGAATTTTAATCCTAGGCCTTATCCTAGTAATCCTTCTAATAATTATGGAAATTCCTACAACAACTCTTATGGAAATTTTAATAAGATGCCCTCTGAATTTGAGAGTAGTGTTAAAGAGTTTATGAATTCACAAAAGAAATTTAATGCTTTGCTTGAGGAGAAATTGCTTAAAGTTGATGATTTGGCTAGGAATGTTGATAGAATTTCTCTTGAGGTTGATTCTTTAAAGCTTAGATCTGTTCCTCCTAAGCATGATATCAATGAGTCTCTCAAAGCTATGAGAATTTCCATTGATGAGTGCAAAGAAAGAACCGCTAGGATGCGTGCTTCCAAAGATGCCTTTATTAAAGCGTGTTCTTCCAATTCCTATGAAAATCAAGATGAAGATCTAAAAGTTATTGATGTGTCCCCCATTAAATCTTTGTTTTGCAATATGAATCTTGATGAAACTGAATATGATCTTCCCTTACCTAGAAGGCGTTCTAAGAATTCGGAGTTTTTAGATCTTGATGATGAAATTGATAAATGTGGGATTGAAAGAAATAAAAAACCTAGATGTTGTTAAACCCACTATATTGGATCTCAAGGAATTTAATTATGAAAATTGCTCTTTAATTGATTGTATTTCCTTGTTGCAATCCATGCTAAATTCTCCTCATGCTTATAGTCAAAATAAGGCCTTTACCGAACACATTGTTGATGCCTTGATGCAATCTTATGAAGAAAAAACTTGAGTTGAAAGTTTCTATCCCTAGAAAGCTCTATGATTAGTGGGAACATACTATTAAAATTAAAAATTATGAGTTACATGCCTTGTGTGATTTGGGTGCTAGTGTCTCTACTATTCCCAAAACTTTTGTGATTTGCTAGATTTCTGTGACTTTGATGATTGCTCTCTAAACTTGCATCTTGCGGATTCCACTATTAAAAAGCCTATTGGAAGAATTAATGATGTTCTTATTGTTGCAAATAGGAATTATGTGCCCGTAGATTTTATCGTTCTTGATATAGATTGCAATCCTTCATGTCCTATTATTCTTGGTAGACCTTTCCTTAGACCGATTGGTGCAATTATTGATATGAAGGAAGGGAATATTAGATTCCAATTTCCATTAAAGAAAGGCATGGAACACTTTCCTAGAAAGAAAATAAAATTACCATATTAATCTATTATGAGAGCCACTTATGGATTGCAATACCTAGATCTATCCTTGCTTTTATGCCTAGCTAGGGGCGTTAAACGATAGCGCTTGTTGGGAGGCATCCCAATTTTATTTTTTATTTTTTTGTTTTTGCTTCTGTTTAGGAATAAATAATCAATCTAGCCTCTGTTTAGATGTGGTTTTATGTTTTAATTAGTGTTTGTGCCAAGCTAGACCTATTGGATCTTCTTGGATGATAGTTATTTGATCTTGCTGTAATTTCCAGAAACTTTGCGCTCAGTGCCCGAATTATTAAAAATCACCAGAACGTGATAAAATACTGATTCCAATTGCTGCTGATCAATAAACAAATTGTATAGGTCTTCAAAGTTTGGTAGATATTTTGGAGTTCCAGAAGTTTGCGTTAGTTACAGATTACTACAGACTGTTCTGTTTTTGACAGATTCTAATTTGCGTGTGTTGTTTGCTTATTTTGATGAATCTATGGCTAGTAAAATAGTTTATAATCCATAGAGAAGTTGGAATAAAGTAGGTTTAACACCAATATAAATAAATAATGAGTTCATTACAGTATCTTAAAGTAGTCTTTTGTTTTCTTTCTCTTACGGAGCTCACGAGATTTCTATTGAGTTTTGTGTTGTGAAGTTTTCAAGTTTTGGGTAAATTCTTTTGATGGATTATGGAACAAGGAGTGGAAAGAGCCTAAGCTTGGGGATGCCCATGGCACCCCAAGATAATCCAAGGACACCAAAAGTCAAAGCTTGGGGATGCCCAGGAAGGCATCCCTCTTTAAATCTACTTCCATCGGTAATTTACTTGGAGCTATATTTTTATTCACCACATGATATGTGTTTTGCTTAGAGCGTCTTGTATTATTTGTGTCTTTGCTTGTTAGTTTACCACAATCATACTTGCTGTACACACCTTTTGATAGAGCCATACATAAATTGGAATTTGATAGAATACTCTATGTGCTTCACTTATATCTTTTGAGCTTGATAGTTTTGCTCATAGTGCTTCACTTATATCTTTTGAGCTTGATAGTTTTGCTCATAGTGCTTCACTTGTATCTTTTGAGCGTGATAATTTTTGCTCTAGTGCTTCACTTAGATCTTTTAGAGCACGGTGGTGGATTTTTTTAAAGAAACTATTGATCTCTCATGCTTCACTTAGATTATTTTGAGAGTCGTTAATAGCATGGTAATTTGCTTAATATTAATATACTTGGTATTCAAGATATGTGAAACTTTCTTTTGAGTGCGCTGAATACTAAGAAAAGTTTGATGCTTGATAATTGTTTTGAGATATGAAGATGGTGATATTAGAGTCATGCTAGTTGAGTAGTTGTGAATTTAAAGAATACTTGTGTTGAAGTTTGTGATTCTCGTAGCATGCACGTATGGTGAACCATTATGTGATGAACTTGGAGCATGATTTATTTATTGATTGTCTTCCTTATGAGTGGCGGTCGGGGACGAGCGATGGTCTTTTCCTACCAATCTATCCCCCTAGGAGCATGCGCGTAATACTTTGCTTTGATAACTTCTAGATTTTTGCAATAAGTATATGAGTTCTTTATGACTAATGTTGAGTCCATGGATTATACGCACTTTCCCCCATCCTTCCACCATTGCTAGCCTCTCTAATACCGCGCACTTTTCGCCGGTATCATACACCCACCATATATCTTCCTCAAAACAGCCACCATACCTACCTATCATGGCATTTCCATAGCCATTCCGAGATATATTGCCATGCAACTTTCCACCGTCCCGTTTATTATGACACACTCCATTATTGTCATATTGCTAGCATGATCATGTAGTTGACATCGTATTTGTGGCAAAGCCACCTTTCATAATTCTTTCATACATGTCACTCTTGAATCATTGCATATCCCGTACATCACGGAGGCATACATATAGAGTCATATTTTGTTCTAAGAATCGAGTTGTAATTGTTGAGTTGTAAGAAAAATAAAAGTGTGATGATCATCATTTTTAGAGCATTGTCCCAAGTGAGGAAAGGATGATGGAGACCATGATTCCCCCACAAGTCGGGATGGGACTCCGGACAAAAAAGAAAAAAAAGAAAAATGAAAAAAAAGAGGCCATAAAAAAGGAAAAGGCCCAAATAAAAAAAATGAGAGAAAAAGAGAGAAGGGACAATGTTACTATCCTTTAATATCACTCCGCATCAAAAATTCTCTTTTTATCATTTACCTTCTCGAGGACGAGCAGGAATTAAGCTTGGGGATGCCTGATACGTCTCCAACGTATCTATAATTTTTGATTGCTCCATGCTACTTTATCTACTGTTTTGGACTATATTGGGCTTTATTTTCCACTTTTATATTATTTTTGGGACTAACCTATGCCTCAGGAGGCCCAACCCGAAATTCTTTGTTTTTTGCCTATTTCAGGTGTTTGAAGAAAGCAGAATATCAAACGAGTCGAGCGGAATGAAACCCGGGAACGTGATTTTCTCACGAGCGTGATCCAGGAGACTTGGACCCTACTCCAAGAAATGTGAGGCGGTCACGAGGGTGGGGCGCACCCCTAGGCGCGCCCCCGCCTCGTCAGGCCCCTGTTGCTCCATCGACGTACTCGTTCCTCCTATATATACCTACGTACCCCAAACGATCAGAACAGGAGCCAAAAACCTAATTCCACCGCCGCAACTTCCTGTATCCACGAGATCCCATCTTGGGGGTTGTTTCGGAGCTCCGTCGGAGGGGGCATCCACCATGGAGGGCTTCTACATCATCACCATAGCCCATCCGATGAAGTGTGAGTAGTTTACTTCAGACCTTCGGGTCCATAGCTAGTAGCTAGATGGCTTCTTCTCTCTTTTTGGATCTCAATACAATGTTCTCCCCTCTCTCGTGGAGATCTATTCGATGTAATCTTCTTTTTTGTGGTGTGTTTGTTGAGACCGATGAATTGTGGGTTTATGATCCAGATTATCTATGAATAATATTTGAATCTTCTCTGAATTCTTTTATGTATGATTGGTTATCTTTGGAAGTCTCTTCGAATTATCCGTTGGTTTTGGCCAACTAGATTGGTAGTTCTTGCAATGGGAGAAGTGCTTAGCTTTGGGTTCAATCTTGCGGTGTCCTTACCCGATGTGAGAAAAGGGTTGCAAGGCACGTATTGTATTGTTGCCATCGAGGAAAACAAGATGGGGTATTTATCATATTGCATGAATTTATTCCTCTACATCATGTCATGTTGCTTAAGGCGTTACTCTGTTTTTAACTTAATACTCTAGATGCATGCTGGATAGCGGTCGATGAGTGGAGTAATAGTAGTAGATGGAGAATCGTTTCGGTCTACTTGTGTTGGACGTGATGTCTATATACATGATCATACCTAGATATACTCATAATTATGCTCAATTATGTCAATTGCTCAACAGTAATTTGTTTACCCACCGTAGAATACTTATGCTCTTGAGAGAAGCCACTTGTGAAACCTATGGCCCCCGGGTCTATTCTCATCATATCAATCTCCATCACTTTAATACTTGCTTTGTTTTTTACTTTGCCTTTTACTTTTTAATTTGCATCTCTATATCAAAAATACCAAAAATATTATCTATCATCTCTATCAGATCTCACTCTCGTAAGTGACCGTGAAGGGATTGACAACCCCTAATCGCGTTGGTTGCGAGGAGCTATCATTTTGTGCAGGTACGAGGGACTTGTGCGTGGCCTCCTACTGGATTGATACCTTGGTTCTCAATGTTGGATTTCGCTGAAATGGAGAGGATGATGCAGCAAAGTAGCGTAAGTATTTCCCTCAGTTTTTGAGAACCAAGGTATCAATCCAGTAGGAGGCCACGCACAAGTCCCTCGTACCTGCACAAAACGATAGCTACTCACAACCAATGCGATTAGGGATTGTCAATCCCTTCACGGTCACTTACGAGAGTGAGATCTGATAGAGATAATATTTTTGGTATTTTTGGTATAAAGATGCAAAGTGAAAAGTAGAACCAAAGTAAAAACAAAGCAAGTATAAAAGTGATGGAGATTGATATGATGAGAATAGACCTGGGGGCCATAGGTTTCACTAGTGGCTTATCCCAAGAGCATAAGTATTCTACGGTGGGTGAACAAATTACTATTGAGCAATTGACAGAATTGAGCATAGTTGTGAGTATATATAGGTATGATCATGTATATAGGCATCACGTCCGAGACAAGTAGATCAAAACGATTCTGCATCTACTACTATTACTCCACTCATCGACCGCTATCTAGCATGCATCTAGAGTATTAAGTTAAAAACAGAGTAACGCCTTAAGCAAGATGACATGATGTAGAGGAATAAATTCATGCAATATGATAAATACCCCATCTTGTTATCCTCGATGGCAACAATACAATACGTGCCTTGCAACCCTTTCTGTCACTGGTTAAGGACACCGCAAGATTGAACCCAAAGCCATGCACTTCTCCCATTGCAAGAACTACCAATCTAGATGGCCAAACCAAACGGATAATTCGAAGAGACTTGCAAAGATAACTCAATCATACATAAAAGAATTCAGAGAAGATTCAAATATTATTCATAGATAAGCTGGATCATAAACCCACAATTCATCGGTCTCAACAAACACACCGGAAAAAGAAGATTACATCGAATAGATCTCCACGAGAGAGGGAGAACATTGTATTGAGATCCAAAAAGAGAGAAGAAGCCATCTAGCTACTAGCTATGGACCCAAGGTCTCAAGTAAACTACTCACACTTCACCTGGAGAGGCTATGGTGTTGATGTAGAAGCCCTCCGTGGTGGATGCCCCCCATGGAGCTCCTAACAGGCCCCAAGATGGGATCGCGTGGATACAGTGAAGTTGCGGCGGTGGAATTAGGTTTTTGGCCCTGCTACTCGCTTGGTGCGTGAGGTATATATAGGAGGAAGGAGTACGTCAGTGGAGCATCAGGGGGCCCACGAGGCAGGGGGGTGCGCCCTAGGGGGGGGGCCCACCCTCATGACCGCCTCCGATGTTCCTTGGCGTAGGGTCCAAGTCTCCTGGATCACGTTCGGTGAGAAAATCACGTTTCCGAAGGTTTCATTCCATTTGGACTCCGTTTTATATTCTGTTTCTTCAAAATACGGAAAAAGGCAAAAAACAACAATTCTGGGCTGGGCCTCTGGTTAATAGGTTAGTCCCAAAAGTAATATAAAAGTGGAAAATAAATCCCATTATATTCCAAAACAATAGATAAAGTAGCATGGAGCAATAAAAAATTATTGATACGTTGGAGACGTATCAGCCACCACGCCGCAGCCCGGGCCCTCGTAAGTAAGGCCTTCCGTACAGGATTTTATTGGCCGACGGCCCGAGCAGACGCACAGGACTTGGTCCAACGCTGCGTTGGTTGCCAGCTCTTTGCAAACGAATGCCTTATGCCAGCCGTCGCCCTACTAACAATCCCCATTACGGCCTTTTGCGGTGCAGGGCTTGACATGGTTGGACCCCTTAAGGGGGAACCCATAAGAAAAATACTTCGGGTAATGGTGGATATATTCACCAAATGGATAGAAGCCAAACCTATTAAAACGGCCGAATCCAGACTAGTGATAGACTTTATATCCGGGGTTGTACACCGTTATGGTGCCCCCCACATCATCATCACTGACAACGGCACGAACTTCACTGCCGACGAGGTGAAACTATGGTGCAGCAACATGGGCATCAAGCTGGATTATGCTTCTGTCTATCATCCACAAACTAACGGTCAAGTCGAACGAGCAAATGGTCTTATCATGAGCGGCATCAAACCCAGATTAGTGCGGTCCTTAAAGGAATCTAACACGCACTTGTTAGAGGAGCTCGACTCCATACTTTGGGGGCCAAATCACACTACCGGATACACACCGTTCTTTATGGTGTACGGCGCAGAGGCGGTTTGCCCTGCGACATAATTCATGACTCACCTCGAGTGCGCATGTATGAAGAGAGAGAGGCCAAGCTCGATCGGCAGGACAGTTTGGACGCCCTCGAGGAGGAGCGTGACGTGGCAAAAGCTCGTTCCGCATTCTACCAGCAACAGGCTAGAAGATACCAAAGCAGAGAAGTACGGGCCAAAACCTATAACGTTGGCGAACTCGTTCTACGCCTACCGGATAAGGAAAAGGACAAGCTCAAGACCAAATGGGAGGGTCCCTTCATTATTGACCAGGTCTTAACCAGTGGAGCGTACCGTCTGCGGGATGCATCGGACAACCGCCTCGAGCCAAATCCATGGAACGCAGCTAGACTCCAAAGATTCTATGCCTAGTGCCGGACTCCGTGTTCGTCTCCTTACCTCTGTCAAATTTTTATACATTCGTTATCTGTCTTTTATTTCTTTCTTTCTTCCCCTTTTCTTTCAAGGCCTTGAAGGGCTAAAATGTGTTTTGACTACACAATCTTGATGCGCCAGCTGCGCTCGTTATACCTGGGGGCTTCCTATATATAAGCTTAAATATTTTATGGGCTTCATGCCCCGCACATGTGTTATTCTTCCGCATGTACCTTTTTTTTGCCACTATATGCATCGATATGACTTAAGTTTTGGCCAAGCTGGGTTTCCTGGCTCTTGTATTTATGCCCTACGTTCCGTTAATTGGCTAGGGCATAAGGGGAGCACCTCTGCGATTATTCCGCCGGGTAAGCGGATGTGTACCTCAGGTAGGTGAAGCCGAAAGCTAGCGTTCTTAAGGGAATATCCGGTCGGTGAATAAAAGATGACTTTTATTTTTCCACTTGCCCCCAGATGTTTTTGCCTGCGTCTCTTCTCGCAGTTCGGACATGCACATTAGGGCATGCGTACCCATGGAAAGGAACCCTTAACGGAACTATTCTCCCTGGAAGATGTTTCTTACTACCCATGTAATATAACATAACTAGTTGGGTACTTGTCTGTTCAAGCACTTATGACCCCTAAGCCTGGTTTCCACGCATACCCCGGTTTTTACATAACTGAGCTGGTATTCGGATACACTCCGGACTATCGGGTCCAGAGGTTGAAGTGAAAAGGTCTGCCATGAAAAATGATATACAATCCGGCTAGAGACATTCTACATGTCATTCAAATTACATAGTCACTTAGACTGACTAAATTCTTCTTCTATGCCATCCAACAGGCTGTATAGCCTACAATCCTATTGGGAATACTTGGCGGCTAACTCTACTTGGTGATACACCAAACTGACAGGGATTTCTTTCCCATCGGGCCCCACAGGTCCGACCTCGGCCATGTGGTTTGGGTCAGCCTTGGTATACCGCGTCTTCACCATGGCCCAGGCTTCCCTGGCACCTTGACGGCAGGCCGATACCTTCCATAATCGGAAGCGCCGCCGCGCTCCCTTGAGCTTCTCTGCAAGTCCTCCAAGGCCTTCGGCCAGGGAGACGGATGGCCACAAGGTCTGGGCAATACCTTGCATCACATGCCGAACTTGTTCGTGCAGTCGTGAGAGCTCTGGTAGAAGATCACCCACAGACCCGGGCATCTCGTTCGCGGGACGACCTGTCAGCATACCTTTAGACATAACTCTGTTAGTTGGCTTCCTCGCCGAACTCTTTTTGAAGTTCGTTCAAGCACTTACTAAAAATGCCGCGTCGAAGCCGCTTGTTCTCCTTCACGGAGTCCGACAGCTGGGCGCGAACATCCTTTAGTTTCATGCTCAGTTGGGTATTGGCATCTTGGAGATCGTTTTTCTCCTGCCTAACCTTTGTAAGCACGCGCTCGCCAGCCTTTAGCCACCGTATGACATGTTGCTCATTCGGATTCACTCCGGCGTCATCTGCAATATTTATTGTCAGAATTGCATGCATGCTGCATCCTATATGGTACCTGTCATTCTTTAAAGGTGTGTTACAGACGGGCCTTCTCGGACTCCTTCAATGCGGCCATCATGCGGCCCATAGCTGGGCCTTGCACTCTTCCACTCTTGGGACAATTGGGTATTCTTCTCCGAAGAACTCAAGACAGATAATGATCCTTAAATCAGTTGTGCCAACTGTTTCAAGTCTCGGGGCTCTTGATATATATATAATCATCGAATTTTCTTACCCGTATATCCTTTACATACTGGTCCATGGCTCTGGCAAGACCATTTTGAGCAGCACGGATGTACGCGTCTCCCGAATTGAAGGCATCAAACGCCTCTTGGGAGAAACAAGTGTCATGGAGTACGGCCTGGCGGCGCCTGTGATTCATGGCGCTCTCCACTTCAGAATTTGTAGTGGAGATTTTATCGGCATCCTCTGTAGGAGGAACTTCCGACGCGTGCCCCGCCTCCGTGTCCGACCCTTGAGCCCGACTAGTGGAGGCGTGATCAGCAACTTCTCCGGATATAGTCCGGCGAGTATTTTCCCTTCTGGGAAACATGGGTGTTATTATGTTTTCAGAAACAAACCCACGGAGCGAGGTTTTATATCATACCTCCGCGCCGGCATCTCAGCCTGAACCGCTTTTCTTTTCAGCCTGCCTGGCCTCGGTACCCCTTGCTGGCAACTCGCCACGGGCTCGGCATGGCGTCCAGAGGACCTTCCCTGTAAGACACCGTGCGAATCTGAGAAGGTAAGGTGCGTGGAAAGGGATACTTCTCAAAGGTTGGGCCCTGGTCTCACTTACCAACGAGGCAGGGAGTAGCCCCGGATAGTCGGCTGTAATAGCCACCATGGCCTCATCACGGCTTAATTGATAAAATATCCTATCGATTAGCTCCACGAATAAGTCCGGATCCTCTTGAAGGCCGGGGTCGAGGGGCCGTTCAGGTTCCTCGGGTTGTGGAGGTGGGCTATTTATCTCCCTTACTGCCTTACACAGCTCCTGCGGTGAACGGGAAAGATAAGACATTTATTGTGGAAAATGCGGAAGGGAAGGGCATGAAAAGTGGCAGCTTACCCAGCTTGGAGGATTGTACATGGAGAATCCGTCCCGCGGTTTGATGCGGAGGAACTCCTCTTCCTCTTCCTTGTACAGACTGGACAAATTTTTTGCCAGAGTGGCAACGGAGTCCGGTCCCTTACGCCGCAGCGGGTGGCATCGTCTTCCCCGTTAAAGTCCCACATTGGGCGGCCTCGGTATTGAAGCGGCTGCATCCCTCGCATAACGCATATTGACATAACTTCGCTTGTAGTCAGTCCTGATAGAGCCAGCACCTTTATCCGGCTCATCAGGTAAGAAACGTCCCTATCATCTTCCTCCTGAGGGCTCCTTGGTCACCAACTTAGGCGTTTCTTCAAAGGAACATTATTAAACTCAGGAAGGCCGATCCGAATAGGATCCGGAAGAGGGACGTCCTCTATATATAACCACTCTGAAAGCCAGTCTTCGGATGCCTTCTTCGGGGTGCCGGACAGGTATCCGGTCCCGGCGATGTGCCATATTTCGGCTCCGCCCACTTGAAACAGTGACCCCTCCTTTGTACGGGGTACGAGGCAGAATAGCCTCTTCCATAGCTCGAAGTGAGCTTCGCAGCCCAGAAATAGTTTGCAAAGAGCGACATAGCCAACAATGTGCAATATGGAGGCAGGAGTGAAATTATGCAGCTGGAGGCCGTAGAACTCCTGGAGCCCGCGGAGGAACGGGTGAATTGGAAATCCTAGTCCCCTTAATAAATAAGGGACAAGGCATACCTGTTCCCCTTTGGAGGGATTGGGGAAGCTCTCTGCTTGTTCTCCGCCATTATAGGTGGCAAGCCCGGCTCGAGCAGGGGACCATATCTGTTGGGGAGAAATCCACGGTCTATAGCCTCACTAGTTGGCTATGCGGGACGGAACACTTCTTCCAATCACCGGGCTTAGGGCTACAGGGGCGAGAGGAGGAGCTGCGGCGACTGGCCATGTTGGAATGGATTTTTTCCAGCGTGCTCGATGGATACTCATTTGTGGGAGGATGGTATGATATGGATGTGTGAATCCCCATCTCTTTAATAGGCGATTTGCCTACATGGCTAGGGTGGCAATTGTAAAAATGCTGACTTCTCGCATTCGCTTTCGTCGTGTGGAGGATCTCCATTATTAGGCGCGAAGCCAAGGAGTGCAACATTTATGGGAAGCGGACACTATTCAAACAAGTATTCAGAATTTGGAGAAGAACCCGCCTTTGCAATGTCAAGACAATCTGCGCCGGACTCATCGTCATTGAAGCCTGGTTCGGGGCTACCGAGGAGTCTGGATTAGGGGGTATCCGGACAGCCGGACTATATCCTTTGGCCGGACTGTTGGACTATGAAGATACAAGATTGAAGACTTCGTCTCGTGTCTGGATGGGACTCTCTTGGCGTGGAAGGCATGCTTGGTGATATGGATATGTAGATCTCCTTCCGTTGTAACCGACTCTGTGTAACCCTAGCCCCCTCTGGTGTCTATATAAACCGGAGGGTTTAGTCCGTAGGACAACAACAATCATACCATAGTCTAGCTTCTAGGGTTTAGCCTCTACGATCTCGTGGTAGATCAACTCTTGTAATACTCATATTCATCAAGATCAATCAAGCAGGAAGTAGGGTATTACCTCCATAGAGAGGGCCCGAACCTGGGTAAACATCGTGTCCCTTGCCTCCTGTTACCATCCGCCTTAGACGCACAGTTCGGGACCCCCTACCCGAGATCCTCCAGTTTTGACACCGACAGGGGGGGTCAATCAAAAAATGTAACATATGCAATGTGTGTGAAATAGAGTCCTGGATATAACATATATATAGAGGGGGCGATCCACGAGAAGAGAGTGGAGGTATCATCGGCTTGAGGTGTCCATAGAATCGAAAAAGGGATGATGTGTGTGTGTGTGTCTTGTGTATGTCGATAAAGAGTGCCATTGAATTTGTGTGTGCCCACGTCAAAGATATAGAGTGGCTGGTCTCTTTGGAACATGAGAGGGGACATGTGCAGTTTGTCTGTGGCATGGATACGCACTGAGCGCCGACTATCGGTGTGTGGTGGGGAAGAGGAGGCCCAATTAACTATAGAGGTACAATGGCTGGTATATGTGTGGAGGAGGAGAGAGGCCTACCTCATGTATTAAGGAGATCGATCGCCTCATGTATTAAGGGAGATCGATCGGCATCCATGCATATGTGCAGGAGAGGAATAAGTTTGGGAGAGAGACAAAGCTAGAGTGTTGGAGGGGGTGGTAGTGGAGTTGCTTCTAACAAATGGTGGATAGGCTTGCTAGACAAACGGAGGGCACGCCTGCAATATCAATAAGAGAGGAGATGGCTACTTGTTGTCTGCGTGCGTGCGTGTGAGAGATGGGTCAGAGGCATGCACGAATGATGAGGGGGGACGATGTGGCTGTGGTAAGCAGACATAACTACATAGGAATATCAATCACCCTTTGTTAGAGAAAGGAGAGACATAACTTGTGAGGTACATCGATCGATTGGGGGGGGGGGTAGTTAAAGTCGATCTAGGTATATGTTGGGAGATTGATCGGTATACATGCATGCGTGTGTTAGAAGCAAATGAGGCACGAGGAGAAGGATAGAGAGAGAGGGATGCATGTAGGAGGTGGTACGAGAGGCATACTATATTGAGCGGGGAGGAGTGTGCGATGCACGAGAACGATGAAAAGAGTGGTGGGAGTGAGGCATGGCGGTGACAAGAGAAGAGGGAAGCTTGTGTTTGTGCTTGGCACACCTGGCTAGAGAGGCATATCGATCGATGTGTACTGTAAAGAAGGAGCTGGGGGGCCTACACACACCGTGGGTGAACGACCTAAAGTGAAACGACGAATTTGCGTGATGGAGCTAGATAATGCTGAGGGAGGGTGAGAGGGATGCGGGCGTGTGCATGCACAAGAGAAAGTTAGTGCTAGCTACAAAGATAAGAGGGTTGTGTGGGTGTAAAAGACGAATAGAGATCATATATACTTCATTATAAAAAGCGAATTCGGATATTTGAAGAATTTATCATAGTGTTTTAAACCAACGCATGTGTGAATGTATATAACGGTGATACACATGGTGTGTTTATGAACATGTTATACTACATTTAATATATTTTATCTCTACTCTTATAAAAAACAGAGTTGTTGATGATGGTGTGCCTGCCATCCTGCATTATAGGCCGTCCGATTTATATCTGGCAGATAGCAAGGAAACTGTAATGGTTGAAGTTGGCAACAATCATGATTGTAGATTCTTATTGAAATAGAGAAACAAATTCAAATTTAGTTTGAATTGCAGCGGTAGTATAGAAATTTGGAATGCACTAAAATGTTGGTATGAGTAGGTTACATGCATTATACAACAAGCGAAAAAATTTAATCGGACATAACATGGATTCATACTCCCCCCTTCCATCTATATAGGGCGTAATGAGATTTTTAAGACCGCCTTTGACTATTGACAAGATTAATAGTACATGACATGCACAATGTGAAAATTATATCATTGAAAGAACCTTTCACAGACGAAGTTAACGGTGTGCTTTGTGTAAGTTGCATGTCATATATCATTGCTCTAAAATTTGGTCAAAGTTAGCATAAAAAAACGAATGAGGCCCTATATAGATGGACGGAGGGAGTAGCTTTGAATAGCATTTGCATAGTAAAACGGGGCAAGACTCTCTCTTTGTGTGGTGTGAATCATTTTATTTTTTTGTTTTCTTTTTGGTTGAGGGAAGTGCGAATTGATTTGATGCATTACAAGTACAATATTACTACACGTTAGGCTTGTCCTAAAATTCAACCCGCCTCTTGTTATATCCGAAAATTCAGATATCGTGCTCCCAAAACTGGCGCCTTCACAACCCGCGCCTTGCTATCCCGAAATTACAACGCGAAAACTCCCTCCATGCCAAATCCCGACACGTGAAATCCCCTTCTAACCCTGAGCGAAAGGGCCGCTTAGTTCAAATCGGTGGGGGTACTTTTGTAACACACCCTACATTTTGGACAAGCGCGTCCCTAAGTCATGCTTCACCCCTCCCATCGCCCCCTTTTCGCCATTGGAAATCCCAGGCCGCCATAACCTCTCCGCTCCAGCCGCGAAACCCCACCCTCCTCCGTCCGCCACGTCACCGCTGCCCAGCCGGAGCCTCTTCCCCGACGACGTCGTCCACCGCAACAGCTCGATGTCCCTCGTCCACCTCCCCGGATGAGGATCCGTCGTCCATCTCGCCGTCCCGCCGGTTCAGCTGCCCCGTCCTCCACCTCCAAGGAGCTGCTCCGACGATCGCCTCGTCTATCGCGGCTGCTCCATCCCCACAGTGCCGCCTTAACCTGCTCCACCGGAACCGCAGCATCCTCACTGACTCCTCGGACGAAGCCGAGGCCTACTCAGCGCCACCAAAGAGGTTGTATACTCATCGCATCGCACCTTCTCCTTAACTCGACCTCCCGCCGACGGTGCTCCATCCCGCACCCCCATGGAGCGGCTACCTTGAAGCCGGCGCGCTGGCGACATCTCCACGGGCTCTCCCCAAAGGCGAGGCCCCTTCGACGGCGGGGCCCATACCAGCCGGATCTACTACTGCTGCTCCGGCTCTCGCTTTCGCTCGCTTCGCCTGCTTCTTTGCTCCGGCTCTCGCCGATCGCTCGCTTCGCCCATATTCTTTGCTGCTCTCCCCCTCGCTTTCGTCTTCTTTCTGCTCTGATTAAGCCACACTTGATCATTGAATCAACTTTTGGGTAAGTCGATTTTCAGGGGTTGGGGGGCTCGCGGAGTTAAGGAAGAACCACTGCAGCAGGACGGGGCTCATGGGAGAGGTACCCCACTATCTATCTTAGGGTTCAGGGTGGGGGCGGGGGGCCTAGAGGGCTGGCCGGGGCGGCGGTGGCGAGTTGTTTCAGGGCGGCGAGGCGGCGTTGGGGCCGGCGGTTCGGCCGGTGGTGGCTGGCGGCTCAGGGGGGTGCAGGTTGAAGATGAACTGCAGGCCCTCCCTAAACTACATGTCAAGTGCCTCTCTGCTACCATTGCGTTCAGTTTAAAGAGTATTCAGATTCCACAATAAATTTCAGTTTCGATTAAGTTCGAGTCAACAGTTTTTACCTCATCTGTTGTAGTCAGGTGGTTTTTGGTGATGTTAATTTTACATCCATTTTACATCATCTATTGGAGATGCTATTAGAATCCCACTTGAGATTGACGATGTCTGTCTTGTGCTGCTTCAGCCTTGAAGTCTTACGGCTCACCAGAGCTGCTCCAACGACAAAACGATCCATCACAACAGGCAAAGGCTCTGGACGCCGCTTCTCTGATTCCTCGAGATCTTCCTCCACACCTCCGACAGCCACCTCTGCCTCAATCGCTTCTGCGACCAACCCAATGATGCTGAGGTCGACACGGCTACGGCAAAGAGGTTGTACACTTGTTGCATCACTTATTACTATACATTCACGTCGATCCATTAGGGCTATTTTGGTTCAACGGAAAAACGTCGATCCACTAGTTGTTACCATCACTCTAAATTTCTGCATGCTCTCCTTACATAATCTCACCATATTTTTTCGTATGCATGTCAGATATTGTACACAGTCATGCTGAACATGTAGAGAAAAAGAGAAGAGTTTTGCGCGGCAATACAATGTCATGCAGCTCCATGGTGGGTTCAATGGCAAACCCTCCCCACCCCTCTCCAGATTGTAATCCAGAGGAAGATATCTATTCTGAGGAGGATTCAGATGCCACTGACCACTCCTATTTACCCCCCAAGGTGTTTGCTCTACCTTGGCATGATGATGTTAGTCATATCATGCATATGTTGCCTTGCAGTGCCTACTTTTGACATCATATATGTCATCTGCTTAGTTTAGACATGTTCTGTAATGCCACCTGTCTAGTTTCTATATCATATATGGGAATTATGCAGTCTCATGTATTTTAGCCAGCCATAATATATGTGAAATGTGCAATGCCATCCTGTTTAACCAGACATCATATATTTGAATGATATCTTGCCCATCCTTTTCTTCATTACATTTCCATTTGTCGACAATGTTTGTATATTAAACTACTCTTCCCATGAATTAGCCATTTCGGCGGCAGATGGAAAAATGGAGTGAAAACAAGGCCTTGAGTAGACAGTGCTACACTGTCAAGCGAGATCTCTTGTTGGGTCCCGATAGCTCCTCAGAGATGGATTCAGAGACAGATGACCAATCCTATTCCCCCACTAAGGTGTATGATCTAACTTGGCACTGTTATACTGCTCATATCATGCATACGGTGTCTTGCATTGCATAGTTTAGACATCATATACACAATATTCAACACCATGTTGTTAGTTCAGACATCATATCAAATGCCCTTTGTTTAGCATATATATCACATATGTGAATTAAATGATGCTATCATGATTACTTAGATAACATGTAGGTGAATTATGTCATGCGATCCTGTTTAGTTATTCATCATATCTTTGAATTATGTTATGCTATGCTATCCAGTTTAGATAGACATCATATATGTGAAATTATGTCATGCTATCCGTTTTAGTTAAACAATATACATGTCAACTATTTCATGCCCTCTTTTTCCACACTATCTATTGCATCTGTTTCTCATACAATTTCTGTACATTCAACTATGTTTCCTGCTTTATCAGCCATTTGAATTGGAGCGGGTGATGCCAGATATCTAGCGGAATAAAAACACGGTCTTCAATAAAACAGTGCTACCTCTTGGTGGAGATAGCACCCGGTTGTACATGCACAAGAACCAGCCCTACCACACATAACCCAAACTCGCAGATTGTACCCCTCTGCGATGGACAGAGAACCAGCTTCACCCAATCTAACCCCAACCCTAGCCGATAGTAACCCAGTTCCTATTGACACATCACCATCTCCACCACAGTAGCTCCCAAACAAGAGCAGTTAGTAAGGCAGCTCCGGTGCCCAAAGGGCCAATACTATCACGGCGAACCCCAACTCCACCCGGTTAGTACGCATATTCCTGTGGAGGAAGCACAACCAGCCAGTCGTAGTTTAGCATCTATTGCATTTGATGTTGTTAAATCATATGTGTGTATCTTCCCATCTTGGAAATATTATACTGAAGATGAAGGAAATTGCCAGTTGCAGGTGTTTGTCCAGGAGTTATGTGTAAGTAATGTTATTCATGGCAATTACTTTGCTTCGTCCCATACATCCTACCTCCATGATGGTTATAATACATCAATTTTTTCCCATTTTTATCTATAGAGAAGGACCGATTTGAAAACTTAGGATGAGGTAACCTATGCTAATACCTCTGCTATCTTCAAGAATGCTTGGTGGCAGTATCGGAATTACGTGAAGAAAACGTACTTCACTGGCAAAGAAACTCATCAAATTTCCTTACGTTCTCTTGAGACACATTTACTGGACGATGACTGGGAACGCCTTGTTCTGTACTGGTCCTGAACCAAGAATATGGTAAGGTCTATGAGCTCATTTTCTATTTTAAGTATTTTATTCTTGTGTCTTACTGTACTCTGTTCATGTAGAACAAGTGCCTAAACCTGAAGAACAACTGTTCTAATTTAAGATTCCATTGCTATCATAGTTCAAAAAAGCGCTAGGCGTTAATTGTGCGTTTTGCCACCGCCTTGCGCTTTATTGACCAAAGAGCATGCTTATGCGCAGTTATGCACAGATTATGCATAGTTATACGCAATGCATTTTGCCAACGCCTAGAGCCAGGCGCGCTTAAGCGCTCGCTTAGGCGCGCCTTTTTTAACTATGATTGCTTTGCTCTTGTATCACTGTATTTACTCATACAAACTTATTTTTAAATTGAAGGATCCAATTGAAACTCCGATGGCACAGTAGGTATGTTCACGCATGTTTCTTTAACAGGTTTGCTCTTATCAATTGCTTTGTTGATTTCAATTTCAATTGTGTATACAATTGACTTTCATATCATGCACATTACTAGCATCACAACAGAGCCAATAGTGTTGTTGTACATGTAGACCCGTGGTACCCATCTGAAATCTTGTTGTGCCATGTAGTTTCCCACGCTTCGTATTCTTTCACTTCTGCTTTGTCTTGAACTGATATGATTTGAACTGTGTCTCTATTTTGATTTGGCAAGACAATGTAGTGACCATAGGACATAGATATATGTTTGTTTGATGCTTTTATTATGTACTAGTACTTGGCAATAGAAGACTTGGTAGTTTAATCATGTCCACCTTACTAATGAACTGGTTCACGAAATGAGTTTCATATACTAGTACATGCTAAACTTGTTATGTGTCCGCTTGTTTCTTCTTTTAGAATGTCGACGAATATTGGGAAGAGTGCCTTATTAAGCAATGGTAAAGGAAGTAATGCGTATAAGGTTCAGGATAGTGACACATCCTTGTTGGTCTCCAACAAAGCTGATAAAACAGCTAAGGAAGACTATCTTGAAGACAATGAGACAACCCCAAAGTCCTGTCTTGGTTTAGTGTTCGAAAGCATCGGCCACTACCGCTTGCACAAGCTATTCAAACTCTTTATGCGAATCAGTTCGGTTTCTTGAGTCTCAACTACAAGCTAAAAGACATCGATCAGCTATGCTGCGACAAGAAGCGGAAGGATCATGGAAGTCTGGAGCATTCAGATGCATACTTTCCGGTGCAACAAAGAAGCGTTGGAGGATTTTAGCGTAAACAGACAAAGCTAATCAGCTTGCTAAGCTTATTGCCCGACATGGTGGATACCGAGGATAATGTTTCTTGAGCTCTTAAAGTTGTTTGATTATGCTCTTGTTTTGTCGCGTTTATTTGCACCGGTGGCCAATTTTGACGACCGATGTATGTAATATGTCGCTTTGTTCCCTATATTTGCAATCGGTGGCGAACTTTGATGCCCAGTGGATGTAATATGTGTAATAGCAGTAATAGGCTAGCGTTAATTGCTTGCTTATTTATTTCCTTATTGTCTTGTTTAGTTGTTTGCTTGTAGTCACTGCAGTTCTTTTTCTGTGTTTTTCTAGTGGCCACAATAGCCTATTTTTGGTAATTGGGCCAAAATAATCATGGCAACACACCTAATCGTTGTAACCATGGGCCTCCTGCAGTCAGTATGATCCATGGGCCTTCGTCCGGCCGTAGGATCCATTGGCCTTCTATACGGGCCGTAGGATCCATCGGCGTTCTATACGGGCCTTAGGGTCCATGGGCCTTCTACGGGCCGTAGGGTCCATGGGCCTTCTACGGGCCGTACGATCCATGGGCCTTCTACGGGCCGTACTATCCATGGGCCTCATACAGGCCGTAGGATCCATGGGCCTTCTACGGGGCGTATCATCATTTCGCCAATCATGGGCCGTACTATTCATGGACCATAACGGGACGTTAATAGGCCGTATTTGATAACTCTATGAAAACAGCCCAACGGTTTTTTTACATGAAAATGGCCCAACGTATTAACGGTCCGCAAACGGGCCGACTGTAACGACGGGCTGAATTTGGCCCACAAGCAGAAAAATGACAATGGGTGTATGTAACCGAATCCGCAAATGAGCCCAAGAATCAATGGGCCTTGAGAAGGCCGGAAGATAACTTGGGCTGGAAACGGCCCAATGGAATAACGAGCCGTTAATGGGTATAAAGTGATACACTGTTCATTACGGGCCAGTTTCACCACGGGCCGTTAATGGGCCAAGAGTTACAAAGGTCCTCAGATGGGCCGAAAGAAGTCATGGGCCACACATGGGCCACACATGGGCCGGAAGTTAAAACAGGCTGAATCATATGGGACGGCCCAGATGACGCTACTGGGCCTAATTCGGGTAGGGCGTAACGAGCCCTAGGTTAGCGGGCTGTAAATGGGCTATATGCGAACAGGCCGTTAACAGGCTTTCCGTGGGCTGGGCCGCCACCTTTTGACCAAGTCAAACGGGCCGGCCTTTTCACAGGAATGGGCCTCTGTTGGGCCGTGCCATGTGTCGCCATATCATAGGCGACTTCAGTCCAATGAACGGATGACATCTGTCCCAACGGTGAGCCGACACGTGTTTCCTCTAGCCAATGATGATTTTACACGTGGAAAATCCCCATTGGTCAGGGCTGTTAACGGGTTATCGGATCCAAAACCCGACCCGATAGCTTAACGGCATTCCGTTACGGTGGATGCCACGTGTCGGTCACCCTTGACGAAAGCACTTCTGTGATGCGTGATTTATCGTCATGGAAGTGGACACTTCCGTGATGATAATTTTGGTAATGTCATCGAACACTTCTACGACAGCACATGTATGACTATCTTGATTCTGTCATAAATTTGTCATGGATGTACATGCATGACAAAAAAATGCGACCTACTGTGACAAACACGTATCATCACGGAAGTGTATTTTTTTGTAGTGCAACTAGTCATTGAAATCTTCCATCTGAGCAAATGGCCGTGAGTTACCTCCCACTTGATCAGTTTGAAAAAGAGCCTCATTATAATCACCGGCACATATCCATGGCAAATTGTCGTGAGCTCTTAAGTACCTAATAGCATCCCATGACTTCTTGCGGAGTTCTATTTTTGGCTCCCTGTAGAATCCAGTGGATATACAGGTTTTGCCCTCCCATATCATTTCAGCATCTATAAAATATTGGCACCACGGCCGAACAGTAATCGTAACGCTTTCTCTCCATCATAGCGCCAAACCTCCACTCAGACCCTCACAATCCACAACCACACCACTTTTGAAACCTAGACTCCACTAACCTTTTCATCGCTCCCGCCTTGTTTTTTGTTTCACACAAAAATACCACCACTGGGTTGTATGATCGTATCAGATCCCTTAATTCACCAACCGTCGAGTCCAACCCCGGTCCTCGACAGTTCCAGGCAAGAAGATTCATGGCGTCCGGCGGCCCCGCTCCTCGGGGTTTGCCGATGTGTCGTGATTACCAGAGATACGGTCAAACACTGTAGACGTCTTTCGTCTCGTATTACGAATGAACATATCATTTGAAGTTTGTTTGTCTAGATCATCTTTGGCTACCCAGTATTGCCTCGATCCCCTCTTGCGGCCCCCATGTTCAAACCTATTCTGAGGCCTTTGCAAATAAACTTCCCTGTATTCCTGCCTTGGATTTTTGACATTCGTTCCCTTCTTCCTCCCTTCCCTACTTTCCCCTTTTGCACCATATCTAGATGCCTCGGCCCTCCTGTAATCATCTCGGTATTGCATGTTGTACTCCTATCTCCCATCCCTCTCCCATTCTCTTGAGCTGCTACCATATCGCCGTTGCTGATGTTCGTGCAGTCTATTCCTCAATTGGATCATCATAGCGTACTATTTCCTTTAAATGGCTATTCACCTCACCCTTGTCATGCATTGCTCCGATGGCAATGCGCAGATCAGCTGACTTGGTAAAATCTGCTTGTAAATTACATTTTGCTGGGAAATCTATTTCCGTTGTTCGGACGTCTCCGGTCGCTGTCGCCGGTCCGTCCACTTCCCCAACTATTATTGCTTCTCAACGATGGTCTAGATGACCCCTCTTTAGCATTGCTGTTCTTCCCAGAAGACGCTCTAAGCCAGCCTCCCCGCTACGACGTTGAGTCCAACGGCGGGTCACAGATACCTCCAACATGCACAAGCCGCCCACACTCAAAGCAGAAGTGGGTATTTTTTCATAATGGAAGTCGAACCAGGTTCTTGTTTTGTCATTCTTTAAGGTCTTGAGATAAAAACCTCTTACCAGTGGTTCAAAGACCGAAATTTTTGCCTTGAATCTGAGATTGGTGCCCCTAGCAACTCCATCTTTATCAGCGTCAACTTTCACAATGGAACCAAGCCAGTTGGCCAGGGCCTTACCAAAGTTTACTGTCCTTCTATAAGGGGGTAGATCGTCCAGTTGGACCCAAACATCCACTGTATCAAAGACCATCTCTGACGGCCTTTTGTTTCCCTCATACTCCTTGAGAATGAGGACGCTAAAATCATATTGCCATGGACCATTATTCATTGCGTGTTTCCAATCCCCCTCGCTACCAAAGTGCACCTCAAAAACGTTTGAACCCAAATCTCTTAACCGGGCCTCTCTATGCAATCCCCAAGCTCTCTGGGTCATTATTTTTAATACGTTCTTGATCATCGGTCTCTTTGAACAAACCTTGCCTACCGCAGACCACCTTGAGTTCTTTGGGACTAACTCTTCTGGTTCATAAAAAATCAGACCCTCTGCTTCCTTATCCATCAGAACCATGGCACCCATCCTAGCCGGAAGACTCGACGTTGGGTCCGGAGTTTTGCATACAGTCGGGGATCTTGAAGATCCCCTACTCGCTGTTCCTCCACCCTTGCTCATCGGCGTGGTTGCCTCTCCCTCCACATCAGCATCTACTTTCTTGCCTTTTCCTGTCGTCGCTCCCGGCGCCGTCGCGGGGTCGCAGGTCTCCTATGGTTCGCCGATCCTGATGCCGCCAACATGGGGTTTGAAGCAAACGCGGCCTTCTTCTCGATCAGCAGTCCCCCCATCCTCCCAGAAGATGGGTTTGGCTTCTTTGGTGTAGCCGCCGCCGCCAGCGGAGATGCCATCTTCTCGTTCGCCATCGTCGTCTTTTTAGATGTTTTCTCCGCCATTAGCACCACCCCTAGCGGAAGAGAAATGCCGTCAGTCAGAGTCCAGGGCTGCACCATCACCTCCCCAGCCTCTACCGCAAATCACACGCACCCCCGCAGTGAAAACCCTAACCCTAGCACAGGAGCGCAATCGCCATGCAATCGCCTCCTATTGCCTTAGCGCTTTCCTGCGTTGTGGACCCTATTCACGGGAGTCCATACGTAATTCTATTAAATGGGAACTTGATCACTCTAAACAGACTATTATTTCGGCAGGGGCTATAAATGAGAATGGACGTTTGCCTCTCGGCCACCATGGAGGCCTTTAAAAAAATCAAAATTAAAACTTTTCGGTTTCAAAAAAATCTAAAAAAATTTGTGCAAGTAAATAAGGATGTTATGTGTACGTGTGTAAAATTTCAGGATGAAATACGTTGAAATGCGACATGTACTAAAAAGGCAAATTCATGGCCTGGGAAGATGAATAGTATCATGTCTTAAAAAGCCCCAGATTTGTCTTTTTGCACAGCTCTCGTTTCAACGTATTTTGTCGTGAAAATTTACACACATGTGTGTTATGCCTCCATGTATATCTTTAATTTTTTCAGAATTTTTGAAACATAGAAAATATAAAATTTTATGAATTTTGAAATTTTTTCAAAGCCGAGCTCCATGGAGCTCGGCCTCCAATGGAAATATTTGGCTATAAATAGACTACTAAGAGCAAGTATAATAAGATGACATAGGCGAGCTGTAAGACTTTAAATAATATATTTTTACTTAGTTGGATGAGGGAGAAGAGGTGACAGAAGAGAAATGGGTTGTAGCACGGGCTCCAAAAATCCATGTGAGAGTTGCTTAAAAAATCCATGTGAGACTGTATGATGGGTCATGTGATAAAAGAAAATACTCCCTCCATTCCTATATACAAGTCTTTGTAAAGATTTCAATGTAGGCTATATACGGAGCAAAATAAGTGAATCTACACTCTAAAATCTGTCTATATACATCCTTATGTAGTCTATACTAAAATCTCTAAAAAGACTTATATTTACAAATGGAGGGAGTAGTATATTTTCTTATAGCCCACCACTATACATGTTGGCTATTATATTGGCTATAACTACACGACAACATGTTATAGCCATCAATACGCTATATTATTAATCATGCTATAATAGAGAGAGTGGTACTAATTATAGCTAACCTAATGCAACTGCCAAAGATAAACTAAGAGCATCTCCAACCACACTTTCCTAGTTTAATCCATATGTCCACGGACACATTCGGACGTATCCACAAATAGAAGTGGGTCGATCCCATTTGTCCGTCGGGACAATCGCAATCCCATGTTTGAAACTTTAAATCAATAAAAAAACATGCACGTGGATCATTCGACCAATATAGCACACAAAAAATCAGCACAAGCAAAAATAATCCACAACAAATCGTCTTTATTGCACACGTTGATATCCTTCTCTTGGTTGATGAACCACTTCTTGCAATGGTCACGCATGAGATTGGTGTCGGCCAACATGATCCTCGCTAGCCTCACATTCTCTTTATCAAGCTCAATTGTCTCAAATATCTTCTCCTTCTAAATTTCCATTTTCTGTCCTTTGTTCATTTTCTTCATGTCTACCATCTGCCCCTCAATCATCATCCTAACTCACACCCTCTCCCGGTCGAAATCCATCCTCTCCTTTTGCACATACAAGAATAGCTTGTACCTCTCCTCCATTTTCTTCACCCCCTTTCTTGGAAAAGTTGTCTATCCATGTGGGCGAGACCTTGCTCATCCTATCGTCATGCGCGGCCCTATCTTTTTCCCGCTTCTTCCCGCTCAAGGGCCTACTCCTATTTGGCTCGATGTCATGTATGTCCACCACCTTGGTCATTGTCGTCATCCAATCCAATAGATTGGCGAGAGCTTGTGCCATCGTTCTTCTTCTTCTTCTTATTATTATTCTTGACCAGTTTGTTGAAATATTAAATGAGGGTTGACCACTTGGGTTTCCCATTGAACACCATCCAACAATGGGACAAAGTGAATGGTTCTTCTTGTTTTGATGGTACAAAGTGGCGCCAACCTGCCTTGCAAGCATAAATCAAACGTCAACATAAATGCATGAAGTGAAGCAAGCAAGGAAGATAATGACCAATGTGCAAACAAAACTTACGTGGCTATTAACTCCAATGTCACTCTGGTGCCTATTCATCACTAGAGTATATACACCACAAAACTTGTTCGCTAGCTCTTGGATGGTGGATATCTATGTTGGAGGCAGCTATTATGGTCGGTATGGGTTGGATGTGGTTTCATGTAGTGCTTGTCTTCATGGTACCATGTGTGGATTTTTTTACAGTACTCCGAGTCCTTTTACTCGATTCCACGTATAGTATACATGCATGTGTTCAACCTTGCTCTACACAACAATGTATCTTCTTGTAATGAGTATGCATTTAGTCTTGCCTTCGCCTTATTCTGAGTGCCCAATGATTGCCCAAGATCAAACAAAAGCGAATTTTCATCAACTATATCAAAATTTGGAGGATCTTAACCATCATTTATCATATCCATCTAATGGGGAATGTTGCATGGAAAATAGTCTATGCACACACAAGATCTATCCATGGAGATGCATAGCTACAAGAGGGAGAGAGCATCTACGTACCCTTGTGGATCGCTAAGCAGAAGCGTTTATCAACGTGGTTGAAGTAGTCGTACACCTTCATGATCTGTCCTGATCAAGTACCGAACGTATGGCACCTCCATGTTCAGCACACATTCAACTCGATGACGTCCTCGCCTTCTCGATCCAGCAAGGGAGGCGAAGTAGTAGATGAGTTCCGGCAGCACGATGGCGTGGTGAAGGTGGTGGTGAAAACCAATCTCCGCAAGGCTTCGCCAAGCACAACGGAAACTATGACGGAGGATAAACTAGAGGGGGCGGGGTTGCCGGCATACGGCTTGGTGAATCTTGATGTGTTTCGGGTGCTAGCCCTGCCTCTCTATTTATATGTTGAGCACTGGATCATTTCCTGGAGAAAGAGCCTCCTCAAAGTCGGTTTAGCCCACAAGGCAAGAGTCTTTCTCGAACTCCAGGACCAGACGCTAGGGTCCTTGGCGTTTGGCCCCAGACGCCAGGGTCCCTGGCGTATGTGTTGGGAATCGTTGCATGGAAAACAAAAAAAACTACGCACACGCAATGATCTATCCATGGAGATGCATAGCAATGAGAGGGGGAGAGTGTGTCTACATACCCTCGTAGACTATAAGCGAAAGCGTCTCACAACGGAGTTGATGTAGTCGAAATTTCTTCACGCTCCAACCGATCTAGTACCGAACGCACGACACCTCCGTGTTCTGCACACGTTCAGCTCGGTGACGTCCTCCGCTTTCTTGATCCAGCAAGATAGCAAGGTAGTAGATGAGTTCTGGCAGCACAAAAGCGTGGTGACGGTGATGGTGAAGTGATCTCCAGAGGGCTTCGCCTAAGCACTACGAAAATATGACTGAGGGAGTAAACGGTGGACAGGGGTGCCGCACACGGCTAAGACAATGTTGTTTTTGTGTGGCGCTCCCTCCCCACATATATATAGGTGGGAGGGGGAGGAGGCAGCCAGGACGCGCCCCAAGGGGATGGCACCGACCCTAGGGCTCCTGCCCTCCTGCGCCCCCTTTCCTTGTATGAAGAAGGGGGAAGGAAAGAGGGGGGAGAGGGAAGGAAGGGGGAGTCCTACTCCATACTTTCCTTTCCCTCCCCTCTTTCCTTCTCCTCCTCATAGGGCCGGCCTCTATAGGGGCGCACCAGGCCCTTGTGGGCTGGTGTGTTCCCTCTCTTGGCCCATAAGGCCCATAGCTTTGCAGTTGGTGCCTGGAACTCCTTTCCAGTGACCCGATAAGTACCCGGTACCCTCCGAAACACTTCCTTTGTCCGAATACCATCGTACTATATATCAATCTTTACCTCTCAACCATTTACAGACTCCTCATCATGTTTGTGATCTCATCCGGGACTCCGAACAAAATTCGGTCACCAAATCACATAACTTATATAATACTATATCGTCAACGAACGTTAAGCGTGCGGACCCTACGGGTTCGAGAACTATGTAGACATGACCGAGACACCTCTCCTGCCAATAACCAATAGTGGAACCTGGATGCCCTGGCTCCCACATATTCTACAAAGATCTTTGTCGGCCGAACCATTATGACAACATACATAATTCCCTTTGTCCATCGGTATGTTACTTGCCCGAGATTCGATCGTCGGTATCTCTATACCTAGTTCAATCTCGTTACCGGAAAGTCTCTTTACTCGTTCCGCAATACATCACCTCGTGTAACTCCTTAGTCATTTGCTTGCAAGCTTTTGATGTGTATTACCGAGAGGCCCCAGAGATACCTCTCCGATACTCGAAGCGACAAATCATAATCACAATCTATGCCAAATCAACAAACACCTTCGGAGATACCTGTAGAGCATCTTTATGATCACCCAGTTACATTGTGACGTTTGATAGAACACAAGGTATTCCTCCGATATCAGGGAGTTGCATAATCTCATAGTCGAAGGAATATGTATTTGACATGAAGAAAGCAATAGCAATAAAACTAAACAATCATTATGCTAAGCTAACGGATGGGTCTTGTCCATCACATCATTCTCCTAATGATGTGATCCTGTTATAAAATAACAACACATGTCCATGGTTAGGAAACCTTAACCATCTTTGATCAACGAGCTAGTCTAGTAGAGGCATACTAGGGACACGGTATTTGTTTATGTATTCTCACATGTATTTAAGTTCCAATCAATACAATTCTAGCATGAATAATAAACCTTTATTATGAATAAGGAAATATAAAATAAAAACTTTATTATTGCCTCTAGGGCATATTTCCTTCAGTCTCCCACTTGCACTAGAGTCAATAATCTAGATTACATTGTAATGAATCTAACACCCATGGAGTCTTGTTGCTGATCATGTTTTGCTCGTGGAAGAGGCTTAGTCAACGGGTGTGCTATATTCATATTCGTATGTATCTTGCAAATTTCTATGTCTCCATCCTTGACTTGTTCACGAATGGAATTGAAGCGTCTCTTGATGTGTTCGGTTCTCTTGTGAAATCTGGATTCCTTCGCCAAGGCAATTGCTCCAGTATTATCACAAAAGACTTTCATTGGACCCGATGCACTAGGTATTGCACCTAGATCAGATATGAACTCCTTCATCCAGACTGCTTCATTTGCTGCTTCTGAGGCAGCTATGTACTCCGCTTCACAAGTAGATCCCGCCATGACACTCTGCTTGGGACTGCACCAACTGATAGCTCCAACATTGAATATAAACACGTATCCGGTTTGTGACTTAGAGTCATCCGGATCAGTGTCGAAGTTAGCATCGACGTAACCATTTACGACGAGCTCTTCGTCACCTCCATAAATGAGAAACATATCCTTGGTCCTTTTCAGGTACTTCAGGATGTTCTTGACCGCTTTCCAGTGACCCACTCCTGGATTACTCTGGTACCTCCCAGCCAAACTGATGGCAAGGCACACATGAGGTCTGGTACACAGCATAGCATACATGATAAACCCTATGGCTGAGGCATAGGGAATGACTTTCATTTTCTGTCTATCTTCTGAAGTGGTTGGGCTTTGAGTCTGACTCAATTTCACACCTTGTAACACAGGCTAGAACCCTTTCTTTGACCGATCCATTTTGAACTTCTTCAAAACTTTGTCAAGGTATGTGCTATGTGAAAGTCCTATTAAGCGTCTCGATCTATCTCTGTAGATCTTAATGCCTAATATATAAGCAGCTTCACCGAGGTCTTTCATTGAAAAATTCTTATTCAAGTACCCTTTTATGCTATTCGGAAATTCTATATCATTTCCAATCAACAATATGTCATCCACATATAATATTAGAAATGCTACAGAGCTCCCACTCACTTTGTTGTAAATACAGGCTTCACTGAAAGTCTGTATAAAACCATATGCTTTGATCACCTCATCAAAGCATATATTCCAACTCCGAGATGCTTGCACCAGTCCATAGATGGATTGCTGGAGTTTGCACACTTTGTTAGCACATTTAGGATCGACAAAACCTTCTGGTTGCATCATATACAACTCTTCTTTAAGAAATCCATTAAGGAATGTAGTTTTGACGTCCATTTGCCAGATTTCATAGTTATAAAATGTGGCAATTGCTAACATGATTCAGACTGACTTAAGCATTGCTACGGGTGAGAAGGTCTCATCGTAGTCAACCCCTTGAACTTGTCGAAAGCCTTTTGCGACAAGTCGAGCTTTGTAGATGGTGACATTACCATCAGCGTCTGTCTTCTTCTTAAAGATCCATTTATTTTCAATGGCTTGCTGATCATCGGGCAAGTCCACCAAAGTCCACACTTTATTCTCATACATGGACCCTATCTCAGATTTCATGGCCTCAAGCCATCTGTCGGAATCTGGGCTCATCATAGCTTCTTCATAGTCCGTAGGCTCGCTTTGGTGCAGATCGTGTTCTGGTTGACCTACGAGGTTCAGTAGCAACTTGATCTGAAGTTTCATGATCATTATCATTTGCTTCCTCTTTACTTGGTGTAAGAATCACGGGAATGGATTTCTCTGATGTGCTACTTTCCAATTCGAGAGAAGGTATGATTACCTCATCAAGTTCTACTTTCCTTCCACTAACTTCTTTCGAGAGAAACTCCTTCTCTACAAAGGTTCCATTCTTCGCAACAAAGATCTTGCATTCAGATCTGTGGTAGAAGGTGTACCCAATTGTTTCCTTAGGGTATCCTATGAAGACGCACTTCTCCGATTTGGGTTCGAGCTTATCAGGCTGAAGCCTTTTGACATAATTGTCGCAACCCCAAACTTTAAGAAACGACAGCTTAGGTTTCTTGCCAAACCACAGTTCATACGATGTCGTCTCAACGGATTTAGACGGTTCCCTATTTAACGTGAATGTTGTTGTCTCTAATGCATATCCCAAAAATGATGTGGTAAATCGGTAAGAGACATCATAGATCGCACCATATCTAATAAAGTGCGGCTATGAAGTTTGGACACACCATTACGCTGTGGTGTTCCAGGTGGCGTGACTTGTGAAACAATTCCACATTGTTTTAAATGAAGGCCAAACTCGTAACTCAAATATTCGTCTCCGCGATCAGATCGTAGAAACTTTATTTTCTTGTTACGATGATTCTCTACTTCACTCTAAAATTCTTTGAACTTTTCAAATGTTTTAGACTTGTGTTTCATTAAGTAAATATACCCATATCTACTTAATTTATCTATGAAGGTCAGAAAATAATGATACCCACCGCATGCCTCAACACTCGTCGGACCGCATACATCGGTATGTATTATTTCCAATAAGTCATTAGCTCGCTCCATTGTTCCGGAGAACGGAGTTTTAGTCATCTTTCCCATGAGGCATGGTTCACAAGTATCAAATGATTCATAATCAAGTGATTCCAAAAGTCCATCAACATGGAGTTTCTTCATGCGCTTTACACCAATATGAGCTAAACGACAGTGCCACAAGTATGTTACTCTATCATCATCAACTTTGCATCTTTCGGCATCAATATTATTAATATGTGTATTACTACTATCGAGATTTAACAAGAATAGACCACTCTTTAAGGGTGCATGACCATAAAAGATATTACTCATATAAATAGAACAACCATTATTCTCTGATTTAAATGAATAACCGCCTCGCACTAAACAAGATCCAGATATAATGTTCATGCTCAACGATGGCACCAAATAACAATTATTCAGGTCTAAAACTAATCATGAAGGTAGATGTAGAGGTAGTGTGCCGACGGCGATCACATCGACCTTGGAACTATTCCTGACGCGCATTGTCACCTCGTCCTTAGCCAATCTTCATTTAATTTGTATCTCATGTTTCGAGTTACAAATATGAGCAACTGAACCAATATCAAATACCCAGACGCTACTACGAGCATTAGTAAGGTACACATCAATAACATGTATATCAAATATACATTTGTTCACTTTGCCATCCTTCTTATCTACCAAGTATTTGGGTTAGTTCCGCTTCCAGTGACCATTTCCCTTGTAGTAGAAGCACTCAGCTTCAGGCTTGAGTCCAGCTTTGGGTTTCTTCACGGGAGTGGTAACTTGCTTGCCATTCTTGTTGAAGTTCCCTTTCTTTCCCTTGCCCTTTTTCTTGAAACTAGTGGTCTTGTTAACCATCAACACTTGATGCTCCTTCTTGATTTCTACCTCCGCGGCCTTAATCATTGCGAAGAGCTCGGGAATTGTTTTGTTCATCCCTTGCATATTATAGTTCATTACGAAGCCTTTGTAGCTTGGTGGCAGTGATTGAAGAACTCTGTCAATAACACAATCAACTGGAAGATCAAGTCCCAGCTGAGTCAAGTGATTATAATACCCAGACATTTTGAGTATGTGTTCACTGACAGAACTGTTTGTCGTGGTTCTAAGTCTGCCAGTAGAATAGGGGGTAGGGATGTAGAGGCAAGATCTTAGCTATGGAGGAGTTGTACACGCGAGTTTTACGAGTTCAGGCCCTTCTCGGAGGAAGTAACAACCCTACGTCTCGGAGCCCGGAGGCGGTCGACTAGATTATATGCGTGTGAGTTAGAGGGGGTGCGAACCCTTCTCACTGAGGAGGGGGGTGGCTTATATAGAGTTACGCAGGGTTTAAAAGAACATTCAGATACGGCGTTACTGATAATGCTAAGAATAAAGTGACATAATGACAATTAAAGCTACATAATGACCGACTGTTGCAATGCGGAGTGGCTTTAGATCTTCTGGCTGTCAAGTGATAATCTTCATGGTCGAGTGACTTCAAGTCTGTCGAGTGGAACACTTCATGGTCGATTGAAAGATGGTTCTTCTTCGAGTGCTTCTGGTGATAAAGTGATGTCCTTGGGGTGGGTACCTAGGTCAGGCCTGTGACCCTACCCTAGGTACATGTATTCATCATTAGCCCCCGAATGGATCGGGGTTTGAGTGGGGAAGGAGTTGGAAAATACTTCCGACTCGTTTTTTGCACTTCAGGTGTGTCTGGTCCTAGATCAATGAACCGAGGTGGTAACGTCAACTTCTTTTTCAGTCGACTTGATCCGTTCTTGTTTTTGTCGAGTGAACTTTTACTAGAAGAGCTCCGAGTGCAGATGTGGAGGAGATCTTCCGTCTGACAAGTTGTTCTGCTGTCCGCGGATCTCACGGAATTCGAATTTCGGGAAGCGCGCGGGGCGGAGGAGGCCATAGTAATCGGGCTGGATAAGGCAGGGCCACCTCGATTTCTGCGCCGCCTTTTTTGCCATGTATCGCGCACGCGACTGTTGCGGGATTTGATAAGATCGCCTGGGCCTACAAGTCAGTCACTCGGAAGTAACCTCATATAAGGCGCCAGACTGAGGTTTTTGAACAGTGCGCCCTCATTCTTCCTCCTCCTTAAATTTCTCCGCTGCGCCTGCTCTCGCCCCAGTGCCGTTGTTCCGTTCGAGCTCCGTCTGCGGCGATGGGGAAAGAGAATACAGTGGCTCTGGAGCGCGCGAAGAAGGCAACGACGAAGGCGAAGGGGAAGAAGTCCAGCCAGGGCGGATCTTCCTCGTGGTCCGGCCTGCCGCCGGGCTAGATCCAGGGCGACTGGATCTTCTCGGCGATCCCTCAGGACGACATCGACGACCTGGTCGAGGGAGGACTGATTCTCCATGAATCGGTGCGGCTCTCGGGGAACGAGACCGAGCCGCAACCACGTGAGGGTGAGTGCGTTCTCCTTGCCACTCACATCGACCGTGGGTTTTCCTTGCCTCCCCACCCATTCTTTCGAGGCTTGTTGAATTTCTTTGGGGCACAACTCCACCACTTTACTCCAAACACCATAGTGTACCTTGCGGCCTTCGTGTCTTTGTGCGAAAATTTCTTGGGTTGCCGACCCCACTGGGGCCTTTTCAAGCACATCTTCACATGTCGCTCCCGGTTGGTCAAAAAGGCAAATCCGAGTGACGAGAAGACGCAAGTGATCCAGACGTGTGGGGGTCTTGGGATTAAAATGAGGGGCAAAAGTTCCTTTCCAGCCATGATTCTTCCCGATTCGGTCCGTGGGTGGCAGTCGACCTGGTTCTACTACAAAGACCAGCCGACTCGAGGCGATCATTGGACTTCCCCCTTTTTCCATGGCCCGAGTGGGGAAGCCCTCCCCTTTGAAGGTGATCCCGGAGGAGAAGACTCAAGTCAAGGTGCTGGTCGATCGAGTAGTTCAAATTGTCCGTGATGGGGTGACTAGTATGGATCTTTTGGAGGTCTTCCTCCGGCGACACATCCAACCGCTTCAAGCTCGTGGACCATCCGATGTGGATGTATTCGGGCACTGATGACACCACTCGGACCCATCCAGAGGAGGTCGACGAGACCACGTTGGAGGGGTGGCTGATGAGTATCACTGGAAACAAAGATAACCCCAGGGGAGCCAGGAGAATTCCTCCGCTCGACCAATCTTACGAACCAGACAAGGTCCAATTCTGAACTACCGACTGTAATCTTGATTTAATTGTGCAGCTGTTTATGCTTCGCCGACTGACTTTGTTTTGCTTGTTTTCTTCCAGGCCTTTACTTAAATGTACTCGATGCCCAACAGGGAGCAGGAGCAGGATCTGGAGGGGGAGGCAAGCGGAGGTGAAAGTGGTGAGTGGCATTTTGACGGAGAGGGGGGCGAGGAGAGCGACGACTTGAGTGATGAAGAAGAGGTCGACTCGCCTCCTCGCAGGGAAAGGCGATCCAAGCTTGGCCAAGATCCGGCGAGTGCCCGTGACAAGGCGATCGTTCAGACTGAGCAGTCGTTGAATCGTCCTCGGACGTACTTTCCGGCACCAACTGAGAAGGCTCCGAAGCAGTCCAAGGTTGTAGTGCAGAAGACTCAGAAGGCGCTGCTGAAAATCAAGATCGACGTTCCTGTTGCTTCTGCGTGAGTGTTTTTCTTTCGCTTTTACTCGACATTCTGTGTTGTTTATCTTTTCTTTGGTTTGATCGAATGAATCTTGAAACTGGCAGTGCCGCTACCCCTGGGACTTCAGCTTATAAAAACGAGGATGAGGAAATGGAAGACGCAGTCACCTCCAATCTGGGTACAATCTTTGTTATTCTGTCTTCCCTTTGTCGACTGAATTATGATATATCCAATCGGGCGATGAAATTTTGGCGACTGATCTTTTTGCAGCTCCCAATGTCATTGACCTCCCCGACGATGATGAGGACGAGCCATAGAGGCCCTTGGGGAGAAGAAACAGGAAAATGTCCGCTGGCAAGATGCCTCAGTCGACGCCTGTGGCGGAACCGGTAGTTCAGGATGCCGGCGATGCCAATTGGACTTCTGTCTCCTTTGCCATACTGCTATCGAGTGCTCGACCTTCTGCGTCAGCTGCACATGCTCCTGCCAATCCACCTTCAGTTTTTGCTACACATCACGTCCCGGAAGACGAAGTGGGTGCTGCCAAAGAAGCTATACGCCAGGCGGGCATTATGATGGAGAAGATGAAGATGGTGCGGGATGTCAGCCAGGCTGCTTATGATGCCAGCTCTGCACTCCAGAGCAACGTTCAGGTTAGCAGATTGTTGACTAACTCTCTTGACTTGTTCTGTTTAGGATATGGTACCTGAAAACTCTCTTTCCAAGGATCTTTGCATCTGTACACCCACTGGGTGTTTCGATTTATCTCTTGAGCCAATTCGTACTTTGAGCCGAATTCGATGTTGTCGTCGATTGAATTTTTGGACTAGTGGGGGCACACTGAGTGCACCCACTGGGTGTAGTCCCCGAGACTATGATGGACTGCGGGCAGTCGATTGTAGTCTTGAATTTTGAATTTCTTCACTCGATCTGGTCGGCCATGTCGAGTGGAATTTTGAACCGATGGGGAACGCCGAGTGCACCCACCGGGTGTAGTCCTCGAGACCGTGGTCGACATTAACGGCAATGATCGTGGTCTAAAGACTCTGTTTGTTGCTTTTTCTTTTTGGCTTTTCGCCTTTGGAAGGGCCTTGTCGAGTGTAATCGAACCCGATGGGGCACGCTAAGTGCACCCACTGGGTGTAGTCCCCGAGACTACTGTTGGATGTTTGATTCGGCAGTAGTCTTAGAATTTGTTGGCTTTATCCTTTTACTTCTCCGAAATAACCAATCTTTTCACCAGTCGACTGACCTGTACTTTGGTTGCAGAAATCTTGTGATCTTGGAGCTCGCTTTGCTGACCTGGAGAAACAGCAGATTCAACTCAATCTCGATCTGGAGTTGGCCAAAACAGAACTGCAGAAAGCCAAGGATGATGCCACTGGTAAGAAAGACTCATCGACTGGTTCGTTTTTGATCTGGATTTCATTCTGCTTTTTCTAAATTAAGCATTATTTCTTTTAGAGAAACCAAACCAGGCTCTGGCGAAAAAGAATCAAGATCTAGCTGCCGCGCAGAAAAAGGCTGATGTGAAAACTGCTCTGGTTGAACAGAAGCTGGCTTCAGTCGGCAAATTGGAAGAAGAAAACGCCAAGATAAAATCTGCTCTGGACGAAGCCAATAAGGAAGTAACTCGCTTGAAGAAGGACAAGGTCAACCTGAACGAGAAGATGGAAGGTATTGCCCGCAGGAGGAACGATCTGGAGAGTTATGTGAGGAGCCTTGCTAAGAAGTTGTTCGTCAAGCTTGAAGGTATATTCTTTGTTCTGACTGGTTTGTCCTCGTCGATTCGGCATACAGAGTTTTGCCGGGACTTCAAGGAGGAGACCGGGCGAATTGAACCAAGCTTGGACCCCATCAACTCTCCTGTGAAAGATGAAGCTGCCATGAATGTGCTCCAACTGGAATCCCGCATCGACGGTGTTGTTGACTACCTTGCTCGACTGAAGGTCGCAATGTCGCGGATCGACACAGCACTCTGGCCAAGGGCAACACTCCAGAATGACCTCGAGTCTCTGATGACTCGACTTAATGAGATTCCCGGTCGAGTGCAGGAGTGGAAGAAGTCTTCTGCCCGGTGCGGTGCTGATGTGGCTCTGTCTTTGGTTCGTGTCCATTGCAAGGAAGCTCGAGAAGAAAAGCTGGCAGCTATCAAGGTTGCCAACACCAAGAAGCATGATTTCCAATCCTTTATGGAGACTTTCATTGCTGCCATCACTCGGATTGCCGACGGCATTGACCTGGACGAATTCGTCGAGCATGCCAGCCCTCCTCCCGCGGAGTGAACAAACTTTTATGTTCCACCTTTAATTTGCCTCGGGATGCCGAGTGATTTTTGTAATCGCTAAACTCCTTCGGACGGAATGTCTGAGTACTTTGATTCATGTTCTTGAACCTTTAGGGTTCATCTAAACTTGATTTATCTCTGGATATGCTTGCGCTTGCTTTCGGAATTTGTTCTTCATTTGGAATGACCTTTGTGTTTGAGATGAAGCCCTGAAGTGCAGACTTCAATCGACCTGCGCCTCTTCGTCCTTGCGGATAGGGATGGAGCGCATGTTGTATTTGTGGCGTAGCTCTGAAGGAGAAGGTTACAGTCGACCTGCATCTTGTAGTCCTTGCGGATAAGGATGGAGCGCATGCTGTATTTGTGGCGTAGCCCCGAAGGAGAAGGTTGCAGTCGACCTGCACCTCGTCGTCCTTGCGGATAGGGATGGAGCGCACGCTGTATTTCTGGCGTAGCTTCGAAGGAGAAGGTTGCAGTCGACCTACACCTCGTCGTCCTTGCGGATAGGGATGGAGCGCATGTTGCGTTTGTGTTTCAAACTTAGGCGAGTTCAAGACTCCAGCTAAGCCTCCGAGTGGAAGGGTTGCTCACCACTCGGTAGGATTTTTCACACTTAGGCGAGTACTGGACTGCAGCTAAGCCCCCGAGTGGGAGGATTGCTCACCACTCGGTAGGATTTTTCACACTTAGGTGAGTACTGGACTGCAGCTATGCCCCCGAGTCGGAGGATTGCTCACCACTCGGTATGATTTTTCACACTTAGGCGAGTACTGGACTGCAGCTAAGCCCCCGAGTGGGAGGATTACTCGCCACTCGGTAGGATTTTTCACACTTAGGTGAGTACTGGACTGCAACTAAGCCCCCGAGTGGGAGGATTGCTCACCACTCGGTAGGATTTTTCACACTTAGGTAGTCTTGGATCAGGCTAAGCCCCGAGTCGGGAGGATTGCTCACCACTCGGTGGGATTTTTTAAACTTAGGCGAGTACTGGACTGCAGCTAAGCCCCCGAGTGGGAGGATTGCTCACCACTCGGTAGGATTTTTCACACTTAGGCGAGTACTGGACTGCAGCTAAGCCCCCAAGTGGGAGGATTTCTCACCACTCAGTAGGGATTTTTTAAAACTTAGGCGAGTACTAGACTGCAGCTAAGCCCCCGAGTGGGAGGATTGCTCACCACTCGGTAGGATTTTTCACACTTAGGCGAGTACTGGACTGCAGCTAAGCCACCGAGTGGGAGGATTGCTCACCACTCGATAGGAGTTTTAAAACTAAGGCGAGAACTGGACTGCAGCTAAGCCCCCGAGTGCGAGGATTGCTCACCACTCGGTGGGATTTTTAAACTTAGCTAGTCTTGGACTCAAGCTAAGCCCCGAGTCGGAGGATTGCTCACCACTCGGTATGATTTTTCACACTTAGGCGAGTACTGGACTGCAGCTAAGCCCCCAAGTGGGAGGATTTCTCACCACTCGGTAGGGATTTTTTAAAAGTTAGGTAGTACTAGATCAGCTAAGCCCCGAGTGGGAGGATTGCTCACCACTCGGTAGGATTTTTCACACTTAGGCGTAGTCTTGGACTGCAGCTAAGCCCCCGAGTGGGAGGATTGCTCACCACTCAAGAGGGATTTTTAAAACTTAGTAGTCTTGGACTGCAGCTAAGCCCCGAGTGGGAGGATTGCTCACCACTCGATGGGATTTTTAAACTTAGGCTAGTCTTGAGCTGCAGCTAAGCCCCCGAGTGGGAGGATTGCTCACCACTCGGTAGGATTTTTTACACTTAGGCGAAATGGATTCGCGGCTAAGCCTCCGAGTGAGAGGCTCGCTCACCACTCAGTAGGATTTTTTAAACTTAGACGAAACGGATTCGCGGCTAAGCCTCCGAGTGAGAGGCTTGCTCATCACTTGGTAGGATTTTTTACACTTAGGTGAAACGGATTCGCGGCTAAGCCTTCGAGTGAGAGGCTTGCTCACCACTCGGTAGGATTTTTTAAACTTAGGCGAAACGGGTTCGCGGCTAAGCCTCCGAGTGAGAGGCTTGCTCACCTCTCGGTAGGATTTTTTAAACTTAGGCGAAACGGATTCGCGACTAAGTCAACCATTGGGGGATTTCAGATACAAACAAAAGCAACAACAGTCGTTTAAGAAGGCGTAAAGCTCTAAATCTTTGATAAACATATTACAAAGGTATTTCTTATTACATCTCATCCGAATGAGTACTCAAGTATAAAAGGGGTGGAGAAGCTCCACATTCCAAGCCCGTGGCTCGTCTTCCTTATGCTCGATATTGTAAAGATGATATGCTCCGTTGTGGAGAACTCTGGTGACGATGAAGGGACCTTCCCAAGCAGGGGCGAGCTTGTGTGGTTTCTGCTGATCCACTCGAAGAACCAAGTCTCCCTCTTGAAAGGCTCGACCCCTCATGTTTCTAGCGTGGAATCGACGCAAGTCTTGCTGATAAATGGTCGACCGGATTAAGGCCATTTCCCTTTCTTCCTCTAGGAGGTCGACTGCGTCCTGCCGGGCCTGTTCTGCTTCATCCTCAGAGAAAAGCTCGACTCAAGGTGCATTGTGAAGCAAGTCACTCGGTAGAACAGGTTCAACTCCATAAACCAAGAAGAATGGAGTTCGGCCAGTCGACCGATTGGGAGTTTTCCTCAATCCCCAAAGGACTGATGGAAGTTCATCGACCCAGGCGCCTGCTGCGTGGTTGAGATCTCGCATCAGTCGGGGTTTCATTCCTTTGAGGATCAGGCCGTTTGCTCTTTCTGCATGTCCATTCGACTGGGGATGGGCGACTGAAGCATAGTCGACTCATGTGCCTTGGGAGGCGCATAAGGTTCTGAACTCATCAGAATCGAAGTTCGATCCATTGTCTGTGATGATGCTGTGTGGGACCCCATATCTGAATGTCAACTCTCTGATGAAGCTGACGGCAGTACTGGCTTCAAGATTCTTAATAGGCTTGGCTTCAATCCATTTGGTAAACTTGTCGACTACCACAAGCACATGAGTGAAGCCGCTCCTACCAGTTCTCAGTGGTCCAACCATGTCCAATCCCCAAACAGTAAAGGGCCAGACAAGTGGAATGGTCTTCAGGGCTAACGCAGGCTTGTGAGACATATTGGAGTAAAACTGGCAACCTTCACATTTGTCGACTATATCTTTCGCCATTTCATTTGCTCGAGGCCAGTAAAACCCAGCTCGGTATGCTTTAGCCACAATGGTCCGAGAGGACGCATGGTGACCACAGGTCCCCGAGTGGATGTCGTGAGGATCACTCGACCTTCTTCAGGTGTTATGCATTTCTGGCTGACTCCAGTTACACTTTCCCTGAACAGTTGTCCTCTTATTACAGTAAAGGCTTTGGATCGACGGACAATCTGTCGAGCCTCTTCTTCATCCTCTGGGAGTTCCTTCCTAAGGATATACGTAATGTATGGCACTGTCCAGTCAGGAGTGATGACCAAAACCTCCATGATCAGGTCGACCACGGCTGGGACTTCGACTTCAGTCGGATCTGTGGCACTCTTAGGCTGCGGGGGTTCTTCTGCGAAAGGATCTTCTTGAATCGACGGCAGTGCGTGAATGTGTTCCAAAAACACATTGCTGGGAATGGCTTCTCTCTTGGAACCTATTTTTGCCAAATCATCAGCTGCTTGATTTTTCAGTCGAGGTATATGATGGAGCTCCAACCCCTCAAACTTCTTTTCCAACTTCCTCACCGCATTGCAGTAACCAGTCATGGCTGGGCTTCTGACGTCCCACTCCTACATCACTTGATTGACTACCAAATCTGAGTCACCGTAGACCATGAGGCGACAAACGCCGAGTGAGATGTCCATACGTAACCCATACAAGAGTGCTTCATATTCTGCTTTGTTATTGGAGGAATCAAAGTGAATCTAGAGGACATATCTGAGCTTGTCTCCTCGGGGGGATACCAGTACTACCCCAAAGACCGTAATCCATTCAAAGATCTTGGAACCATCAAAGAACATGGTCCGGTGTTCCGAGTGAATTTGAGTCGGCGATTCTTTGTTCAATCCACTCGGCGAGGAAATCTGCTATTGCTTGGGAGTTGATAGCTTTCTTTGCCTCAAACTTGATATCCAAGGGAAGGAGTTCAATCACCCACTTTGCCACTCGACCAGTTACATCTCTGTTGTTCAGAATCTCTGACAATGGAGCGTCGCTGACGACTGTAATGGAGTGGTCAGAGAAGTAATGCACAACCTTCTTCGTGGTCATATAAATTCCATAAACAAGCTTCTGATAATGAGGATATCTTTGCTTTGATGGAGTCAAAACTTCAGAAACATAATATACTGGGCACTGAACTTTATAGGCTTTTCCTTCTTCTTCCCGCTCGACCGTAAGTACTATACTGACGACTTGTCCAGTGGCTGCAGTGTAAAGCAATAAAGGTTCTTTGCTGATTGGGGCAGCAAGCACTGGCTGGGTGGAAAGCAGGGCTTTTAGCTCTGCAAATGCTGCATCAGCTTCAGGAGTCCACTCGAACTTATCTGACTTCTTCATCAATCGGTAGAGAGGCAGTGCCTTTTCACCGAGTCGAGAAATGAATCGACTTAAGGCGGCCAAACAACCAGTAAGCTTCTGGACATCATGCACACGCACAGGGCGTTTCATCCGGAGTATGGCACCTACTTTCTCTGGCTTAGCGTCGATCCCTCGTTCGGAAACGAGAAAACTGAGTAATTTTCCGCCCGGAACTCCGAATGTGCATTTTGATGGATTAAGCTTGATATCATACCTTCTGAGGTTGGCAAAGGTTTCAGCAAGGTCAGCCAGTAGGTCGGAACCTTTACGTGACTTGACCACAATGTCATCCATGTAAGCTTCCACATTCTGACTGATTTGAGTGAGTAAACACTTCTAAATCATCCGCATGAATGTGGCTCCAGTGTTCTTCAAGCCGAATGGCATAGTGACATAACAAAAGCACCCAAATGGGGTGATGAAAGCTGTTTTTATCTCGTCGGGTCCATACAGTCGGATCTGATGATACCCGGAATAGGCGTCCAAAAAGGACAAACGCTCACACCCCGCAGTCGAGTCGACTATTTGGTCGATGCGAGGGAGAGGAAAGTGATCTTTCGGGTAGGCCTGATTGATATGCTTGAAGTCAATGCACATGCGAAGTGAGTCGTCCTTCTCAGGGACCATGACAACATTAGCTAGCCACTCGGAGTGGTAAAACTCAGCTGCTAGAAGCTGAGCCACTTCTTCACCGATTGCTTTTCTCTTCTGTACGGCGGCCCGCCGAAGATATTCTTTGACTGGTTTCACTTTTGGATCAACTTGCAAATGATGCTCAGCCAGCCCCCTGGGAACACCCGGCATGTCAGAAGGTTTCCATGCAAAGATGTCCCAGTTCTCACGGAGGAACTGGATGAGCGCTTCTTCCTATTTAGAGTCAAGTGTTGTTGAAATGTGAGTCGGAGCCGCATTGGGATCGGTCGGCTGAATATGAATCGACTTTGTTTCACCAGATGACTGAAATGCTGAATCTGTATTGATCTCGCCGGTCTCCACGTCCATCACGCCTCGGGGGCGATCTTGGGCTCTGAGCCGACTGGACTGTATCTGCAACAACGGATCTACTATGGATCCTATTCCGTGACTGTGACACAACTGTATTTTGTTCTCCTGCTGCCCGGAGTAAAGCCCTGATCTGCATCAAACCTCTTCCAGCTTCTGACTGGGAAGGCTGAATTGACTCAGCTATTCGGGCTGCAGCTGTTAGGTTCTGAATCGGAGTTCGATATACCTGAGTTGGAAGCGAAAAGAGTTGTCGTCGACTGGACTTAGGAATCCGCTGCCGAGCACGCTCGTCGAGTGCGTGCTGGAGGTTCTCCAGTCGAGTGCGCTCAGCCAAGTTGGCCAGGCGCACCTCCTCCAAGGCTCGAGCCTCAGGGGTTTCTCCAACGATAGGAGTGTGAAGTGCATCCATGTTCCGGTGGCGAAGTTCTTCCCTCTGCTGCGAAGAGAGGGGCTCGGGGAGGTACTCCTCGTGCACACGCGACGGATCGCCTCCGCCATCACCACCGTCGACGCGAGGGAAGCTAGGAGGACTGCTGGGTCCATTGACGATCAGGACTTCCGCCTCGGGGTCACTACTGTCGCACTCGGATGCAGTCTCTGCGGAGCCAGTCGACAGGTCGAACATGCCATAGAGAGTTTCGTCGGGCTCGATTGCCGTGACTTGGGGGGGGGGTGGCCGACTGGCGAGCCACTGCGTGCCTCACCCACCGCTGAAGCCTCGATCGATCGGAACGCTTACGACGGTGGGCAATAGGGAGGGAGGACGCCACAGGAGCCGACCGATACTGAGTCGACGGCTGCCGAAGGAGGACGCCACGGACGCACGTGCGGAAGTGCGTTGCCCCGTGGACGGGGAGCGCCTCGACGTCGAGTGGAGCTTCTTGGAGCCAAGTGGAGTCGTCGGTGACGAACACGAGCGCGCCGAGATGGATCTCGCGACCCTCTGCCAAACTTCCGCCTGAAACCATGTTGATGGGGATCGAAAAAATCGCAACTTCTCTAACAAGTCGCTAAGACACCCGCCCCATGGTGGGCGCCAACTTTCGTGGTTCTAAGTCTGACAGTAGAATAGGCGGTAGGGATGTAGAGGCAAGATCTATGTCTTCAGGCCCTTCTCGGAGGAAGTAACAGCCCTACGTCTTGGAGCCCGGAGGCGGTCGACTGGATTATATGTGTGTGAGTTACAGGGGGTGCGAACCCTTGTCACTGAGGAGGGGGGGTGGCTTATATAGAGTTCGCCAGACGCCTCCCGCCCTCTGTTACGCAGGGTTTAAAGTACATTAAGATAGGGCATTACTGATGACGCTAAGAATAAAGTGACATAATGACCATTAAAGCTACATAATGACCGACCGTTGCAATGCGGAGCGGTCGAGTGATAATCTTCATGGTCGAGTGACTTCAAGTCTGTCGAGTGGAACACTTCATGGTCGATTGAAAGATGGTTCTTCTTTGAGTGCTTCTGGTGATAAAGTGATGTCCTTGGGGAGGGTATCTAGGTTAGGCCTGTGACCCTACCCTAGGTACATGTCTTCATCACTGTTCTCCTCCATCTTGCAGCTATAGAACTTGTTGGAGACTTCATATCTCTCAACCCGGGCATTTGCTTGAAATATTAACTTCAACTCTTGGAACATCTCATATGCTCCATGACGTTCAAAACGTCTTTGAAGTCCTGGTTCTAAGCCATAAAGCATGGCACACTAAACTATAGAGTAGTCATCAGATCGAGCTTGCCAGACATTCATAACATCAGCTTAAGCTCCTGCAGCAGGCCTTTCACCCAACGGTGCATCAAGGACATAATTCTTCTATGCAACAATGATGATAATCCTCAAGTTACGGACCCAGTCCGTGTTGTTGATACCATCATCTTTCAACCTAGCTTTCTCTAGGAACACATTAAAATTCAGGGGAACGGTAGCTCATGCCATTGATCTACAACATAAATATGCAAAACTATAAGACTAAGTTCATGATAAATTAAGTTCAATTAATCAAATTACTAAAGAACTCCCACTTAAATAGACATCCCTCAAGTCATCTAAGTGATACGTGATCCAAATCAACTAACCTATGTCCGATCATCACAGGAGATGGGGTAGTCATCAATGGTGAACATCTCTATGTTGATCATATCTACTATATGACTCACGTTCGACCTTTCGGTCTCTAGTGTTCCGAGACCATGTCTGTACATGCTAGGCTCGTCAAGTTTCACCCAAGTATTTTGCATGTGTAAAACTGTCTTACACCCGTTGTATGTGAACGTAGAGTCTATCACACCCGATCATCACGTGGTGTCTTGAAACGATGAACTGTAGCAACGGTGCATACTCAGGGAGAACACTTTTATCTTGAAATTAAGTGAAGGAATCATCTTATAATGCTACCGCCGTTCTAAGCAAAATAACATGCATAAAAGATAAACATCACATGCAATCAAAATATGTGACACGATATGGCCATCATCTTGTGCTTTTGATCTCCATCTCCAAAGCATCGTCATGATTGCTGACCCACAAGTATAGGGGATGTATCGTAGTCCTTTCGATAAGTAAGAGTGTCGAACCCAACGAGGAGCAGAAGGAAATGACAAGTGGTTTTCAGCAAGGTATTCTCTGGAAGCACTGAAATTATCGGTAACAGATAGTTGTGTGATAAGATAATTCGTAACGGGTAACAAGTAACAAAAGTAACTAGGGTGCATCAAGGTGTCCCAACCCTTTTTGTAGCAAAGGACAATCCTGAGCGAACTCTTACATAAAGCAAAGCGCTCCCGAGGACACATGGGAATTACTGTCGAGCTAGTTTTCATCATGCGCATATGATTCACGCTCGTTACTTTGGTAATTTGATATGTGGGTGGACCGGTCCTTGGATTCTGTCCTTTCTTGGACAAGCCTCCCACTTATGATTAACCCCTCTCGCAAGCATCCTCAACTATGAAAGAAGAATGAAGATAAATCTAACCATAGCATGAAACATATGGATCCAAATCAACCCCTTACGAAGCAACGCATAAACTAGGGTTTAAGCTTCTGTCACTCTAGCAACCCATCATCTACTTATTACTTCCCAATGCCTTCCCCTAGGCCCAAATCATGGTGAAGTGTCATATAGTCGACGTTCACATAACACCACTAGAGGAGAGACAACATACATCTCATCAAAATATCGAACTAATACCAAATTCACATCATTACTTATAACAAGACTTCTCCCATGTCCTCAGGAACAAAAGTAACTACCCACAAAGCATATTCATGTTCATAATCAGAGGAGTATTAATTATCATTAAGGATTTGAACATATGATCTTCTATCGAATAAACCAACTAACATCAACTACAAGGAGTAATCAACACTACTAGCAACCCACAGGTACCAATCTGAGGTTTTCAGACAAAGATCGGATACAAGAGATGAACTAGGGTTTGAGAGGAGATGGTGCTGGTGAAGATGTGGAAGGAGATTGACCCCCTCTCAATGAGAGGATCGTTGGCGATGACGATGGCTTTGATTTCCCCCTCTGGGAGGGAAGTTTCCCCAGCAGAACAGCTCCGCCAGAGCCCTAGATTGGTTCTGCCCAAGTTCCGCCTCGAGACGATGGTGCTTCATCCCGAAAGATTCCTTCTGATCTTTTCCAGGTCAAAACACACCATATAGCAGAAGATGGGCACCGGGGGCCTACTAGGTGGGCCACAAGGCAGGATAAGCGCGCCCGGGTAGGCGCGCCCCACCCTTGTGGTTGCCTGGTGGGTCCCCGCTGGTGCTTTCTTCGCCAATATTTTTTATATATTCCAAAATAATTCTTCGTGAAGTTTCAGGACTTTTGGACTTGTGCATAATAGGTCTCTCAGACTTGCTCCTTTTCTAGTCCAGAATTCCAGCTGCCAGCATTCTCCCTCTTCATGTACACCTTGTGAAATAAGAGAGAAAGGCATAAGTATTGTGCTATAATGTGTAATAACGACCCATAATGCAATAAATATGTAACATCCCAAATTTTCAATTTGGAATGTTATACATAGATCATTCATGCATATCATATTTTCATTGCATATTTGCTTTGCGATCCTCGAAATTCTACGCAACTCAAGGACCCACAGAGAGAGTTGGGGATTTCACCGTTTTCATATTTGAATTTTATCAAATATCGAAACAAGGATCATTTGCTTTGATTATTTTTCTATCTCAAAATATTTCATAATAAAATATAAGAGAGGAGATAATATAATTCTCCAAAATAAATGAAATATGGGAGGAAAAATATTAAAAATAAAAAAATTATTTGGATTTTATTGCTATTTTATTTGAATTAGGAAAAATATGCGTTTTTCAAAATTGCATAAGAGTCCTTAATAAATGTTCACCTTGTCCGCTATATTTTTAGACGACGGGAAAAAATTATTTCGGGATTTTTGGAGTCCGTTTATTATTTCTTTTCTTTGTTTTTCTACGACATGTTATTAGAAAAAAAGGAAACCGACCTACTGGGCCGTGTCCGCCTGGGACACCGACCCGGCCGACCTCTTATAAGCCGTGGCCCGCCAGCCTCCCCAAACCCTAGCCGCCCAAGCCCCTTTTGACCGCCCAAGCCAGCTAGCCTGACCGCCAGCGCCGTGCTTCTTGCCGCCGCCCGCCGCCCGACCCGCGGAGTTGCCGCCGCCCCGCCAGAGTTCCCGTTGCCGCCGTCGTCACGTTTGCCGAGGTAGCCGCCGTTTTTTAAAAACCGTTTGGTTTTACTTCGAAAACCTAGATTCGTATTTTTATTAGATCGGTTCGGTTTTCCATTGGTTTATTTATTTTGCGGATGTTCATCCGTTAGCCGCAGACAGTGAACATTCGTTCACCCGTTAGCCGCAGATAGCGAATGTTGGTTCGTTAGCTTGTTCATCAGTTTTTTCCAGGGTTTTTCGCGATTATTTTCGATCGCGATTTCTGAACCGATTTTCGTTTTGGTTTATCTTTTCGCTCGTTTATCGGAATCAGGCGATTCAAGCACCTAGATCTTCGTCTCGAATCCCTATTTCTGCTTAACCAACTTTAACAAGATTTTGGTACAGTAAAATTTGACTTTAGTCCAGATTAGTAAATGGATCTTGTTTCTTTTGCAGTTTGAGTTTCGTTGCTCCGTTTAATTTGATAATTTTTGCAAACTGGAGTTCTTCAGTTGAACTTTCTGGTTAGATCTTCTTATTTGAGTTTACCCAGGCATCTTTGTTTGCGATAGAATTCTTCAGTATGATATTGTTTGTTTGCGATAGAATTCCCGGAGTGCGAAGCGTGCTACTACGAGTCACTAGGTTTTGCAGATCGTCAGCAAGGTAAGTAACACATTGATCATACTCTTTCATACCCAGTTTTTATGCATTAATACCAACCCTCAATATCATGGAGTCTTCCACCGATCAAAATTTCTAGAATGACCACCATATGATCAAGTAGTATTCCCCCATGTATATAGAATAGAATAGTCTGAGCGCTGTAATGATAGTTAGATCGATTGTATGCCCTTGCTTGATTGATTGAGTGATATGATATGATTGTGTTTGTCTCATGTGCATATGGGTAGTGTCTTCTCACTAGACCTCATTCTATTCTAATCTCTTCCCTCTAAACCCATCAGATGCCTCCGAGACGTGATACCGGATTTGTCTTCCCACCAGAGCTCACTCAGTTGATCCGGTGAGAATGCCTTGATGCAGTTGCTAGTTCAGAACCAAGGCAACAACAACAACAACAACAACCCACTGCCACCACCTCCCGTTGACAACTTAGCTCGTTTTCTAAGGTTGCAGCTGCCGGTGTTTTCCAGTAGCACCGAGCTAATAGTCGCTGATGACTGGCTGCGCATGATTGGAAGGGAGTTGACCACCGCAGGTTGCACAGATGCTGAGAAGGTGCGTTTTGCCGCACATCAATTGGATGGACTAGCAGCCTCATGGTGGGAGAATTACACAGCCACTTTTCCTATAGCCAATATCACGTGGGATCAGTTTCAGCAAGCATTTCGCATAGCCCATGTCTCAACTGGACCAATGAGCATGAAGAAGCACGAGTTTCACAACTTGCGCTAGGGAAATCGTACTGTGGATCAGTACGTAGATGAGTTTAGTAAGCTATCTCGTTATGCCCCTGATGATGTGGCCCACGAGATGTCATGAGCGTGAGAAGTTTATGGAAGGGTTGAATGATGAGATGAGTATGCAGTTAATGGTGGCAACCTTTAACAACTATCAGGAGTTGGTAGATAAGGCTCTTATGATTGAAGGGAAGCAACAGTAGATAGAGAGGCGCAAGAGGAAGTATGGACAAGGGAAGTACAATTCAGGAGCTCAGCAGGAGCCTCGCTTTACCCCGAACACGGGAGGACTTACCCGTAACCATGGAGGCCACACTCACAATGGAGGAAGTTCTCATAATCATAATGGCCCAAAAAATGGGAATGGGAATGGAGCAAGCATTAATCAGAACCGCTCAAATCCAGCCACACCCGCCAAGAAGGACCTAAGTCACATTACTTGTTTCAAGTGCAGGAAGACTGGACATTACGCCACTGAGTGCCTTGAGGCAAAGAATGGAAACGGCAATGGAAGCTCTGGGAAGAAGCTCAACCCTTTCAATAGGGGACAAGTGAACCACGTGAACGTGGAGGAGGTTGAAGAGCAGCCAGATGCAGTTATCGGTAAGTTTTTGGTTAAGTCTTTTACCGCTCTCGTTCTTTTTGATACTGGTGCATCACATTCATACATTTCAAGGGGAGTTGTGGACAAGTTTAAGTTACCCACCCTAGCCCTTAGGACACCTTTGCTAGTGAGCTCACCTGGTGCAGAGTATATGGCCAGCAGATGGTGCGACCGGTTACCCTTAACCATTGGCAACCATGTTTTCCCCTCAGACCTAATAATTTTGGAATCACAAGGATTGGATGTGATACTGGGAATGGATTGGCTGCTGATGTATGGAGGAAACATTGATTGCGCCAGTAAGTCAATTCTGCTTACCACCCCGGAGGGAAAACGGATTAAGTATGTTTCCAGGCATGCGCCGAGGAGGACCCAAGTAAATTCTCTCACGGGAGTTGTTCAGGAGGAAGTGCCGGTAGTGAAGGATTACCCAGATGTTTTTCCAGAGGAGTTACCAGGCATGCCGCCAGATCGAGGCATTGAGTTCTTGATAGAACTGTTGCCAGGCACTGGACCTATATCAAAGAGACCATACCAGATGCCCGCAAATGATCTAGAGGAGATCAAGAAGCAGATTAAGGAGTTATTGGAGAAGGGTTATTTCCGACGAAGTTCATCACCATGGGGAGCCCAGTACTCTTGGTTGAGAAGAAGGATGGATCATTGAGAATGGTTGTAGATTATAGTGCGTTGAATGAAGTGACAATCAAGAACAAGTACCCGCTGCCTATGATCAATGATCTGTTTGACCAGCTGCAAGGAGCTAAAGTGTTTTCGAAGATCGATCTGCGATCAGGATATCACCAGCTGAAGATTCGAGAAAAGGATATACCTAAGACAACCTTCACCACAAGGTACGGGCTTTACGAGTATATGGTTATGTCATTAGGATTGACTAATGCCCCTTCCTATTTCATGAGCATGATGAATAAGGTGTTCATGGAGTTCCTGGATAAGTTTGTTGTGGTGTTCATTGATGATATCTTGGTATACTCGAAGAATGAAGAGGAACACAAGGAGCATTTGCGTTTAGTTCTTGAGAAGCTCAGGGAACATCAGTTATATGCCAAGTTCAGCAAATGTGAGTTTTGGTTGAAGGAAGTTGGATTTCTTGGACATGTTATATCAGGAGAAGGTATAGCAGTAGACCCCACCAAGGTTCAGTCAGTCGCTGAGTGGTTGAAACCCACTTCAGTCAGCGAGATCCGCAGTTTTCTTGGACTCGTGGGATAATACCGGAGATTCATTGAGAATTTTTCCAAGATTGCGAAGCCCATGACAGAGTTGTTGAAGAAAGACACCAAGTTCAAATGGACGGAAGAATGTGAGGCCAGTTTTCAGGAGTTGAAGAAACGTTTGACTACAGCCCCAGTGCTAATTCTGCCAGATATACGTAAGGACTTCCACATGTATTGCGATGCTTCACGCTTAGGACTTGGAGGTGTACTTATGCAAGATGGAAGAGTTGTCTCGTATGCCTCACGACAGCTTCGACCGCATGAGTTGAATTATGCCATGCATGACTTGGAGCTAGCAGCCGTAGTGCATGCGCTCAAGACCCGGAGACACTTTCTTATTGGAAACCGTTGTGTTGGTACATGGATCATAAGAGTTTGAAGTACATATTCACACAGAAGGAGCTAAACCTTAGGCAGAGGAGATGGTTGGAACTTATAAAGGATTATGATATGAAGCTGCATTATCATCCAGGAAAGGCCAATGTCGTAGCAGACGCCTTGAGCCGTAAGAGTTATATTAACACCCTCGTAAGCGGAGGGATGCCAAAGGAGGTAGCAGAGGATCTTAGGGAACTTCGTTTGGAGATTGTTCCTAGAGGTTTTGTTGCAGCTATGGAAGTTCAGTCTACATTGTTGGGAAAGATTCGGGAAGCTCAGAAGGATGACAAGGAAATTGTTGAGATAAAGGAGATAATGAGCAAAGGAAAAGCCAATGGTTTTTGTGAGGATGAGCACGACACCTTGTGGTTCGAGGACCGCATTTATGTGCCCAATAATGCAGAGATCAGGAAGATGATACTTCAAGAAGCTCATGACTCACCATACTCGATACACCTCGGAAACACTAAGATGTATTTGGATTTGAAGAAGCGTTTCTGGTGGACCGGAATGAAGAAGGATATTGCCGAGTATGTAGCCGTATGTGATGTATGTCAGAGAGTGAAGGCGGAACATCAGAAGCCAGCATGATTACTGCAGCCTATGCCAATACACGAATGGAAGTGGGGTAAGCTTGGCATGGATTTTATTACCGGATTACCCAGGACCCGATCGGGATATGATTCTATCTGGGTAGTAGTGGATCGCTTGACCAAAGTAGCTCACTTTATCCCAGTGAAAACCACCTATACAAGTGCAAAGTTGGCCAAGATATACATGACCAGGATCGTATGTCTGCATGGAGTTCCGAGGACCATTGTATCAGATAGAGGAACACAGTTTACTTCAAAGTTTTGGCATCAGTTGCATCAGACTTTGTGAACCAGGCTAGAGTTCAGTACATCTTTTCATCCACAGATAGATGGACAGACTAAGAGAGTCAATCAGATTCTGGAGGACATGTTGAGAGCTTGTGCGCTAGACTATGGGTCTAGTTGGGATGATAATTTGCCATACGCGGAGTTCTCGTACAACAATATCTACTAGGCCAGTTTGAAGATGGCACCTTTCGAAGCCCTGTATGGAAGAAGGTGTAGAACACCGTTGATGTGGGATGAAGTTGGAGACCGTCAGTTGTTTGGACCGGATTTGATCAAAGAGTCTGAAGAGAAGGTTAAGCTGATTCGAGACAGACTGAAGGTAGCCTAGTCCAGGCAGAAGAGTTATGCAGACTTGAAATGCAAGGAGGTAGCCTATGAAATCGGAGACAAAGCATATCTGCAAGTGTCACTACTACGAGGAGTAAAACATTTTGGAGTTAAGGGAAAGTTAGCCCCGAGATTTGTGGGACCATACCGAGTTTTGGAACGCGTGGGAGAGGTTGCCTACAAGTTGGAGTTGCTTGAAGGACTGTCAGGAGTTCATGATGTGTTTCACATTTCCCAGTTGAAGAAGTGTCATGCCGAGATGGCTGATATTCCTCTGAGAGATACAGTGCCCCTGGAAGCAATACAGTTGGACAATGATTTGACATATGAGGAGAAACCTGTAAAGATTCTTGAGTTTTCCAGCCGGGTTACTCGCAGCAAAGTTATTAAGTTTTGCAAAGTTCAGTGGAGCCACCATACCGAGGATGAAGCCACCTGGGAACGAGAGGATGATCTACGCAAAGACCACCCACACCTATTTTCTAGCCAACCCGAATCTCGAGGGCGAGATTCATCTTAAGGGGGGCAGGTTTGTAAAATCCCAAATTTTCAATTTGGAATGTTATACATAGATCATTCATGCATATCATATTTTCATTGCATATTTGCTTTGCGATCCTTGAAATTCTACACAACTCAAGGACCCACGGAGAGAGTTGGGGATTTCACCGTTTTCATATTTGAATTTTATCAAATATCGAAATGAGGATCATTTGTTTTAATTATTTTTATCTCCGAAAATATTTAATATTAAAATATAAGAGAGGAGATAATATGACTTCTCCAAAATAAATGAAATATGGCAGGAAAAATATTAAAAACAAATAAACATTTTTATTTGGATTTTATTGCTATTTTATTTGAATTAGGAAAAATATGCCTTTTTCAAAATTTCATAAGAGTCCTAAATAAATGTTCACCTTGTCCGCTATATTTTTAGAGGACGGGAAAATTTTATTTCGGGATTTTTGGAGTCAGTTTAGTATTTCTTTTCTTTGTTTTTCTGCAGCATGTTTTTTTTTAAGGAAACCGACCTACCGGGCCATGTCCGCCTGGGACACCGACCCGGCCGGCCTCTTATAATGCCCGCCACCCCCCAAATCCTAGCCGCCCAAGCCCGCACCCTAGCCACTTGTGCCGCGTGCTACATGCCATTGCCGTCATCTCGAGTCATTGCCGCTGCCGCCGCCGACCCCGCCGGAGTTGCCGTCGTCCCACTAGAGTTCCCACTGCCGCCGCCATGACGTTTGCTGAGGTAGCCTCCGGTTTTTTTAAAAACCGTTCGGTTTTATTTCGAAAACCTAGATTCATCTTTTCAGATTAGATCGGTTCGGTTTTCCGTCGGTTTATTTATTTTGCGGACATTCGTTCATGCATTCGTTTTAATGAACGCCGTTCACCCGTTAGCCGCAGACAACGAACGTTCGTTAGCCTGTTCGTCAATTTTTCTTTTTCCAGGGTTTTTCGCGATTATTTTTTATCGCGATTTCTGACCCGATTTTCGTTTTGGTTTATCTTTTCGCTCGTTTATTGGAATCAGGTGATTCAAGCGCCCAGATCTACGTCTCGAAGCCCTCTTTCTGTTTAACAAACTTGAACAAGATTTTGGTACTGTAAAATTTGACTTTAGTCCAGATTAGTAAACAAATCTTGTTTCTTTCGCAGTTTGAGTTCCGTTGCTCCGTCTGATTTGATTCTTTTTGCAAACCGGAGTTCTTCAGTTGAACTTTCTGGTTAAATCTTCTTATTTGAGTTTTACCCGTGCATCTTTGATTGATTGCTTATGTATGTTATTGTTTGTTTGTGATAGAATTCCCGGAGTGCAAAACATGCGACTACGAGTCGCTTGGTTTTGCAGATCGTGAGCAAGGCAAGTAACACACTGATCATGCTCTTTCATACCCTGTTTTTATGTCTTAGTACCAACTGCTACGTCTTGAGCTTGCGTTGGTTTTCCCCGAAGAGGAGAGGATGATACAACACAGTAGCGTAAGTATTTCCCTCAGTTTTTGAGAACCAAGGTATCAATCCAAAGAGGAGGCCACGCACAAGTCCCTCGTACCTGCACAAAGCGATAGCTACTCGCAACCAACGCGATTAGGGGTTGTCAATCCCTTCACAGTCACTTACGGGGTGAGATCGATAGAGATAATATTTTTGGTATTTTTGGTATAAAGATGCAAAGTGAAAAGTAAAAGGCAAAGTAAAAACAAGCAAGTATAAAAGTGATGGATATTGATATGATGAGAATAGACCCGGGGGCCATAGGTTTCACTAGTGGCTTCTCTCAATAGCATAATTATTCTACGGTGGGTGAACAAATTACTGTTGAGCAATTGACAGAATTGAGCATAGTTATGAGTATATCTAGGTATGATCATGTATATAGGCATCACGTCCGAGACAAGTAGATCGAAACGATTCTTCATCTACTACTATTACTCCACTCATCGACCGCTATCCAGCATGCATCTAGTGTATTAAGTTAAATACAGAGTAACACTATCCAGCATGATGTAGAGGAATAAATTCATGCAATATGATAAATACCCCATCTTGTTATCCTCGATGGCAACAATACAATACGTGCCTTGCAACCCTTTACATCGGGTAAGGACACATAAGATTGAACCCGAAGCCATGCACTTCTCCCATTGCAAGAACTACCAATTTAGTTGGCCAAACCAAGCGGATAATTCAAAGAGACTTGCAAAGATAACTCAATCATACATAAAAGAATTCAGAGAAGATTCAAATATTATTCATAGATAATTTGGATCATAAACCTACAATTCATCGGTCTCAACAAACACACCGCAAAAGAAGATTACATCGAATAGATCTCCACGAGAGAGGGGAGAACATTGTATTGAGATCCAAAAAGAGAGAAGAAGCCATCTAGCTACTAGCTATGGACCCGAAGGTCTGAAGTAAACTACTCACACTTCATTGGAGAGGCTATGGTGTTGATGTTGAAGCCCTCCATGGTGGATGCCCCTCTGGCGGAGCTCCGGAACAGGCCCCAAGATGGGGTCTCGTGGATACAGGAAGTTGCGGCGGTGGAATTAGGTTTTTGGCTCCTGTTCTGATCGTTTGGGGGTATGTAGGTATATATAGGAGGAAGCAGTACGTCGGTGGAGCAACAGGGGCCCACGAGGCGTGGGCGCTCTTAGGGGAGGGCGCGCCCCACCCTCGTGGACGGCCTCTGGTTCCTTGGCGTAGGGTCCAAGTTCCTGGATCATGTTCGGTGAGAAAATCACGTTTCCGAAGGTTTCATTCCGTTTGGACTCCGTTTGATATTCTGTTTCTTCAAAACACTGAAAAAGGCAAAAAACAGCAATTCTGGGCTGGGCCTCCGGTCAATAGGTTAGTCCCAAAAATAATATAAAAGTGGAAAATAAAGCCCATTATAGTCCAAAACAGTAGATAAAGTATCATGGAGCAATAAAAAAGTATAGATACGTTGGAGACGTATCAGGCATCCCCAAGCTTAATTGCTGCTCGTTCTCGAGTAGGTAAATGATAAAAAGAGAAATTTTGATGTGGAGTGATACTTTGGCATAATTTCAATGTAAATCTTCTTAATTGTGGTATGAATATTCAGATCCGAAAGATTCAAGACAAAAGTTCATATTGACATAAAAATAATAATACTTCAAGCATACTAATCAAAGTAATCATGTCTTCTCAAAATAGCATGGAAAAAGAAAGTTCATCCCTACAAAATCATATAGTTAGGCTATGCTTCATTTTTGTCACACAAAGATGTTCCCAACTTCTATACCCCCGATGACAAGCCAAGCAATTGTTTCATACTTAAATAATCTCAAACTTTTTCAACCTTCACGCAATACATGAGCGTGAGCCATGGATATAGCACTATGGGTGGAATAGAATATGATGATGGGGATTGTGTGGAGAAGACAAAAAAGGAGAAAGTCTCACATTGACCGGGATAATCAATGGGCTATGGAGATGCTCATCAATTGATGTCAACATGAGGAGTAGGGATTGCCATGCAGCGGATGCACTACTGACTATGAATGCTCAACAAAAGAAAACTAGTGGGTGTGCATCCAACTTGCTTGCTCATGAAGTCCTAGGGCATTTTGAGGAAGCCCATCGTAGGAATATACAAGCCAAGTTCTATAATGAAAAATTCCCACTAGTATAAAAAGACAACTTATGAGACTCACTATATAAAAAACATGGTGCTACTTTGAAGCACAATATATGAGACTCACTACATGAAGAACAAGGTGCTACTTTGAAGCACAAGTGTGGAAAAAGAGATAGTAGCATTGCCCTTTTTATTTATTTTCTTTTTTGGGCCTTTCTTTTTTTCTTTTTGGCCTTTCTCTTTTTTTTGGGCAATGCTCTAATAATGATGATCATCACACTTCTATTGATTACAACATAAGTATTACAACTCGAAACTAGAACAAGGTATGACTCTATATTAATGCCTCCGTGGTGTGCGGGATGGTGCAATGAATCAAGAGTGACATGTATGAAAAATAATGCATGGTGGCTTTGCCACAAATACGATGTCAACTACATGATCATGCAATGGCAATATGACAAAAGTAAAGTATGTCATGATGATGATGAACGGAACGGTGGAAAGTTGCATGGCAATATATCTTGGAATGGCTATGGAAATGCCATAATAGGTAGGTATGGTGGCTGTTTTGAGGAAGATATAAGGAGGTTTATGTGTGATAGAGCGTATCATATCACGGGGTTTGGATGCACCGGCGAAGTTTGCACCAACTCTCAAAGTGAGAAAGGGCAATGCACGGTACCGAAGAGGCTAGCAGAGGCGGAAAGGTAAAAATGCGTATAATCCATGGACTCAACATTAGTCAAAAGAACTCATATACTTATTGCAAAAATTTAGAAGTCATCAAAAATCAAGTACTACGTGCATGCTCCTAGGGGGATGGATTTGTAGGAAAAGACCATCGCTCATCTCCGACCGCCACTCATAAGGATGCACAAGCCAGGTACACTTCATGTTTCAAATTTGTTACACAACTTTAACCATACGTGCATGCTACGGGATTTGCAAACTTCAACACAAGCATTTCTCAAATTCACAACTAATCAACTAGCACGACTTTGATATTATCACCTCCATATCTCAAAACAATTATTAAGCATTAAACTTATCTTAGTATTCAACACACTCAAAAGAAAGTTTCACATATCTTGAATACCAAGTATATTAATATTAAGCAAATTACCATGCTATTAATGACTCTCAAAATAATCTAAGTGAAGCATGAGAGATCGATAGTTTCTTTAAAACAAATCCACCACCGTGCTCTAAAAGATCTAAGTGAAGCACTAGAGCAAAAATTATCAAGCTCAAAAGATATAAGTGAAGCACTATGAGCAAAACTATCAAGCTCAAAAGATATAAGTGAAGCACATAGAGTGTTCTATCAAATTCCAATTCATGTATGGCTCTCTCAAAAGGTGTGTACAGCAAGGATGATTGTGGTAAACTAACAAGCAAAGACGCAAATAATACAAGACGCTCCAAGCAAAACACTTATCATGTGGTGAATAAAAATATAGCTCCAAGTAAATTACCAATGGAAGTGGACGAAAGAGGGGATGCCTTCCGGGGCATCCCCAAGCTTTGAATTTTGGGTGTCCTTGGATTATCTTGTGGGTTCCATGGGCATCCCCAAGTTTAGGCTCTTGCCACTCCTTGTTCCATAATCCATCAAAAGAATTCACTCAAAACTTGAAAACTTCACAACACAAAACTCAATAGAAATCTCGTGAGCTCCGTTAGAGAAAGAAAACAAAAGTCTACTTTAAGGTACTGTAATGAACTAATTCTTTATTTATATTGTTGTTAAACCTACTGTATTCCAACTTCTCTATGGATCATAAACTATTTTTAGTAGCCATAGATTCATCAAAATAAGCAAACAACACGCGCAAAACAGAATCTGTCAAAAACAGAACAGTCTGTAGTAATCTGTAACTAACGCAACCTTCTGGAACTCAAAAAAATTCTACCAAAATTAGAAGACCTGGAATTTGTTTTATTGATCAGCAGCAATTGGAATCAATATTTTATCACGTTCTGGTGATTTTTAACAATTCGGGCACTGAGCGCAAAGTTTCTGGAAATTACAGCAAGATCAAATAACTATCATCCAAGAAGATCCAACAGGTTTAACTTGGCACAAACACTAATTAAAAGATAAAACCACATCTAAACAGAGGCTAGATGGATTGTTTATTCCTAAACAGAAGCAAAAACTAAAAACTAAAAATAAAATTGGGTTTCCTCCCAACAAGCGCTATCGTTTAACGCCCCTAGCTAGGCATAAAAGCAAGGATAGATCTTGGTATTGCCATCTTTAGTTTTTAGTATTTTAGCGGAGTCATGCTCGAATCCGGGTGGTTCTTTCCGCTTCCCTTCATACTCAGAAATTTTTAGATCTAAAGAATCCAACCGCTTATTACAAAGAGTAATCAACATATTCATGCGGTGAAGATTTCCGCTAACACTTTTAAGAGGCTCAAGAGACTTTTGTCAAAAAATTGTTACTTCGCAAATCTTCTCAAACACTTGGGTTTCTTCCTAGGTAGGATGAGATCCTCCCTTTTGGGGTAGTGTTCCCACTATTCCCTCTATAATTTCATGCGCAATACTGGGATCAATCTCAATGAAATTTCCGTTGGCAATGCAATCCAAGAGTTGTCTATGCGTCATATTTAACCCAACATAAAAATTGCGAAGAAGAATTCTAAAGTTCACCTCTAGGGTGGACTTACGATAAGATTCCATCATCCTATACCAAGCATCTTTTAAGTTTTTTCCTTGCCTTTGCTTGAAGTGAAGAACTTCAAACTCGGGAGACATAGGAGCGGATAAGAATTAGACATAACGACAAGCAAGCGAACTAAAACACAAGCAAACAAGCGGACGAGAAAAAGGCAAAGGGAAAAAGAGGAGGAGATTGGGAAAGAGAGGGCGAATAAAACGACAAGGGTGAAGTGGGGAGAGGAAAATGAGAGGCAAATGGCAAATAATGTAATGCGAGAGATAGGGATTGTGATGGGTACTTGGTATGTTGACTTTCGCATAGACTCCCTGGCAACGGCGCCAGAAATCCTTCTTGCTACGTCTTGAGCTTGCATTTGTTTTCCCCGAAGAGGAGAGGATGATGCAGCATAGTAGCGTAAGTATTTCCCTCAGTTTTTGAGAACCAAGGTATCAATCCAGTAGGAGGCCACGCACAAGTCCCTCGTACCTGCACAAAATGATAGCTACTCGCAACCAACGCGATTAGGGGTTCTCAATCCCTTCACGGTCACTTACGAGAGTGAGATCTGATAGAGATAATATTTTTGGTATTTTTGGTATAAAGATGCAAAGTGAAAAGTAAAAGGCAAAGTAAAAACAAGCAAGTATAAAAGTGATGGAGATTCATATGATCAGAATAGACCCGGGGGCCATAGGTTTCACCAGTGGCTTCTCTGAAGAGCATAATTATTCTACGGTGGGTGAACAAATTACTGTTGAGCAATTGACAGAATTGAGCATAGTTATGAGTATATCTAGGTATGATCATGTATATAGGCATCACGTCCGAGAAAAGAAGATCAAACGATTACGCATCTACTACTATTACTCCACTCATCGACCGCTATCCAAAGATGCATCTAGAGTATTAAGTTAAATATAGAGTAACGCCTTAAGCAAGATGACATGATGTAGAGGAATAAATTCATGCAATATGATAAATACCCCATCTTGTTACCCTCGATGGCAACAATACAATACGTGCCTTGCAACCCTTTCTGTCACTAGGTAAGGACACCGCAAGATTGAACCCAAAGCCATGCACTTCTCCCATTGCAGGAACTACCAATCTAGTTGGCCAAACCAAACGGATAATTCAAAGAGACTTGCAAAGATAACTCAATCATACATAAAAGAATTGAGAGAAGATTCAAATATTATTCATAGGTAAGCTGGATCATAAACCCACAATTCATCGATCTCAACAAACACACCACAAAAAGAAGATTACATCGAATAGATCTCCATGAGAGAGGGGGAGAACATTGTATTGAGATCCAAAAAGAGAGAACAAGCCATCTAGCTACTAGCTATGGACCCGAAGGTCTGAAGTAAACTACTCACACTTCATCGGAGAGGTTATGGTGTTGATGTAGAAGCCCTCCATGGTGGATGCCCCCTCCGGCGGAGCTCCGGAACAGGCCCCAAGATGGGATCTCATGGATACACGAAGTTGCGGCGGTGGAATTAGGTTTTTGGCTCCTGTTCTGATTGTTTGGGGGTACGTAGGTATATATAGGAGGAAGGAGTACGTCGGTGAATCACGTTCTGTGAGAAAATCACGTTTCTGAAGGTTTCATTCCGTTTGGACTCCGTTTGATATTCTGTTTCTTCGAAACACTGAAAAAGGCAAAAAACAGCAATTCTGGGTTGGGCCTCCGGTTAATAGGTTAGTCCCAAAAATAATATAAAAGTGGAAAATAAAGCCCATTATAGTCCAAAACAGTAGATAAAGTAGCATGGAGTAATAAAAAATTATAGATATGTTGGAGACGTATCACCAACCCTCAAACATTGCATGGTTAGTGAGGGAGTCCTAGATTAGGGGGTCCTCGGACAGCCGGACTATATACTTTGGCCGGACTGTTGGACTATGAAGATAGAAGATTGAAGACTTCGTCCCGTGTCCGGTTGGGACTCTCCTTGGCGTGGAAGGCAAGCTTGGCAATACGGATATGTAGATGACCTCCCTTGTAACCGACTCTATGTAACCCTAGCCCCCTCTGGTGTCTATATAAACCGGGGGGTTTAGTCCATAGGACAACAACAATCATAATCATAGGCTAGCTTCTAGGGTTTAGCCTCTACAATCTCGTGGTGGATCAACTCTTGTAATACTCATATCATCAAGATCAATCAAGCAGGAAGTAGGGTATTACCTCCATCGAGAGGGCCCGAACCTAAGTAAACATTGTGTCCCCCGCCTCCTGTTACCATCCGCCTTAGACGCACAATTCGGGACCCCCTAACCGAGATCCGCCGGTTTTGACACCGACATTGGTGCTTTCATTGGGAGTTCCACTGTGCCGTCACGATAAGGCTTGATGGCTCGCCTTGTCGTCAAGGACAACATTACCTCTGGGGGAGCCCTGGCTGCAGGCCAAACTCCCCGACTAGGCGGCTTCGTCATGACCGCCCGTTCGGCCGTTGTGTTGACGATGACTTCTCAGGTCATCAAAAATAGCCTCCGCATCGGCTCAGAATTCGCCGAGCAGATGGATCCAATGGAGCTCTCTTCTTTGAGCGAGCTCTTGGATCGTATCACCGCCCTAGGAGTCGCTACAGACTATGATTGTATCAGGCTCAAACCCGACCAAAGGGAGATTAACTCTCCGCCGGTCACCCATCAGGTAGCGGTGGTGGAGGAGCAATAGTGATTCTTCCTCTGTTTTGAGGATGAACTATGTCCGGATTCCTGAGCTCTCCGAGCCGGATATCCGTCTACAGGAGGACATGGCCCAAGCTTCGAACTTAGAATCAGGTATGGGGCCAGGACTATTGGGCAACATCCCGGAGCCCGAACTTCTAAGCTCGGAAACTCCTCCGCCCCTGGGTTCAAGATCGGGTCAGGGTTTGGACCTAAATCTACCCATCCACCCAGACATAAGTGATCTTTCCCTCATTAGAGAAGAGCCCCAAGAGACAGTACATCACTATTGGGCCAGTTTCCTCCTTGTAATGAACAAGGTCAAGGACTGTCGCGAGGAAGACACAATTTCATTCTTTTGCAAAAATTGCACGGACAAGGCAATTCTCAACGCCTTAAGTCGCCATGACATAGCACACTTCGCTGACTTGGCGTCCATAGTATAGAAGTACTGTGCGATGGAAAGCGCCTGGAAAACCCAAACAAAATTCTGGGATCCTCCGGCTCTCACTAGATCCCCAGTCCGAACTAAAAGGGTATACTCTAGTAATTCACCCGATCCAATCACAAAGAAACCAAAGCCCACTACAGGGCATGGAACTATATTGGAGGGATGGCTCAATGGGCCATGCAGAATTCACAGCACACCAGATACCATGCCAACACACAGCCTTAGAGCATGTTGGATACTCCGGCAGGTGGCCAAGAGCAGTGAGGATCTCCTCATCAACAATTCCGCAGACCACCATCCCGTCGAAAATAACAATACAGTATTGACAGTCTTCGAGACCTTCACCTCAAACAATAGGCGCAAGCGAGCACTCTACAGCCTTGCCGAAGTTTGCCATGTCGCAGCAATAAATCCATGGAATGACACGGCTATAACCTTCAATGCCAGTGACGAACCTCAACTCCGAACAGCCCGAGCACCAGCCGCCTTGGTCCTTAGCCCAATTGTGGATGGCTTCCGGCTTACTAAAGTGCTCATGGACGGTGGCAGCAAATTAAACCTCATCTACGAGGAGACTCTTAACAAAATGGAAATAGACAAGAGCCGCATTGAGCAAAGCAGCACGACCTTCAGAGGAATCATCCCTAGTCGGGAGGCACGACGTGCGGGAAAAATCACACTAGATGTGGTATTCGGCACGCCGGAGAATTATAGGTCCGAAGAAATCACATTCCAAGTGGCCCCATTCAGTAGCGGATATGACGCCCTTTTAGGGCGGGAGGCATTCACGATCTTGCAAGCTATACCCCATTACGGGTACATGAAGCTCAAAATGCCCGAGCCCAACAGAATCATCACTCTAGCTAGTGATCCGGACATAGCACTCCGCGCCGAAAATAAAACCGCCGCACTAGCCCTCGAAGCGTTATCCGAAGCCCTCGCGGCCGAAGAACTAACTGTGCGGCGCTCCACAATGGACAGGGACGACGTGATACTCAACAAAAGAACCAAGTCCACCTCTTTTAAACCAGCGGACGAAATAGTCAAATTCCAGGTCCACCCAACAGACCCCACAAAAACAGCATCCATCGGGGCACAGCTGGAGCCCACAACAGAAGCCGCATTGCGGGAGTTCTTGCGCGAAAACTGGGACATATTCGCCTGGCATCCTTCAGACATGCTGGGAAACCCACGCAAGTTGGCCGAGCACAGCCTTAACATTCTAAAGGGGTTCAAGCCGGTCAAGCAGACTCTCCGGCGTTTCTCCGAGCCTAAGCGACAAGCCATGGGAGAGGAGCTAGCCAAGTTACTTGAGGCCGGATTCATCAGAGAAATAAAACATCCGGACTAGCTAGTGAACCTAGTGATGGTACCAAAGAAGGACAAATCCTGGCGCCTATGTGTCGATTTCAAGGACCTTAACAAGTCTTGCCCCAAGGATCCCTTCCCCCTCCCCCGCATCGACCAAATTATCGACGCTACTGCAGGACACGATTCATTGTGTTTCCTCGATGCATACCCCAGATAACATCAAATTAAGATGGCGGAGTCCGATCAAGCCGCAACGGCATTTATCACCCCATACAGCCCCTTCTGTTTTAACACCATGCCTTTCGGGCTCAAAACGCCGGTGCAACCTATCAACGCATGATTCAGACATGCTTGGAAACACAGATCGGCAAAATAGTGGAGGCATACATAGACGATGTGGTCATTAAACCAGACACATCGAATCCATAATAGATGACTGGAGGCTCACGTTCGACAATCTCCGAACATATGACATCAAGCTCAATCCGGAAAAATGCGTCTTCGGCGTGCCCGCCGGAAAGCTCTTAGGCTTCATCGTCTCCAATAGAGGAATTGAAGCAAATCCGGCTAAAATCCGAGCTCTGTCACAGTTGGCTATCCCAACAGGCCTCAAGCAAATCCAGAAACTAACTGGATGCGTGGATGCCTTAAGCCGCTTTATCTCCCGATTAGGAGAAAAGGCACTACCTCTTTATCGCCTTCTTCGATGCACCGAACACTTCAAGTGGACGGATGCGGCCACGGCCGGATTGGAAGAAATAAAATCCGTTTTGGCCACCAACCCAATCTTGGCCGCGCCAAATGTCGGTGAACCAATGTTGTTATATATAGCGGCAACACACCAAGTTGTAAGCGCAGTGCTCGTCGTCGAACGAGAGACGGACGGACATAAGTTCCCACTTTAAAAGCCGGTATACTATATATCCACTATCCTCACTCCATGCAAATCACGGTACCCACATTATCAAAAGATAGCATACGCGGTCTTCATGGCATCCCAGAAACTATGACACTACTTTCAAGAGTGTTCAATTACAGTGGCCTCTGAAGTACCACTCAACGACATAATAAACAACCGCGATGCCACGGGCCGGATTGCTAAATGGGCTATTGAGCTCCTCCCATTCGACATAATGTACAAACCACGACGAGCCATTAAGTCACAAGTACTGGCTGATTTAAATGCCGAATGGATGAAGCGAACTCCCTAAAGAGTACGGCGCGTACTCCAATTGGATCATGCACTTTGACGGCTCTAAAATGCTGGCTGGTCTGGGGGCTGGTGTTGTCCTGACATCCCCACCGGAGATACAGTCCAATACGTACTCCAAATACTATACATAGACTCCAACACCGCAGCAGAATATGAGGCCCTGTTACATGGTCTCCGGATGCAGTCTCCATGGGCATTCAACACCTGGAGGTGCATGGGGATTCGAACCTCGCAATATCTCAAATAAATGGAGACTTCGACGCCAAGGATCCGAAAATGGCGGCTTACCGCAACGCCGTCCTCAAAATGTCAGCTCAGTTCGAGGGCCTTGAATTCCACCATGTGGTCCGAGAAAACAATCAAGCGGCGGATATCCTCGCCCGCATCGGTGCTAAGTGCGACCCTATCCCACCTAATATCTTCTTGGAAAGGCTGTTTAAGCCATCCGTAGTATGGGAAGGAGAGGCCGGCAACAACAGTATGGACCCGGCCACAACACCAGATACCGAACACTCTGACATAATCGGAGGCTCTGCCACCAAAATAACGCCTTCGGCCCACGTGATTATGGCTGTCATCGCCCCGTGGACAGAACCCTTCTTGGCCTACCTAACTAGGCAATAACTCCCTGAGGACCCAAATGAGGCACGTTGCATTGTGCGGCGGTCTAAAGCCTACAAGGTCCATGAGGGAGAGCTTTATAAGAAAAGCGCTACAAGAGTACTTCAAAGGTGCATCTCCGAAGAAGAAGGACGACAACTTTTGGCAGAAATTCATGCTGGACTTGGCGGCCACCACGCCGCAGCCCGGGCCCTTGTAAGCAAGGCCTTCTACACAGGTTTTTACTGGACGATGGCCCGAGCAGACGCATAGGACCTCGTTCAACGTTGCGTCAGTTGCTAGCTTTTTGCAAACCAAAGCCATATGCCACCTACCGCTCTCCAAACAATCCCCATTACTTGGCCCTTTATGCTGGGGCTTGATATGGTCGGACCCCTTAAAGGGGAAGCCATAAGAAAAATACCTATTGGTCATGGTGGATAAATTCACCAAATGGATAGAAGCCAAACCAGTTAAAACGGCGAATCCGGACCAGTGATAGACTTCATATCCGGGGTTGTACACCGTTCTGGCGTCCCCACAAAGATCATTACCGATAACGACTCAAACTTTACAGCCGACGAGGTAAAAACTTGGTGCAGCAACATGGGCATTAAGCTCGATTATGCCTCCGTCTATCACCCCTAAACAAACGGTCAGGTCGAATGGGCAAATGGTCTTATCATGAGCGGCATTAAACCCATATTAGTGTGATCCTTAAAGGAATCAGATACGCACTGGGTAGAGGAGCTCGACTCCGTACTATCGGGGCTGCGGACCACGCCGAATCGCACTACCGGATACACATCATTTTTCATGGTGTACGGCGCAGAGGCGGTACTGCCCTGTGACATCATTCATGACTCACCTCGAGTGTGCATGTATGAAGAGAAGGAAGCCGAGCTTGATCGGGAGGACAGTTTGGACGCCCTGGAGGAGGAGCATGACGTGGAAAAAGCCCGCTCCGCATTCTATCAGCACAGGCTCGACGGTATCAAAGCAGAGAAGTACGGGCCAAAACTTATAATGTTGGCGAACTAGTTCTACGCCTACTAGAGAAGAAAACGAACAAAATCGAGCCCAAATGGGAAGGTCCCTTCGTTATCGACCAAGTTCTGACCGGTGGAGCGTACCGTCTGCGGGATGCATCGGACAATCAACTCGAGCCAAACCCATGGAACGCAGCCAGACTCCGAAGGTTCTACGCCTAGTTCCGGACTATGTGTTCATCTCCTTACCTCCGTCAATTTTTCATATATCCTTTATCTGTCTTTTCTTTTCTTTCTTTCTTCCCTTTTTCTTCACAGCCTTAAAAGGTTAAAATGTGTCTTGACTACATAATCTTGACGCGCTAGGCGTGCTCATTATACCTGGGGGCTTCTTATACAGAAGCTTAATATAAATATGTTCCGGGCTTTATGCCCCCCGCACATGTGTTACTTTTCCACATGTACCTTTTCTTCGTCATTATATGCATCGATATGACTTAAGTTTTGGCCAAGATGGGTTGCCTGGCTCTTGTGTTTATGCCCTACGTTCCCGTTAATTCGGCTAGGGCATAAGGGGAGCACCTCTGCGATTGTTACTGCCGGGTCAGACGGATGTGTACCTTAGACTGGGTGAAGCCGAAAGCTAGCGTTCTTAAGGGAATATTTGGTCGGTGAACAAAAGATGACTTTTATTTATTGTAATACATGCCCCCAGATGTTTATATCCTGCGTCTCCTTTCGCAGTTCGGACATGCACATTAATGCATGCGTACCCAGGGAAAGGAACCCTTAACGGAACTATTCTCCCTGGAAGATGTTTCTTACTATCCATGTAATATAACATAGCTAGTTGGGTACTTGTCTGCATTCAAGCACTTATGACCCCTACGCTGCGTGGTTTCCACGCTTACTCGGTTTTTACATAGCGGCGGGTATTCGAATACACTCCGACTGTCGGGTCCAGAGGTCGGGCGAAAAGGTCCGCCATGACAAATGATTTACAATTGACTAGGGACAATATATGTCAATTGAAGTACACAATCACTTAGACTAACTAAATTCTTCTTCTATACCATCCAACAGTGCTGTCTAGCCTACAATCCTGTTGGAATACTTTATGGCTAATTTCACCGGGTCATACACCAAACTGACGGGGATTTCTTTCCCATCAGACTCCACAGGTCCGACTTCAGCCATATGGTTCGGGCCAGCCTTGGTATATCGAGTCTTCACCATGGCCCAGGCTTCCCTCGCACCTTGTCGGCAAGCAGATATCTTCCATAATCGGAAGCGCCGACGCGCTCCCTTGAGCATCTCTACGAGCTCCCCCATGCCTCCTGGTAGGGAGGCGGATGGCCACAAGGCCTGGACAATGCCCTGCATCACCTACCGAACTTGTTCGTGCAGTTGTGAGAGCTCGGGCAGAAGATCACCTGCAGACCCAGGTTTCTTCCGCGGGACGACCTGTCAGCATACCTACAGATATAACTCTGTTAGCCGGTTTCTTCGCCGAACTCTATAAAAGTTTGTTTAAGTACTTACTAAAAATGTCGCGTCAAAGCCTCTTATTCTCCTTTACAGAGTCAGCAAACTGGGCCCGAACATTTTTCAGTTCAACACTAAGCCGGATATTGGCATCTTGGAGATCGTTTTTCTCCCGCCTAACCTGCTTAAGCACGCGCTCGCCAGCCTTTAACTGTCGTTGAGCATGTTGCTCATCCCCTCGCACGACCTCCGGATTCATTTCGGGATCATCTGCAGAATCTATTGTTAGATTTGCATACATGCCGCATACTAACCGGTACATGTCATTCTTTTTTATAGAAACAAGTGTTACCAGATGGGACCTTCTCGGACTCCTTTATTGCGGCAATTGCGGCCCGTAGCTGGGCTTTGCACTCCTTCAGCTCTTGAGACAACTAGATATTCTTCTCCGTAAGAACCTACACAAATAATGATCCTTAAATCAGTTGCGTCAACTGTTTCAAGTCTCAGGGGCTACTGATATACATAATTATCAGATATTCTTACCCGTATATCCTTTACATACTGGTCCGTGGCTCTGGCAAGACCATTTTGAGAAGCTCGAATGTACGCGTCTCCTGAGTTGAAGGCATCGAATGCCTCTTGAGAGAAATAAGCGTCGCGGAGTACAGCCCGGCGACGCCGGTGATTCATAGCACTCTCCACTATGGAATTCGTAGCGGACAGCCTATCCGCATCCTCTGTAGGAAGAACATCCGGTGTTGGCCCCAGGTTAGCGTCTGCCTCTAAGTCCGGCTCTGGAGCCCGGCTGGTGGAGGCGTGGCTGGCAGGATCTCCAGATATAGTCCGGCGAGCATCTTTTCTGCCAGGAACCATGGACGTTATTATATTTTAAAGACGACAACCATGGAGCAGGGTCCTTTTTCATACCTCTGCGATGGCGTCTCAGTCCTGGCCGCCTTCCTTTTAAGCCTACCCAGTTTCGGTGCCCCTTGTTGGTGAGTCACTGCGAGTTTGGCATGGCGTCCCGAGGGCCTTCCCTGTAAGACACCAAATGTGTGCGGTAGGTGAAGTGCAAAAAACGGGATCCTTCTCGGAAGTTGGGACTCCGGTTTTACTTACATGTGATGCAGGGAGCAGTCCGGGATAATCAGCTATGATGGCCACCAAGACACCGTCGCATCTTAACTGATAGAACGTCCTGTTGATGAGCTCCAGAAATGTGTCCGGATCTTCTCCGAGTCCGGGGTCGAGGTTCCGGTCAGGGTCCTCTGGTTGTGGAGACGGGTTGTGGACCTCCCTCACAGCTTTTCGCAGTTCCTTCTATGAAGTAGCAAGGTAAATATTTATGACAAAGAATGCAGGAAGGTCTGGAGTAAAAAGTAGCAGCTCACCCAGTTTGGGGGGTTGTACATGGAGAATTCATCCCGTGGCTTGATGCGGATAAACTCCTCTTCCTCTCCTTTATATAAATCAGACAATATTTTCGCTAGAGCAGCGACGGAGTCGGGACCTTTATGACCGCAGCGGGTGGCATCGTCTTCTCCATTGAAGTGCCACATGGGTTGTCCCCAATATTGAAGTGGCTGCACCCCCCGCATTATACATATTTACATAACCTCGATTATTGTCAATCCTGATTTGTCCAGCGTTTGTATCCGGCCCATCAGGTAAAGGACCTCTCTGTTGTCTTCCTCCTGTGGGCTCCGAGGGCGCCAACTGCGGCGTTCTTCAAAAAGGCATTATTAAACTCAGGAAGGCCCATTCGAACATGGTCTGGAAGGGGGACGTCCTCCATATAAAACCACTCCGAAGGCCAGTCTTCGGATGTCTTCTTCGGAGTACCGGACAGGTATCCGGTCCCAGTGATGCGCCATATCTCGGCTCCACCCACTTGATATATTGACCCCTCCTGTGTATGGGGTACGAGGCAGAATAGCCTCTTCCATAGCTCGAAATGAGCTTCGCAACCCAAAAACAGCTCGCAAAGGGCGACATAGCCAGCGATGTGTAATATGGAGGCGGGAGTAAAATTATGCAGCTGGAGGCCGTAGAACTCCAGGAGCCCATGGAGGAACGGATGGATTGGAAATCCAAGTCCCCTTAATAAGTAAGGGACAAGGCATACCTGCTTCCCCATAGAGGGATTGGGAAAGCTCGCTGTTTGCTCCCCGCCATTGCAAGTGGCTAGTTCGGCTCAGACGGGGACCATATACGCAGGAGGGAGAAACGCCTGGGTCTGTAACTCTACTAACTGTCTGTGGGAGATGGAACACTTCTTCCAATTGACTGGCTTAGGGCTACGGGAGCGAGAGGAGGAGCTGCGATGGCCGGCCATGATGGGATGGATTTTTCCGGACGCGCTCCGATGGATACTCGCTGAGGGAGGATGGTGTGATCTGAATCTGAGGATCCCCGACCCCTTAAATAGATGATTTACTCACATGGTTAGGGTGGCAAGTGTAAAAATGCCCCGACTTCTCGCATTCGCTCGACACGTGGAAGATAGCCATTATTAGGCGCGGAAGCCAAGGAGTGCAACATTTATGGGAAGTCGGACACTACTCGACAGGTACTCAGAATTTGGAGAGGAACCCACCTTGCAATGCCGAAGACAATCTGCGCGCCGGACTCATCGCCATTGAAGCCTAGTTCTGGGGCTACTGAGGGAGTCCTGGATTAGGGGGTCCTCGGACAGCTGGACTATATACTTTGGCCGGACTGTTGGACTATGAAGATACGAGATTGAAGACTTTGTCCCGTGTCCGGGTGGGACTCTCCTTGGCGTGGAAGGCAAGCTTGGCAATACGGATATGTAGATCTCCTCCCTTGTAACCGACTCTGTGTAACCCTAGCCCCCTCCGGTGTCTAAATAAACCGGGGGGTTTAGTCCATAGGACAACAACAATCATAATCATAGGCTAGCTTCTAGGGTTTAGCCTCTACGATCTCGTGGTGGATCAACTCTTGTAATAATCATATCATCAAGATCAATCAAGCAGGAAGTAGGGTATTACCTCCATCGAGAGGGCCCGAACCTGGGTAAACATTGTGTCCCCCGCCTCCTGTTACCATCCGCCTTTAGAGGCACAGTTCGGGACCCCCTACCCGAGATCCGCCGGTTTTGACACCGATAGTTAGGACTTGTTAACTTGTGAGTTTTGGGAAGTAGATGATGAGGTAGAACCTATTGCCCTGTTTATCATCAAACCCTGCTTATATTTGCTATGCTATGCTCGTAGACGTGGTTTGGGTGAGTGAATCCATGATTTATGTGAGATTGTTAATTGATGGTTAACTTAAGGTGGCAACTTTAATACACATCTGGGTGGATTGCTTTTGGGCACCTGGAGAATCCAGTGTTGTCCTAGGATATCCCGGAGTACCCGTGTGATCATCCTACGATCCGCCACCCAGGCTCAAAGGGATCATAAGATTATTCATGCTAGAAACTTCCGTGTGCAGCCACAAGCTATTATGGGCTCTAGCATAGTTGAGTATGTCGCATGACCTCTTCCAGTGGTATGTTGGCAGATGTGGGGGATGTAGGTTGGTACTGTCTACCCAGGGTTAGAGTTAATGCTTCTGAAAGATTGTGTCTCAGTCATCCGTTTCTCAAACACCATGTAGTGCGAGAAATCCAACGGAGGAGATAGAGTCTTGTGGGGAAAAGTGCGCAAGCCACTGCAGAGTGTATAAACTAATCATGGTTAGCCGTGTCCCCGATTATGGACATCTTGAGTATCTGGTTCTTGGATTATCATATGGATCTCATCACTCTAAATTAATTGGTTGGGCTGTTAAGTACTGTTTAATTGGGATTGAGTTGGAGGAACCTTCTCAATGATGTTTCAACTACCATGATAGTTAAATAAAATATATTCCTTTGTTGTAGGAAAAAATTGGCTTTTCGCAAAACATTATAACCATAGAGCCTCCACCATTCAAATATGCATGTAGTGATAGCATTTATCTGTTCATTGCACTACTGTGTTATATTGCCAGCATATTCCATGTGCTGACCCGTTTTTGGGCTGCAACGTATCATGTTGCAGACTTTTCAGATGAGGAGTAAGGTTCGCTAGGCCGTTGTCGTGCACTCAGCTATGTCGTTGGAGTTGATGGACTCACTTTATCTTCCAAGCCTTCCGCTGTTATCGTTTTAGATGGCCTTAAGCCATATTTATTGTAATAAGTTCTCTTTTGAGACATTCGATGTAATAAGTGTGTGATTGCTACTCTGTTATAAATCCTTCGAGTACTGTGTGTGTCAGCATTACCGATCTAGGGATGACACTGAAGCACAGAGACTTGACCGTCTGAGGTCGGGTCGCTACAAAATATCAACATAAAAGCATGATGCAAAATGGACGTATCAACTCCCCCAAGCTTAGACCTCACTTGTCCTCAAGCGAAAGCCAAAATCAAAAAATATGTCCACATGTTTAGAGACAGAGGTGTCGATAAATAAAATCGTACATGAGGGCATCATGATCATCTATAGAACAACACCATATATTGTCATATAATTTCTTATGCTAAAGTAACAATTCATTCACAAGGTAAAGTATGAATCAAAAACTTCATTGAAGACTAACAAACTATGATCTCGGTCATTGAAGGAATTGCAATTTATCATAACATCAGAAAGAGTCAATTCAAGAGCTTTTCAGCAAGTCCACATACTCAACTATCATTTAGTCTTTCACAATTGCTAACACTCACGCGATACTTATGGGTCCAAAGCCTCAGTCAGACATAGAGAAAGATAGGGGCTTATAGTTTTGCCTCCCAACCTTTTACCTCAAGGGTAATGTCAACAATAATACTTTATGAAAACCTACATCCGAGTGGATATATATATTTGGATCTTTCTCCAACACATAGTTCTTGCCAAAAAGAAAAAGTGTAAAAAGGAACGGTGAAGATCACCATGAATCTTGTATAAGGGTGGAAGATAAAAGTAGATAGGACCTTCGCAGAGGGAAGCAGAGGTTGTCATGCGCTTTTATAGTTGGATGCACAGAATCTTAATGCAAAAGAATGTCACTTTATATTGCTGCTTGTGATAAAGAACTTTATTATGCAGTCTGTTGCATTTATTTCTTCCACATCACAAGTTCGTATAAAGCTTATTTTCTTCACAATAATAGATAATACATATTAAGAGAGCAATTTTTATTGCTTACACCGATGACAACTTACTTGAAGGATCTTACTCAATCCATAGGTAGGTATGGTGGACTCTCATGGCAAAACTGGTTTAAGGGATATTTGGAGGCACAAGTAGTGTCTCTACTTGGTGCAAAGGATTTGGCTAGCATAAGAGAGAAAAGGCAAGCTCAACATGTTGGAGGATCCATGACAGTATAACTTCTATTCGGATATAAGAAAGCATAACTCATTATGTTGTCTTCCTTGTCCAACATCAACTTTTTGCCATGTCATAATTTAATGAGTGCTCACAATTACAAAAGATGTCCAAGATAGTATATTTATATGTGAAGCCTCTCTTTCTTTATTACTTCCTATTAATTGCAACAATGACCAAAATGATGTTTGTCAACTCTCAGCAAATTTTATTCATCATACTCATTATATGTGAAGTCATCACTTTCCATAACGTCATTATATGATCTATTTATTTCTTTTTATTCCTTTCTTTTCATTTATTACCTCAAGATCATAGCAATAAAGCAAAGCTCTCAACTCAAAACTACTTTTTACTATATAACTCATGGACTCGATTACATAGATAGAGATCAAACCAAAACCCAAAGCTAGATCATACTAAAAACTTTATTCTACTAGATCAAGATATAACCAAAAGGATCGAACTAAGGAAAACGATAAAGGTAAAGGTGTGATGGTGATACGATACCGGGGCACCTCTCCCAAGCTTGGCAATTGCCAAGGAGAGTTCCCATACCCATGTTTTTAGGTCTCTTTCTTCGGAGGTGGTGATGATGGAGTTGATGCATTCTTCTTCTCCAGCTTGCGTCTGAGGCAAAAAATTTCCTCCCTCTGATCCTCATTCTTGAGCTCGAGTTTCATTATCTTTTTCATAATTCCACCTTACTGTCATGCGAAAAATGTGGTGGGATAGATTGGACCTTAGGAAGACTTGACTTCTTGAACTCCACATGCATATTGTAACATCCCCAGCATCACACTACAGTAATCTCCGCCTAATGAAGGTCATGTCATCATGATCATCATGCCAAAATGCCACTTGTCCAAAATATGCTTCAAATTCAAATTCAAATTGCATGTCAAATATTTGCTTCTTCTTTCATGCAAATAAAATAGTTCATCCTATGGCAAATAATCCCTAGATATTTGTCATGTTGAAGCCAACATTTTTGGAATTCCCAAATTACACCTGGGAATTTATTATCTAGTCCAAAGAAGTATTTAAGATGTCCTTTTCATTTTCTAAAAATGCTTGGATAACTCCTGAAATGCCCAAACTTTTTTGGCAGTGCTGGATATTGCAAAGTAATTATCTGACCAAGTTTCACATTTTTGCAAAATCTTATGGAAGCTCAAAATATTACTAAACCCCTTTCTGTAAAAAAGAAATAAAAAAAGGCCACTGTGCACTGGCCTAAGTGCACAGTGCCTAGAGCCCAGCCCACCACGGCCTCCTCCACGCCCCTGTTCTCATTCAAGCGATCGAGGCACGCCCGCCGTCGCCGCCGAACCCACCTCGCCGACCACGCCACATAGCGCCAGCGGTGGATAAAGAGCCACCTCTCCTGCCCCTGGCCTACTCATCATTTCACACCCCCTCGCTCTCCCTTGTCCACCCCTCTTTTTCTCTGTCTCGTTCGCCCGTGCTTGTCAGCGCTTGCCGTCGTCGATCCTGCTGCCACCGCCTCCCGATCGCCTCGCGCCGACGCCCTACCGCTCCGCCTCGCTCGTCTGCCTCGACTGCACCTCGTCATCGAGCTCGAGAGCGACCGCTTGCGCTGGGATCGACCTCACCTCTCCTTCTCGGTTGCCGGCACCCGCCGTCGTCTCCGTCCAATGTCGCTGCTCCTAAGCTCGCACGAGCCTTTCTTGGCCGCCCGGTGAGCTCCTCCCTTCCTCCTTTCCTCTCCTTGCGTCGTGCCTTTCGCCGTAGCTAGCTCGCCCGCAAGCCGAGCTCCGCCGTCCGCCATTGCCGTTGTAGGGCTCGCCACCGAGCTCCTCCGCTCGAGCTAGTAGCTCAAGCGAGCTCTGGAGCACCGAGACCCGCCCTAGTTGGTTAGTTTGGCCGCTCGCGCGCTCTAACGCTGAACCCGCTAGCGCCCGTACTCCGGCGCCGTTTCTACTCGTCGCCGGCGCCGTTCCGGTCATTCTTGGCCCCGGCCGTCACCTCCATATTGCGTGCGATGTCGAACCATGTCGAACGCACCTAGCTACGACCCCGGAAACCCCCCTGTGCGCGAAACCCGACCCCTCTCCCGACGTGCGCCGCCGCGGGAGGCTCGCCGGAGCACTTCCGGCGCCGACGCCGGCGAGGCTGAGCTGGCCGACGTTGGGGCTCATTGAGCCAATGACGGGTGGGCCCAGTTTACTCGTTGACTGAGTCAACCCACTGACATGTGGGGCCGAGTCAATAAAACGTTTTAGATAGATAGAAAATCTGTTAATTAAATTGATTAATTAATCTATTCACCAATTAGACAATCGACAAAGGGCCCGGCTTGATAATTAGTATTAGATTAGTCCAATTAACACTGTTTAATTAGTCCGATCATCGACGATGGGTCCCATCGACCTGTGTCAGGTGACATCACCTCTACATCATGCTGACGTCATATTCCTTTTCTGTTAAAATAAATAAATCCAGAAAATTGTTTAAACTTTGAAAATTAATAGAAAATAAACCGTAGCTCGGATGAAAATGTTTTCTATATGAAAGTTGCTCAGAAAAATCAAACAAATCCGAATATGCGGTCCGTTCACCTGTCAAATGCCTCTAGCATGCTGAACATGGAACATTCCCCCTCCGGTCATCTGTCTGACATAGTCCGAACCGAATACATTCTGCTGAATTGCCCCTACACCTTTGTCGTGTAGCCTTACGTTAGGTCACACCCGGCACCGCATATTGCCACGTTATGCTTTGTGATGCTAAGTTTGCTTTATAGTTACTGTTTCTTCCCCCTCTTCTCTCTGGTAGACCCCGAGACCAATGCTGCCCCTGTGATCGACTACATCACTGACGCCCCCTCCTTATCAGAGCAACCAGGCAAGCCCCCCCTTTGATCATCCCGATGTCGCCCATTCCATTCTCTCATGCTTGCATTAGATTTTGCTACTGTTATTGTTTGCTCCTATTCTGATGCATAGCCTGCTTTTGTATCTCTTGTTGTACCTTACCGCTTATCCTCGAATCGCTTAGTATAGGTTGGTTAGTGATCCATCAGTGACCCCCACTTTGTCCCGACTGCCCCGCTGGATTATCAGAAGACCCGATCAACGGGATCGAAGACCAGGCCCCGGCACCGCACATCACTTTCCCCTTAGTTGCTCAACAATACTGGGTTACTATCGAGTACCGAGTGTGAGACCTCATCTGTACTTCTGATGTTAACCATGTAGTGTAGCTATTCGGTCGTGGTCATCGAGGGTGATTTCCTCTTTAACCACTTCTGATACGACTGTCATTGCAACCCCTCAAGTGTGGACCTCGAGGGTGAATCCTCTTATGTTCACCTTGATGATTACATCGAGTGGAATTCACTGGGGGTGATTCCTCGGGCTTTCCCCTTGATGTTTAGACACACCATTGCTATGATTACTATGACTTTACACTGAGCCATGTTACTAAAGATGGGTCGACCCTGAGGGGTACCCGTGCGAGCTTAATTGCGAGTGATGTGGAGACGGGTTGACCTGGAGGGTGCCCGCGAGATAATTATGAGGCGTGGCCAGGCATTCCTAGTCCTTGCCGCAAGTCCTCGAGACGGGGCAACGGGGTCACATCTTTCGTGAGTCTCTGCTTGTTACCGCATGTTCCTAATCCACTACGATTTGGATATTTGATCCGAGGGGCCTCGCCACGATAGCACTAACCATCACGTGGGCATAGTATGGGCGTTCTGGTCGTATGCATCGGCCGAAGCTTAATAGGCGTCGGCGGCGAGTGGTGCGCCAGGTTGGACTGCGTGGCGCTGCCTTGTTGAAGGAGGTAGCTAGGTTCACACTGCCACAGACGCGACGCAAGGCAGGAGTTCCCGGGAGATGGCCCATGACCCCTGGGGGCAAAGGTTTAGTACGGCGTGCTAAACTCTCTATTAAGCCTAGGTCGGGTTGCGGCATATTGTTTGGCCGAGGCCGGGCATGACCCAGGAAAGTGTGTCCGGCCGAAGTTAATCGAGCGTGGTGGGTAAGTTGGTGCACCCCTGCAGGGAAGAAAACAACTATCGATAGCCTGTCCTACGGTAACGGACACTTGGAGTTGTATCCCGATCGATACAACTATAACTGGATACTTGTGATGAGAATTGGATGGTGATGATAAATGGATTGTGATGATAACTGGATAGTATGGCTCTGCGATTGCTTTCTCGCAGGGAGTCGAGAAAGGATCTCTGGCCGAGGTTGATAACACTACTACTTTACTTTATGCTACTCTACTCCCTCCTGTTTGCTGTAAGATGGTGGATTCCAGAAGATACTAGTCTTCGATAGGACTAGGCCTTCTCTCTATTACGCATTTACGCATTTCACCCACATATCTGACCTTCCTTTGATAATGTTGCATATGTAGTGTAGATCCTTGCTTGCGAGTACTTTGGATGAGTAATCACGGTTGCTTTGCTCCCCTTTTCCCCTTTCTTCTTCTTTTCGGTTGATGCAACGGATGTTGGAGCCAGTAAGTCGGATGCCACCGCCGATGTCTACTACTACGTGGAGACCGTCGACGATCAGGAGTAGTTAGGAGGCTCCCAGGCAGGAGGCCTTGCCTTTTCGATCGTTGTTGCATTTGTGCTAGCCTTCTTAAGGCAGACTTGTCTAACTTATGTCTGTACTCAGATATTGTTGCTTCCGCTGACTCTTGTATATTCGAGCCCTCGAGGCCCATGGCTTGTAATATAAAGCTTGTATTATTTTAATTTGTGTCTAGAGTTGTGTTGTGATATCTTCCCGTGAGTCCTTGATCTTGGTCGTACGCATTTGCGTGCATGATTAGTGTACGATTGAATCGAGGGCGTCACAAGTTGGTATCGGAGCCGACTGCCTGTAGGAAACCCCCTTCCAACTCCTTGGCCGAAGTCGAGTCTAGACTTTACAATACTTTTACTAACATGGTTGTGCGGCCCATGGGCCCACGTCGCCATTGGGTAATGTTAGGATCTTTTACTCCTTGTCTATACTCTGGGACTCTAATCTCTCTTCTATTCGGGTTAAATGAATTTTGCTAAATCTAACATTAGGATCTCGTTATCACTTTCACCCGGAGAGCCCCTTATTGCTGATGATCGTCTACTGCACCAGAAGATTTTGAAGATAATCTTCGATCATTCCCGAGACCCTTGTGCCCTCTGCCTTTTCAACTCCCTATTACCGATATATCTATATGGATAACGACATACACTTGTTGTTCATACAATTACTCTGAGTTTCTCTTGTTACTACAAGATGCATCGAATTGCTCTCCGACTCTTAAGAATCCCTTGTACCACTGCCTTGTAGTTCCTTGCCGCAGAAATACACATACGGATAATTCCTCGCATTTATTGAGTATCCACTCATTCCCAGTTGTTCTAAAAGAAAAAAAAACTATTCGATCCTTCGAAAATCCTTAGCAGCTTATTGCTCTATAAATACTTGTCTGCTGGCATATGGATGCTTTCCATATGGGTGGCAATATTCATTAGTCTCCTTTGACACCATCATTTTGATCCTATTGAATCAACACGAGTGCGAAGGCACACAATCATCGATTGATCCTTTTAAATTATCTTTTCGGCTCAGATGTCATTTTGAACAGGAGCTGGTTATTGACCCATCAAATTGTTGTCGATTTTACCCCTAAGTCTATTCGACTTATCCATTCTAAATCAGACCATTGTCTTTTGATCCCTTGATTTGGAAACGATAATTTATTTGCATCTGATCTTTGAATTAGTCAGTTGTTTCTATAATCTGATGCCCTCTGTGTTCTTCTTCCTCTGAGTGAGTACCGATACTCACATCAGCTCCGTTGTGGATCGCCCGATCCATTGTTGGATTGTTATCCGACAGTGTCCTTCATATTCAATCACCTTATGAGTTCTTTATCCGATACATAATGCCTTTGGTAAATTGTATCGTCTACTTTTGTCAACCATGCTCTACTTTTGAGCTTGTGTTATTTACTCCTGAAGTTCATGGTATATGTTCTAAGAAGCCCCGATGGGTTGAACCTATGCCTTCCTTAATCGGTGTGAACTCGAAAGTTTTCACGGGTCATACTCCTCTGGTAATTCACCAGGTTTTGACATCAAATCATTTTATCGAGAGCAGTGAATGGAAGGTTATACATTGAAGAAGTGGGAGTCGACCTTGAACTTTATGCTCATGCCCATGGACACGATGCCGATCTTATCATGGAAGCTTCTCGCAAAATAGTTACCCCTTGTTATAAGTGCTTGTATATGTGGTTTGATCATTTAGAAATGTGGTTACGACCATATTGTTCCCTTTGATTCAATTTCCTGCAAGTTAAAAGCACTTGTCTTTTGCGAGCAATACCCAGTCCAACCTCTATTTTGATCTGTCATTTAGTAATAATTTCGGTATCTCGACATTATTCCGAAGCGCATAACCTCTTATGCGTTCTTCATCAAGTACTACATCCTCACTGATTCCAATTTTTCACGGGCTCCGAGTTTTTAAACACTCAAAGACACCGATAACTGAACCGAGTCCGCATTACAGTTCAACAACTCTTACTAATATTCTTTACTTATGAGTTTTTACCCGATCATGTCATTCCTAGCCTGATCGGCTATATCATTATTGTGCTAAATCTTAACTGTGCTACCTGGTCCTTCTTCCCGGTACACAATTTTTTTTACGCTGAGCTAATCTTACGTTGATTTCCTTGTCTTATCATTCCACCTCGGACAACAAGCTCGGTTTCGAGTTTGTGTCGTACCCATGGTTCCAATAACCTCTTGCTTCATCATTCCTTTGACTTGATGTCATCACGATCGATTACATCTTCGTGTAATCTCTCGACAAATGTGTCATGATCATTATCAACATTACGAGCTCTTCCAGAATATTAATCAAATTCATGATGAGAATTGCCATCCTTGCCCCTCGATGGTTGGTGTTATCATTGACAACATTCTTGCCTTCCTTCCAACACAAACTTGTTCATATAATTTTGGAAATACGTCCCTTTTGACATGTCGATGGATTGATGCCAAACCCATCGGCCACCTCCCTTCTTTTCCTCGATAAAATTGCATGAGCTGTTCTAGAAATCCTTGATGGATCCTTTGTGTTCCCAAGATCCGATCTTTACCTGATGATCATGTCAATGCTATCCCGAAGCATGGCTGTGGTACTCCGAACATCATTAAGAACATTGGAGGCGCAATGCTAAATGTTTCTTGATCACCTATCCAAACACTGTTGTATGGGTAACGTCATGAATTTCCTCGCCCCTTTACCAAAGTGGTTATCTACTTGCTGCCCTTTCTTGTATATCCTGCTCTCCTTTGTTCTTGTGAAGGATATACTCCAAATACTTGTGTTCAATTTGATAATCACATTTTTCCTTTCCATTGTTTTGTTAATCTTTCTTGTGATCTATATGATATAAGCAGTAATATTTCCCTGCTTATGTAAACACCTCGGTGTACAACACAATCAGTAAGACTTTGTTATTGTTATTGATGACATTTCGGTAACCAATGATGGACGAGAACTTTGCCTATTGGTCCGCCTCGCCTTGCGAGCAGGAAAATGGTTCTCTTCATCCCTCGCCCTTGGTACCAAAGTTGATGCCAACATAACTGACAGTCTATCATCTGACATGCCTCGCTATCGGCCCCCTTTCTACTTTTAACCCACATGGTGGGCTCATAACCCACAGTTCCACAGGATTGAAGCCTGACTCTCCTGTACAACCTTGGTGCCGAAGTATCTTATGCTCTTGGCTTTGTGTGTTATCGCGAGCCACCCTCCGAGAGATGATCTATTCCCGATGCTCTGAACCCTTCTCACACTCTATTCAGGTATCGATCGTTTGTCCATTCGCTTGAAACTTCTTATTGTACCTTCATATTTTGCTCTCGGCGTTTTCTTAAATTTCAACTCGAGAGATACTTCTGTCACATACCCTGCATTGTTCACCAGACAATTCACCCTATAAGGGTCAGTTCACCTGAAGTTAGTCTTTACTTCCCCACTTAAATCTCGGGACGTTATTTCTTGTAGTGGAGGAGATTTGTAACATCCCCAGCATCACACTACAGTAATCTCCCCCTAATGAAGGTCATGTCATCATGATCATCATGCCAAAATGCCACTTGTCCAAAATCTGCTTCAAATTCAAATTCAAATTGCATGTCAAATATTTGCTTCTTCTTTCATGCAAATAAAATAGTTCATCCTATGGCAAATAATCCCTAGATATTTGTCATGTTGAAGCTAACATTTTGGAATTCCCAAATTACACTGGAATTTATTATCCGGTCCAAGAAGATTTAAGATGTCCTTTTCATTTTCTAAAAATGCTTGGACAACTCCTAAAATGCCCAAAATTTTTGTGGTAGTGCTGGATATTGCAAAGTAATTATCTGACCAACTTTCACATTTTTGCAAAATCTTATGGAAGCTCAAAATATTACTAAACCCCTTTCTGTAAAAAAAGGAAATAAAAAAAGGCCACTGTGCACTGGCCTAAGTGCACAGTGCCTAGAGCCCAGCCCACCACGGCCTCCTCCGCCTGCCCCCTGTTCTCTGTTCAAGCGACCGAGGCACGCCCGCCGTCGCCGCCGAACCCACCTCGCCGACCACGCCGCTACAGGCGCCGCGGGTGGATAAAGATCCACCTCTCCTCCCCCTGGCCTCCTCATCCATTCGCCCCCCTCGCTCTCCCTCGTTCACCCCTCTTCTTCTCTGTCTCGTTCGCCCGTGCGCGGCCGTCGACGCGCCATCGTCGATCCCGCGGCCACCGCCTCCTGATCGCCTCACCGACGCGCCCTACCGCTCCGCCTCGCTCGGCTGCCTCGACTACACCTCGTCATCGAGCTCGGGAACGACCGCACGCTCGGGATCGACCTCACCTCTCCTTCTTGGTTGCCGGCGCCCGCCGTCTCCGCCCAATGCCGCTGCTCCTAAGCTCGTGACGGGCCTTTCTTGGCCGCCCGGTGAGCTCCTCCTTCCTCCTTTCTCTCTCGCCGTGCCTTTCGCCGTAGCTAGCTCGCCCGCAAGCCGAGCTCCGCCGTCCGCCATTGCCGTCATAGGGCTCGCCACCGAGCTCCGCCCTCCGCCATTGCCGTCGTAGGGCTCGCCACCGAGCTCCTCCGGCTGAGCTAGTAGCTCGACGAGCTCTCGAGCGCCAGAGACCCGCCTAGTTGGTTAGTTTGGCTGCTCGCGCGCTCTAACGCTGAACCCGCTCGCGCCCATACTCCGGCACCGTTTCTACTCGTCGCCGGCGCCTTTCCGGACGTTCCTGGCCCCGGCCGTCGCCTCCATATTGCGTGCGATGTCGAACCGCGTCGAACGCACCTAGCTCCGACCCCGGAAACCCCCCTGTGCGCGAAACCCGACCCCTCTCTCGACATGCGCCGCGCTGGAGGCTCACGGAGAACTTCCGGCGCCGACGCCAGCGAGGCTGACTCAAGGCCGACGTATGGGGCCCGCTGAGCCAATGACGGGTGGGCCCAGTTGACTCGTTGATTGAGTCAACCCATTGAAATGTGGGGCCGAGTCAATAAAACGTTTTAGATAGATAGAAAATCTGTTAATTAAATTGATTAATTAATCTATTCACCAATTAGACACTGACAGTGGGCCCGACTTGATAATTAGTATTAGATTAGTCCAATTAACACTGTTTAATTAGTCCAGTCACTGACCAGTGGGTCCCACTGGACCCACAGGTCAGGCTGACATCACCTCTACATCATGCTGACGTCATATTCCATTTCTGTTAAAATAAATAAATCCAGAAAATTGTTTAAACTTTGAAAATTAATAGAAAATAAACCGTAGCTCGGATGAAAATGTTTTCTATATGAAAGTTGCTCAGAAAAATCCAACGAATCCGAATATGTGGTCCGTTCACCTGTCAAATGCCTCTAGCATGCTGAACATGGAACATTCCCCCTCCGTTCATCCGGTTCGACATTAGTCCTAACCGGAATACATTCCGGTTGAATTGCCCTTCACCTTTATCGGTGTAGCCTTACGTTAGGTCACACCCGCACCGCATATATTGCCAAGTTATGCTTTGTGATGCTAAGTTTGCTTTATATTTACTGTTTATTCCCCTCTTATCTCCTAGAGACCCCGAGACCGATCTTGCCTCGTGATCGACTACGCCATCGACGCCCTCCTTGCCGAAAGCAACCGTGCAAGCCCCCTTTGGTCATCCCGATATCGCCCATTCCATTCTCTCATGCTTGCATTAGATTTTGCTAATGTTATTGTTTGCTCCTATTCGATGCATAGCCCGCTTTTGTATCTACTTGTTGTACCTTACCTTCTTATCCTAAAGCGCTTAGTATAGGTTGGTTAGTGATCCATCGCTGACCCCACTTTGTCCCGATCGCCTACGCTGGATTATCAGAAGACCCGATCAACGGGATCGAAGACCAGGCCGCGGCACCGCACATCACTTTCCCCTTAGTTGCTCGACAATACTGGGTTACTATCGAGTACCAAGGGTGAGACCTCATCAGTACTTCTGATGTTAACCCATTAGTGTAGCTATTCGGTCGTGGTCATCGAGGGTGATTTCCTCTTTAACCACTTCTCGACACGACTCGTGCAACCCCTCAAGTGTGGACCTCGAGGGTGAATCCTCTTACGTTCACCTTGATGATTACATCGAGTGGAATTCACTGGGGGTGATTCCTCGGGCTTTCCCCTTGATGTTTAGACACACAGTTGCTATGATTACTATGACTTTACACTGAGCCATGTTACTAAAGACGGGTCGACCCTGAGGGGTACCCGCGCGAGCTTAATTGCGAGTGATGTGAAGACGGGTTGACCTGGAGGGTGCCCGCGAGATAATTATGAGGCGTGGCCGGGCATTCCTAGTCCTTGCCGCAAGTCCTCGACACGGGGCAACGGGGTCACATCTTTCTTGAGTCTCTGCTTGTTACCGCATGTTCCTAATCCACTATGATTTGGATATTTGATCCGAGGGGCCTCTGGCCTGATAGCACTAACCATCACGTGGGCATAGTATATGCGTTTCACACATATGCATCAGCCAAAGCTTAATAGACGCTGGCCGACCGAGTGGCGCTGCTGGGTTGGACTAAAGTTACCGCCTGCCTTGTTGAAGGAGGTAGCTAGGTGTGCTCACCGGCCGCGTACGCGACGTGCAGGAGTTCCCGGGGAGATGGCCCATGACCCCTGGGGGCATAGGTTTAGTCTGGCGTGCTGGCCTCTCTATTAAGCCTAGGTCAGGTTGCGACATATTGTTTGGCCGAGGCCGGGCATGACCCAGGAAAGTGTGTCCGGCCGGAGTTAATCGAGCGTGGTGGGTAAGTTGGTGCACCCCTGGAGGGAAGAAAACAACTATCGATAGCCTGTCCTACGGTAACAGACACTTGGAGTTGTATCCCGATCGATACAACTAGAACTGGATACTTGTGATGAGAATTGGATGGTGATGATAAATGGAATGTGATGATAATCGGATAGTATGGCTTCGGGATTGCTTTCTCGCAGGGAGTCGAGAAAGGATCTCCGCCGAGGTTGATAACACTACTACTTTACTTTATGCTACTCTACTCCCTCCTGCTTGTCAGAAGATGGTGGATTCAGAAGATACTAGTCTTCGATGGGACTAGGCCTTCTCTCTATTCTCGCATTTCTGCAGCCCAGTCCACATATACTGACCTTCCTTTGATAATGTTGCATATGTAGTGTAGATCCTTGCTTGCGAGTACTTTGGATGAGTACTCACGGTTGCTTTGCTCCCCCTTTTCCCCTTTCTTCTTCTTTCCGGTTGATGCAACCAGATGTTGGAGCCCAGAAGTCAGATGCCACCGCATGTCTACTACTACATGGAGACCGTCGACGACCAGGAGTACTTAGGAGGCTCCCAGGCAGGAGGCCTTGCCTTTTCGATCGTTGTTGCATTTGTGCTAGCCTTCTTAAGGCGGACTTGTCTAACTTATGTCTATACTCAGATATTGTTGCTTCCGCTGACTCTTGTATATTCGAGCTTATGTATTCGAGCCCTCGAGGCCCCTGGCTTGTAATATAAAGCTTGTATTATTTTAATTTGTGTCTAGAGTTGTGTTGTGATATCTTCCCGTGAGTCCTTGATCTTGGTCGTACACATTTGCGTGCATGATTAGTGTACGATTGAATCGAGGGCGTCACACATATCGCCAGGTTGAGGTAGTGGATCGTCCTCTTCATCTGAACTATCTTCCCTTGTTCTTTCCATGTCGGAGTCCTCCTCCTCCTCCGTGGTCCATCCGTAATGTTCCACCTCCCCATAGACCTTTGGGTTAGTGATTAAATCAGCGACGTAGCTTTCTCACTCCGAATCTTGAGACGACATATTTTCAGGTCTGCCAGGAAAACAACACGAAACAAGAATAGAGGATTTTGCCGTGGTGCGGTGGTCAAAACCTTCGGGATATTATATAATGAATTTTTACCGACCGAAAGAAGTATTGTGCAAGAAAACGCATCCGGAGGGCACACGAGGTGGCGGCAAGGTAGAGGGGCGCGCTCAGGGGGGTAGGGCGCGCCCCTGCCTTGCCACTTCCTCATGCACTCTTCGGACTGCTTTTAATTTTCCTAATTTTTTAAATATTCCAAAATGGAGAAAAATTACCATTAGAATAGTTTTGGAGTCGGTTTACTTACTGTACCACATACCTATTCCTTTTCGAAGTCTGAAACATTCTGGAAAGTATCCCTTATATACTCCTCCGGTGTTATGGTATTAATAATATTTGTATCAATATTTATGGGAGTACATGAAATATAATGTTTGATTCTTTTACCGTTTACCACCTTTGGGTTGGTGCCTTCGGAGTTGTTGATCTTGATGGCACCGGAACGATAAACCTCCTCGACAATGTAAGGACCTTTCCATTTAGAGAGAAGCTTTCCTGCAAAAAATTATCAAACGAGAGTTGTATAGCAAAAAACGATCACCTACATTAAACTCACGCTTTTGTATCCTTTTGTAATGCCATCTTTTAACCTTTTATTTAAACAACTTGCCATTCTCATAGGCTTGGGTTCTCCATTCATCAAGCGAGCTAATGTCAAATAACCTCTTCTCACCGGCAAGTTTGAAATCATAGTTGAGCTCTTTGATCGCCCAATAAGCATTATGTTCTATTTCTAGAGGTAAGTGACATGCTTTTCCATAAACCATTTTATATGGAGACATACCCATAGGGTTTTTATAAGCAGTTCTATAAGCCCATAATGCATCATCAAGTTTCTTAGACCAATTCTTTCTAGATCTATTAACAGTCTTTTGCAAAATCAATTTAATCTCTCTATTGCTCAATTCTACTTGACCACTAGACTGAGGATGAATGGAGATGCAATTCTATGGTTGACATCATATTTAGCAAGCATTTTACGTAAAGCACCATGAATAAAATGTGAACCACCATCAGCCATCAAATATCTAGGGACTCCATACCTCGAAAAAATAACTTCTTTAAGCACCTTAATAGAAGTGTTATGATCAGCACTACTAGTTGGAATAGCTTCTACCCACTTAGTAACATAATCAGCAGCAACTAAAATATGTGTATACACATTAGAGGAAGGAAAAGGTCCCATATAATTAAAGCCCCAAACATCAAATGGTTCAATAACAAGTGAATAATTCATAGGCATTTCCTGACGTCTACTAATATTGCCAATTCTCCGGCATTCATCACAAGAGAAGACAAACTTATGAGCATCCTTGAAGATAGTAGGCCAATAAAAACCAGATTGCAATACCTTGTGCACAGTTATATCTCCAGCATGGTGTCCTCCGTAGGCCTCGGACTGACACTTGCGTAGAATCGTCTATTCCTGTTCATGCTCAGGTACACAACGTCTAATAGCACCATCTACTCCTTCTTTATAAAGGTGTGGGTCATCCCAAAAGTAATGTCTTAAATTATAGAAAAACTATTTCTTTTGTTGGTATGTGAAACTAGGTGGTATAAATTTAGCAACAATGTAATTAGCATAATCAGCATACCATGGAGTATTATGACAAACATTTATGATAGCTAATTGCTCATCAAGAAAACTATCATCAATAGGCAGTGGGTCATCAAGAAAATTTTCTATCCTAGACAAGTTGTCTGCAATGGGGTCCTCAGCTCCCTTTCTATCAATAATATGCAAATCAAATTCTTGCAGCAAGAGAACCCATCTAATAAGTCTAGGTTTAGCATCCTTCTTTTCCATAGGATATTTAATAGCACCATGATCAGTGTGAACAGTTACTTTGGAATCAACAATATAAGATCTGAACTTATCAAAAGCAAATACAACTGCAAAAAATTATTTTTCAGTAGTAGCATAATTTCTCTGGGCACTGTCTAGAGTTTTACTAGCATAATGAATAACATTCAACTTCTTATCAACTCTTTGTCCTAGAACAGGACAACATCATAATCACTAGCATCACACATAAATTCAAAGGGTAAATTCCAATCAGGTGGTTGAACAATAGTTGCAGAAATCAAGGCTTTCTTAAGTATTTCAAATGCTTGTGCACAATCATCATCAAAAACAAAAGGAACATCTTTTTGCAAGAGATTAGTGAGAGGCCTAGAAATTTTAGAGAAGTCTTTAATAAACCTCCTATAGAAACCAGCATGACCAAGGAAACTTCTTATACCTTTGATAACTTTAGGACACGACATCTTTTCAATAGCGTCTACTTTAGCTTTATCAACTTCAATACCTCTTTCAGTAATTTTATGCCCCAAGATAATACCTTAATTAATCATAAAGTGGCACTTCTCCCAATTCAAGACAAGATTAGTTTCTTCACATCTCTGCAAAGCTCGATCAAGGTTGCTTAAGCAATCATCAAAAGAAGTTCCATAAATGGGGAAATCATGCATGAAAACCTCAACAATCTTTTCACAAAAGTCAGAGAATATAGTAGTCATACATCTTTGAAAGGTAGCAGGTGCATTGCATAAACCAAAAGGCATGCGTCTATAAGCAAAAGTACCAAAAGGGCAAGTAAGGGTGGTCTTTTCTTGGTCCTCTTTTGACACAGGTATTTGAGAAAAACCAGAATAACCATATAGAAAGCAAAAATGTGTATGTTTGGATAGTCTTTCTAGCATTTGATCAATAAAAGGTAGAGGGTAATGATATTTTCTACTAGCTTTGTTTAATTTGTGAAAATCAATTACCAATCTACAACATGTAACAATTCTTTGTGGAATCAATTCATTCTTATCATTAGGTACAACAGTAATACCTCCCTTCTTAGGGACACAATGAACAGGACTTACCCATCTACTATCAGCAATAGGATAAACTATACCTGCCTTTAGAAGTTTTATTATTTATTTATTACCACTTCTTTCATCTTAGGATTTAACCGTCGTTGATGATCAACAACTGGTTTAGCATCAGGCTCTATATTAATTTTATGCTGACATAGAGTGGGACTAATGCCCTTAAGATCATCCAGAGTATATCCAATAGCGGCACGGTGTTTCTTCAGATTTTTCAATATTTTCTTTTCTTCATGCTCTGAAAGGTTAGGACTAATAATAACAGGATATATCTTCTTTTCATCAAGATAAACATATTTCAAAGTATCAGGTAATTGTTTAAGCTCAAACACGAGATCACCCTTGGGTGGAGAAGGATCCCCAATGATTTCAACATGAAAATTTTGTTTCAAAACATGCATTTGGTTAAAGAATATTTCATCTAATCCCTTTCTTTCATTCATAAACATATCATTTTCATGGTCTAGCAAATATTGTTCTAGAGGATCGGTAGGAGGCACGACAATAGAAGCAAGACCAATAATTTCATCCTTACAAGGCAATTCTTTGTCATGGGGTTGTCTACGAAATTTAGAGAAATTAAAATCATGAGACACATCCCCAAAACTTACAGTAACAATTTCTTTCTCACATTCTATCTTAGCATTAACAGTATTCAAGAAAGGTCTACCAAATATAATGGGACAAAAATCATCTTGTGGAGAATCAAGAACAAGAAAATCAGTAGGGTATTTTATTTTCCCACACAAGACTTCAACATCTCTAGCAATCCCAATTGGTGATATAATATATCTATTGGCAAGCTTAATAGTAACATCAATTTCTTCTATCTCAACAGGTGCAATATCATTCATAATTTCATGATATAAAGTAAAAGGAATTGCACTCACACTAGCATCCACATCACATAAGCCATGATAACAATAATCTCCTATTTTAACAGAAACAACAGGCATGCCAACAACAGGTCTATGTTTATCTTTATCATCGGGTTTAGCAATTCTAGAAGCTTCATCACAGAAATAAATAACATGCCCATCAATATTATCAACCAAGAGATCTTTAACCATAGCAATACTAGGTTCAACTTTAATTTGTTCAGGGGGTGTAGGTGTTCTAGTATAACTCTTACGAACCACAATTGAAGCTTTAGCATGATCCTTTATCCTAACAGGAAAAGGTGGTTTCTCAATATAAGCAGTAGGAACAATATATAGGATCAACATTATAGGTAACAATTTCTTCTTCAACTTTAATAGGTTCTACTACTTTCACTTCAATGGGAGGATGATATTTAAACCACTTCTCCTTAGGGAGATCAACATGAGTAGCAAAAGATTCACAGAAAGAAGCTACTATCTCAGAGTCAAGTTCATATTTAGTGCTAAATTCACGAAAAGCGTCGATATCCATAAAAGATCTAACACAATCAAACTTATGGTTTATACCTGACTCCTTACCTTCGTCGAGTTCCCAATTTTCAGAGTTGCGTTTACTTCTTTCCAATAAATCCCATTTGAATTCAAAAGTCTTCTTCATCAAAGAACTAGTACAAGAAGTATCGAGCATGGATTGATCATTAGGAGAAAGCCGAGCATAAAAATTCTGAATAATAATTTCTCTTGAGAGCTCATGATTGGGGCATGATATAACATTGACTTAAGCCTCCCCCAAGCTTCGGCGATACTTTCTCCTTCACGAGGCCAAAAATTATATATATAAAACTTCTGACGAAATTCCAATTTCAATCGGTTGTAGTTACAAGATCCAATATCATCACATAGCCTATACCATGTCAATGCCTTTCCCTTCAAAGATAAAGGGAAGACCTTCTTATTGACATCATCCTCGGGCAAACCTGCAAGCTTAAAAAAATCCACAAACTTCATCCACATAGATTAGATGCATATCAGGATGTAATGTTCCATCTCCTGGATAAGGATAAGCTAGCAGTTTCTCTATCATACCCGAAGGAATTTCATAATAAATATTTTCAGTAGGTGCAGTAGGTTGAGGATCAAATCTTTGTTCTTTCGGTCGGGGTGAAGATACCCCGAACAAGCCCCTCAAAGGATTATTTTCCATAGTGACAAGTGACAGTAAATTTCAGCACGTAATATAAATGTTTCCTTACCAAATTCCACTCACCAAAGGCGCTTCACTCCCCAAAGAACGGCGCTTTAAAAAGAGTCTTGATGACCCACAAGTATAGGGGATCTATCGTAGTCCTTTCGATAAGTAAGAGTATCAAACCCAACGAGGAGCATAAGGAAATGACAAGCGGTTTTCAGCAAGGTATTATCTACAAGCACTGAAATTATCGGTAACAGATAGTTGTGTGACAAGATAGTTCGTAACGGGTAACAAGTAACAAAAGTAACTAGGGTGCATCAAGGTGGCCCAAACCCTTTTGTAGCAAAGGACAAGCCTGAACGAACTCTTACATAAAGCAAAGCGCACCCGAGGACACATGGGAATTACTGTGAAGCTAGTTTTCATCATGCTCATATGGTTCACGTTCGTTTTGATAATTTGATATGTGGGTGGACCGGTGCTTGGGTTCTGTCCTTTCTTGGACAAGCCTCCTACTTAGATTAACCCCTCTTGCAAGTATCCGCAACTATGAAATAAGAATGAAGATAAATCTAACCATAACATGAAACATATGGATCCAAATTAGCCCCTTACGAAGCAACGCATAAACTAGGGTTTAAGCTTCTCTCACTCTAGCAACCCATCATCTACTTATTACTTCCCAATGCCTTCCCCTAGGCCCAAATCATGGTGAAGTGTCATGTAGTCAACGTTCACATAACACCACTAGTGGAGAGACAACATACATCTCATCAAAATATCGAATGAATACCAAATTCACATGATTACTTATAACAAGACTTCTCCCATGTCCCCAGGAACAAAAGTAACTACTCACAAAGCATATTCATGTTCATAATCAGAGGAGTATTAATTATCATTAAGGATCTGAACATATCATCTTCCACCGAATAAACCAACTAGCATCAACTACAAGGAGTAATCAACACTACTAGCAACCCGCAGGTACCAATATGAGGTCTTGAGACAAAGATCGGATACAAGAGATGAACTAGGGTTTGAAAGGAGATGGTGCTGGTGAAGATGTTGATGGAGATTGACCCCCTCTCGATGAGAGGATTGTTGGTGATGACGATGGCTTCGATTTCCCCCTCCGGGAGGGAAGTTTCCCGGCAGAATAGCTCCGCTGGAGCCCTAGATTGGTTCTGCTCAAGTTCTTCCTCGGGACGGCGACGCTTCGTCCCAAAAGCTTCCTTCTAATTTTTTCTAGGTCAAAGCACACCATATAGCAGAAGATGGGCACCGGGGGCCTGCCAGGTGGGCCACAAGGCAGGGGGCGCACCTGGGGGCGTAGGGCATGCCCCCACCCTTGTGGTTGCCTGGTGGTTTCCCCTGGTGCTTTCATTGCCCAATATGTTTTTATATATTCCAAAATAATTCTCCGTGAAGTTTCAGGATTTTTGAAGTTGTGTAGAATAGGTCTCTCAGATTTGCTCCTTTTCTAGTTCAGAATTCCAGCTGCCGGCATTCTCCCTCTTCATGTAAACCTTGTGAAATAAGAGAGAAAAGGCATAAGTATTGTGCTATAATGTGTAATAAAAACCCATAATGCAATAAATACCAACATAAAAGCATGATGCAAAATGGACGTACCAATGATCTCCATCATCACCGGCTTGACAACTTGATCTCCATCCCAGCGTCGTTGCGTCGAGGTTGTCACACCAACTATTGCTTATACAACTATTGCTAACGCATACTGATAAAGTAAAGCAATTACATGGCGCTTGAACTTCATACAATAAAGAGACAACCCTAAGGCTCCTGCTGGTTGTCGATATTACAAAACATGATCATCTCATACATCAACATATATCACATCATATCTTGACCATATCACATCACAACATGCCCTGCAAAAACAAGTTAGACGTCCTCTTCTTTGTTGTTGCAAGTTTTATATGGCTGCTATGAGCTTCTAGCAAGAACCGTTCTTACCTACGCAAAAACCACAACGGTGTTTCATCAAGTTTGCTGTTTTAACCTTCTTCAAGGACCGGCCGTAGTCAAATTCAATTCAACTAAAGTAGGAGAAACAAACACCCGCCAGCCACCTTTATGCAAAACTAGTTGCATGTCTATCGGTGGAACCGGTCTCATGTGCGTGGACATGTAAGGTTGGTCCGGGCTGCTTCATCCCACAATACAACCGAATCAAAATAAGATGTTGGTAGTAAGTAGTATGACTATCACCGCCCACAACTCTTTGTGTTCTACTCGTGCATATCATCTACGCATAGACCTGGCTCATGATGCCATTGTAGGGAATCGTTGCATGGGAAACAAAAATATTCTACGCACACGCAATGATCTATCCATGGAGATGCATAGCAACAATAGGGGGAGAGTGTGTCTACGTACCCTCGTAGACTGTAAGCGGAAGTGTTTCACAACGCGGTTGATGCAGTCGAACTTTCTTCGTGCTCCAACCGATCTAGTACCGAACACACAGCACCTCCGTGTTCTGCACATGTTCAGCTCGGTGACATCCTCCGCCTTCTTGATCCAACAAGACGTCAAGGTAGTAGATTATTTCCAACAACACGATGGCGTGATGACGGTGATGGTGAAGTGATCTCCGCAGGGCTTCGCCTAAGCACTACGAAAATATGACCGAGGGAGTAAACGGCGGATGGGGGCGCTGCACATGGCTAGGACAATGTTTTGTTCTTGTGTGGCGCCCCCTCCCCACATATATATAGGTGGGAGGGGGAGGACGCAGCCTAGGGCAGCCCGGGCGCGCCCCAAGCGGCTGGCTGTCGGCCCTGCTACCTCTTGAGCACTGCGTTGGATTTCCTTGAAGAGGAAAGGATGATGCAGCAAAGTAGCGTAAGTATTTCCCTCAGTTTTTGAGAACCAAGGTATCAATCCAGTAGGAGGCTACGCGCGAGACACTCGTACCTACACAAAGCAAATAACTCCTCGCAACCAACGCGAATAGGGGTAGACAATCCCTTCACGGTCACTTACGAGAGTGAGATCTGATAGATATGATTGATAATATTTTTGGTATTTTTGGTATAAAGATGCAAAGTAAAATAAAAAGCAAAGTAAAAAAGCAAAGGCAATAATAAAGTGATAGAGATTAATATGATGAAGATAGACCCGGGGGCCATAGATTTCACTAGTGGCTTCTCTCAAGGGCATAAGTATTTTACGGTGGGTGAACGAATTACTGTTGAGCAATTGATGAGAATTGAGCATAGTTATGAGAATATCTAGGTATGATCATGTATATAGGCATCACGTCCGAGACAAGTAGACCGAGTCACCTTTTGCATCTACTACTATTACTCCACTCATCGACCGCTATCCAGCATGCATCTAGAGTATTAAGTTAATGAAAACAAAGTAACCTTAAGCAAGATGACATGATGTAGAGGGATAAATTTATGCAATATGATAAAAAACCCCATCTTGTTATCCTCGATGGCAACAATACAATACATGCCTTGCTGCCCCTCACATCCTTTGGGAAAGGACAAAGCAAGATTGAACCCAAAGTTAAGCACTTCTCCCATTGCAAGAAAAACCAATCTAGTAGGCCAAACCAAACTGATAATTTGAAGAGACTTGCAAAGATAACCAATCATACATAAAGAATTCAGAGAAGATTCAAATATTGTTCACAGATAATCTTGATCATAAACCCACAATTCATCGGTCTCAACAAACACACCGCAAAATAAGATTACATCAAATAGACCTCCACGAGAGAGGGGGAGAACATTGTATTGAGATCCAAAAAGAGAGAAAAGCCATCTGGCTACTAACTATGGACCCGAAGGTCTGAGGTAAACTACTCACATTTCATCGGAGGGGCTATGGTGATGATGTAGAAGCCCTTCGTGGTGGATTCCCCTTCCGGCGGAGCTTCAGAACAGGCCCCAAGATGGGATCTCGTTGGTACAGAAGGTTGCAGCGATGGAATTAGGTTTTTGGCTCCGTATCTGATTGTTTGGGGGTACATAGGTATATATAGGAGGAAGAACTACGTCGGTGGAGCTTCATGGGGCCCACGAGGGTGGGGGCCCCGCCCTAGGGGGTAGCCGTTCCCCCCTACCTCGTGCCCACCTCGTGGCTTTCTTGACATAGGGTCAAAGTCTCCTGGGTAATATTCAGTGAGAAAATCATGTTCCCGAAGGTTTCATTCTGTTTGGACTCCGTTTGATATTCCGTTTATTCGAAACACTGAAATAGGCAAAAAAACAGCAATTCTGGGCTGGGCCTCCGGTTCATAGGTTAGTCCCAAAAATAATATAAAAGTGGAAAATAAAGCCCAATATCATCCAAAACAGTAGATAATATAGCATGGAGAAATCAAAAATTATAGATACCTTGGAGACGTATCAGGCATCCCCAAGCTTAATTCTTGCTCGTCCTCGAGTAGGTAAATGATAAAAACAGAATTTTTGATGCGGAGTGCTACTTGGCATAATTTCAATGTAATTCTTTTTAATTGTGGTATGAATATTCATATCCAAAATATTCAAGACAAAAGTTCATATTGACATAAAAATAATAATACTTCAAGCATACTAACTAAGCAATTATGTCTTCTCAAAATAACATGGCCAAAGAAAGTTCATCCCTACAAAATCATATAGTTTAGTCATGCTCCATTTTCGTCACACAAGAATGCTCTCATCATGCACATCCCCGATGACAAGCCAAGCAATTGTTTCATACTTTAGTAATCTCAAACTTATAAACTTTCACGCAATATATCTGAAGCGAGCCATGGACATAGCACTATGGGTGGAATAGAATATGATGATGGGGGTTATGTGGAGAAGACAAAAAAGGAGAAGATCTCACATCAACGAGGCTAATCAATAGGCTATGGAGATGCGCATCGATTGATGTTAATGCAAGCAGTAGGGTTTGCCATGCAACGGATGCACTAGAGATATAAATGTATGAAAGCTCAACAAAAGAAAACTAAGTGGGTGTGCATCCAACTTGCTTGCTCACGAAGACCTAGGGCACTTGAGGAGGCCCATTGTTGGAATATACAAGCCAAGTTCTATAATGAAAATTCCCACACTACAAAAAAGACACATCCGTGACATTTTGGGCCGAACGAATTTCTTTTCTGTCATACATATGACACTTCTATGACGATAATTGTGACAAAACCCGGTATCATCATAGATGTGGTGGGGTCCTACTTCTATGACAAAAAATCATGATAGAAAATGGGCTTTTAAGTCCCGGGCCGGAGACGCAGCTGCATGACATTCTTTGGGCCATCCATGACGGAAAAAACCATGGTAGAAGCGAGGGGGAGGAAAATTTCGGGGAATTACCGGTTACGGTGGGAGGTCGGGGGCTGAGCGATGCGCGTTTCTCGTGACACGACGCTGCAGTGTGGGAGGCGTTGGCTCTAATCGAACCCGGCGAGGCGTTGGTCTCTAATCGAACCCGGCGACAGACCGCAGTTACGACATCGAACCCGAGTGATCAATCGATGGCTGTTAACTGAACCCGATCGAGCGATTCCTTCGCTACTCTTGCTAACTGAAGCCAATCGATGCTGCCTCTGGGATGAACAGTGAGCGTTGCGGGGGGTTTTGGATGAACAGTGAGCGGTGGCGTTGCCTCTGGATGAACATGACCCCCGTGGTGTGGAGGGCTGGATGAGCGATGAAGCGGTGGAGGGTGGTTGAGCGATGGCCGGTGGAGTAGCGCGCGGTGGAGGCTGGATGAACAGGAGCCCGTGGAGGCTGGAGGAGGTCAACGGTAGCCCATGGAGGCTGGAGGAGGTCGACGGTGGAGATGAACAGTATCCCGTGGAGTCCCGTTTTGCGGTACGCCACACCCCTCCCGATGAACAGGACCCCCGTTTCGACCGAAGGAGGTCCGTTTTGTCCGTTTGCGATACGCCACACCCCTCCCGATCAACAGGACCCCCGTTTTGACCATAGGAGGTCCGTTTCCTCCATTTTGCGGTACGCCACACCCCTCCCGATCAACATGACCCCCTTTTCGACCGTAGGAGGTCCGTTTCGTCCGTTACGCCAGACCCCTCCCGATGAACAAGATCCCGTTTTGAACGTGGCAGGTCGAACACAAGGTTGTTTCCTCCGTTCTGCGGTACGCCAGGCCTCGTTTCCATCGCCTGTTCCATCCAAGCCCTCCCGATGAACACGACCACGCATTCCGTTCCGACCCAGCCGGTTGGCTCCCACGCGTTTCGTTGCCTCCCAATGAACACGACGCATTCCGTTGCCTCCCCATGAACACGACGCATTCCGTTGCCTCCCCATGAACACGATGCATTTCATTGCCTCCCCATGAACACGACGACAACACTGTTTCTTTGTTCCGACCCAGCCATGTACACGAGCCCTGGCCGTGACGTGTCTTGTGAGTAGGCGTTCGAGACCCCGCCCGTATGTACACATATGTGGCCGTATTTTCGTTCTTGCACCCTAGCCGCTGTACGTACGTGTACATGCTACGTGCGCGCCTCTACTACGACACGTGCGCGCCTCTACATCGATCAGTATGTACGTACATGTTCGCGACCAGAATGACAACGCTACATACACTTCGACCAGGTGGGTCCCAACTGTCAGATACTTCCTTGCGTGCGAAGATGTAGCTGGTGGGTCCCAACAGTCAGGGGGGCGAATCGTTTTTTTGCCCGGACGCACTTCCTTGTGTGTGAAGGTGTAGCTGGTGGGTCCCAGCGATCGGGAAACATTTTTTCGCAAAAATACGGTGGCCCGTCCGGTGGGTCCTCATTGCCGGTGGAGGAATAATTATTTTGCACGTAATAAGGAGGCACTTCCTTGCTGCGGTGTGGACCCGGTATCAGCCTCTCCACGACTGATCCACGTCCGATGGAAGCCGTTCCTTGACCATGTTGACCACGCCGCCGAGAGCACCGAGGCGGTGGACGACGGCGAAGCCTAGGAAGGGGATGACGCGGAGCCGGGAAGACGCGGCGATGGATGCCCACGTGAGAGGAATACGAGGGTTCACTGGTTGGCTGCGGTGTCAGCTGCCGCCGCATGAGAATAACAGGAGGTGTGGGTGAGTAGAGGGATGGCCTGGCCAGTGGTGGGAGTAGTAGGGGGCGGTGAGGCCTCTGCCTCATCGCAGCCGGCCACGGGAGGCAGGAGCACGAGGCACGACCGGCGCTGGTTTGGGCGGCTGGAGCAAGAAGACCAGAGGTTGAAGAAGCACTTGCCACCTCTTGAGCACTGCGTTGGATTTCCCCGAAGAAGAGAGGATGATGCAACAATGTAGTGTAAGTATTTCCCTCAGTTTTTGAGAACCAAGGTATCAATCCAGTAGGAGGCCACGCACAAGTCCCTCGTACCTGCACAAAACGATAGCTCCTCGCAACCAACGCGAGTAGGGGTTGTCAATCCCTTCACGGTCACTTACGAGAGTGAGATCTGATAGAGATGATAGATAATATTTTTGGTATTTTTGGTATAGAGATGCAAAGTGAAAAGTAAAAGGCAAAGTAAAAACAAAGCAAGCCTTAAAGTGATGGAGATTGATATGATGAGAATAGACCCCGGGGCCATAGGTTTCACTAGTGGCTTCTCTCAAGAGCATAAGTATTCTACGGTGGGTGAACAAATTACTGTTGAGCAATTGACATAATTGAGCATAGTTATGAGTATATCTAGGTATGATCATGTATATAGGCATCACGTCCAAGACAAGTAGATCGAAATGATTTTGCATCTACTACTATTACTCCACTCATCGACCGCTATCCAGCATGCATCTAGAGTATTAAGTTAAAAACAGAGTAACGCCTTAAGCAAGATGACATGATGTAGAGGAATAAGTTCATGCAATATGATAAATACCCCATCTTGTTATCCTCGATGGCAACAATACAATACGTGCCTTGCAACCCTTTACATCCTTTGGGTAAGCACACCGCAAGATTGAACCCAAAGCTAAACACTTCTCCCATTGCAAGAACTACCAATCTAGTTTGCCAAACCAAACGGATAATTCGAAGAGACTTGCAAAGATAACCAATCATACATAAAATAATTCAGAGAAGATTCAAATATTATTCATAGATAATCTGGATCATAAACCCACAATTCATCGGTCTCAACAAACACACCGCAAAAAGAAGATTACATCGAATAGATCTCCACGAGAGAGGGGAGAACATTGTATTTAGATCCTAAAAGAGAGAAGAATCCATCTAGCTACTAGCTATGGACCCGAAGGTCTGAAGTAAACTACTCACACTTCATCGGAGGGGCTATTGTGTTGATGTAGAAGCCCTCCATGGTGGATGCCCCCTCCGGCGGAGCTCCAGAACAGGCCCCAAGAAGGGATCTCGTGGATACAGGAAGTTGCGGCGGTGGAATTAGGTTTTTGGCTCCTGTTGAGATTGTTTGGGGTAACGTAGGTAAATATAGGAGGAAGGAATGCGTCGGTGGAGCAACAGGCCCACGAGGCAGGGCGCGCCTACCCTCGTGACCGCCTCTATTACTTCTTGGAGTAGGGTCCAAGTCTCCTGGATCACGTTCGGTGAGAAAATCACGTTTCCGAAGGTTTCATTCCGTTTGGACTCCGTTTGATATTCTGTTTCTTCGAAACACTGAAATAGGCAAAAAAACAGCAATTCTGGGTTGGGCCTCCGGTTAATAGGTTAGTCCCAAAAATAATATAAAAGTGGAAAATAAAGCTCAATATAGTCCAAAACAGTATATAAAGTAGCATGGAGCAATCAAAAATTATAGATATGTTGGAGACGTATCAGGCATCCCCAAGCTTCATTCCTGCTCGTCCTCGAGTAGGTAAATGATAAAAAGAGAATTTTTGATGCGGAGTGATACTTTGGCATAATTTCAATGTAAATCTTCTTAATTGTGGTATGAATATTCAGATCCGAAAGATTCAAGACAAAAGTTCATATTGACATAAAAATAATAATACTTCAAGCATACTAACTAAGCAATTATGTCTTCTCAAAATAACATGGCCAAAGAAAGTTATCCCTACAAAATCATATAGTCTGGCTATGCTCCATCTTCCCACACAAAATATTTAAATCATGCACAACCCCGATGACAAGCCAAGCAATTGTTTCCTACTTTAACATTTTCAAAACTTTTTCAATCTTGGCATAATACATGAGCGTGAGCCATGGATATAGCACTATATGTGGAATAGAACGGTGGTTGTGGAGAAGACAAAAAGAGGGAAGATAGTCTCACATTAACTAGGCATATCAACGGGCTATGGAGATGCCCATCAATAGATATCAATGTGAGTGAGTAGGGATTGCCATGCAACGGATGCACTATAGCTATAAGTATATGAAAGCTCAACAAAAGAAACTAAGTGGGTGTGCATCCAACTCGCTTGCTCACGAAGACCTAGGGCATTTGAGGAAGCCCATCATTGGAATATACAAGCTAAGTTCTATAATGAAAAATTCCCACTAGTATATGAAAGTGACAAAATGAGAGACTCTCTATCATGAAGATCTTGGTGCTACTTTAAAGCACAAGTGTGGTAAAAGGATAGTAACATTGTCCCTTCTCTCTTTTTCTCTCATTTTTTTATTTGGGCCTTTTCTCTTTTTTTATGGCCTTTTTTTTCTTTCTTTTATTTTTTTTATTTTTCGTCCGGAGTCTCATCCCGACTAGGGGAATCATAGTCTCCATCATCCTTTCTTCACTTGGTACAATGCTCTAATGAATGATTATCGTCACACTTTTATTTTCTTACAACTCAACAATTACAACTCGATTCATAGAACAAAATATGACTCTATATGTATGCCTCCGGTGGTGTAATGGGATATGCAATGATTCATGAGCGACATGTATGAAAGAATTATGAATGGTGGCTTTGCAACAAATATGATGTCAACTACATGATCATGCTAGCAATATGACAATGATGGAGCATGTCATAATAAACGGAACGATGGAAAGTTGCATGGCAATATATCTCGGACTGGCTATGGTAATGCCATGATAGGTAGGTATGGTGGCTGTTTTGAGGAAGATATATGGTGGGTGTATGATACGGGCGAAAAGTGCGCAGTATTAGAGAGGCTAGCAATGGTGGAAGGATGGGAAAAAGTGCGTATAATCCATGGACTCAACATTAGTCATAAAGAACTCATATACTTATTGCAAAAATCTATAAGTTATCAAAGCAAAGTATTACGCGCATGCTCCTAGGGGATAGATTGGTAGGAAAAGACCATCGCCGTCCCCGACCGCCACTCATAAGGAAGACAATCAATAAATAAATCATGCTCGAGTTCATCACATAACGGTTCACCATACGTGCATGCTACGGGAATCACAAACTTCAACACAAGTATTCTTTAAATTCACAACTACTCAACTAGCATGACTCTAATATCACCATCTTCATATCTCAAAACAATTATCAAGCATCAAACTTATCTTAGTATTCAACGCACTCAAAAGAAAGTTTCACATATCTTGAATACCAAGTATATTAATATTAAGCAAATTACCATGCTATTAACGACTCTCAAAATAATCTAAGTGAAGCATGAGAGATCAATAGTTTCTTTAAAACAAATCCACCACCGTGCTCTAAAAGATCTAAGTGAAGCATGAGAGATCAATAGTTTCTTTAAAACAAATCCACCACCGTGCTCTAAAAGATCTAAGTGAAGCACTAGAGCAAAAATTATCACGCTCAAAAGATATAAGTGAAGACTATGAGCAAAACTATCAAGCTCAAAAGATAAAAGTGAAGCATATAGAGTATTCTATCAAATTCCAATTTATGTATGGCTCTCTCAAAAGGTGTACAGCAAGGATGATTGTGGTAAACTAACAAGAAAAGACACACATAATGCAAGACGCTCCAAGCAAAACACATATCATGTGGTGAATAAAAATATAGCTCCAAGTAAATTACCGATGGAAGTAGACGAAAGAGGGGATGCCTTCAGGGCATCCCCAAGCTTTGACTTTTTGGTGTCCTTGGATTATCTTGGGGGTGCCATGGGCATCCCCAAGCTTAGGTTCTTGCCACTCCTTGTTCCATAATCCATCAAAAGAATTACCCAAAACTTGAAAACTTCACAACACAAAATTCAATAGAAATCTCGTGAGCTCCGTTAGAGAAACAAAACAAAAGACTACTTTAAGATACTGTAATGAACTCATTCTTTATTTATATTGGTGTTAAACCTATTGTATTCCAACTTCTCTATGGATTATAAACTATTTTACTAGCCATAGATTCATCAAAATAAGCAAACAACACACGCAAAACAGAATCTGTCAAAAACAGAACAGTCTGTAGTAATCTGTAACTAACGCAAACTTCTGGAACTCCAAAAAATCTACCAAAATTAGACGACCTAGACAATTTGTTTATTGATCAGCAGCAACTGGGATCAGTATTTTATCACATTCTGGTGATTTTTAATAATTCGGGCACTGAGCGCAAAGATTCTGGAAATTACAACAAGATCAAATAACTATCATCCAAGAAGATCCAATAGGTCTAGTGAGGGAGTTCCGGACTAGGGGGTGTCCGGATAGCCGAACTATCATCATCGGCCGGACTCCAAGACTATGAAGATATCAGATTGAAGACTTCGTCCCGTGTCCGGATGGGACTTTCCTTGGCGTGGAAGGCAAGCTTGGCGATACGGATATGTAGATCTCCTACCTTTGTAACCGACTTTGTGTAACCCTAACCCTATCCGTGTCTATATAAACCAGAGGGTTTTAGTCCGTGGGATCTAACAACAATCATACCATAGGCTAGCTTCTAGGGTTTAGCCTCTTTGATCTCGTGGTAGATCCACTCTTGTAACACACATCATCAATATTAATCAAGCAGGACGTAGGGTTTTACCTCCATCAAGAGGGCCCGAACCTGGGTAAAACATCGTGTCCCTTGTCTCCTGTTACCATCCGCCTAGACGCACAGTTCGGGACCCCCTACCCGAGATCCGCCGGTTTTGACACCGACATTGGTGCTTTCATTGAGAGTTCCTCCGTGTCGCCGCCGCCGGTAGGATGCCTCATCTCGCCTTTTAAGACGATACTATCGCCAAAAGGAGCCTTGGCGCTGGCGAACTCTTCGACTAGGTGGTTTTCTTATGACCTCCGGTCCGCCATCGCACCGACGATGACCTCTCGAGTCATCGAAACCAATCTCCGTGTTAATTCGAACTTGCCGAACAGTTAGATCCGATCGAGGTCTCCTCCATAAACGAAGCTCTTGGATCGCATCGTCACAGGAGTCGCCACAAACTACGACCGGATCGGGCCTATCAGCGATCTTAGTGTGATCATCTCTACCGAGTCGACCCATCTTGTTGGTGTTATAGAGCAGCTATGCGGCGATTCTTCTTTTATCTTTAGGACTAGTTACGTCGATTCCCGATCCCTCCATGCCGGATTCCCGCAGAGGGACGGACGTTGATCAAGCCACGAACTTAAAGTCGGCGGTGGGTTGGACTCATGGGATAACACTCAAAAATCCAAACTTCCAAGTTCGAAACTTCTCGGCCCTTGAGTCCTAAATTGACGGGGTTCGGATCTAGTTCCACCCGCCCACCCAAACATTAGCGATCTCTCTCAAATTCGGCAAGAGCCCCATGAAACAAGACATCATTATCGGGCCGATTCCTCCTGGTTATGAACAGGATAAAGGATCGCCAAGAGGAGGACGCAATCCCAATTTTCTGCAATAATTGCACGGACAAGGGAATCCTAAACGCCATAAGTCGTCGCGAAATTACACGCTTTCTTGACTTGGTGACCATAGTACAAAAGTATCGTATGGCGATGGAGAGCGCTCGAAAACCGAAGTAAATTTTGGGATAATCCGCCCAATACATCCCTAGTCCGAAACAAACGGGTGCATCATTATCAAGCACCGGGTTGAATACCAAAACCAAAACTCCCTAAAGGGTACGGAACCGTCATCGGAGGGTTGGCTCAACGGACCTCGCAAAATCCACAAGACGGAGGGCGCCACTCCAACACACAGCCTTCGAGCGTGTTGGATACTACGGCAGTGGCCAAAAATGGCATAGTCTTTTAGCCCCGGCAACCAACCCGTAAGTACCAAAGACGGTATTAACAGGTCTTGAGATTTTCAGATCAAATAACATGCGGAAACAAACAATCCGCAGCCTCGCCAAGTCTACCAAGTAGCAACAACAAATCCATGGAGCGACATGGCTATCACCTTCAACGCCAAAGAACGAACCTAAATTCCGAACAACTAGAGCACCGGCCGCATTGGTCCTCGATCCGATAGTGGGCGGTTTTCGCCTTACTAAGGTACTCATGGATGGCGGCATAGGATTAAACCTCATCTATGAGGAAACCCTTAAAAAAATTGAAATTGACTTGAGCCTCATTGAGCGAATCAGCGCAAACTTCAGAGGGATAATCCCTAGTCGAGAAGTACGCTGCGCAGGAAAAATCACACTAGATGTCGTGTTCGGCTCACCGGACAATTATAGGTCCGAGGAGGTCACGTTTCAAGTGGCCCCTTTCGGCAGCGGATATCACGCTTTGTTAGGGCGAGAGGCATTCACAATCTTCCAAGCTATACCCCACTACGGGTACATGAAGCTCAAAATGCCTGGACCCAATGGGATAATCACTCGCCAAGGATGATCCAGATACAAAGACTACGCTGAAAAATAAGACACCAAGACCGCCCTAGAGGCATTGTCCGAAGCCCTAGCGGCAGAGGAACTAACTACGCTGCGCTCCACGGTGGATAGGGACGATGTGATACTCGATAAGAGGTCCAAGTCCACCTCTTTTAAACCAGCAGACGAAATAGTCAAAGTTTAGGTACATCCAACGGACCCCACAAAGACGGCCTCCATTGGGGCACAATTAAGTCCGGATGTCGAAGTCAAGACTACGAGAATTCCTTCGGAAAATTGGGACATTTTGCTCGGCACCCTTCAGACATGCCAGAATCCCACGCAGTCGGGCAGAGCATGTACCTAAATATCCTAAAAGGATTCAAGCCGGTCAAACAAGCTCTTCGGCGATTTTTGAACCCAAAAGACAGGCAATGGGAGAGGAGCTAGCCAAACTCTTGGAAGCCGGATTCATCAGAGATATAAAACATCCGGACTGGCTAGCCAATATAGTAATGGTACCAAAAAAGGACAAATCCGGGCGCCTCTGCGTCGATTTTAAAGACCTTAACAAGGCCTGTCCAAAGGACCCTTTCCCCCTCCCTCGCATCGACCAAATCATCGATTCTACCGCAGGGCATGACTCATTGTGCTTCCTCGATGCATACTACGGATACCATCAAATCAAGATGGCGGAGAAAGATCAGGCCGCAACGGCATTCATTACTCCATATGGGCCATTCTGCTTCAACACAATGCCCTTCGGGCTCAAAAACGCCACAAGCAACATATCAGCGCATGATTCAAACATGTCCGCTACCCAGATAGGCAAAACAGTAGAGGCATACATAGGCGATGTGGTCGCCAAGACCAAACACGCCGAACTCTAGTAGAAGACTTGAGGGTGACATTCGACAACTTTCGAGCATATGACATTAAGCTCAATCCGGAAAAATGCGTCTTGGCGTACCGGTAGGAAAGCTCTTGGGCTTCATCAGATCCGGTAGAGGAATTGAAGCAAACCCGGCCAAAATCCGAGCTCTGTCACAATTGGATATTCCAAAAGACCTCAAGCAGATACAAAAACTAACCGGATGCATAGCGGCCTTAAGTCGCTTCATCTCCCGGGAGAAAAGGCTCCGCCCCTCTACCGCCTCCTCCAAGACCGAACATTTCGAATGGACGGATGCTGCCACAGCCGGACTCGAAGAAATAAAAGCCATACTGGCAACAAATCCGGTTCTGGCCGCGCCCAACCTGGGCGAACCTATGATTTTATATGTCACAACAACACATCAAGTTGTCAGCACGGTACTCGTCGTTGAACGAGAAACAGAAGGGCACATATTCCCTCTTCAAAAACCAGTGTACTACGTATCCACTGTTCTAACTCCATGCAAATCCTGGTACCCACATTATCAAAAGATAGCGTATGCGGTGTTCATGGCATCCCAGAAGCTGCGACACTACTTTCAAGAGTGTTCAATAACGGTGGCCTCAAGTACCTCTCAACGATATTATAAACAATCGCGACGTTAACGGGCAGGATTGCAAAATGGGCTATCGAGCTCTTACCATTTGACATAACCTTCAAACCACGGCGAGCTATAAAGTCACAGTGTTCGGCTGACTTCGTGCCGAATGGACCAAGTCGAACTCCCTAAGGAGTACGGCGCGTACTCAATCGGATCATGCATTTTGACGGATCCAAAATGCTGGGTTGGCTTTGGGGTCAAGGCCGTCTAACGTCCCCAACTGGAGACACAGTCCAATACGTACTTCAAATAATGTACACAGACTCCAACAACGCAGCCGAATACGAGGCCCTTCTACATGGCCTCCGGATGGCAATCTCCATGGGCATTCAACGCCTAGAGGTGCGCGGCGATTCAAACCTCGCAATATCCCAAGTAAATGGAGACTTTGACGCCAAAGATCCAAAAATGGCAGCTTACCACAACGCCGTCCTAAAAATGACAGCTCGGTTCAAGGACTAGAATTCCATCATGTAGCAGGGATAATAACCAGTGCAGCAGACGTGTTAGCACGCATCGGCGCGAAACGAGACACCGTCCCTCCTAACATCTTCCTGGAACGGCTCTTTAAGCCATCCATATTATGGGAAGAGGAGTCCGGAAATAACAATCCGGAGCCAGCTGCATCACCTAACTCAGACCATTCTGACACAATCGGCGGCCCAGCCAATGAAATAACACCTTCACTCACGAAATAATGGCAGTAATTGCCCGTGGATGTAACCATTCCTAGCCTACTTAATGCGGCAGGAACTTCCGAAGACCAAAATGAGGCCCGCTGCATAGTTCGGCGATCTAAAGCCTACAAGGTCCATGAGGGAGAACTTTATAAGAAAAGCACAACCGAGTCCTTCAAAGGTGCGTCTCAAGAGGAAGGGCGAAATCTCCTGGCTGAAATTCACGCCGGACTCGGCGGGCACCACGCTGCAGCCCGGGCCCTTGTAGGCAAGGCCTTCCAGACAGGATTTTATTGGCCGACAGCCGGGCAGATGCTCGAGATTTAGTCCAACGATGCGTCGGTTGCCGACTCTTTGCTAATCGAGCCACATGCCACCCACCGCCCTCATTACTATACCCATTACACGGCCGTTCGCGGTGCAGGGGCTTGACATGGTTGGACCCCTTAAAGGGGGTACCCACAAGCACAAATACTTATTGGTCATGGTGGACAAATTCACCAAATGGATTGAGGCCAAACCGGTTAAAACGGCAGAATCCGGACCGGTGATAGACTTCATATCCGGGGTAGTACACCGTTTCTGCGTCCCCCACAGCATCATCACTGATAACGGCACGAACTTCACGGCCGACGAGGTTAAACTCCGGTGCAAAAACATGGGCATCAAGCTCGATTACGCTTCAGTTTATCACCCCCAAACTAACGGTCAAGTCAAGCGAGCAAATGGTCTAATCATGAGCGGCATCAAACCCAGACTAGTGCGGTCCCTCAAGGAATCTAACACGCACTGGGTAGAGGAGCTCGACTCCGTACTCTGGGGGCTGCGGACCACGCCAAACTGAACTACTGGATTCACACCATTTTTATGGTAGCACGGCGCAGAGGCAGTTCGCCTGCGATATAATTCATGACTCACCTCGTGTGCGCATGTACGAAGAAAGAGAAGCCGAGTTGGATCGGGCAGGACAGTCTGGACGCCTTAGAGGAGGAGCGGACGTGGCAAAGGCTCGTTCCGCATTTTATTAGCAAAGAGCTCGAAGATATCAAAGCAGAAGTACGGGCCAAAACTTACAATGTTGGCGAACTTGTTCTACGCTCGCCGGACAAGAAAAAGGACAAACTTAAGCCCAAGTGGGAAGGTCCTTCATCATCGACCAAGTCCCGACCGGGCGGAGCATACCGTCTATGTAACGCATCTGACAACCGACTCAAGCCGAACCCATGGAACGCAGCCCGTCTCCGAAGATTCTACGCCTAGCGGCGGACTCCGGGTTTGTCTCACTCCCCCGTCCACCCCTTTTTTTACTGTCTCTCGTCCTCCTCCTTCTTCCCACTTTTTTTTCAATACCTTTTATGGGCTGATTTGCGCTTTGTTCGCACACACTTGATGTGCTCCTGGCACTCATTATACCTGGGGGCTTCTTTAAACAGAAGCTTATTCATACGGGCTTCATGCCCAACACATGTGTCATACTTCCGCATGTACCTTTTATTCACCATTATATGCATCGATATGACTTAAGTTTTGGCCAAGCTGGGCTGCTGGCTCACATGCTTACCCCTACGTTCCCGATTATTCGGCTAGGAGGTAAAGGGAGCACCTCTGCGATTATTCTTGCTGGTCAGCCGGATGTGTACCTCAGACCGGGTGAAGCCGAAAGCTAAGCGTTCTTAAGAGAATATTCGGTCGGTGACTTGAAAGATGATTTATTACTTACTTATTTATCTGCCCCCAGATGTTTTTTCTGCTATTTTCGCAGTCCGGCATTGCACTTTAGGGCATGCCTCCCTGGGAAAGGAACCCCTAACGGAACTATTCTCCCTAGAAGATGTTTCTTACTAACCATGTAATATAATATAACTAGTTGGGCACTTGTCTGATAAAGCACTTATGACCCCGACGCCTTGTCTCCATGCATGCCCCGGTTCTTTTATAACCGCAAGGGTATTCGGACACACTCCGGACTGTTGGGTCCCGAGGTTGAAGCGAAACGGTCCGCAAAGACAAACGATCTACAATCCGGCTAGAAGGCATTTTACATGTCATTTCAAATTACATCGTCAAACCGACTAATTGTACTCCTCCTCAATCCCATCTAACAGCCGTCTAATTTACTGATCCTGTTGGGAATATTTTATGCCGATTCTACTTGGCCGTACATCAAGCTCACAGGGATCTCCTTCCCATCAGGCCCCGCAGGTCCAACCTCGGCCATGTGGTTTGGGTCAGACTTCGGGTAACGTGTCTTCACCATGGCCCAGGCCTCCCTAGCGCCCTGACGGCAGGCCGATATCTTCCACAAACGGAGGCGTCGCCGTGCTCCCTGAAGTTTCTTAGCAAGCTCACCAAGGCCCTCGGGTAGGGAGACGGATGGCCATAAAGCATGAACAACGCCACTCATCGCCTGCCGAACACGTTCGAGCAATTGCACTAGCTCGGAAGTTGGTCACCCGCTGACTCGTGCATTTCCTCCATGAGGCGACACTGTGAGCACACCTAAAGACATATTTCTGTCAATCGACTTCCTCGCCGAATTCTTCTTTTTAAAGGAATTTGTTCAAGAACTTACTATAAATGCCGCGACAAAGCCGCTGATTCGCCTTCATGGAGCCAGACAGCTGGGCCCGAACACCTTTCAGCTCTTCTCCTTGCTGGGTGTGGGCATCTTGGAGCTTGTTTCTCTCCTGCTGCACCTTCGTAAGCACCCTCTCGCCAGCCTTTAGCTGACGCAGTAGCTGTTGCTTGTCCGGATCTAGTCCGGCGCCCTCTGCAATATTATTGTCAGATTCACGCCGCACTTTGCTAAATAATTATTTTTTCAAAGTACGTCTTACCAGCGGGGTCTCGTGGCTCCCCTGGCGGCCAAAGGCGGCCTCAAGTTGGGCCTTGCACTCTTGGAGCTCCCGGGACAGATGGGTATTCTTCTCCGTAAGACCAAGATAATAATAGATCCTTAAATCAGTTATTTCAACTATTTTAAGTCTCGGGACTCTTGGCATATATAACTATTAAAATTACTTACCCGTATGTCTTTCACATACTGCTCCGTGGCTCGTTAACCCATCTTGAGCGGCACGGAGGTGCGCGTTTCCCGCATCAAAGGCATTTAACGCCTCCGGGGAGATACACGCGTCACGAAGAACTGTCCGGCGACGCCTGTGATTCATGGCGCTCTCCACCTTAGACCGGGTGGCGGACAGCCTGTCGGCATCCTCCGTCGGAGGAGCGTCCGGCTCACGCCTTGTATTCGCCTCCCCTCCCGGACCATGCGTTGGAGCATGTCCGGCGGAGGCTTGATTGGCAACCTCTCCGGACATTGTCCGACGAGCGCTCTTTCTAGAAAAGTTATGAGCATTAATATACCTCCTAGGGATCCTTCCCTTAAAAATAGCGGTGCTCCGTGCACTGCTGGCGACGTTCGGTTCGCTGTCGCGCTCCTCTTCCTCTCTTTGGGCCGGACTGACCCTTGTTGGCTGGCCGCCGCAGGTTCGGCTTCCCACCTTAAAGGCGCCTCCTGCGATGCACCATCAGTATGGGATGGTCAGAATTGAGCGCGGATCAAATAATGGTGTCAAGACCTTGGTCGTAGTCACCTGGGAGGCTGGAAACAAACCGGGGTAGTCAGCCGTAATGGCGACTAGGGCATTGTCTATGCTACGTTGGTGGAACACCCCATCAATCAGCTCCACCTTTATGTCTAGATCCTCTTCGGAGGTCGGATCAAGGGATCGTTCCGGGTCCTCGGGCTGTGGAGTTAGGCTTCGTATGCCCTCCACGTCCTGGCGCAGCTCCTGCATCGACATCGCAGAGTAAGATACTTGACTTTAAAAAAAGTATGGATCGGGTAGATGAACATCCGCTTACCCAGCTCCGAGGGTTATTCATAGAAAATCCATTAAACGGATTCTTGCGGAGGAAGTCCTCCTCCTCTCCCTTGTACAAGCCGGACATGATCTTCGCCAGATCTGCTGCCGAGCCTGGCCCTTTGCGGCCATGACGGGTGGCGTCATCTTCCCCGTTGAAATCCCACATAGGGTGGCCCCTATATTGGAGTGGCTGCACCCCTCGCATAATGCACATGGCCATGACTCCAATCATGGTCAATCCGGAGTGGGAGAGTAACCTAATCCGGCCCATCAGATAATGGACGCTCCTATCATCTTCCCGTTGAGGGTTCCGCGGGCGCCAACTTAGGCGTTTCTTCAAGGGAGCATTGTTGAACTCTGGGAGGCCAATCCGGACTGGATCCGGCAGAGGGGCGTCCTCCATGTAGAACCATTCCGAAGGCCACTCTTCGGACGCCTTCTTCAGGGTGCCGGATAGATATCCGGTCCCGGGATGCGCCATATTTCGGCTCCGCCCACTTGATATATCGACCCCTCATGAGAATGGGGTACGAGACAAAACAATCTCTTCCACAGGGCAAAATGGGGCTCGATTCCCAAGAACACCTCGCAAAAAGCTAAGAAGCCCGCGATGTGCAAAATGGAGGCGGGCGTGAGGTGGTGAAGTTGGAGTCCGTAGAACTCTAGGAGCCCCCGGAGAAACGGATGTATGGGAAATCCGAGTCCCCTTATTAGATAGGGGACAAAGCATACCCGCTCCCCTTTGGAAGGGTTGGGACGCTCTCCGCCGCTATCCACCCTTGTAGGTGGCTAGTCCGGCTCGAACCGGAACCATGAATGCTGGGGGAAGATATCCCTCGGTTTGGAGTACCACTAGCTTGCTGTGTGGAACTGAGCATCTCCCCCAATCTCCTGGCTTAGGGCTGGGAGTGCGAGAGGAGGAGCCGCGTCGGCTATCCATGATGGAATGGATTTTTGTCAGAGGCGCTTCGATGAGAACTTGCGGATGGAGGATGGTGTGAGCTGGATCTAGATCCTCGCCTCTCTTATAGGCGGCTCGTTCGCACGGCTAGGGGTAAAATGTAAAAATATCCCAGCCTTTCGCATTAAATGCGACACGTGGAAGAAGGCCATTATTGGGCGAGAAGCCAAGGAGCGCAACATTTATAAAGAAGCCGGACACTATTCGACGGGAACATGAAGATTGAAGGAGAACCCGCCTTGCAACGCCGAAGACAATATATGCGCCGGACTCGTCGTCGCTGAAGCCCGGTTCGGGGGCTACTGAGGGAGTTCCGGACTAGGGGGTGTCCGGATAGCCGAACTATCATCATCGGCCGGACTCCAAGACTATGAAGATACCAGATTGAAGAATTCGTCCCTGCGGTCCGGATGGGACTTTCCTTGGCATGGAAGGCAAGCTTGGCGATACAGATATGTAGATCTCCTACCTTTGTAACCGACTCTGTGTAACCCTAACCCTATCCGTGTCTATATAAACCGAAGGGTTTTAGTCCGTAGGACGAACAACAATCATACCATAAGCTAGCTTCTAGGGTTTAGCCTCTTTGATCTTGTGGTAGATCCACTCTTGTAATACACATCATCAATATTAATCTAGCAGGACGTAGGGTTTTACCTCCATAAAGAGGGCCCGAACCTGGGTAAAACATCGTGTCCCTTGTCTCCTGTTACCATCCGCCTAGACGCACAGTTCGGGACCCCCTACCCGATATCCGCCGGTTTTGACACCGACATCTAGCTTGGCACAAACACTAATTAAAACATAAAACCACATATAAACAGAGGCTAGATGGATTATTTATTCCTAAACAGAAGCAAAAGCAAAAAACTAAAAATAAAATTGGGTTGCCTCCCAACAAGCGCTATCGTTTAACGCCCCTAGCTAGGCATAAAAGAAAGGATAGATCTAGGTATTGCCATCTTTGGTAGGCAATTCTTCAATGAGGCATCTACCTTCTTTAGAGTTTTCTTTCTTTCTAGTAATTGTCAAATTTTTAGGCAAAAAATCGAAAAATTCATTCATAGCAAATAGTTCCTTAATGATGGCAAAAATATTGGGATAAACACTTATAGATTCAAGATCCGCAGTTTCCTTACTAGATGATTCACCCTTATTCTTAGGAACATAAATAAGCTTAGTATTTTTCATAGACGAACTTGGAGTGTTTTGCACGGAAGAAAAAGCAGTTCCCAAGTTGGTAATGATACCCTCAAGTTTATCAATTCTTGTGGAATCTAGATTTATTTTCTTATTAACTATGGGTTCTTTTTCTTTAATATTTTTCAAAGTCATTCCTACCTTAGATCCATATTGGGTAATTTGATTGTGGATCTTTTTTATCAAGATTTTGAATCAATTCAATGGTAGCAACTTTATTCTCAATAATTTCAAGTCTTTGCATAACATGCTCCAAAGTTAACATAGTTCCATTAACCAAAAGAGGCGGTGAGCCAAATAAATCTATTAAAGCATTATAGGAATCAAAAGTATGCCTACCCAAGAAATTCCCTCCGGTAATGGTATCAAGGATATATCTATACCAAGGATTAGCACCTACGTAAAAATTACGAAGAAGAACTGAAGTAGATTTCTTCCTGGTAGATCTATTTTGAGCATTGCAAATTCTATACCAAGCGTCTTTTAGATTTTCTCCCTCCCTTTGCTTAAAATTTAGAACTTCATTCTCGGGAGATAACGGAGAAGATATGCGACTAGTCATGATGGCAAGCAAGCAAACTAACACATGAGCGAACAAGCGGACGAGGAAAAGGCAACGAGAAAAAGAGGAGGATATTAGGAAAGAGAGGGCGAATAAAACGGCAAGGGTGAAGTGGGGGAGAGGAAAACGATAGGCAAATGGCAAATAATGTAATGCGAGAGATAGGGATTATGATGGGTACTTGGTATGGTGCTTGACTTTTGCGTAGACTCCCAGGCAATGGCGCCAGAAATTCTTCTTGCTACCTCTTGAGCACTGTGTTGGATTTCCTTGAAGAGGAGAGGATGATGCAGCAAAGTAGCGTAAGTATTTCCCTCAGTTTTGAGAACCAAGGTATCAATCCAAGAGGAGGCCACGCACAAGTCCCTCGTACCTGCACAAAACAATAGCTCCTCGCAACCAACGCGATTAGGGGTTGTCAATCCCTTCACAAATACTTACTTAGAGTGAGATCTGATAGAGATGATAGATAATATTTTGGTATTTTTGGTATAGAGATGCAAAGTGAAAAGTAAAAGGCAAAGTAAAAAAGCAAGTATTAAAGTGATGGAGATTGATATGATGAGAATAGACCCGGGGCCATAGGTTTCACTAGTGGTTTCTCTCAAGAGCATAAGTATTCTACGGTGGGTGAACAAATTACTGTTGAGCAATTGATGAATTGAGCATAGTTATGAGTATATCTAGGTATGATCATGTATATAGGCATCACTTCCAAGACAAGTAGATCAAACGATTCTCAAGATCTACTACTATTACTCCACTCATCGACCGCTATCCATCATGCATCTAGAGTATTAAGTTAAAAAGCGATTATAACGCCTTAAGCAAGATGACATGATGTAGCGGAATAAATTCATGCAATATGATAAATACCCCATCATGTTATCCTCGATGGCAACAATACAATACATGCCTTGCAACCCTTTACATCCTTTGGGTAAGGACACCGCAAGATTGAACCCAAAGCTAAACACTTCTCCCATTGCAAGAACTACCAATCTAGTTGGCCAAACCAAACGGATAATTCGAAGAGACTTGCAAAGATAACCAATCATACAGAAAAGAATTTAGAGAAGATTCAAGTATTATTCATAGATAATCTGGATCATAAACCCACAATTCATCGGTATCAACAAACACATCGCAAAAAGAAGATTACATCAAATAGATCTCCACGAGAGAGGGGGAGAACATTGTATTGAGATCCAAAAAGAGAGAAGAAGCTATCTAGCTACTAGCTATGGACCCAAAGGTCTAAAGTAAAATACTCACACTTCATCAGAGGGGCTATGGTGTTGATGTAGAAGCCCTCCATGGTGGATGCCCCCTCCGGCGGAGCTCCGGAACAGGCCCCAAGATGGGATCTCGTGGATACAGGAAGTTTGGGGGTACGTAGGTATATATAGGAGGAAGGAGTACGTTGGTGGAGCAACAGGGGGCCCATGAGGCAGGGGGCGCGCCCTAGGGGGGGCGCCCCCACCCTCGTGACCACCTCCGTTACTTCTTGGAGTAGGGTCCAAGTCTCCTGGATCACGTTCGGTGAGAAAATCACGTTCCCAAAGGTTTCGTTCCGTTTGGACTCCATTTGATATTCTGTTTCTTCGAAACACTGAAATAGGCAAAAACAACAATTTCAGGCTGGGCCTCCGGTTAATAGGTTAGTCCCAAAAATAATATAATAGTGGAAAATAAAGCCCAATATAGTCCAAAACAGTGGATAAAGTAGCATGGAGCAATCAAAAATTATAGATACGTTGGAGACGTATCAACACTACGGCCGTTGGATGGACATCGTACGGTCACTGGAGCTAGAATCGTGCATATTGACTAAGTTGACAAAGCCCTCCATCCCCGTCAACTTAGTAGGCCCACAAGTTAGCCTGCCACTATACTGGGTCCCAACTAACAGGGGGAGTATTCATTTTTTTGTGCGTAATAAGGAGGCACTTCCTTGCGTGCAAAGATATAGCTGGTGGGTCCGAACTGTCAGCCGCGGTAACGTTTTTTTCGCGAAATACAGAGGCCCTTTCGGTGGGTCCCTGATGTCAGGTGGAGGAATCATTATTTTGCGCGTAATAAGGAGGCATTTCCTTGCGTGCGGCCGTGGACCCAGCTGTCGGCCTCTCCACGTATAGTCCACTTCAGATGCATGTCGGTCGTTGACCACGTTGACCAGGCCGCGCCGAGAGCACCAGGGCAGTGGACGACGGCGAGGCCTAGGAAGGGAATGACACGGAGGTGGAAGACTTCGGTAGTTGTTTCCCACATGGAGGGGAGTCTGTTGCATTTAGGGTTTATCGTCTGCTGTCAGCCAAGAATAATAGCAGGTGTGGGTGAGTAGAGGGATGGCTAGGCCAGCGATGGGAGTACGGTGGCGATGAGGCTCTTGGGCACGGCCGACCGCAGGAGGAGGGAGCAGGCAGTCCACGGCGCTTGTTTGAGCAAATTGGAGCAGGAAGAGCAGAGATTGAAGAAGCACGACGGCCGTTGGATGGACATCGACGATCACTGGAGCTAGAATCGTTCATATTGACTAAGTTGACAAAGCCCTCCGTCCCCGTCAACTTAGTAGGCCCACAAGTCAGCCTCCCACCATGGTGGGTCCCAGCTAGCAGGGGGAGTATTCATTTTTCTGTGCGTAATAAGGAGGCACTTCCGGTGGGTCCGAGCTGACAGCGTGGGTAAAGTTTTTTTGCAAAATACGGTGGTCCGTCTGGTGGGTCCCAGCAGTCAGGGGCAAACGTTTTTTTTCATGAAATACGGTGGCCCGTCCGGTGGGTCCCAGTAGTCAGGGGGGAAACGTTTTTTCCGTGAAATACTAGTGGCCCGTCCGGTGGGTCCCTGCTGTCAGGCGGAGGAATAATTATTTTGCACGTAATAAGGAGGCACTTCCTTGCGGATGTCGTGGACCCAGCTGTCAGCCTCTCCACGTATAGTACTCTTCCGATGGAAGTCGGTCATTGACCACATTGACCATGCCGTGCCGAGAGCACCACGGCGGTGGACGACGGCGAGGCCTAGGAAGGGGACGACGCAGAGCCGGGGAAGACGTGGCAGTGGATGCCCACGCGTAGAGGAGTACGAGGGTTCACTGGTTCGGCTGCGGTTTGAGGCTGCCGTCGCCGCAGAATAACAGGGGGAGTGGGTGAGTGGAGGGATGGCCTGGCCAGCGATGGGAGTAGTATGGGGACAGTGAGGCCTCCGCGGCAGCACAGCCGGCCACTGGAGGCAGGAGCATGCGGCACGACCAACGCTGATTTGGACGGCTGGGGCAAGAAGACCAGAGGTTGAAGAAGCACTACGGTCGTTGGATGGACATCGTTGACCACGCCGCGCCGAGAGCACCAGGGCAGTGGACGACGGCGAGGCCTATGAAGGGAACGACATGGAGCCGAGGAAGATACGGCAGTGGCTGACCACGCGGTGGAGAGTACGAGGGTTGACTGGTTCGGTTGCCGTCGCCGGAAAATAACAGGAGGTGTGGGTGAGTAGACTTGACAGATGTGCCGGGGATGCGAGTATGATGGGGCCGTGAGGCCTGCCCAAGACCGCCGGCCATGTGAGGTGGGAGCAGCGGTTACGGCGGCGCTTAGTTTGGGCGGTCAAGGTGAAGATCGAGATCGAAGAAGACGATTGACGTTAGATTAACATCTAACGATTCTGATTGGTAGAGTCGATTTTTGACTAAGTTTCTTTTTTGAGAAACCTTGTGTATGCATGAACTTAGTAGGCCCACAAGTCAGCCTCCAAATCTGTGGCAGACAACATAAAGCCCATTTGCTATTTTTTATAATTTGCAGCCCATTTGCTAATTCTTAAGTAATTTATTATAGCTCATTTTTTGCCCAGGACCACGGTCAAAAAGTTCAACCTTATTTTGCATATTTTGGTGGAGTCCGAACTATTGTAATCCCGAAATGATAAACATTTTTTAAAGAACTTATTGATTTTCCAAAAAAATCGTTTTGTGTTTGTAAGCAAATAAGACGTGGGACAATTGATTTGGTTTAAGGGAAAACTAGTGGTAAAAAAATCAGCGCTGGGTGGGAAAAAACAACAAAAATAAGGATGTAAATATGAAAAGAGAATTTTATGTGTTTTCAATATAATGATACGTGTATATGAACTAGTAAAACTATAGGTAGAGATTAGAAAACGGATGTAGGACATGCGTTTCAAGAGGAAAATAGAATTGGGCTGTCTGTTTGATTCAGTAAAACAAACTGCCTGTGGATGTTGTAAGACAAAATATAACTAACGCTGGCGGGCCAGAGGACAGTAGATACCTGCTGGATCTTTGTGCCCCGTTGTCGTCATGGGCAGGGCCTGTTAAAAACAAAACCAGCCCTGGGCAGTCTACAGCCCAGTTGAAACTTGCTCGACCTGAAAAAACAATATACATGCTCAATAAACGAGAGAATTCTGCAAGTATGCATCGAAAACTGGGATGCAGCATGAGATATTGTTTTTTTATCGTGATAATAAGTGCATGCACTTGTTTCAAAAAATTGGAGAACTGGAATTCAAGCGGCGGGTGCTTATGCTACCCATCGAATAAAATCAGGTGCACGAAAATTCGTTTCGAAACAAATGATTCAGCTTTATATCCACGTCGACCCTCGGCATGATGGTTGGAAGAAAATGCAAGTTCATACCAAAAGATCGTTAACAACAATACCAACTTGCGGACGACAAGGTAGTACAACTACCGATACCAAACTAACTTATAATCTTTTTACTCCTGGCCCTAGTGTTCGTCTGGTAGAAAATCTTGCAGAGGACCAGCTCCCGCTCCTTGTCTTGATCCAGGTCCCCGAGGTGTTACTGGTGCATCACCCAGTTGGTCCTCTGCTGGTCGAAGTTCTTGTTGGTGTGCAGCACCAGAACCTTTTTTGCTGCCCGTCTGCCGGCCGTTAACCATCACCGGCAAGGTATTGCCGGTCTTGTGCCACATCGCGTGCATGCCGCACTTTGACTGTATCTTGCAACGCGTCCACGTGCCCCTTTTGAATGCCCTGGAATTGCGTTAGAAGAAATGCTTCCTTAGGCCACTCAGTGTGATACCTGCAGTATTGTGGAATACAGATTTTAGTGTACCTAGTTGGCATTTTCATAACATCTTTGGCATGTTGCAGTCACTTGTTTCACATTTTATTAACTGTAAAATTGTAATTGCTTCACCAGGTCTGCGTCTAAAAATAAAAATAGAGCTATAAACAAAGGAATATGTTTGGGCAAGTAGATGGACGACCGGTGTCTTGCCTGGAAGTTTCTCAGGTTGGGTGTAGCATAAGCCGTGCTCGTTGTCGATGGTTGGTATGAACAAATCGATGAGAGACTGAAATCTCGCGCTGTCAGCACTCATTTTGGCCTCAAGGTGCTCGATCAGCTCCTGATCCGTGGGATCGAACTTGACGCCAGCTAGCAGCACCGGCCAATCCTTCTTCGACTTGCATCCATAATTCCAGTTATATGGTACTCAATGTATGATCAATCGACTGTTTTAAGTGAATGATGAAATATTTCGACAGATAAGTGGTACTCCAAATCTGAAGTCCAGAATACCTGAACACGCCGCCGGGATTCTTGTGTCACCTCACGCGCAACATGTTGTCACGTCAATTCAATGTGTGGACATGATGAATAATTTGACCGACGTATACTAGTACTGCTACTGTACTACTTACTAGTTGTATTTAGTGTCACAATTTATACATAGGTTTAACTAACAAGTACACACTTGAAGCCTAACTGATATATGGCTTCTGCACAGCATCTCCATCATCATTATCAGTACATCCCACGCAGTGAGTTAGGATGCACTTGATCCCAGGAAGGTATCTATCCTTCAAACCAGAGGAGTGCTTCAAACTAACAACAATACATAATATCCAACAAAAGAGGGTCGTGCTACAACAGCAGAATACATGGCTCAGTCTAGATATCAGCACGAATCAAGTTGTGCATATTTGCTGTTGGCATGAACCACATCGCCGCATGTCGGGTTTGCAAAATCCATCCATTGCATGGAAGCTTGATGCCTTTCACACACTGAAGATTATCTGGCAACAAGCTGTGTCGACGAATCTCTGGATATGGTGATTCATGAAACCCATGGTATGACGTGTAAACACAGCCCCCCCTCGCGAATGGAAGTTGCATAGCACAGTAATCATCGCCGGTGATATAATCAATGATTGGTTGGATGATCGGGTAATTGAGCCCAAGGAACAAGGAGTGGTTGCCGAGGCTGTAAACCCGCCTCCAGTTGAATACGCCTGGCCCAGAGGAGCTAGGATCTTTCTCGAACACGAAGCAGCCATAGCCATCAATGTCACGAACGCCCCACGCATTGTACTGCATGTGGTTTGATGTAATGGTTTGGTCAATTTACGTGTGAATGAGCATCGAATGACCGCCGTCAGCTGAACGAGCGATAAACCACCACCCATCGGCTGGTATGATTCCAGGTCCTTGAATCATGAAGGCCAGCGCATTTGCGTCTGCTGCAACAATTCAAATTGGAGACCAAAAGGACAAAAATAAACAATCATGTTCAGAGTATGTGTGGAATTAAGATTATTATAACAGTGACACATATCATAGACAGAGAATTGCAATGCCGTGGTCATAATCATACCCCAAGTTAAAAAAATAAGCCAATGTCTTTCATATTCTAGCAATATGTCATGGTTCAAACATCATGTAACAATGAGAGGAAAACATCTATGACAACGCCTACTCATATTCTACCATAGCACTTACTACTACTGTTCTCATATCAACTCTAAGCAATAACATGCGTTGTTATAAAAATCTTGTAAACGAGAGTAACATATAGCAATCATGATGTTATGCTCATAATATGTATTTTAACAATCATTAGATGCCAATTGTTCTCATATCAACTCTAACAATAACATGTGTGGTCATAAAAATTTAGGAAATGAGAGGAACATATAGCAATGATGTGGTTATAGACATGCTATGCATTCTAAATTTGTAACAAATGAACAGCAAATGATTCATAAGGTAAAGATGAGATGAGATAGAACAATTACCCGACGATAGATTCCACTCAGATAGGCAGCCAATCTGGTAAGGCCGATCACAGAAATGATGCCATCGTGCACTATGGCATCAAACAGAAGTGTTGCCTCAACAGGATTGATGATGAGCCATAACCATGTATGGCGACCGGATTCCAGATAGACTAATCCCATGTAGAACAAGGCAATGAGCTTGTAATCCATGTAGTCTTCTGATGGTGTGGGCAATTCACAGATTACAACTTTCTGCAAACAGAGGTCGGGCCAAAAGCTTGACGAGTCTCGTGTGTAGTAGGCAGGAGTGTCCGGCGGGCCGCGAGGCTCGATGGCAGCGGTATCCAACAATGGAAGGGTGATCTCTCGCTGGGTGTAGATATCCACGAGACGCCACGGACTACCGGTGTGGTGGATGAGGACGATCCAGTTGGCCTTCATGCCCGCCCAGTAGTGGCCGCGCATGAAGGACAGGTGGACGGGTAGTGGTAGCATGTCGAGGGGCACCACGACAACCTCCGTAGGATCGTCAAGTCGTTGTCTGGGCCACCTGCAAGGATCGGGCATCAACAAGCAGGGTGTCTTGAAAAGAGCCGGCCGGTTGCAGACGAGTAGACGGTACAAAGACACCGAGCATGCGGCTAGACGGACGGTGCTGAGTAGGTCCATACGACTACAGATCTGCTCCAAGAGAACATCGGGGAGGGAATTCCAATCGCGGCTCTGCGTGTCAGTCGGTTCTGCCATTGGGGTTTTCGGTGCTGCGAGCCAGCGGGAAGTGGATTCGGTGGGCGAAGCGAAGAAGCTTCTCCTCGTGTGGCCGGCAAAGGAGCTGGGGATATGGTACGCCATGAGCTACCAAGGAAGATGGCGCGGCGCGAAAGCAGTGAGCGGGGGTAAATGGCGTGCGGCTGATGATGTGGAAGAGAGGAGGAAGAAGAAGAGAGGAGGAAGAAGAGTGGAAGACGGGGAAGAAAGTGCATTCAATCTCAATTCTACTAGTACTACTACCAGGATATACCGTCCTTCGAAGTGTAAATAGTTACACCGATGACATGTGGGTCTACCACATCAGGGCCCATATGTCAGTTAATGGAGGACAGAGGTGCGTAGGCGTATTTGCGGAAGCATGCTCTACTGGCAAACATGATGGCAGTACTGGGTACGGCTGAATTAGTAACACCAACACACTGGTTCAACTTATTAATTACGTCTCCCATCTGCTGCAGCATGTATTGTCACTTCACTGCGAAGACTAGTTGAATAGTTCTCTCTGACCGAGATGGGGAATAATGGATCGCGAGGACTTCCTTTCTACAATATCCCTATGCCTCTACGCTCACTTCACTCATTTTCTCCGTACCTAGTCACTTGTTGAAATCTGTAGAAAGACAAATACTCCGTATTTGGGAACAGAGGGAGGATTTTACTCCGTACTATTTGGGAACAGAGGGAGTATCACCATATGGAGGGCACAGAGGAAGCTTGAAATATGAACATGTCAATGGGAGAGAGTAAGCCCCATGCATGCATGCATGCAACATGCATGCATGCAACATGCAACACTCACACATACACATGGACGCACGCAACACTCACGCACCCATGCGGCACACAGCACATGACGCAACACACACACTCACGCTCAAGTGCTCAACCTACTCCCTACGTCCGTGAAAGAGTGCACATTGAGAGATTTACACATTTACCAGGGCATAATTAACGCCCAAAAGTAGCAGACTTATGTGTGCATGCGACCATTGAGATAAGAAGATTAAATGAAGGCCGTTGCATGCTGTAATTAAGGATAGACATGTAGCCTATACCTACAGCACAAGTTGGTGCATTAGTCAATCAATATCGATTTAGATTAAAGGCTAAATGCATTGGAAGTGTAGATGTACATCATGTACTACACTCTTTGTTTTATAGCCGATGTACACTCTTTGTTGGAAGACCGAGGGAGGACACGTGCATGCACTCACATACACAGCTGTGGGCGGTTCGGCGTGCAAGGGTTGGACTCGTGTCGCGCTGCGTAAAGTTTTGTTTAACTGATTTCTTTGCTCGCCAACCGGCGTGTTGGACCCGTAAACCAGGTGACAATTTAACCAGTCAACAAAGTGTCATGTCGACTATGTGGCCGGTCAAGAGGGTGCAATCTGGTGCTCTCACGGTGAGCTAGTGATCGATAATCGCCGCAAAAACTATATACATGTGACCGTAAAGAGCGTATTGTTACATATGTTGACCGCCAGTGTATTTTTCTTGTTTCATATTAAGCCATATTAATCGGAAAGGACGCAGTATGGACTACTACTACTAGTACTAGTACTGCTTTGATGTGTCCCGTCAACTCGCCGAACGAGGAGAAGCTTGCTTACTACGCCTCTCCTCGCCCACGCCAAGACGGTGGTTCACGGACGAGGAGAGGGTTTTGACTACAGCACCCTCTCCCTCTCCCTCTCCCTCGCCCTCGCCCTCGTGGTGGACGTGCAGCAGTTAAATCGGTGTCAGATTGCCATAAGCATATTGTACTGTAGTATCATCATTGTTGGACCTTCCGAAGAGGCGAAGAGCCAAGTGCAAGGTTCACACGAGTACGAACTGTTGAACCTCCCGAAGAGGCAAAGAGCCAAGCGCAAGGTTTTATAGGAGTTGTCATCCTAGTAGGAGTGTACTACAACTATAGCGAACGATGCTACTGTATGATGCCGCCACGTCACGTATATCCAAAGCTGTGCCACCTTTTTTCTCAAAGAGCGTGTTGGAGCCCATGCAACAACCACACAAGTTGCACGTACACATAACACATTTACTAGTAATAAATTATAAAGGACAAATGCCGATGCCACACAAGTTCATCTCCAATTCATGTGATAAATTTGTGCACGACTAGTCTACATATATTCACAGCGCCACTGCTCACAATTACCGTACTCCACTTACACGTTATAGATGGGCTACATGTCCTCCTCCAGCTTTCTAGTCCTGTGTGTTCTTCATGGATGGTACGATCCATAGCGGTGGGCAACGGAATCATTGTCGAGCTTTCTAGTTCGGTTCCACACGATGGAGACTCATCCAAGCTGAAGCGGCATAAATCGTGGATAGTGTGTCCCAAAGCATGTCGTTCATCCGGTGCGTGACCGAAGACACAACCATGCTTCATGAACGGCATGCCTTCCGTGTCGTGCATGAAGGTGGCATCCACTTCACAATCGGGTAGCTGTCCCCGATGAAAGCGTAGTACTCTCCAAGAGTGTTCCTCGGCACCCACGTAGCATCACGGGGGTCGAACTCGGCGCCGTTCATCTGGTACACGCGGCATCCCAGATCTGGACACATGGTGACGTACATAGTCAAGGTCCATGCATAATAATGTTGTGCTCAAATATGGCAGTCAGTTATACTTTGCAGCAAATAGTACTACTCCGGTATAGAGGAAGTAAAATAACCGGCTTATTACACTACAAAAAAAATACACTTCCGTGATGATACGTGTTTGTCATAGTAGGTCGCGTTTTTTGTCATGCATGTACATCCATGACAAATTTACGACAGAATCAAGATAGTCATACATGTGCTATCGTACAAGTGTTCCATGACATTACCAAAATTATCATCATGGAAGTGTCCACTTCCATGACGATAAATCGCGCGTCACAGAAGTGCTTTTGTCAAGGGTGACCGACACATGGCATCCACCTTAACGGAACGACGTTAAGCTATCGGGTCGGGTTTTGGATCCGATAACCCGTTAACAGCCCCGACCAATGGGGATTTTCCACATGTAAAATCATCATTGGCTGGAGGAAACGCGTGTCGGCTCACCGTTAGGACAGATGCCATCCACTCATTGGACGGAAGCCGCCTATGGTACGTCGACACGTGGCACGGCCCAACAGAGGCCCATTCCTGTGAAAGGCCGGCCCAATAAAAATTAGCAGGCCAACCCATATAAGGCCTACTTGTGTCAGGTCCATTTAAGCCCACGGCCCATACGAGATGAGCCAATTCGGCCCGTCAACGGCCTGTTAAAGATTTGACACCATTGCAGCCCATCGTCAGTTCAAGCCCGTTGACAGCCCGCTATATATCTGGGCTCAATATCGGCCCCATGAGATTTCGGCCTGTTAACGACCCGTTTAATGGATGGGCCAATTTTCAGGATGTACATCTTTCGGCCTTTTAGCGACCCATTTAAATGTTGGGCTAGTTTCCGGCCGGTGTGTCTTTCACTGTTGACGCCCATAAATCTGATGGGCCATTTGTTGTTGGACCTGAGTTTCGCCTTTTAGCGGCCCATTTGAGTGTTAAATAATTTTTCCGCCCGGTGTCACTTTTCACTGTTGACGGCCCATAAATCAGTTGGGCCATTTTAGTCGGACCTGAGTTTTGGCCTTTAGCGACCCATTTAAGTGTTGGGCCAATTCCGCCCTGTGTGACTTTCGCCCGTTAACGGACCATAAATGAGTTGGGCCATTTGTAGTCGGACCTTAGTTTTGGCCCTTTAACGGCCCATGCCCTTCATGGTCCAATACCAGCCGGTTTCTCTTTCGGCTCGCTAAAGGCCCACAACACGCTTGGGCCATTTACAATACGACCGACTTTCGGCCTCTTAGCGGCCCATGGTCTTCATGGTCCAAAGATTAAGCCCATTTGTCTCTTTCGCCTGCTAAAGGCCTACAGTATATTTGGGCCATATGTAGCCCAAACTTAGTAACGACTTGTTAACGGCCCGTGAAATAAACTGGGGCCACCTGTTGCCCGCTTCGAAGTCGGCCTGTTAACAACTAGGGAGGTAAGAGGGCCGACAATTAACTTTCGGCCTAGTAACGACCCATTAACTTAATGGGCCCACTAAAGTTCGTACATGTCTTTAGGCCAAATCAGATAATTTGAGCCCATTACGACGAGCAATTATGCACAGGACCAAAACCAATCACGCAAAGGTACGACATATAGGGAATAACGTTGCACATCCAGCATATACTATAGGAAATTACATCCACTCGGCAATCAAAGATTGATGCCAGTGCAAATAAATGAGCAGAACCTAACCATCTACAACGTCACAATCTGCAACCTCAGCACAGATGACACCCATAAGCATGTTGGCAAGTTCTTTCTGCTTTGGTACACTTTCTCTGAAAACATTGATCAGTTGTTGTGTCGCACGACTCTGCACATCTGATTCATCCACCATTTTCATCATTGCTTTAGCCATTAATTGGTTCACAAACATACATTTATTCCGTTGCATTTGAGACAGAGGATACTGAACAGATTCAGATGGCAATTTTGGCAGGCTTGTACTATTGATAGTGGAGAGTGTCTCGACCACTGCATCATAACATAAATTAGGACGGGAACCAAACAGATTAATCATGAGTTATTGCCATATTACCCGCCTAGATTTATCGGAAAGAAACAATGGGGTTGCCTTTGCTGTTTTCAGAGTTTGTCTTCTTATCTTCAGCAATTTCGCACAAAATTAACACACTAGCATTGCTATCATTGGCCAAGTCAGATAATAGGAAAGCAACATTGACACAACGAACGTTTGGGCAAGTAGCCTACACCAAATTAACACAATATGGCACAGCTATCATCAGCCAGGTAAGGTAGTACGAAAGCAACATTGACACAATGAATGAATGGGCACCAGAGAAGCACTACAATTCAGTAATGTGCGTGATATGAGATAGTACGTTCATGCAGCTCACTATGCAAAACTACCAGGAAGTTTTCCTTACAAAAGTCAACATTGGCGCCTTTTACATTTTGCTACAACTAATTTTAGATCAGATAAAGGTTAGATTCACGCCGATTAACAAAATACATTTTGATGTAAAAATATAGTGATATACAACAGGTACTTACATCAGCATTGGAGCATAGAGAATTCCCGCAAGATATTTTCCTCGAATACGATCCCAATGGAGGAAGTCTTCTATCGTTTAACCTTATTTTCTAAAAGAGAGATGGGTAAGAAACATGTAGAAAATATGATCAGAATGCTATAAAATTTCATGATGCAAGGATACGCACACGCTTCTTAGAATGGAGTTGACATTCTTTTGCTGGACTGGAGCGGACTAGTTCTTTGGCCACTGGAATCTGCTTATTATCAGTGGGAGTTGGGTTTCTCTGTGCTCGAGCAGTACTATGAAAAATGGAGTTGGTTTATTATCTCCTGGCGTTTGGATGTTTTGCAAAGACCTGGTTTGTAACCCTTCAGATTCTAACTGAGCCGTCTTCCCCTTGCATGCCTTATATAGAAGAATGGTGATTCAGTTATAAAACATGCTACAGCAGGGATGGAATAGGTACTGAAGAATAGACAGGCATGACATATTGACATGTATTCCCTCCATCTGGAAATAAATGGACGGGTCTAGGCGTATTTCAGTTCTAGATTCATCCAGTTTTATCCATTTCTGCGACATTTAATCCGGACGGAGGGAGTATGATGTAAGAGCAAGGGATACGGCGAGGACAACACGGTAAAAAAACACTGAAAAACCCACTGCAGAACCAAAGTATTCAAACCCACCGATATGAGATAGTACACTCATGCATTTCAGGATGCAAAACTACTGTGCAGTTTTCCTTACAAAAATCAACATTGTGGCCTTTACTCATACATTTTGCTACAACTAAATTTAGATCAGATAAAGGTTGGATTCACGCTGATTAACAAAATACATGCTGATGTAAAAATATAGTGATATACAACAGTACTTACATCTTCATTGGAGCACAGAGAATTTCGCAAGAATCTTTCCTCACAAATGATACCATTGCGTAAATTCTTCTATCTGTTAAGCTTATTTTCTAAAAGAGAGATGGGTAAGAAACATGTAGAAAATATGATCAACATGCTATAAAATTTCATGATGCAAGGATACGCACACGCTTCTTAGAATTGAGTTGACATATTTTTGCTCGACTGGAGCGGACTAGTTCTTTGGCCACTGGAATCTACTTATTATCGTGAGGGAGTTGGGTTTCTCTCGCGGCCGAGCAAAGATATCTATAAAACTGGAGTTGGTTTATTATCTCCTAGCGTTTGGATCTTTTGCAAAGGCCTTGTTTGTAACCCTTTTAGATTCTAACATAGTCGTCTTCCCCTTGCATGCCTTGTATAGAAGAATGGTGCTTTATTATAAAACATGCGACAGCAGAGAGATGGAATAGGTACTGAAGAATAGAAATGCATGACATATTGACCTGTATTCCCTCCATCCGGAAAAAATGGATGGGTCTAGGCGTATTTCAGTTCTAGATACATCCTTTTTTATCCATTTCGGCAACATGTAATCCGGACGGAGGGAGTATGGCGTAAGAGCTAGGGATACGACATGACAACACAAAGAAAAAAAACTAGTTGAATGTAAAACTATATGCTAGCGGAATACGTACAGAAATAACCAAGGCAACATACACGTGTATGATTGGGAAAATAAGATGGCATTGCAACAGAGCACTAGAACGGCACTTCAAAGTAAAAAAACATGGTATGGCGTATGATGAAGTACATACCGATGAATAACAATGCATAAGATATTCAGAAGCATGATGTCCAAATTAAGCTGATGGCATTGCGATACAAAGAGAATGACATTACTTGAATTTGAAAACATGTTATCATGAATGGAATAGGTACTGAAAAACAGGAAGGCATGACATATTTACATGCATGATCAGCATGCTAAGCACATGGCATTGCAAATGAGTAGATACACTCTGTGATATTATATGCATGTTGTACCCATATCACGTGCCAAGTTAGAGCAAGGACCTTGTGGGGTGAAGAGGATTCATCATCTTTCCGCAAGTCTTCAAGAACTGCCTTTACATGTTCCATCATATTGGGTATCATTGACATCAAGTTTATTGGCCTTTACATTGCTCCGTGAGGTTCCTGTGGATATATCAGTGTGTGCAATTATATCTGACATGCATGGAAGACAACTAGTAGTTAGATTTATGTAAATGAGTGCCTGTAGAAGACACATAAATAGTAGGACTGGGGTTAACTAGCAGCAACATGTCTCATAAACTAAAGGGAGAACACAGATGAAAGCTACATAATATGTATCATTTGTACTCGAGATTAACTAGATGGCACACAAAAGTATTAAAGAACAACATAGGTAATACTAGAAGTGGTATAATACTATAATCACCAAATTGGGATAGCATTGGCTGATGGATGATAACTATGGAACAGCGTTACCTTAAGAACAAGTATCTTAGCTGAACTATGGAACAACATGAACTCTGAACAAGACCCGTAAGAGATCGGCATGAATATACGGTGAAATGTGATGATCTATTTTCCGTGCTTAGATGAATAACAAAGCCATAAATGTTGCACACAAGTAAGATGAGGGTACAACCTATCTGGCTGCCATCCATAGGAGTGAGCATCATGTGCTGACTTGTCGATGGCCCTGCAGTTGTTGTGGCTGTCCATGTCGGGCACGCGCATTTGATGCAGGGAACTGTTGAGTGGGGACTGTAGCTCCCTTCTGGTGTATGCTTCCCTTGTTGGAGCAGCTGCGGTGAGTCGGAAGACGGTGTGTCTGAAGATGCAGATAACACATAAAGTTAAGAACGACATATCTCTTTGTTCCGAAGAAATACACTAAGAGATCAACAAAGAAGGTACAAGAGTGGTCACACGTCTGTTGACTGAAGACTAAATTGGTGTCACACGATTTTATTTTAGTTTGGTATTGTCCGATCTACGCCGGATGGCTTGATGGCCGTCTTGTGCCTCCCTGCTGACACTGTTCGGAATCTTCCCCGAAGAGCCAGCGACCAACAGCAGAGCAGCCTGCCTCCAACGTTCATGGCCCCGGCCAAAACCCCGCTCCCCGCCCCACCAATCACTGTGGGTTGCGCCGCCCGGCCAATCCAAAAGACTCCCGTCATCCAGATCCGCGGCGGCAGTACCTTCAACCCACGCAATCTAAAAGATAGCCATCTAAGCGCTGCTTCCATGGCGAACTTGCGGCCGCACCTTACGTTAGACACCAGCCAACCGGTAGCCTAGGAGCTCCGCTACCGAGGGGTGCTGCTTCCCATTGGGAATCGATTGGCCCAGAATAAAAATACAGACAACTGACGCCTAAATAAAGTGATTTCAGATGAGGGTGCGACCTATCTGGCGGCATGGTGAAGTAGGTAGGTCCAGCTGCCGAGTCGATGAGGCCGGCGCGGTTGCGGTGGTGACCGGCGGCAGGGAAAGAGCGATGTCGCGACGGTCGACGGCTACGCGGAAGCAGCGCCAGGACTCTGGATGGATCCGAAGTTGGAGCCGCTCCTGCGCCGTGAACAACGACGGGGGTGAATCGGCTCCGGTACGGTTCACGCGGCCATCGTCGAGGCATCACCAGCAGCACAGAGTAAGAGGCACACGACTCAGTGCACGACGGCAATTAGACAGCGTCTCCGGCATTATGGAGGAGGGCGGCTGTGAAATTGGTGCGGTGGGGGGGCGCCATGGAGGTGGGGCTGAGGTTTCACGGCTCGGGAGAAGGGAGCTTCCCGGGGAGAAGGTGATTTGCGCCCACGAGGTATGAATGGGGGCGGGCGGGGGGAATTGGGAGGAGTGGAACCATGTCTTACTTGACGCATTTATGCGAAATGTGAGGGGAGTTACAGTTCTACCCTTGCCTATAGGCTTCTCGGCTTGGGTCTGTGTACTGAGGGTCGGGGATAGTAGAGTAACTTTGCTTCTCCCCAAATAGTGGGCTGGAGCGACTTCGGGCGAGGAGGGCATGTTTTGAACTATAGTGGGCGCGACCGAATTCGGGCGAGGAGAGCGTGTTTTGAAATAGTGGGCGCGAGCTATTTCAGGCGAGGAGAGCGTGTTTTGCCGAGCATGGTTTATGAATTATTCGCACATGTCATTTCGCCGAGGAGAAGGCGCGCTTGGATGAAGTTACGAACCTACCCTCGATGTACAACGGGACAATTGATGAGTGTCCCACAAAGGCCTGTAATTTCGCGTCTACCATTTATATGCTCGGGCTAATTCCACCGAGCAGAGAGGATGTTTAACAGTTCGTGCGAATTTTGGGAGAACGAGCATCCACGTCTACCTTACCAAGTCGATTCGAATCAAATTTTGAAACATTAGCTTGCCACTTCTATTTTAGATGGAGAGATGATGCTCGGGAGTAATGTGTTTTTACATGCTCGTTGCTAGCGATTTACTATATGACAAATAGTTGAACCACTCAAAAACACGAATCAAACCCAAAATGAAATATCTCGATTCAATGAACTAGCTCGCTCAAGAGGGTCAAAATAGTGAACTAAATCCAAAATTGAACACCTCAATCGAGTAGCATGTTGTACAGTATTATAGTACTCCATGAACATGTTGAAAGTCAAATTAATCGAGTAGCATGTTGTACAGTAGGTCTCCAATTTAAATATTTGAATGCAAGTTTATATCAGTCTTTGATGCATAAAACGCGACCTCCCTCTCTCCCGGACTCCTATTCTCTCTCTCTCTCTCACTCTCTCGCCGACAATCATAAATTCTGTCACACGCATCCGACACAAACACCTTGTTGGTCCCTCTCCCTTTATCTCTCTCCCTCTCTCTCTCTCTCTGTGTGTGTGTATGTGTGTGTGTGGGGGGGGTCTTTCTAGTCCGCATTCATATATACACCATCTATAGGTCTCTCTCGCACACTATGTCGTCTCGGAGCTCTTCCCCCCTCTCTCAAACTCTCCATCCACCTGGCTCACACATACACATGCATATCTCACTCGCACTCGATAGGCCCATCTAAAACTCTATCTCTCTCCATCGTTCTCTCTCCATATCACACGCACACACACACACAATCTCATGCCCAGCTAGCCAAGTATGATTGTCTCTCACTAAATTGTAGGCTCTCGCTGTAACCCCTATATGTATATGTCTAGCTAATCTTAGTCTCCATCACAAACATGTGCATGGTCTATCTCGATTTCTCTCGTGGCATCTTTCTATCGCGCACGCACTCCCTCGATCTCCCACCCATATAGTCCCCTCACGACCTCGAGGGGATCTCTCTATCACAAACACACCCTCTCTCCCTCCCCATGCGTCCATGCCATCCATGTGTCCCTCTCGACCTTTTTTCCTTGTTGGCCGACCTCTATTGGACATGTGCTGTGGGTGTCTCTCTCTATTGCAAACAATCACACACTAGCTATCTTCAGGTACCTCCTCTCCTCGCTTTTCCATCTCGGAGATGCATGCGTGATATGTTCGCATAAGAAACTAAAAACACACTCTCTCTCTAATTTATCGCTTTGTTGTCACTTTCTCTTTCACACACATACTCTTTTTGCACACTTACTCATTCTTCTTCACACGCACTTGATCTGCTCCTCGACCGAGGCACTCACCTCCGGCCCATAGCACATAGATTTATTGAAAAGTTAAACATCACAAAGTTTGACCATGTACGTGGAGAAAAAGAATTACATCTAGTAATGACAAACATATACCATTAGATTCACCATGAGATGTAGTTTTGTATGATGTATCTTTGATATTGTAGATATAAATAACATTTGCATAAACCTGATCAAAGTTTCCAAAGTTTGACTTCTAAAAATTTACATGCACCTTGCATTATCGAGCGGATGGAATATCTCTTTCCCCTCTCAGCTATCTCGACACACCACTCAGCCTTATCGGGCTCCTCAATCTCTCTCAAACTTTATTCGCTGGGCTTTGGTTCGTGACTGACCCTCATGCCTTGATGGTCGGTAATCGCCGGTGTGGACGTGAGATGTAAACTATTTCACCGCCAGCTTGTGTGGTGCTGAAGCGTTTGGTTCATGCCTCGGGCGCATAAAGCATCAACGTCCCATAAATCAATCCATGCATCAATTATTTAATGCTAATATCCATCCATGTTGTTGTTAGCCTCGTGGCCGCATACGACTGTGCACGGCCAGCGCTCAAATCGGTCGCTTGGGCTGTGCTACTTGCAATGTCCGGAGTTCAGCCAGGCTAATTAAAGTGCAAGGAACCCAGCCCAAAGCGGCTTTCTTTTCACAGGTAGCAATCAAACAAGCGTGCATGAAATCCAGCCACAACCCCAGGCCACGCAAAAGATGCTCACGACGCAAGCCAAACGGGCCTTATATCTCCCTGGTTCACACATACACATGTCTCGCTCGCGCTATACATATAGACCCATCCAACACTCTCCGCCCTTGTTCTCTCTCTCTCCATGTGACACGCACCCCCTAAGTACCATAATCCCTCACTCCATCATAGGCTCTGTTTGGATCCATGGGTTAGAGTTAGTTTGGGTTAGTTTGGAGTCAACTAACCCAAAAAGATCCAAACAGGAGGGTTAGTTTAGGTTAGATGCATCTAACCCATCCAAAAAACTAACCCATCCAAGAGGTGCTTATTTGGGTTAGTTCTTCTCGGGACCACTAATAAACACTTTTTCTCTCACTCTCCCCGCAGCAGATCCCTCCCCACTTCCTCAAGCTTCTCGTCCTCTCCTCCCTCCCTCTCGCACCACCCGTGAAGGTGCCTCGCATATCCGCGCCTCCATCTAACCCTGCCATCCAAACACCTCTTTACTTAGAGTTAGTTCAAGGTTAGAATCTAACTCTAACCTCTAACTGAGTTAGAGTATCCAAACAGGGCCATAGGCGCAAGCACTCCCCCCCCCTCCTAAGTATGATTATCTCTTACTAGCCATCAGGAACACACGTATTGTCTCCTTCCATCCATACGTCTATCTCGATACCTCTCGAGGCATCTTCTATCGCGCACACACCTTATCACTCGATCTCCGCCCATGTAGTCCCATCATGATCTCCGTGAGATCTCTCTGCCAACAAACATACACTCTCTCCTCCCCATGTCTGCATTTTCTCCAGACGCCTCTCTCGACCTCTCTCCCTTGTTTGTCAGACCCCTCTTGGCCACGTGCTAGGGGTCTTCCTCTATCGGTTCCAAACAACCACACACTATCTCCTCACCTTGCCTCCGTCGTCGAAGATGCATGTGTGATATGTTTGCATAAGACACGCAGGCTTTTTCTCCACTTTTATCGTGTGTTGTCCATGTCTCTTTCACACACGCACACATACTTTTTTCACACACACTCTCTCTCTCTCTCTCTCTCTCTCTCTCTCTCTCTCTCCCGTCAGGGACTCTGTCACGTCCATAAGCAGATGGATGTTTTGAAAAGTCAAACCTCAGAAAAGTTTGACTAGGTATATGTGGAGAAAAACATTTACATCTAGAACGATCATTAGATTCATCACAACATGTACTTACTTCATACTATCATTTATCTTTGGTATTGCCGATATAAGTAATTTCTTTATAAACTTGGTCAAAGTTTCAAAAGTTTGACTTTAAAAAAATGTTGTAACTACATTATCGAACGAAGGGAGTAGCTCTTTCTCTCTCTCTGCAATCTCTCACGGGCCTCCCCTCTCACTCGAACTCTCTATACCGACGGATTATTCGCTCACTGTGTCAGCGTATAGCTCTGTATATTGTTTAGTTGACCAGTCAACCAATCCACATGCTGCGTTGTCAGCTCGTGTTCTGTATCTTGGTGTGCTGGCCCATGTGGCAGTGGGTGAAAATAAGTAAACTAGAGGCCCATCTCACACACGGTGAAGGAAACAAAGTTGAAACCACTCGGGGTAGCACCCCGCACGCTAGTAAATTGAGGGCGCATTGAGGAAAAACTTCTTGCGCGCAAAGGACGAACTCACAAGACACCACCACTTGGCGGCAGCATGCATGAAGGACGACTCACAAGCACACCCAGCACACAACACACACCAAAGACACGCGTGTACACGGCGTCGCCACGGTTGAGATGGACGGCGAGGCAGCGAACAAGCAGAGGCCGCTCGAGCCAAAACCGCATCCGGCGAGCCCAGACTTCATCAGCAGCCTCCCCGATGACATGCTGCTCGTCATCATCGGCCTCCTCCCCACAAAATCTGCCGTGCGGACCGCCCTGCTCTCCCGGCGGTGGCGCCCCTCGGCGCTGCTTCCCCTCAACCTCACCGGCCGACAGCTGCCTCTGTGATGGGGATTGCAAACACATGGCCGCAGTCTCCAAGATCCTTTCATCGCACCCTGGGCCAGCCAGACGCCTTGACATCCGCATGTTCAGTACCAACTGCAAGGTCCAACCCAAGTTTGACGAGTGGTTCTTATCTCCCGCCCTAGATCAGCTCGAGGAGCTCAACTTTGAAGCTGGACGATGTCGCTCTCGCCGGGCCCGCTCCGCCTCACGCCAACGCCGCACCGCGCCAGCTTCAGCTCACCGCTATCTTCCCAGTTAATGCCGCGCCCACCCTTCTTCTCTCCTCAACTCAAGCATCTCGACCTCTTCGACGTTGTCATCTCGAAGAAGGCTATGGAGCACCTGCTCCACAGCTGTATCGCACTCAAGTACCTTCTTCTTGAGCAGATAACCGGGTTCATTAGCATCAACATCGCCTCGACGAATCTCCGCTGGATTTATGTGTCTTGCTGGCTCCGCAACAAGACATCAATTGGGAAGATCACTCCAACTGTTCCACGTTATGGTCATTGAGAATGCGCCTTTCCTTGAGAGATTGCTTGTATCGGATCTAGAAGGTCCAACAAAAATCAGGGTCATTGACGCACCGAAATTGACAGTGTTGGTGTACTCGTCTGCCAAATTCTCCAAACTCTTTACTAGATCCGTAATCATTCAGGTACATCACTCATCTTCTTCTCCGTCTTCTTGAAATTCACATTTTTAAACTTCTTCTTGATGTATTTACGACCGTCTTCCAGAAAATGATTCCCACAAGCTTGACCTAGTCCATACAAAGTGAAGATCTTAGCACTAAAATCTATCAGCCCTAATCTGGATCAAGTTGTTGGATTCCTTACATGCTTTCCATGCACGGAGAAGCTACTCATCGAGGTGAAACTTATTTCCTATTAGTAAACGGTAATCACAACGTAGCTCAATTTTTTTCGTAATTTTCCCAAATTACGATGACAAGTGTAGTGTTCAAAACTACATCTACGCACTGCACCAAAAGAAATGTTTTTAGTATTTTTTCTCACGTGATCACCAAGGCCATTTTTATGTCAGTACTACTATAGTAGCCTAGGCTAGTCATAGTGGAAAGTAACTTAGACTACTCCAAAGTAACTCTATGGTTACCCTAAGGGCAAGTACTACCTCCGTCCTGGTTTACTCTTCCAATTTTGTAGTATCAAAATTTGACCATAGATTTAACTGACAAAATGTTAATGCATGTCACTAAGAACTATATCGATGGATTCGTATTTGAACATAATTTCAAGTGGTGTAATTGTTTGTGACATGCATTGGCATTTTCTTAGGTAAATCTATGGTCAAAAATTTATACTAAGTACGAGGTAGTATTCCCTCCGTCCCAAAATTCTTGTCTTACATTTGTTTAGATACAGATGTATCTAACACTAAAATGTAACTAGATACATCCGTATTTAGACAAATTTAAGACAAGAATTTTGGGACGGAGGGAGTACAAAAGTGGGCTATGTAGGCCAAAACATGTGCCAAATTCACTTGTGATGCATTTGGCATCGATGCCCCTCCATTGCTCACCAGGTGCCCCAATCTGGAGCACCTTCTTTGCTCGGTGCCAAATTAACTCAGTAATGAAAAACACTGCGTGGGAGAGAGAGAGAGGACTGAGGTAATAAAAAACACTTGTTTGGGAGAGTGAGAGGCTGGTGTAGTTGGTTTGATTGATTTGTTTATACATGTGGGTCTGTGGTGCAATGGTGCCAACTCTCTCACATCTCGAGAGCGGTACCAAAATCTTTTGAGTTGACATCGATGCGTATTATGTGGCATACTTTTGCGAAATATGGCATCGACCACATAGTGGAAGGCAACAAATGCTTAAGCTCTTCACTTGCTCCTAGTTAAATGAGAGGAAACAGAAACAGAGAGAGAGAGGGGAGAGAGAGACAGAGTGAAAAAATATCACTAGCCAGCCAACCCTATTGTATGAGCGAATGATATTAGTACCTCTTGATGACACGACAATCTTATGCAGCCAGCTGCTCTAATATGTTCTCTTCTTTTGCAGATAAAAAAGACCCGAAAGTGAAAAATGTGCTGCACTATAACAATCTCATCGAATGCCTTGATCTCCAGCTTACAGAAATTGATTTGATCGACTACCGAGGCAGCACGTCTGAGATTAAATCGGCAGTGTTCTTTGTTCTAGAGGCAAGTGTGCTCAAGGTAATGAGGTTTGGCGTTCTCTGGGCGCAACAATGAATGGCGTGTTGATCACCGCAAGCGCCTAAGCCTAAATGACAAAGTCTCTGCAGAAGCTGAAATTGTTTTTGAAACATCAAGTGGCGGAGACTCGAAAACTTATTTGCCCATTAGTGACTTGTCGTAGGCGGTGGATTTTAGTTTGTACGATAACGCTGCATCCACCTAAAGTAACGAAAGTTCTTACGTGAACTTCATAGTAATTCCCTCTTCCTAGGTGCAGCATTACTCCTAACATTTGTAATATCAGTTTGAAACTTGTAATATTGCCGTGTCCTATTCCTGCGTTTTCAAAATCCTGCGAATCAAACAGGTCCCGAGTTGGTGATGATGTTGTGCCTCCCATCTTTCACCAAGAGTCGTTGGATCTAGATCTCGACGATACAAACCAAGCTTCTCCATTTTTACAAAAAGATGCCCGCACTTATTCCCTAATTACAAACAACTCCTTGTCTCTCACAATCAGCCTTATCTCCTCCCCACCACATCTAGAAGGCCGTGGAAAAATCTGGCGCGATGGCCGCTGCCGGAGCAGTCCACCCCAAACTTGGTGTTCTGTGCAATGCACGGGCATCTACGCACGGGAAATTATGTCAACACGGCTAGTTGTAAGCAGGCTAGGTCTACAGCCATGATGATAGTGACGGTAGACGGTGAGGCTGACTATGTTATGCCGAACACGCGCCTATACTCAGTGTCATCTCCGTGCAGGTCTTGTCACTTCACCGTGAGGAGCAAAGACGTAATAATTTGACCAAAGTACAGTGCTAGTACTCCTAGGAGTACTACATTGGTAGTAATACTACTAGTACTAGTAGCACCACCGTCTGGATTTAGGAGTACTACCACGTCCATCTGGATTTTAGTATTTGACTAGCAATATCTAGTAATGCATGTCACAAAAATGTACTACTCCTCTCGTAAATAAATACATGGTGTTTTATTCCTATCGGTAGAGAACTTAATGTTTTCTTGCTAACTAGAGTCTTAATAGGATTACATGCAACGAACTAAACACTTTGCATGTCATGTTTGGTAGTCTCAAGTCATTGAAAGCATGCACGGCCCACATCTCTCATTGGTTGATATGTCACGAAATAAGAAACAAGGAGGGAGTTAATGCACCGTGCCTAAGTGTTTTGGGATTATTTGGTTTTCGTAATGTGATTTACACAACATTTTTGTTTACATGCATTAACATTTTATTAGTTAAATCAAAGGTCAAAACTTGGCGCAAAATGCATAGGGGACCAAGAAACCAGTAAACATCAAACTTCTCTCGTTTGGCCCCAACTAGAGGTCCGGTGAGATGACTATACTGCACCGGCACGGAGAGTGGCGCAGCTTCATTGACTTACGACAACTGCCTTTGGGTGAATGACACGTGGGCCCAGGGGTGGCTGGCCCACCTATCATACAACCAAAGGCAGGTGCAGTAGAGGGCCGAGGAGTAGTACGAAATCCTACGCACCTACGCATGCTAACCAAGGGCAAGAGTGATCACTCGAATCGCAAGATCAGTTGACTAGTAGAAGCTAAGCTAGACCCATGGAGGTGATGAGCGCGAGCATCAGCCGGCTGTGCCAGATGGTCCATGATGCCGGCCTACGGCCCGGCAACAAGGAACGTCTCCAGGCAGTATTTCTTGAGGCCGGCAGGGCGAGGGGCCGCTTGGACGACAGCTTCGTCTCCTTGTTCGACGAGGTCCTCGTTGGTTTCCTCGACAAGTTCACCATCGTCAGGAAGCTCGCGGACGACTTTGACGTAAGCCTTCAGCCGACGCGCCCAGGCTCTGTGATGCCCGCCACCCTCAACGGCCACTATGGTGACAACCTCTTCGACGCACTAGTGGCCCTGCGACTGCCCGCCGTCGCACCGGAGAATGTCCACCTTGAGGTCGCGCTCGCCGCGCACCTGGCGCAGCAAGACACCATGGACATAATCACCCACGTCTCACGCCGCATGCAAGAGGAGGACGATAGGACGCTGGCCTTCTTGGACCGCAGGGCAACCTTGGACGACTGCTCGTAAGCACGTTGAGCTGGCCGCCAACGCCACGCTTCCTCACACGCCGGTTGGTGACCCGGCGCACTAGGGCGTGAGGATATCGTTGATGGATCCGTATGTATTTTTATCTTTACTCAAATCCATGTAGTAGTATATGATACTACAGTAATTATCTTACCTTTCGCATCAACTTCATAATTTTCGTACGTACTCCATGCATGAACGTCGCCAGAACCAAACTTCTCATTACGCTAGGCAAAATCGTTATTTTCTATCTATCGAACATGCATAAGTGTAGCTTATGATCAAACACATGATCATCAATGTCTCACAAACATAGTATCTCAAGCAATAAAAAGCAAACAAGTTAAAAAAAACCAAAACCACCAAATCAAGAGAGAACAAAAGCAACACACTCTCTCTCGAAGCCTATGATCTATACATTTTTCTCCCCCTTTGGCAACAAGTTACCAAAAAGTTCATAGAAAATGCATAGTGCTAGATCGACTCTCGTGCTTGATCTTCGTGTGGTGGTGTCCGGATAGCGCCAAGGACTAAGGCTTCAGTTGAAGTAGATGGAGCTGGAGCTGGTGTAGGTGCTAGAGCTGGTGGCACCGAGGTTGTAGCTGGTGCAGATGAAGTGGCTCGTGTCGTGAACTGCACAGCAGATGACCTCTTGGCTCTAGGCACTCCGCAAATGCATCGCTTGTTGTTTTGCCCTTCCTCTCCTGCATGTCATCCATGTAGTTGCTCCACAGCAGATCAATCTCGCCATTACTTTCACATCTAAGTCATATAACTTTTGTTCCATGATTCTTTCCAAGCTCTCCTGATTTTGAGTGAGGGTGGCCAATCCCTTCTCAATCCTCAGTGTTGATGCTATTAAGTATCCGAGCTGCTCCTGCTTGTTCTTCAAGAATTACTCAGATGCCTCCTCTTGAGTTGGCATCCTGGCAGCCTTCTCCTTCCTTGCCTTCTCCTTTTTCTCTTGTGCTTGAACTGACGATGGATCATTCTCATTCATGAGAACCTCATTGTCCTCAAAGTCTGGATAAAGTGGAAAATGTTCTTTATCCAATAGATATTTGCCAGTGCCCATCTTTGAGTTAATCAACTCCTGGATCTGAGGGGCATATCCACAACTTCTTTTCTCGGTTCTGCCAGTCCTCTTAATGGTTTCAACCATAAGGCTCATGACTTTGAATTTCTGTGGCACATCAAACAAATGCAACATGTTGATTGCATGCCCTCTTATCATGTTGTGGTCACCAGACTTAGGCAGTAGTGTATGCCTTAAGATGTTGTTGATAGTTGGCAGCCCTGACAGAAGGAAATGGACTGATCCAAACTTATGTGTCTCAATGGCTGTGTCTGGGATCTCCTTGTACATGTGTGCCATGGAATTATGGTCCATTTTCTTCTTGGCATATACATCCAGGTCATCTTCATTTTCCTTTGGGGCATTTATCAGCTTTGCCCACTCCTCAACAGTTGACTGGTACCTTGTACCTTCAGACATCCACACTATCCTGCCATCTGGATAAAAGTGTGCTGTGGAGTAGAACTGCATGATAAGTTCATTGTTCCAGTTGGTGAGCTTTTGCCCAACAAAGTCTGCAACTCCAACAACAACAAAACTGTCTTGCACTCCAGGATAGTGCTCTACATTTTCTTTCATGTAGGTCCAGTCGACCCACCTCATATCACACACTGTGGGCTTCTTATCCAGCAGAATGGTCTCATAAAAGTCCTGCTGTTTTTTTGACTGTACACAGTAGGGCTAAACCCCACAGCAATTTTTTATTAATTAAAGAAGAAAAACAAGGGTCCAACAGTACAAAGGCTTGAGGTAAGCCCTAGAAAGAAAAGAAAAAAGCTAAAAAGCTACTAAAACAAACAAAAATTACAGAACAAGGTTGTCAAGCCAATCACAGAAAGCCCTAGCATAACTCTTTTTAATCTCGAATCGAGCAAGTTAAGCTCTTCAAGGAAGATTGCTTTCCACCTCTCGAATCCCGAAGGTTGAATTGCTTGAAAGATGAGATTATTTCTTGAGATCCAGATAGCCCAAGAAGCTAGGATGATGATTTCCATGAAGAAAGGTACATATAATTTTTGCTCGAGATCATCAAAAGCTTCAAGCCACGTAAACAAGAGCTTGTCTTGTAGGGCATAATAGGTCCCAGCACTGGGAGGCAAAAGGGCAGGTCCAAAAGAGATGCTGCAAGGTTTCCTCCTGAGGACACTTATTGACAGCACAGTTGTAGCTTTCCAAATGGAATGTTTTCTCAGAGAAGGTTCCCGGTATTAAGCCTATCATGAAGTAATCTCCAAAAAACACCTTGTGTTTGGGCTGGCAAGAACTATTCCAAAGCCAGTTAAACTGCTGAGGCACTAATTTAACTCCCATCATAACTTTATAAGCCTGAGCAACCGAGAATTGGTCATTGCCCCAAATGTAACTCCAGGTGTCAGTGCAATCCAGGCTGGCAGAGGTTCTTAAAGCAATACAGATGTCTTCCATATTTTCAAATTCACGGAAGGCTTGCACAAAGGAGTGGAAGGTGGAATAAATCCTCCAGGAATTCAAGATGAATAATGGTGTGCACAGAGTGTTGTTGTTCTTCACAAAGGAGAAGAGGTGTGGGAACAAGTCCTGTAAACAAGCTGAATGCCATAGATCAGCACTGTAATAAAGCACTTTTACCATCCCCTATGTGAAATCTGGCCAAAGATTTAAAGTTGTCAATGAGCTTGAGATTTGCCTTCCACCAAAAAGATCCAACCCAAGAATTGCCAGGAAACAAATCATTACTATAGTAGGTTTCCCAAATCAAGTTGACCCATGGGATGTTGTGCCTATTATAAAACTTGTGCAAGTTCTTGAGAAGAAGAGCTTTGTTCTGAACAAAAATATCCTTGACCCCCAGACCTCCTTGATCCTTAGGTCTACAAACAGTACTCCAAGCAACCATAGCAGGCCTGTGGTCCTCTAGATCAGGACCTCTCCAGAGACAATGCCTCAAAAACTTGATAGCTTGGGTTTTAATAGTCACAGGGACATCAAGGCATCCCATAAGGAAGATCAAAAGAGAGTTTAAGACAGATTTTACTAGTAACAGTCTGCCAGCCAGAGTCATGAAAGAAGATAAGCCCACAAGCTTCTTCTGCAGTCGTGTGACAAGTGGAAAGCATTGCTCCACAGTTGGTTTATGAAGACCCAATGGTGCTCCCCAAGTACTGAATGGGGAAGGATTCTCTTTTGCAGTGGAAAGTATTTGTCAAAATTTCCACCTTGTCTTCTGAATTAATTGGGATGAGGCTTGACTTATTATAATTCACTTTCATACCAGTAGCATCTGCAAACGTGTTGAGAAGAGCTTTGAGGCAATGGAGTTGCTTTGCATCAGCTTGGAGAAGAACCAGAGTGTCATCAGCATACTGGATAATAGGAAAATCAGGGCATGACTCCACTTGCAGAGGTGATGTAAGCAAATTCAAGTGCATGGCTTTATTGAGAATTGACTGGAGCAAATCAGCAGCAAGCACAAATAAGAGAGGGGACAGAGGGTCTCCTTGCCTGACCCCTCTAAGACAGTAAAACTTTTTGCCAGGCACACCATTAAGCAAGATAGCTGATGAAGCAGAAGTGAACAGCATTTTAATCCAGTTGATCCATGTGTCTCCAAAACCTTTGGCCTTTAAGATATCCAAAATTGCCTGGTGCTCAATGGTGTCAAAAGCTTTCTCAAAATCAAGTTTGAGCACAATAACTTCTTCTCTGGATTTATGGCATTGATGAAGGTACTCAAATGCCCAACCCAAGCAGTCATGGATGGATCTTTCCTTTAAGAATCCATATTGGTTTATATGCACCAATTTGAGAATCACTTTCTGCAACCTATTAGCCAAGAATTTGGTGACGAGTTTAAGACAGCAATTAAGTAATGAGATTGGCCTGAAGTCATTTGCTGTCAGAGGAGTGTTGCCTTTAGGGATCAGGGTGATGTAAGAGGTGTTTAAACTCTCAATTGAGATTTGCCCAGCATGAAAATCCTGAATAAATCTAAGCACATCCACTTTAATAATATCCCAACAGGATTTGAAAAATTCATCGTTGAAGCCATCAGGACCTGGTGATTTGTCAAGAGGGAGGTCCTTGACAACTGCATTGATTTCTTCCTTAGTGAAAGGTAGCTCCAAGTTGTCAAAAATTGCTTGGTCCTGCCTGGGACCAAATAAGGATTCCAAATCAAAGTGCATTGATGTTTTGTGAGATGTTCCCATTCTTTTCTTATAAGATTCCCAGAGTATTGCAGCTTTCCCAGCATGATCAGAAATTTCCACTTGGTCATCATTTTGAAGAACAGCAATATGATTGTGCCTGTAATTGATAGATGCTTTAGTATGGAAGAATTTTAATTTTTCATCTCCAAATTTGACCCCTTTAATTTTACCCCTTTGCTTCTAGTAAATCTTTTGATTCCTCAGAAGAAGGAGCAGCTGATCTTTGAGAATGGCCCTGCAGTTCCATTCATGAATATCCAATTCTCTAAATTCCTCAAAGAAATCCCAAAGAAAGATGAGCTCATTGAGTTTAGCAATTTGAGCTTTCAAACAAGATAAAGACCTGGCCCACAACTTCAAAGCTCTCCTCAAGTTTTTAAATTTAGCATTCAAACTTTTAACTGCATCAAGATTTCCCACAGGGATGCTCCAAGCAGCAGGAACCACCTCCTTAAAGTCTGAGTGTTGCAACCAATAGTTTTCAAATCTAAAAACTCTTGCTTTTGGAATGGAAGTGCCAATTTTAATAACACAAGGCAAGTGATCAGAAATAGGTTTTGCAAGAGGGAGCACAATAGTATTTGGGAAAGTGGTCATCCAAGAGGCAGAAGTGAAAAACCAATCCAGTCTGACCAAAAGAGGATCCTGCTGCATGTTACTCCAACTGAACTTTCTTCCCTGCAAAGGTAACTCAATTAAACCTTGATTGCTGATTGCCTCATTAAACAAAAGCATGTCATTCACATCTCCACCAGGTCTGTTTCTGTCTGAAGGGGCCCTCATAAGATTAAAGTCACCCATAAAAATCCAGTCTACATCTGCAGGCATATGAATGTTCAAGAACCAATTAATGAAATCCACTTTATCCTATGGGTCACAAGGACCATATATGTTAGTTAGGATCCATGACTGATTGGACTGCAAACTGGTGAACTGAATCGAGAGAGAATCTGTTTTGTGCAATAACTTCTCCAAGAAACTGAGTACCATTCCAAGCAACAAGCAATCCCCCAGAAGCTCCAACAGATGGGAGAAAAGCAAATTTATTAATTCTGTTAGGACAGAAGTTTTTAATGTAAGCCGTGTCAAAAGATTCTCTTTTAGTTTCTTGAAGGCACAAGATGTTACAATCACTCTCATCATTTTTTTGCCTTAGAGCCAACCATTTGTCTTCAAAATTCATCCCTCTAATATTCCAGTTAAGGATACTCCAGTTTACATTTGTGTTATTCATGAAAACAATAGCAGTTTTTGCACCAGAAATCAAGTACCAACACTTGATCAGCCAAGAGGAAGAACAAAAAGCACAGAGCCAGGAAGCAGAACACATCACAATTGCAGCACAACAGCCACAAACCACACAGCCCATAGGTCTTAATAATAGAGTACACCATCAGATCAACAAGTTCCATAAAGAACCAAACATCCATCAATACATCAGAAATTAAGAAAGCCCAGTAAGAGCAACAAGGTCCAAAAGCATTGCCCCTTAAAACCCTAAGCCAGCAGATGACCACTAACATTAGGAAGAGTTGGATGGATTGTCCTCTCCCTTGGTCAAGGGCACCTTGACCAAGTCCTCATCTTGCCTTCTCCTGGGCTTCTTAGCCAGCTTGTCCTCCAGTTCCCTCTCAGCAACCTTACAGAAAGAAGCAGTGAGGTTTTTAACAACTGACTTTTGAATGATGGGAGGAGCAGCATTGCAAGGCAAGCAGGTATTATTTGAGCAAGAATTCCTTCTGAAACCAGCATTATCCTTTTTGATTCTATCACTTCTTCTTACCTCAGTTTCAACTAGGGGAGTCTTCCCATTCCTTCTCTTCCTCAAATTGTCAGAGCCAAAAGGATGCAGTAGGTCCTGAGATTCCACATCCTGCATATTGGGGGCCTGTCCAATATTTTCCTTGCCCTGATCATTATTAACTTGCTCATCAGTGTTAAAGGCACGACAAATAGGTGCATGAGTAGCAGGGCACTTATGAGGAATGTAAAATAGAAAAGCATGATCCATATTTTCCACTGCAGAGACAAGTTCCCACATTCCAGACTTTAACATCTTGGCAGTCCATTCAAACTTATCAGGGGACAGAAGTAGGTGGACAATAAAGTTAAACCAACTTACAGGAATGTTGGCAGTGAAAGAGCTCTTATTTTCCACTTGCTCCTCCTGAAAGTGCTTTTTCCACAACAAAAGTTCTTCTTCAGAAACAACAAGAGCATTATTAGCAGATTCAGCCGATTGAATACATTTCAGGACCAAGAAGAGAAGGAGCCATCTTTGAAGTGCTCATCAATTCTGTTAACCCGATTACCTTGGAGCCCAGGTTGAAGATCCTCCAGTTTGCAAATCGCACCGTGCTTCCTCTTGAAGTAGTAATAAGTCCAGGGCTGCCCGTAATGGCTTCATTTAAAGAGCTAGCAGCCATAGAGGGAATAATTCTAGAGGTCCTGAAGCACCTGTAAGGTGATGTAAACTGTGCCGTAATCCACTGCAGCTCCAACTTGCTGGACATTGGCAGGTGACTTCAAAGCTTGAACAACAGGTGAGAGATTAACTACAGCAATCTCCAAAAGGTTTGCAGCATCTTGATCATGGGGAAGTTCAGCAGGCAATGCAGCATGCAGATTTTGTTCTTGCAGCAGAAGAGGCTCTTCATCATCAGATTGGTAAGCCTGAATGATGTTTTGCAGGCCATTTGCAACCATAATGACAGGAGATGCAACAGATGGCTCAGCAAAATTAGGATGGGGATTCACAGCAACTGCAGATGGCAACAGAAAATTGGAGTTGTCTCCTTCAGAAAAGGACATATCTGAAGATAAGCTACTGTTACTGACTGCATAGCAGATCTTCACCATCAGCCCATGCCATCTCTTCCTGCTCCACAGCATCTAAGAGATCCTCTAGGGCTGCATTGTGGTTATCCTGCTGTGGTAAGTTCCATTGTCCCCAATTATCCTCATTCTGAACATCCATAGGCACATTGTTAACAGCATCATTATGGAAACCATTACCTTGCTCAACATCTTCAGGAAGTGGGTGTGGGTCCACATTGTCAGGAGGAATTGGGTCCTCATCTGCTGGTCCCCCGCCAAGCAACTCACTAGCCAGAACTTCAATGGAAGAGGACCATCCGTCTTCCTCAAACTCATCCCCTTCAGACCACCTCATACTTTTAGGAATAATATCCAAGTTCATGACTCTCGCTTTCACTACAATGCGGCCCATGTGATCATCCTCCTTATCCCAAGAGATCATACGGCCAAACTTACTGACAACACATGCAAGATCTTCAGTGTTTCGAGAATCAAAAGGAACTCCTGTGATTAATAACCAGACAGATCTATTGAAATGAACTCGTCTATGGTTTCTGCCTTCATCATGCTTCACAAAGGAGATGAACACATCACCAAATTCGTGTGGGCTATCAAGCACCAACTTATCTCTGTCTCTAACCCTCGTCGACGCCTTTAAGCCTCACCAAATGGACAGCGCTGAATATCTCTCAACCCCAACTGCCTATGCTCAACAATGAACTCTTCTAGAATGTCTCTTACATTGGGGAAAGGAGCATCAGCGGGCAGAGGATGGATTGTAGCAATAGCCCAGTCTTCGTGACAACGAGGCCGCTGAGGGAGCACCACCCGCGCCACCCCATTGCGACCAGGAACTTGCTGAATGTCAAAGCCGTGAGGCACAAAAGGCCGTGGATCAATTGGGATATTGGCCATCGGCGCCGCCGCACTAACTCTCACCGTCGACGGTGAGCTAGAGATGCCCGGAGCAGGGTTTGTGAGCTGGAGAGGAACAGGGGAGCAGAGCGCAAAAGTTGAGGAGGCAAGGGCAATTCGGGGCTGAAAATTAGGGAAAGATCCCTTACAGAGTTCACAAAAAGAGGAAACCACCGAGGGGTCACGGGCCGGGCCGGAAGACTTAAACCAATCCTGGATCAAGGTCCATGTCCCAAGCCTCTACTGGTGGGCTGGGGAAAGTAGAGACTCGAAGGAAAGGAAAAAGCCCAGGTAGATGTTTCTCACCACACTCCCTGGCAAAGTGGCCCAATTTGTCGCAAGCATATCACTGTAATCTGTCATTTGAAAAGCCCTGATTCCCGCTCTAAGAAACCGGCGCGTTAACCTCGCTAGAGGTATTAAGATCACGCATTATGGACTCATTATTGTCAGAGACCTCATTATTGCTGGAACTCAGAATACCCGCGAGACGAGAAAAAACCGACGGCCGGAGTTGATCGCCGGAGACATTGCCGGCGGCAGCCCGCGGGCGAGAACCGTTAGTAACCAAGGTCCAAGAAGCTTCCTCTTCACGATAAAAAGGCTGCTCTTCACGAAGCCAATTTGGGCCACCAAAACCCCAAAGATTGAACACTAGCTCAAAATTCCTTTCGATCACTCGACCATGATTATAAATTTCAAAACCCACAGCTTTGGAAGCAACAGAGAACTTGAAAGATCGGTCCTTAAGGTGATGCACACGGAAACCTTGGGGATACCCCCCAAAACAAGATTGGAGAGTGATACTAACCGTGTGACAATCCAAGCGAAACCGAGCCCGACAGAAGGACACCACCAAAGTGAACTCACGTTGACGAAAACCAGGGGAAAACACCACTGGATGACCAAACTTTTGTCTCATCGAATGCTGAAACTCTTTACCTCGAGCAAAGTTGAGTGAAGGAGGATCCATAGTCAGCACCCGTGGTCCGTCACATCCAGAGGAGGGACGAAGAGATGGAGTGAACTAGCTACAAGGAGCCAAGGTCAGAGAGGTTTTGGCCGCCGGTGCCGGAGTGGCCACCGGCGAGAGGAGGAGGTGGTCGCCGGGGCCGGGGTGGCCACCGGCGAGAGGAAGAGGTGGCCGCCGGGGCCGGAGTGGCCACCAGCGGGAGACGCCGAGGAGGAGTCTAGGAGGAGTCTTGACCTAACGAACCTTACTCCTCGTCTAAAAGTCCTGTTGTTCCTTGGTGTGGAACCTGTAGTCCACAGCAGTTCTTCTCCTTGTGGCATATGGATCTGTCACCCTCCATAGCCTTAACCCATTGTCTCTTCTGATCTTCATGTCCTCAGCCACAGGATGGGCATCATTGTGGTCTGGTATCTTGGGCTTGAGCTTCCTCGTAACTTGTCCTTCTTCATCTTCTTCTTGACAACCTCGAGCCTTTGGGCCTTGTTCTTCTTAGTAGCTGGAATACTCCTGGTATTCCTCTTTGGTGCACACTTGGCCTTGGGGGCAGCTTTGGGTGCTTCCTTGGGCTTAATGTGGCAGCCCCTGATCTTATAGCATCACCCATAAGCTTTGGTGCCTTCGGTGCTGGTGCAGCAATCTCTTCTTCTTCTTCCATCATGGAAGGCTTCCCAATAACTCTGACTGTGGTCTTCTTGACCCTTTCTTTCCTTTTCTTTCCTTCAGCAGCAGCTGGCTCTTTGGGATCAGGCTTTTCAGGAATTTGAGTTGATGCTCTGACCTTTGGCATAGGTGTCCTCTTGGCAGGAACCTTCTTATTGAGTCCAGGCTTTGTGCTATGTGCTGAGCCATACTCCTTTTTTAGCACTGCCTTCTTGGATGTTGCCTCATCCTCTTCTTTCCTATAACCCTCATCTTCAGAATATGAGGTTTTCTTCTTCCTTTGCCTGGTGGCAGCTTTAGGCAAATTGCTTGGGTGCTCCTGCTGCCTTCAACTGAAGAGCTGGAGGGACTAGTGCCCTCACTCATGTCCACCTGCTCCTCTGACCTGTTCTGACTGTCACTCTGGTCTGACATGCTGCAAACACTGACTGCTGACCCTGTCAAGAGTTATAGATGAGGTTGAGTGGATGAGCATCACAAAATGCAGAGATTTTTGCAAAAGAATGACTCAAAAATTCAGTTTTAGTTTTCCACAGAAATCATTTCAGATCTACCGATTTTCAAAGTCGGTGATACCGAAGCAGCTTTGAACCTAAAATGATGAACTCGGTCAGGCCGAGTCACAGTTCGGTGGCACCGAGCCTGCTAGGGTTTCACAAAGTCCTAAAATCGGTCTCACCGATTAGCAATTCTCGGTCAGACCGAGTCTCACTAGTGCAATGGCATAAGCCAAATCGGTGGGACCGAGTTTTTCAACTCGGTGGGTCCGAGATGGTTTCGGCGGAAACCTAACCCTAAATTTTTCGAATCAAAACTATTCTAAGGATTGCATTGACTGGATAGGAGTGTTTCCATCATGGCAAGAATCAATAAGAACACAATATGCTGAGAATCGGACGAGGAAAGCACTATGATCGAGTCCATACCCTAGTTCAAGTGAGACTCGCTTCTGGCGGCAACAATGGGGTTGAATTCCGTTGACGGCGGCAAGATACCAAATATGGGGCGGCCGCAACGAGGAGACGATCCGGAGACCACAGAGGCAGAGCGAGCTATTGTGCAGGCGAAGAGGTTCGGAGAAATTTGCAAATTTTTGCCCGTGACTATATATAGCCCGACCTTGTCGGTGTGACCGAGTGGAACAACTCGGTGGCACCGAGATGCAAAACTGTGTACAATTATTGCAACTCGGTGTGACCGAAGAGTTCAAATCGGTTGCACCGAGATTGAAAACCTAGATCGACTAAGTGATCTCGGTAAGACCGAAATGGAGAAATCGGTAAGACCGAGAATCACAAAGAAGTTTTGGAAGTTTAAGTCTATGACGAATCGGTGACTCCGAGTGCTCCTCACACAGAGTGGTTCAAATCTGACTTGATCAAATTTTGTGATGTAGCGTGAATAGAGTTTGAGACGAGAAAAGCATAGATAGCTAGAGAAGGTTCTTAGGCATTCTTGTCCATCCACTTGGCCAAAGAAAAAGAAGCCAATCAATCAAAACAACAAGTGGATGTCCTCGAATGAGTAAAGTATGCAACCAACATGCTCACACAATAAGATGGCAAATGAAATATGTGGCAAAGCATGCACAACCAATTCTAGCATCTATCAAACAATTGGCGATGACTAGGTCATCTATATATGAGTATATTGACTTAGGAGTCAAATGATAGACATTTGATCATAGGTCATACTCATCGCTAAAGCTCAAGTGGGGTTACCACTTTTACATAAAGCATTTATATGTTCACATCATTAGAGTTGCTTTGACTCAATTCTTAGAGTTAATCTCCCCCGAGATTTGAGATCCCCCCTAAGAGGGATGAACTAACCTTGGGTTTTGTCGATGATGACTTCATGTAGGTGTTGAAGATGTGGATGCTCAATGTTGATGTAGATCTTTTTGGAGCAATCCTTTGGAGTGAGTTGCACTTTCAATACCTAGATGGGTTAGTCCCACAAGGAACAAACAAGTATATCCATAGACATAGAGTGACGCACACACAAAATGATGTCCATGAAATCATTAGGTTACCTTGTCCCTTGCCTTACCAACATGAGGGTTTGTGACTCCTTGAACTAGTGCAATATATGGAAGTTGATTGCACTTGTCCTTGCCATAATGATATGAGTGAAATATGTTGGCGGAGTCACCCTCAAGAACTCTCTAGTTCTTCTTCTTTGGGATCCACATCATCTTGATGGGAATCCTTGGAGTTGTAGTTGTACTTGATGAGGTAGAACTTGACGTAGTCTTGGGAATCCACTTGACCAAGGCCTTAGGTGCTTCTTCAAATGCATCAATCTCTTCTTGAAGCTTGTCCTTACCTTTGCTCTTGTGGTCTTGTGGTGGAAGATCATCTTCTGCTTGTGTTCCCTTGAAGGAAGTAGGATCATACTTCTCTTGTTGAGGAACAAACTTCGTCTTGGGGTATTGATCTTCTTCCCACTCAACTCCATTGGCATTGAACTTTCGTTCAAAACCAACTCCTTGATTCTTCCGGTGCCTTCCTTGCTTGCGTACAATTTCCTCGAATTGCTTACTCCCTGCAAGGCTCTTGTATACACCTTTCTCTATAATTCCCTTCAATAAGCTATTTTCTTGCTCAAGTGTAACTTGGCTAAGAGAATCATTAGTGGAATCAAGAGAACTACTAGAAGCAACGATATTGGATTTGACATTATTATTGTTACTACTAGAGGAAGAATCTTCCTTGATCTTGTTACTAGACTTGACTTGAGGCATGTAAGTAGATAAGAGTAAACGCTTGGCAATGTAAGAAGAACTTTTCTTACGAAGATCATCATTGATTGCCTTTAAGAACTCATGCTCTTGCTCAAGATTGAGCTTTTCAAAGCGTAACTTCTCATGAGCCCTTAAAAGTTCTCGATGATCTTCAAAGATAGTTTAACTTAAGAGTGTTTAGTTCTTTAGTTAGACGCTCAATTTTCTCCTTATCATTGTCATTCGTTTCAACTTGATTAGCATGATTAATTGACGTTTCATCATAGTATTCATCACTAGAGTTGTCGACAAGTAAATCATCATCACCTAGCAAGTCATCTTCATCACTATTGAAATCAACATACTCAGGATGTGTTACCTTAGGACCTTTGGCCATGAAGCATCTACCAATTCCTTCATTTGGCGATTCAAATATGTCGTAGGAGTTGGTTGACACAAGTGCTAGACCGGCAACACCTTCATCTTGAGTGTATTCGGAGTCGGAGTGATAGCTTCTCTCGGAGTGATGGTTGGAGTCGGAGCCGGATACCCATTCACCAACATGAGCTTGATGTCTTCGTTTTGTGTAGCTCTTTGATGAATTGTCCTTGCTTCCCGAATCCTTGCTTCTCCGTGAGGGTCTTCGTTCATAACGATCATCTCTACTCCTTCTCTCTCTTGGTGGTGATTCTTCTCTTTTGCTTCTTCTTTTTGGAGAATCTTCTCTTCTTTTGTAGGGTGTCGTACACTCATTGGAATAGTGTCCAGGCCTCCCACAATTGTAGCAATTGAGATCTCGACTAGAAGATCTTTTGGCATTGTAAGACGTTGACTTGGAGCTTCTTTCTTTGCTTCTACTCTTGTAGAATTTGTTGAAGTTCTTCACCATTAAGCTCAATTCTTCATTGAAGGTTTGTTTCTCACTTGATGATGTGGGGGCTTCACTTGAGGCTTTGTAAGCACCACTTGACTTGTTGTGAAGTTCCTCCTTATCCTTAAGTGACATCTCATGAGCAATAATTCTTCCAATGACTTCCGTTGGCTTGAGATCTTTGTAGTTTGGCATCATTTGGATTAATGTGCACACGGTATCATACTTTCCATCCAATGCTCTTAGGATCTTCTTGATGATGAATCTATCGGTCATCTCTTCACTCCCTAAGCCGGCAATCTCATTTGTGATAAGTGCAAGCCTAGAGTACATTTCAGCGACACCTTCACCATCCTTCATTTTGAACTTGTCAAGTTGACTTTGGAGAACATCCAGCTTGGATTCCTTGACGGATTCGGTACCTTCATGCATATCAATCAAAGTATCCCAAATTTCCTTTGTATTCTCAAGACGGCTGATTTTGTTGAATTCTTCGGGGCACAATCCGTTGAAGATGATATCACAAGCTAGAGCGTTGTATTGCAACATCTTCAATTCTTCGCATTAGCTTCACGGTTCGGCTCTCTCCCATCAAAGAATTCACCTTGCAAGCCCATACAAATAATTGCCCAAACGGCGGGGTTATGTCTGAGAATATGCATTTTCATCTTATGCTTCCAACTAGCAAAATTAGTACCATCAAAGTAAGGACCTCTACGGTGATAATTTCCCTCGCTAGACGCCATACTCTCCTAGGTTGTGAAACCAAGGCTATAACCACCAAAAGCTATGGAAATCAAAGCAAATGGAGACCAAAGCTCTGATACCACTTGTAGGACCTTGAAGTATGTCTAAAGGGGGGTGATTAGACTACTTGACCAATTAAAACTTAACCTTTTCCCAGTTTTAGAGTTTGGCAGATTTTAGCTATCTTAGGGCAAGTCAAGCAATCATCACACAATTCAAGCAAGCATGCAAAGAGTATATTGGCAGCGGAAATTAAAGCATGCAACTTGCAAGAAAGTAAAGGGAAGGGTTCGGAGGATTCAAACGCAATTGGCGACACGAATGTTTTTGGCGTGGTTCCGATAGGTGGTGCTATCGTACCTCCACGTTGATGGAGAATTCAACCCACGAAGGGTAACGGTTGCGCGAGTCCACGAAGGGCTCCACCCACGAAGGGTCCACGAAGTAGCAACCTTGTCTATCCCACCATGGCCATCGCCCACGAAGGACTTGCCTCACTAGCGGTAGATCTTCACGAAGTAGGCGATCTCCTTGCCCTTACAAACTCCTTGGTTCAACTCCACAATCTTGTCGGAGGCTCCCAAGTGACACCTAGCCAATCTAGGAGACACCACTCTCCAAGAAGTAACAAATGGTGTGTTGATGATGAACTCCTTGCTCTTGTGCTTCAAATGATAGTCTCCCCAACACTCAACTCTCTCTCATAGGATTTGGATCTGGTGGAAAGAAGATTTGAGTGGAAAGCAACTTGGGGAAGGCTAGAGATCAAGATTCATATGGTAGGAATGGAATATCTTGGTCTCAACACATGAGTAGGTGGTTCTCTCTCAGAAATGGTATGTTGGAAGTGTAGGTTTGTTCTGATGGCTCTCTCCACGAATGAAGAGGAGGTGGAGGGGTATATATAGCCTCCACACAAAATCTAACCGTTACACACAATTTACAAATCTCGGTGGGACCGAATCAACAAACTCGGTCAGACCGATTTTAGTAAACCTAGTGACCGTTAGGGTTTTCGGTGGGACTGACTTGCATCTCGGTAGGACCGATATGGTTAGGGTTAGGGCATAACGTAATCTCGATGAGACCGATTACACAAACTCGGTGAGACCGATTTTCGTAATAAGCTAACCAGAGAGTTGGTCAGGTAAACTCGGTGGGACCGATTCGCTCTTTCGGTGAGACCGAAACGTTACGAAAGGGAAACAGAAAGTTTACATTGCAATCTCGGTGGGACCGATTCGCTCTTTCGGTGAGACCGAAAAGTTACGAAAGGGAAACAGAGAGATTACAATCCCATCTCGGTGAGACCGAGATCCCTATCGGTAGAACCGATTTGCCTAGGGTTTGTGGCAGTGGCTATGACATTTGGAATCGGTGGCGCCGGATAGGAAGAATCGGTGAGACCGATTTTGGCTTTAGGTTTAGGTCATATGTGGATGTGAGAAAAGTAGGCGAGGGTTTTGGAGCATATCACTAAGCACATGAAGCAAGAGGCTCATTAAGCAACACCTCATCCCCCTTGATAGTATTGGCTTTTCCTATAGACTCAATGTGATCTTGGATCACTAAAATATAAAATGAAGAGTCTTGAGCTTTTGAGCTTGAGCCAATCCTTTGTCATTAGCATTTTGAGGATCCACTTTCATCATCCATGCCATGCCATTCATTGAGCTTTCCTGAAATGTTCATCTTGGAATAGCATTAGCTCAATGAGCTATATGTTGTTATGAATTACCAAAACCACCTAGGGATAGTTGCACTTTCACGATGTCATCTTAACATCATACGTATCATTATCAAGCGGCATCAACTTGCACAGGGCGAGGCCTCCGTCGTGCCGGCGCCAGTCATCAGGGTCACGGCGAAGAAGATAGGGGAGATCAAACCGCTCCTTGACTCTTGGGTTCCTTGTAATGATGTTATTAGTTGAGTCGAGAATGGGCTTGGACGAACCTGCCATGCTAGCCGAGGTGATGACGTCACACCGATCAATGAGTTTCTCCACCACGTCATCTTTCAGATCGGGGCAAGAATAACGGGGTCGTTTCCGTCCTGTTCCCTCCATGGAGAAGACGATCGAACAATGGCAGAATAAAGGGTGAAGGGCTGAAGGAAAATGGAGGAGGGAGAGGAAGAGCGTGCGACAGCAGTTCCAAATCGAGAGGGAAAGGCGAAGAGTCGGTGGACGGTTGCCAGTTTGCCACGGTTCATGAAGGGGCGCCCCGGCCTACACGTCGGTTCGGAAATACTCCTACTACTCGCCATCGTCTCACTGATATGTGGATCTGGACCACATGTCAACGAGACATTGTGTGTAATTTCTCGTGCAAAATGCGATCTGGCCGCGTTGGCCCGAGGTGCCGCACTAGTTATCGGCCTTTATTTTTTTAATGGTGCACCGTTCAGTTTTGAAGCACGACTAACTGGTATTGTACCCAGAGAAAATATAAACTACTCTACCACTACTCCACCTCCAGTACTAGTAGTATAAAGAAGATATATAGGCTAGAGCTTCAACGCTTTCTTGCCAAGGGCTACCCACTTGCTTCTCACACTACCACCCTCTCTCCAGATCTTAAAAAGACGGCCCCTCTCTCCCTCCTCACCGGTGGTCACAGATCCACCGGGGAAGAAAAGGACGTGCAGCGTTGACGCACTTGTCGGCGGCGAGCAAGGTCACGCACTGACGACAAGGCTGTCCTCTCAGACCTAGCGCCCGTGCGGGATCACTGCCGTAGTGTGTGCGGAGGACGACGACCATGAGCGAAGCCACTTCCCGCCGACCCTCAGGTATGCTACCTCTTTCCGAACCATACCCTTGTTCTATTGCCCCATCTGGCACGTCATTGCATGTGGATCTTTTTCCACTCCACCATCTTCCCAATTTGCTATCCTCTGCCTTTCTGCTGGCCACGCAGCATTTAAAAACCATAATTTGCACCTTGTTAAAGGAAACCCTACTTCATGCAGACTAATGCATGTCCGGGTTGAATAAGGAAAGGAAGGAGACTATCTTGTCCAAGAGAGTAGGCATCGAACCCGCATCTAGGTTGAGAAGGGGAAAATCAGTAGCTAAGGAACGAGTCTCGTGTCTCTTGGTTGAAGAAGGGTTGAAAGGCATGACAACGCAATAGAGAATGACCAGGTCGATCGGTTTGTTGTCCTCACATAGGAAAAAGGTGGCTAAAGAGAACAAAAATGGGACGTAATCCACATATGCTGCCTGGATATTTGTTGCTCCGGGCAACCATACCTCCCTCACCACTCTACGTCCGTGGAGGTACATCGTACTGGTGCGCCCACTGTCCGAATGGGCCTCCCAGTCAAGTCAAGCAATGATACTTCTAAAGTGATGCCACATTTAACTAATGCCACTCTTAGTCTAATGCCACATATAAATTTAAGCAGTGCCATTTAATGTCACTGGATCATTTCAGGGTTAGCTGTTGATTGTGGATGTATTAAAGATTTTTCAGCTAAGGCATTCTAATGTTGTTGCACAGCCAGTATACCAACGATGAAACTTGTTACTACCTTCAGATTTTTGCACTGTTAATGCTTATAGATTGCATACCTCACTTTCATGAGATAAGTTAATTTTTTTTGTACAGTGTCACCAAAATGCCAAGGCGTTGATGTCATTTTATTTTGGTTAAACTTCATAGACAATTATGAAGACAAGAGGAAAGGTCAAGAGTGAGCACCTCCTCCTCCGGCTGTTCTCTTGATTATCAAGAGGAAAGATCAAGTTTTTATGTTTGATCGATTATCAAGATTGGGATAGCAATTTTTAAGGTCCCCCCGAGTTCGAAATGATATTTACCTTGGAGGTACATGGTTTGCAATTTTTTTATATTGTCATTAGTTAATAATACTAGTTAACTTCAGACTTTTGTATTTGGTTTAATGCTCATGCACAGCTAGTATACCAATGCTGAAACTTGTTACCTTTACATTTTGTATTGTTAATTCTTATAGAAACCTTCCAGTGCTAGAGTTTATTGAAATCTGCTCAAGAAAACCATTGTACTGCACTCGTAATAAACTAACTACTCTCTTGTTGCACTAGCCCTTTGGATTAGTGTATATTTGTAGTATTCGAATGGTGTTGCATTAGCGTATGGACATAAATAAAGTGTGGCAAGCTTTCCCGGATATGTGCTCAAGAAAACTACTACCTGTTTTTCTAAATACTAGACGCTTTGGGTACTTTAAATTGAACCGCGAAAACGTCTTATATTAAGGAACAGAGGGTGTAGAGTTCACTCAAATTATCCGGTAAAGCTAGTCACACCTTTGTTAAAATTAATGTTCATTATGTTATCGGAGGAGGTCTGTATGTTTGTCTCTAATGCCTGTCTACTACATACCCGACATCATGATGTAATGTTAAGTCATTTCCTTTTGTATAGTGTAACTAAATTGTCAAGGTGGTGATGGAATTTTGTTTTAGTAGAACTGCATAAAATTTGCTTAAAAGAAGAGGAAAGGTCAGGAATGGCTCAGTTTTTCAGGGAAAAAAACTATGTATGCCTTCCTGACATCAGCCGCTATTGCTTTATTTATTCCTTCAAATAGGTGGTTAGAAACAGTCTTGCTACCTTTTCCCGTTAAGAAATTGGAATGCTTATATTTGTGAGTCTATGCTTCAACTAGTGCCACTTTTATAGTAATCACACTTTCAATATCTATGCAAACAGGGATGCTCGATTTTAGTGGAGCTGCACAAAAAGTCCAACTGGTTCAACACTAGGAGCATGTTTTTTTCCAAACCTTTATATCCAATTGGTGGCACTATGAGTTGTTCATTACGAAGGTACATGGTTTGCTACTATCTTGCTACTCTTTTTGTACTATCATTAGATAGTAATACTAGTGGTTTGCATGTGAATTTATTGGCAGGGTGGACCTACATTGGAGGTGGAGGACAGGATTCAATGATTGGATGCTCAATTTCGGTTGTATCGATTTCACCTCTTCCATCACTGTGAACATGGTGTGGTATATGTTTACTAGCTGCTTGATATTTGTGCAGACAAAGATGTCTGACCGTTGTTATTTGGCAAACAAACAAAGTGTCCGCAATTTTGGTTGAACTGCACAAGAGAATAGTATAGTCACTGCATGCAGTGCCATTTGAAAATAGACACAAAGATTGGATAGTCACTTCATGGACTGCAGAAAAATAGTACTGTACTATTTACTGGCCAACACTTGGTGCTTCATTGCTTTGGTCTGATTATACAATGGGCATCATTTTCCCTAAGTTAAAGTTTGTATTCCAAAAATAGACTCGCGGTGTGATCGAGAGAAGACCAAATCATATTGTAGTGGATGTTCCTCCATCATGTGTGGTTCATTCTCATGGTTCCAAATTTGTTGGTGAAACCACTTATGTTTGCAAGAGGAATTGTAGACTTCACAAACAAAATTTTCTTTCAGTCTGTACTGAATGTTGGCCAAGAGAAGCATGCATGTTAGTAGGAAGAACATATGTTTTTTCTAGATCTTTGCTTTTGGAGCTACATATTTGTATATGATCTGTGAATCATTGAGATGCATTAACATGTTGATCTTATGTATGGGAATCGTACTAGTTAGTTTTAGTTGCGACGCAAGATCCGAAGTGGCTGATCTTTGCTTTGGAGCTACATATTTGTATATGATCTGTGAATCATTGAGATGCATTAACAATTACTTATTTCTGTTCGCTCAGTGTTTACAAGTTACTGATCGATCATTAGCTAGCCTACAAATGCGCACCTGGCAGTTTTATTTGCGATGCAAGATGAAAAGTGGAAGTTTTTTGAATAAAAATGCCTACCTCTAAAGAAACTGACAAGCTACACTATCAATTCTACACGGATAAAAATGCCTACCTCTGAAGAAACTGACAAGCTACACTACCGATCCTGCACGGATAAATAGTGTATCACGCACGTACTACCTCCTTTCCGGTTTGCAGGGCTCAATTCAAGAAACGACCTACTCGATCCTACATGAATAAATAGCAGATCACGCATGTACTAGTACCGCCTTTCCAGTTTGCAGGGCTTAATTCAAACCTCTCACCAACCAAGGTACTCCCTCCATCCGGATTTATTACTCCCGTGAGCAAAGCAGCAAGACCAAGGCATGGCAATAATTAATGGCATGCAGAAGTTTAAGCCTAATTAATTCCAGCGATTTAAGTGGCTGCATGCATGCCCTCGGCTGCGACTCGTTGCATGCTGCCGTGGTATCGCTGCGGCGATTACGAAAGTGCTGCATGCAGCCGGCTGTAATTAAGGCAGCTAAGCGATGCGGAAAAAGATACGCTTTAATTGTTGCGGGCTTTTAAATCCGTGAAATCATTATTGACAAGGAGGGAGATGATTCGAGTGCACTCGTTTAACCGCCATGCCGGGCGTGCGACCCGAACGGACGGGGCGACACGATCATAATTTCAGTTTCTCTAGTTTTCCATGGCAAGCTGGCGTGCTAAGCCATTATGCATTGAATTCCGATGACCGTCGCGCTACCTTCCCCCTATAAGTACTGTTTCCCGGCATTCTCCAATGCCGCCATGACCCAGTTCGCCGTATCCTCATAAGCCCCCACCAGCCCGACGTTGCTCGCCACGTCTGCCATGCCCCCGCCCGTCCGCGGTAGGCGACGCCGGAGGCGGTCACCGCCGGAACTAGTGTTCGGATTTTCACCGGAAGGCAGACGGAGGGAGGAGGCATTCTATCTGTCTTTAGATGGCAATGCGCAGATCGAGGAGTTGTTGGAGCGCGACCGCATGGCGGAGGAGCAGGAGTTGTTGGAGCGCGACCGCCTGGCGGAGGAGCAGCGTAACACTGATTTGCGCCGCCAGCGAGACATGGAGCAGCAGCGCACCGACGCTCTGAGTCGCGAGCAGAGCGCCCGCAACTGGGCCGACTACGTGGGGGCCGGCGCCCGGCAAATAGCCCTGGAGGCTGTCGGGCACGCACGCTGTCATGACGCCGATTTTTACTACCAGCTCGTCAAGTGGGTTTCCGCTTGGAAGCCCAAGCCGGTGGACCACGCCCGGCATGGAAAGGGCCAACGCAGCAAGCGGCGCCCTATCGCACCTCCGCAAGTCCGAGGCGAGGCGCAGGACGCCGGTGCCGGCATTTAGCATGTACCGCCGACATCGTCTAGTTAGCTAAGAGTAAGTTAGTACTTGTCTAGTGGGAGTAGATAGTTAACTTGGCTATGATGGTTGTCAACGTGGAAGTTCAGTACTCTATATGTGGATCAGACCTGTTACTTTGCTATGAATGTTGAACTTTCCGTTTGAACGTATGGAATGGGCTGTTATTTTTTTACATGGGTTGTATTTGTCCTCCACGGGTTTAGAGGCTGACTTGTGGGCCTCGCAAGTTGACGCGTACACAATCAGGAGATGATTGTACGTGGAGAGGATGACAGCAGGGACCCGCCAAGGTCATGGCAGTACGCAAGCAAGTGCCTCCTTATTTCAAGCCAATAAAAAAATGGCTCCTCCTAGTGGATTCCTGACATCTGAGTCCCATACCATTATCAACGTAGTCAATAAATGAGAGAATTGCACAACAAGCGGCTGACACCAGGGACCCAACAACTCTCCCAGTTATTTTTGTTTTGGGTTAATTTGATAAATGCCTCCGAGAAATGCCACTGCAATTTCCGAACTTTGAAAAATGCCATTTCATGCCATTTCTAGTGGCATTTTTTGAAGTCTAGAGTGGCGTTTTTCAAAGTTTGCAAACTGCTGTGGCGTTTTTCAAAGTTTGCAAATATTGCAGTGGCATTTTTCAAAGTTTGGAAATTGCAGTGGCATTTTTATGAATCGCCATAATTTGAGTGGCATTTATCTAATACGTTGAGATGGAAGCAGGGTGTCAACTGGGCTGTGCGGGACACTCTGGCCTGTCTAGACAACCTTTTCTTTTATGTTTACCACAGACCAGCCCAGTAGTTTTTTTTCTTTTTGAAAATGGCTAGCCCAGTTTTTTTGTGATTTGTCAAGTAAGTCACTTTATCAGGCCAGTTGGGCTAGACGAGGAGAGCTTCATTCGGCTAGCCGAGAAAATGGCCTATCAGTATTGAGAAATGGGCTGTACATTTTTAAAACACATCAAACCAGCAATTAGTTTCAAATATCTTTTTTTCATTTCGAGATTTTAAATTGCATTGATTTTTATGCGTGGACAATTTATTGGATTTTATATTGATATACATTTATTTTAAAATCAGTCTGAATGTGACTCGAAATTTCGGGATTAAAAACAGTTCAGACCGCACCGACATATGCAAAATTTCATATAATTTTTTAACTGTGGCCACAATATGGGCTGTAATGCTAACAAAAAGAATATGGGCTCCAAAAAAACCCGTAAGAATTAGTAAATGGGCTGTAAACTATTTGAAATAATGGCAGATGGGCTGTATGCTGTTTTCCACATATTTGAGGGTTTCCATAGATGGCATGTATACTGTTGGATGTCCATCCAACGGCCGTCGTGCTTCTTCAATCTCTGCTCTTCCTGCTCCAGCCGCTCAAACAAGCGTCATGGGACTACTGCTCCCCTCCTCCTGACGTGTCTTGCCGTGCAGGCCTCACCGCCCCACCGTACTCCCATCGCTGTCCTAGCTATCCCTCTACTCACCCTCGGTCCCACACATCTTTGTTATTCTCCAAATGACGGCAGACGAACCAAGAAACCCTCGTACTCCTCGCGTGGGAAATAATCGCCAAGTATTCTGGCTCCATGTCGTTCCCTTCCTAGGCCTCACCGTCGTCCACTGCCCTGGTGCTCTCGACGCGGCCTGGTCAACGTGGTCAATGAACGACATCCATCGGAAGTGGACTGTACATGGAGAGGCCGACAGCTGGGTCCCGCAAGGAAATGCCTCCTTATTACGCGCAAAATAATGATTCCTCCACCTGACATCTGGGATCCATCGAAAGGGCCTCTGTATTTTGCGAAAAAAACGTTACTGCCGCTGACAGCTCGGACCCACCAGCTATATCTTCGCATGCAAGGAAGTGCCTCCTTATTACGCCCAAAAAAAAGAATACTCCCCCTGCTAGCTGGGACCCAGTATAGTGGGCCTACTAAGTTGACGGGGACGAAGGGCTTTGTCAACTTAGTCAATATGCATGATTCTAGCTCGACTGACCGTACGATGTCCATCCAACGGCCGTAGTGCTTCTTCAACCTCTGGTCTTCTTGCTCCAGCCGCCCAATGCAGCGCCGATTGTGCCGCCTGCTCCTGCCTCCCATGGCCGGCTGTGCTGCCGCGGAGGCCTCACCGCCCCCATACCACTCCCACCGCTGGCCAGGCCATCCCTCCACTCCACTCACCCACACCCCCTATTATTCTGCGGCGACGGTAGCGCAGCCGAACCAGTGAACCCTCGTACTCCTCTTCGCCTTGGCATTCAATGCCGCGTCTCCCCGGGCTCCGCGTCGTCCCCTTCCTAGGCCTCGCCGTCATCCACCGTCGTGGTGCTCTCGGCGCGGCGTGGTCAATGTGGTCAACGACCGAATTCCATCGGAAGAATACTGTACGTGGAGAGGCTGACAGCTGGGTCCACTGCAGCCGCAAGGAAGTGCCTCCTTATTACGCAGAAAATAATTATTCCTCAACCTGACAGCAGGGCCCCACCAGACGGGCCACCAGTATTTCGCGAAAAAACGCGTTTGCTCGATTGCTGGGACCCACCCGACGGGCCACCGATTTCGCTAAAAACGTTCCCCGCATAACTCGACCCACCGGAAGTGCCTCCTTATTACGCACACAAAAAATGAATACCCCCATTAGCTGGGACCCACCTTGGTGGGAGGCTGACTTAATGGGCCTACTAAGTTGTGACGGGGACGGAGTGCTTTGTCAACTTAGTCAATATAAACGATTCTAGCTCCAGTGACCTTACGATGTCCATCCAACGGCCGTAGTGCTTCTTCAACCTCTGGTCTTCTTGCTCCAGCCGCCCAAAGCAGCGCCGGTCGTGCCGCATGCTCCTGCCTCTTGTGGCCGGATGTGCTGCCACGGAGGCCTCACCGCCCCCTACTACTCCCACCGCTGGCCAGGCCCTGCGGCGACGACAGCCTCACACCGCAGCCGAACCAGTGAACCCTCGTACTCCTCTCGGCGCGGACTTCCACTATCGCGTCCTCCCCAGCTCCCTGTCGTCCCCTTCCTAGGCCTCACCGTCGTCCACCACCCTGGTGCTCTCGGCACAGCGTGGTCAATGTGGTCAAGGAACGATTTCCACTTGACGTGGACTATATGTGGAGAGGCTGACAGGTGGGTCCACGATCGCAGCAAGGAAGTGCCTCCTTATTACGCGCAAAATAATTATTCCTCCACCTGACAGCGGGTACCCACCGGACGGGCCACCGTATTTAGAGAAAAAACGTTTCCCCCTATCTGCTGGGACCCACCAATTACATCTTCGCACGCAAGGAAGTGCGTCTGGAAAAAAACGATTCGCCCCCCTGACTACTGGGACCCACCAGCTACATCGTTGCATGCAAGGAAGTGCCTGACAGTCGGGACCCACCTGGTCGAAGCGTACGTAGCGTTGTCATTCTGGTCACGAACGTGTACGTACATACTGGTCGATGTAGAGGCGCGCACGTGTTGTAGATGTAGAGGTGCGCACGTGTCATAGTAGAGGCGCGCACGTAGCATGTACACGTAGGTACAATGGCGAGGGTGCAAGAAAGAAAATACGGCCACGTACGTACATACGGGCAGGGTCTCGAACGCCTACTCGCACATACGTACATGGCTGTGTCGGAATGGAGAAACAACGTCGTCGTCGTGTTCATGGGGAGCCAATCGGCTGGGTCGGAACGGAATGCCTGGTCGTGTTCATCAGGAGGGCTTGGACGGAACAGGCGATGGAAACGAGGTCAGCGTGCCGCTGGCGGAGGAAACGGCCTTGTGTTCGACCGGCCACGTTCGAAACGAGGTCCTCTTGATCGGTAGGGGCCTGGCGTACCGCAAAATGGAGGAAACGGACCTCCTACAGTCGAAACGGGGGTCCTGTTGATCGGGAGGGGTGTGGCGTACCGCAAAACGGAGGAAACGGACCTCCTACGGTCGAAACGGGGGTCCTGTTGATCGGGAGGGGTGTGGCGTACCGCAAAACGGAGGAAACGGACTTGTGTTGGAGCTCTACGGTCGAAACGGGGGGGGGGGGCGGAGGGGTGTGGCGTACCGCAAAACGGGACTCCACGAAATATTGTTCATCTCCATCGTCGACCTCCTCCAGCCTCCACGGGCTCCTGTTCATCCAGCCTCCACCGCACGCTACTCCACCGGCTACTGTTCAACCACCCCTCTCCACGGGCACCCCTCCACCGTCTACTGTTCATCCAACCCTTCACACCACGGGGTCCTGTTCAACCACCCCTCCACGGCCACCCCTCCACCGTCTACTGTTCATCCAGCCCTCCACACCACGGGATCCTGTTCATCCAGAGGCAAACGCCACCACTCACTGTTCATCCAAACCCCCCGCAACACTCACTGTTCATCCCAGAGGCAGCATCGATCGGCTTCTGTTAGCAGCAGTAGCGAAGGATTCGCTCGATCAGGTTTAGTTAACAGCCATCGATCGATCGCTCGGGTTCAGTAACGCGTAGCCTGCAGTGCAATCGCTCGGGTTCAGTTAGAGCCAACGCCTCGCACACACGTGTGTACATACGAGAGAAACGCGCATCGCTCCGCCCCCGACCTCCCACCGTAAACGGCAACTCCCCGAAATTTTCCTCCCCCTCGCTTCTACCACGGTTTTTTCTGTCATGGACGGCCCAAAGAATGTCATGCAGCTGCGTCTCCGCCCGCCTGTGACGAAAAGCCCATTTTCTGTCATGATTTTTTGTCATAGAAGTAGGAGCCCACCACATCTATGATGATACCGGGTTTTGTCACAATTATCGTCATGGAAGTGTCATATGTATGACAGAAATTTTTTTCGTTCGGCCCAAAATGTCACGGATGTGTCTTTTTTTTGTAGTGTTATATATAGCCACTCTTGGCTACATGGATGAGATAGTAAGACATGGAAAAACAAAAATGGTGGCAGCTAGTGGGTTCAAGTCTTCAAGGGCCTAGCTAGCTATACGCGTCCTCCAAGGTAAAAAGTACTCCTACTAGTACTACAAAGTATACTACTAGTACAACAATGAAAGAGAAGGCGAGAGGGTTAAAAAGTGGAATAGCTGGTAGATGGTCACGGTCCGATCGTGGTAGATTGTGTGACCATGTTGCACATCGCTGGTACCATGGGTAACCCATCGCTAAGATAGTTGATCCCAATATGCCAAAGTCAGCTACAAGGTTCCAGGTTAGACCGAATCGTGGATGCAAATGCACATCCAGGATCGGCGATCTTGTTTTGATCGGGGGATGACTGGTCCCTGCAAAGTAATGGAGTACCATTAGGGATGCAAATGATGGTTTGTGCATTCCGTTTGTAATCTCCCGTACCGTAGGATGGCAACCAGATGAAACAATTCCCCTGGCTTGTCACCGTGAAGATGCGGCCTAGATGGCACACGACGTCTTCGAACATGTAGGGGTACAAATCTGCGGCCGCCAACATGCGCCAGCCTCTACCGTTACTGCCTCTTGCATTGATGGCAATCCTTATGTCGAACACCGCGATGAGATAGTAATCGTCGTAGCCGCGTCGCTTTGTCGGTGGGTCTGCAATTGCTATCTTCTTCAATCTCATGTAGGCATCATCATACGTATTCAAGCCCAGCCAGTCCGGAAGGCCGATCCCAATGGTGGAGAAGGGGTCTACCAGAAGGTCGCACTGCTGTGGATGTTGTGCAAAATTATGGTGGTATCCGGCCGGAGGTATGCAAGCCAATCTTCGTTGGCACCGACCCAGACCTATATATAAGACGGTGGGTAGTGGAGTAATTATGGGATGGAAATGGAATAACTAAGTACTACATGATCAAACTCCATTACTGACCTGCTCATCGGACAAAATCCGACTACCTCTCAACGTCGGCAACTCTAGCGGAGGCAACATGCAACCATGGCCAGGGAGCGGTGGACTATTCGAAGAATTGTCCCAAAGAAGAACCTTCTCCTCAAGGACGCATGGAACACCAACAAGCATGGCCTTTTCCCAAGTCTGTTTAAGCAGCGTCTTGAAAAAGTTGGTGCAGGAAGCACCAAGTCTTGCGGAGGTGAGGACGTCAGAGCGGCGTGCGATTTCTCTCAGAGGATCGTCGCTCAAGGTCTCCCAGCCCCGAAGAGGAGGAGAACCGCCTGGCGAATCCATGGGAGCAGCGACGAACTGCCTTCTCTTCGGGGGAAGGGGAACTGGCAAGGAGGAGATAAGAGCGTAGTAACCGCAGGGCCTCGTCCATTCCATCTGTAGATCGTTCCTCAGCGAGGGGTGAGGCTATTATTTACTACTAGTACTAGCATTATGGAACGTTATGGGATTGCATTATACTGTAAATAATAGCACCTGTAAGAAATTTTTGGCACTAGGTAGTAGTTTTTGGCGTGGATTAAGAAATTTTGGGTATGTTTTTGGCATTTTTTGTACACGCCAACTAGTGTCAAAAAACGTCTTACATTATGTGATGAGGAGCACGTACTGCATCAGAGCGATACTAATACTACTTTTCTCAACTAGTAGTGCGATATACTGTACTTCTAGTCTAGTCTAGTATAGTGCACCAGTTTTGAACTCTTGAATCTCAGGGCCAAGGAGCTACAGTTGGAAGTGGAGGGTAGTACTGTTCTCTAGAACCATCGTTGTACTATCAATGCAGGGGAAGTACACCTGCGTAGTGGCGTAGTGGGTACTCTCGGTGCTCTATTCAGCCGCTCCTCTCACGTAGCTGGCCTACTCAGCCGCCTCCTCTCACGCACACACTAGCAGCCTGTTTATCGAGAGGCAGTTATCAAGCGAGAACATTTGAGTTATTTGATACAGCGAGACTAGGCTTTTCGCTTCCATTTGTGGAGGTGTAATGGATCTCGTCAAACTTTATTAGTAGTTCCTTCTTTATGAATGAGATGAAGCAAAGCTTTTGCCTCCGTTTAAAAAAACACGTCAAGGGGAATTTCTTTTATAGTAGAGCCAATAATGGAGTGAAGTCCATGCGTGCAAGGCCACAAGCTACAGAGTAGTAGTAGAGCACTTTACGTACAAAGCCATATTGCACAGTTCCCAATGCCCCGCCAGGCTTCTCCGGCTCCTCGGTCTTAATTGGGAGGTGCTAGTTTAAATATGCTACTAGCTGGAAGCTGAAAGCAAGGTGCGGCTAGGGTGAGCACGCGAGCCATGGGATGCTGGGAAGGAAAACCCGTTCACGTGGCTAGGCTGTCCAGTGCATCCAGATTGTGGGGCCGCATGTCCGTTTGACTTCAAAACTCAAACTACCCATGTAAAATATTGGCTCATGACAAAGTGTAGTAGTACTATTTTTTTAAAAAAGGCTGCCGTATGCTCGCCAGATCAAACCCACAAACGAGGTATACACTCCCGCGACCACTAGTAGTACTCGTTGGAGTACAACGCAACCTAGAATCGCCTTTTGTCGCTAGTAGTACGTACATTGTTCCTTACAAGAAACACCTAAGAGCATGGTTAATAGTATAGCCAGCTGCTGGCTATAAGCCAATGCCATGTCATCTACAGCCCATCTTAGAGCCAACATGTACAATAATAGATCAAAAGAGTGTACTACTTTTTTATTATGTGGCCCACTTCTCATTCTCACAAAGTGCCTAGGAGCACGTGCTAGAGCTGGCTCTTCACGAAGAGCCCGCTTACCTTCTCTCTCCTCTTCTCTTTCCTCCAACTAAGCAGAAATATACTAGTTTATTTCTTATAGCCCCCGACTCAGCTCTATTGTACTTGCTCTAATAATGCAAGAAACCACTAAAATGCCAAGAAACTACTACCACTTGCATACGTGACAGACTTAAGATAAGACTACCTTATCAACCATTGTATATGCTCTTACCAACAAAAATCCTCGAGTGACCTCCTACCTCCGGCCCGTCCACCTAGTCATCCTTGGCCATGGGACGCAGCTACCGCCGCCGGCAGAAGGCGAGGTCAAAACCACCGGCGGTGCGGAGCCCATGTTGCGGCAGCCCGGATGCCAGCTCCGTCCGGCGCTTCATGGCCGCTAGCTAGCCAAGATAGCTCCGTCCGGTGCTTATGCGCAAGGTTTGCTAGCTAGATTAGCGCAGCGGTATGGCGGCATGCTTTCGTGCAGCGCCGTGCTAAGGCCAGCCATACAGCTCGGCGAAGGCGGTAGCGGCGGCTTGACTTTCGCTCGTGAGTCACGCCGGGCCAGCCTGCCAACCTGCGGAGGCTGGCAGCAGCGTCCGGCCCGTCTGACGGAGCGGCAGCCAAGTCGCTCATCACCGGCGCCAGCGATGAACACGCATCAAGATCTTGTTTGAAGTAATGTTCGGGAAAAATAATGATTTGAGGGGAATAACAGGATAGAAGGTCGATGTGGGTCCCTCGTGTCAACGGTCAAACAAAATGTGTTGGTTTAAGCTGCCCGTCGGCCAAGACGGACGTGTGGGCCAACCACATCATAAATGGGTTTGAAACGAACCTAATCGGTAGGAGTACTAGGTAGTTTTTGGCGTGGATTAAGAAATTTTGGGTATGTTTTTGCTATTTTTGTACAATAGATTCTTCCTAGGGCTGGTTGAAAGTGGTAGTTTTTTTTAAATACTCTACATATTGTAAGTAGGAGCGAAAGTTAAGCTTTGGAAGCCAATAAGCAAGGCTAGTTACATAGTGCATATGTGTACATGATTGAAAGTAAATATCAACCATGAGTGACTAATATCTTGATGGAAAACTTCAAACTAGGGAATACTAGGAAAAAAATGCATGGTTGGAAATACTAGCAATGTTCATGTCCGTTAACGAATCATAATTAGAATAATACTTATTCACAAACTTGGTACAAAACACTCTAATTTTGATATACATATGTCACTAGAGATATATTATGTTTCAATTAGAATATATTCCTTGGGCTGTTTTGGTGAGGTCAGGGAGGGATGTGGTTGGTTTTAAGATACTAATTATGGGTTTTTCTGCAAATTGGTAGACAAGTGGGATGTTGGCGAGAAAAGGCAACTACTTACCTCACAATCATTAGATGTAGATCTAATGGTCAAAACGACGGATGGCAGACACACCAGCATCACCAACTTAGTCTTGTGTAGGAGTACTAGCAAGATCCGTGCATTGCACGGAATATCAAGATGCATTTTTTTTATAAAACACTTGTTGTGATTGACCCTTGCGGGAGTAATCCCGTGTGTAAAAACTAATGATATCTCGAGAAATATGAGATAAGGTGAAGAGGAGTGGGGTGTGGTGGTGGTTGGTGGTTGGACTGAGCGGAGGCATGGGGATTGACGACGCCGGTAGCGGCCACCAAGCCAGTTTGTTCCAGAGGCTTCCTTTCTTAATTGCTCAACAATGAGGTTTGTTGGAGATAAGGATGAACGAGGGAAGGCCTTGTCTGCTAATGTGGAGAGGGGTGCGGGTATCTTTTAGTTTAATTTCCATCCGTCAGATATAGATCGGACGGTCTATATTGCAAGATGGCACACGTACCATCATCACCAACTCCATTTTTTATAAGAGAAGAAATATAAGTATGCAGATACAAACGCATTATCGATACTTGCTTCCGTAAACTAGCATCTACATTCTATTCAACGCCTCGACATGTGGGTCCTTAGCATAATGACTTCTCGACTGTGTAAAACAAAGATTTTTCCGTTGCCAACAAGGAGGGGGTGGCGGCGGCGCGCTTTTTGGCTTGCTCTAGTCCTAGTAGTCATACTAGGTGGTCTAAGCACGTGTAGATTTATTCTTTTTCACGTCTCGAGTTCGCCAGTCTTGCCACATTTGTTGATGAATAGACGGTAAGTTACTCTCGGGGAAACCCTTGTTGAGCGTGTTTGCGAGAGAGAGAGAGAGAGAGAGAGAGAGAGAGAGAGAGTGTGTGTGCGTGTGTGATATGTTAGAGACTGAGGCAATGATAACAGATTCTTTGTGTCTATGTGTGTGGAGGATAGAGAGATACATGTACATGGGGCTTTGTGTTGTGTAACATGGAGACACATATACATAATTAGAGAGTGAGTGTGTGAGATACACATGCGGACATGAGGAGAGATGAGGATCCAGATAAATGGGTGTTTGTGCGTGTCTGTGTGTGTTTGTGCACGCGTTTGTGTGTGAGAGGGACAGAGTGTATGTGGAGTAGAGAGACCACTGATGAAATAAACCTAGTATAAGGGAAGGGTATCGGTGTCAAAACCGGCGGATCTCGGATAGGGGGTCCCGATCTGTGCGTCTAGGCTGATGGTAACAGGAAGCAAGGGACACAATGTTTACCCAGGTTCGGGCCCTCTCGATGGAGGTAAAACCCTACTTCCTGCTTGATTAATATTGATGATATGAGTAGTACAAGAGTAGATCTACCACGAGATCGTAGAGGCTAAACCCTAGAAGCTAGCCTATGATGATTTTGATTGTAGTTGTCATCTATCGACTAGCCTGTCCCTGGTTTATATAATGCACCAGAGGCCTAGGATAACAAGAGTCCTAGCCGAATACGCCGGTGGGGGAGGAGTCCTTGTCTTGATTGCCAAGTCTTGTGGAATCTTCCTTGTATGCGGCAACTGTCCGGACTGGCCCATGAGTATACGGGCATGGGGGTCCTCGGCCCAATCTTTCAGATCGGGAGATGACGTGGTGAGTACCCCCTAGTCCAGGACACCGTCAGTAGCCTCCTGAACCGGTATTCAAGTTAGGAACGCTCCTCGATTCTTCAGAATTGTTCTTCATCTTCGGTCGTCGGTCTTGAAATCTGGTTCAACAAATCTTCTCATCTTCGATCTTGAGGATCGCCGAAGTGCATCCGAAGAGTTTACATGTCGGGTATCCGAGGAGCCCCTTTAAGTTTCCGGCCTTTATCAATGCCTTGTTATTTTTATGCCACACCTCGGGTTTGAAGTTGTTCCCGGGAGGCAGTGTCCTCTTGTGCCCGAGCTCTAACGCCAGACTGCATTCGAGGTATCTTTTGCAGCCGAGCACCAATGTCGGACTGTGTCCAAGCTCCAACGCCGAAATGTATCCGAGCTCCAACGCCGGACTGTGTCCAAGCTCCAACGCCGAAATGTATCCGAGCTCCAACGCCGGACTATATCCAAGATGATAGATCATCTTGGTTCAAAAAACTTGAAGGAGTTTAGCCGATTTTAATGCCGGAAATGCCCTTTATGGAGCTAGCCGCTAGCACCCGAGCTTTATGCCGGACTGCCTCCAAGGTGGTGCACCACCCCGACCGCGGGCTGATTTTTGTGTGAATATTTTTAATTGGTGCAGTTTATCCTCTGCCGAGTTACATAGCCAGTATCCCTCAAGGCGTGTATCAGTCTAAAACCCAAGATGCGCCTGAAGGAAAGCATAAAACCGCTGTTCCCAGTAGCCCCTGAGACTCAGGTCGATGCGCGAAATCGGCCTGAGGATCAACTCCTAGCTCGGCAGCATATATAGGAATAAAAACGCAGTGTAATATATTAGAGATAATAGTGATCGGTGAACGGGCCCCTGAGAGAGGGTCGTGAGAAGTCGCCGTGATATATAGCTTGATGCCAGATAGGTCCAGATGGTACTTATTATTGTCCGAAGACGCGCTTCCCATAGTTCGATCAAGCCGAACACTGAGCCCTTTGAATTTTCTCGCATTGAATAGGCAATGCAAGAGCCCCCGAGACATCGGGTCGGGTGGCAACACCGAGATCGAGGGATCGATGTGCCCTTTAATATTTGTAAATAATGAGCGCAAAGCCCAGTAGCCCCAGAGCCTTAATGTGGGCACGGGTGGCTGAATTAAGGATCGATATCCAGAGTAAAATAACAGATTATGTGTAATGATTCTATGTATCCAAGTACTTTACTTCATTATTTTGACTCTATTGTGACCGTTTATCAGTTGAAAGTGGCCCATCGTCGGCTTCTACCCCTTTGTAGATACTACGAAGGGTGTTTCCGCAATAACAAAGCAACCCTTAGCCAACGTCTCGGTGCCCGAAGGCGGTTGTGTTAGCGGAAACGAGGCAATCAGATATCACGGGCTTTAAAACTTTCGCTTAGTCATAGGAGCTTTAAGCGGGAAGCTACCTATGAGCCCCGATTCTTGTTCGATATATACGAGGCCAAGCCGTAAACACTTCGCCAATGTTATGAACGGCCCGTCATTTAACATAGTCATCGGATCGCTGACGATTTCGCCTATTGTGACGATCGGTTTTCGGCTTTCTCCACTGAGGTGCTTGACCATGCGAGCTGGAAGCACAATCGTAGTGGTTCTCCCTTTGCACACCTAGCCGAACAAAGCGGAACGTAGGAGGCAAGCACAGGAGCCGGGCGACCCAACTATTGATCGAAGACACAATTCGAAACAGATGCATATATAGCAATATCCGAGAATGTTTTGCCGAATCCCTAAAGGTGTCCGGCGTTGCACTGCGAGACTAATGCTGGAAACGCACAAATAGTTTAAAAGTGCCATAGGCTCGAAAAGCCAAAAAACTTATTCAAAAGTTTAATGTCCAAACTAGATCAAGTGTTCGGTGCCAATCCGAAAATTAGACTTAAGAAAGGTGCTTTTGTCGTGCTTTAACATGACACATCCTATCTCAAGACTTCAAGCGGGTCAGCCTATGGCTTCAACCTCCTTATCCCGAAGGCGGAGTGCTTCTCCGAGGCTAGTTTAGCAGACTGCACTCGAGTGGATTTAGAGAGAAGCAAGGCTATCCGGCTATTGACCAAACACTTGCATCGAGAAAGGAGTGATAGAAAAAAGACTTTGCAATGACCAAGAAGAAAAACAGCTCATACTAATTTAAGAGCCCCCACATGACTCGGGTAAAAGAACTTTATGTATAATGATTGTATGTACCGAAGTACTTATATCATATCTATGTTCCCCCGAACTTTAAACGCATTTTAACCGACCGTCGGCTTCTCCCTTTTCGGTCAAGGTCCGAAAAGTGTTATGTACTCCACCTGTCGAGAATATTGACGGTGTTTCCAATAACCAGGCAATCAGACCATGAGGCTGTAACAGACAAAGCGCGCTCAGGGAACTTATGCTATATTACTGACAAAGTGTAAGAAGCATCTTCGAAGAAAATAGTACCCCCACCGATACCTTTCTTCAGTGCTCATTGTTACTATGAGACTTGTGCAGTAGATTTTTTGTACTCATGAGTTCCGTTGTGCACCGACCATAATTGAAAACAATAAGAGCGCTAGCTTTTGTCTTCACCCAGTCTGAGGTCCGACTCGGATGACCCGATCGTGACAATCGCAGAGGTGCTCCCTTTACTCCCTAGCCGAACAATCGGGAACGTAGGGGTAAACACAGGAGCAAGGCAACCCAGCTTGCAGATTGTTAAGTCAATATGGTGCATATTGTGGCGTAATACACGAACAAGGAACGAAGCCGTACAAGTATAATCACATGCAAGAGGAAAGGCTTCATGAAAGAAGCCCCCAAGTGAACTGGGTATTTGAATTTATCCGTCACAAACAAAGTTTGGACAAGCAGATTTTTTACAAGCAACTTTTTTTCAAAAAAGTATAATGCTTGATCGAACCGAACACAAGTTAAAAAATTAAAACTTTGAGCATGAAGGCAACTTAGTTGGTTAATGTGTTCGGTGTTGACGACGCGGTCCGATTTTGATGCGAGACAAGGTTCCATCCCCCAAGCCGGTCCGGAGGTGGCGGAGCAAAGAGCTCGGCACTCCGAAGTGGTTACATAGCACGGCCAATGCAGGCCGGCAGAGTGATGCCGAAGTCCCCGACATGGGGTAATGAAGTGTTGACGAAGCCCCCCGTCCCCGAGGTGACGCCAGAGGATATAGTCCGGCTGGATCATTTTCATGTGCACAAAAAATAGTGCAAACCGGAGATGATAGTAAAAAAATCGTTGCATAATAAATAATTTAGGCAAAGTGAGTAATAAAATAAATATGGCCTGGCGCCGAAGTCAATGTCGATGCTGGGCGTCAGCGTGATGCGGTAAAGGCGTGGCAAAGCCTGAATTCACAGGTCGGTCCGAGTTCCGGATGCGGCGTTCGCCGGATATGTATGGAAACTGACCGAACCACCATGCGATCATTGTTAATGCGGCCACCATTTGATAGACCTGCGTGCATATGATGGACAAACCAGAGTAATAATTCCTTGGGAAAAATGAACCCAAACAAGCAAAAAATACTAGGATTAATAGCACCTGGTTTATTTGTTGTAGCAATCCGAAGAAAGGTGATTCCCAAAATTGGGACTCGATCCGCACACCCATTGCCTGATGGGCGACAAATCGACGGCATGGCGATGCTGGCAAAGGTTGGCTCGCCGAGGCAAACCCTCGGTCCAACTAACGTGACGGAGTTGGTCGGCTAGTGATGCCGAAGTCTCCGGAGCATAGGTTGATGAAGAGATGATGAAGCCCCCGGTCCAGCCGAGATGTCAAAGTCTCAACGTCAGCCGATGAGTCGAAGTAGTCGGCGTGATGGACACCGGCTTGAAGAAGCAACAGTGCGGCCCTGCCGATGTAGGTCGTGACGTGGTCAGTGCCGGTTTGATGAAGTGACCGTGTGGCGATGCCGGTGTGCCCGCTCCGTGTAATCCGTGTGGCGGCAATGTTGGTGATGATTTATCCTTTGCGACGCCGCACTCTTTGTTCGGCTTTCCGAGATGATGATCCGAAGAAGTTGGGCTCGGCTCAACAAAGTGACGACGTGTCTAGCGCAGGTCGGCAGCCGTGGAGCAATATTGCCGGACTGGTTTGACACTAGCATGATGTTGAAGATCATGTTCAAAAGATTTTAAAGTTATTGGGATGTGTTCGGGAACAAAACACAATACCCCATACAACACTTCCTTCAAAAAGGATGTCCGAATTCCGCAGCCGATCAACGGTTGGATCTTCCCAAGGACGTCCGAGCTAGAAGCTAGACACCACACCCTAAACTCGTCCAGATTCCCGTCCAGATTTGACAAGGCTCCGGTATATCGCGGATTGCCAGAGATTCCTCCATCAGAACTCGACGAAATTTTCCAGGGTTGTTGTAGACTCAATTCCGCACAATTCCACCAAACAAAATGTTAAAATGACGCTTGAGGAGGCGGTGGCGGCAGATACAGGTTCACTGTCCAGAAAAACAGCACGGTCGCCCGAGGGCAATGTTGACGTTGAGCCCCCGGGCTCCCTGGATGATTCCTCCATGATCTTGATAGAGATCGGAGTTGATGTTGATGAAGGCCCTCATCCGAACATGACGATCGGAGGTAGGCGCGGTCCTTGGTCGAACCAAGGTGACCAGTCGAGCTGGTGACGAAGATGCCGAAGTCGCAGTTGATCTGCAGGCGAGCCATCGACCTTTTGCCGAACACACAGAGGAACTCTCAATGAAAGCACCAATGTCGGTGTCAAAACCGGCGGATCTCGGGTAGGGGGTCCCGATCTGTGCGTCTAGGCTGATGGTAACAGGAAGCAAGGGACACAATGTTTACCCAGGTTCGGGCCCTCTCGATGGAGGTAAAACCCTACTTCCTGCTTGATTACTATTGATGATATGAGTAGTACAAGAGTAGATCTACCACGAGATCGTAGAGGCTAAACCCTAGAAGCTAGCCTATGATGATTTTGATTGTAGTTGTCATCTATCGACTAGCATGTCCCTGGTTTATATAATGCACCAGAGGCCTAGGATAACAAGAGTCCTAGCCGAATACGCCGGTGGGGGAGGAGTCCTTGTCTTGATCGCCAAGTCTTGTGGAATCTTCCTTGTATGCGGCAGCTGTCCGGATTGGCCCATGAGTATACGGCCATTGGGGTCCTCGGCCCAATCTAACAGATCGGGAGATGACGTGGTGAGTACCCCCTAGTCCGGGACACCGTCAAAGGGGGAATGGTGTGACATGTGTAGTAGCGAGATAGCATGGGTGCGGGCGGGGGGAGCAGACTATTTGGAAGAGACATCGAGTGTGTGTGTGGGAGAGGGGTGTGAGAGCGAGAGAAAGAGAGAGCTAGCGACGTAGAGAGAGAGAGACAGAGAGAGAGAGAGAGAGAGACAGAGAGAGAGAGAGAGAGAGGGCGGGAGGGGTCGTTTGTGTCCATAAATGGCGTATAGATAGGGAGACAATGTTGACGTTGTCTGAAATTGGCCTATGAACGGAGACACAAGGAAAGTGAGTCATCGTGTGTGTGATAGGGACTTCATGAGAGATCTAGAATAGATGGTGTAGAGAACAATGTGCGAGATCGAGAACGATTATACATTAGGGAGCTATGCAAAGAGTCATGACATATATGTATACAGGGAAGGAGCTGGGGCAGGTCCGCATGTGGGAGAGATAGAAAGAGGAGAGTGGTGCACAAATAGACAAGGTGTGCTTGTTTGCAGTGGGGGTGGTGTGTGAGGTGAGTGCGCGAGAACCACATAACTAGGGAGATAGACGTTTGGGGGCGATGTTTTGTGTGTATGGGAAATATACACTCTACATAGTGTGTGTGCTTGGGTAAGAGATATAGCGGGAGACCTAGAGAGTGAGGGAAGAGATGTGTGCATGCCCGAGAGACAAAGTGATAGAGACCTATGTTGGGGTCCGGACTTTACAAGAGAGAGGGGTGTTAATGTGCTCGTGTGTTGGTGTTTGGGGGAGAGAACGACTTCTCTATGTGTGTGTGTGTGTGTGTGTGGTGGTGGGGGGTTGACTTCAGATAAAGAGTGAGGTGTCTATATTTGAGGGACTTTAGCGTAATTGAGATATTGTGCACTCATGGTTGATCAATTTGTTTCACAGTTTGTACTATGAGATAACGATACTTTTGAACATGCGTGATATACCTTGATGTACCAGAATTACAAACCTAAGATTGGAATTTTGGAATTCGACTCCATCATTAGCTTTCGTAATTAATTTAAACGGAGGTACATTTTTTAAGCCGAGATTTCGTGATTTCAAATTCATATATCAAACCTAGAGATATACACATACGGGCATGTTCAAACTTTATAATCATCCACTTTATTCATACACATACACATTTCTGCTTTTGTCATCATATTTAGGATAAACACATTTGGAATTTCATTTGAATTGGACCGTATGATGGTATTTGCTTGTAGTAGCTCAACCATATTTGAATTGAATGGACAATCTAAGTTTCGAGTTGGAGACATTGATTCTCAAAACTTGCACAATTTTTTTGCGTGCAAAACAAACAAATCGTCGGCCATGATATCATAGTCGGCCGTACGAGAGCAGAATACTTATAATTTTAGGAGCCAAAAGCTTTCAACTTCTCGCTCACATCGAAATATCACGCGCCCGAAAGTTTAGCCCTGCGATATTCCTGTTTTACCCCTGCCACATGAACGGAAAAGGGCTGCTTTGGTAACTCCATTGTTTTCCCCTCTTTGCCCCCAACATTCTTCCCAGAGCCCCTCCTTCCCTCCCGACCCCCAACCAAGGCAAGACGCCGAATCTAGTCCTCCACCGCAGCGGTGGACCTCACACCCCGCCGGATCTACCTTCCGCACCTTGGAACCCCAACTGCCAACTCACCACTTCACCGGAGCCGCTTCAACGACTGGCTTGTCCGCCGCTCCAGATCTCCTTGACCGCCATCATGGTCCACCGCACCGAATCTTCTTAACCGGCGCCCTCGTCCACCATAGCGTAGGCCCTTCACTGACTCCCCCGTCCGCCCCTTCGCTGGCCCTTCATACAAGCCCTTGTCCGCCGCAATAGATCCGCCTCACCGAAAGCACTGTACAACATGCCCGCCGAAGCCTTCGTCCACTGCACTAGACCCGCTCCGCGAATGCCATATTCAACTCCACCGGCCCTGCTTTACCGACGCCGCAGCCTCATCAGGTTATTTCGATTTGTACTCGTTCGGTTTTTCTCTTTATCGTGCAACTCTTCACTTACCACAGATGAGCTTTCTTGTATGTTGACAGGCGCCGCAACCGTAGCACCGGAGACGCTTCAGCGATGGCGATAGCCAGCTCAAACTCAACCGCAACACGAGCACCATCGACGATCCTTAGCTATCAAGTATGACAACGATACCCATACGCCACCGAGAATCAGGTACTATTATCCAATGGCCGGCGCCTATGTTCACTTTCCTAGCATAAGCACCGCACCTTTGAATTTCTTCAGGGCATCATTCAGTTTTTCATGAGACGCGTTATTCTGCTTGCACCAGAGGGCCATACTTGGCAAAGTGAACATGTTACATGTGCTAAATTACATACCAGTGCACATATAGTTAATATGCTTTAGTTTTGTTCTGATGCCACCTGTTGGTTCCATCGGACTGCTTAATGTTCTCTATGCTTAATTACACATCAGCAAACTAGCATGTGGTTCCGCTTCTTTTTGTTCGTTTTACCCTACATTTTCTGATGCTAGCTATTACATCACTGCTCCGAGCCTCTGTTCATTACTTGTTTGTGTGTTCTTGATCTTCCCAAGTTGCATGACTAATTTGATGCTTCTATTAATTATGGAGCTACCAACCCCATCAAGCAAGATATTTGTTCTTTTGGGGCTGGCACCTCGAACAAGCATAAAAATAGAGGGAAGCAGATATATTGCCGTGTATGCACACACCCTTCTTTCATTAGTTTAGATGAACCATTGATGATCAATTCGGACCAGTGCATGCGATTAAAATTAATTTTACCTAAATAGATGGTGCAGAATAAACTACAACAACTAGATTTGCAACCACGGGATGCCGACAATATCTTCAAAGAACATTGCAACAGCAGCTAGGCTTCACAGCAACATATGGTAAGCCAGTGTGTTTTAGTACATGTGAAATGTAATGCGAGTGGGCTGCTTTCTTTGCTTGTGCCCTCAACGTGTAATCCTACCGAATTACAAATAGTTCAGTTGTTCCGCTTTCTTTGTATTGCTTGATTCGAATGCTTATTTGTTGTTACGCTATACCTGAGTTGGCCAATATGTCGGTGCCTCATCGTACTATCGTAAAAGAAATGCATGCCTATTTCATTTGAGTCCTTAACTTTTCCTCTCAACTTCATCACAAGACTGTCTTCGTAGTTTATATGAGGCCACACTGTTAAGTGCTTTCTCAGATTATTTCAACTGCTTAGAGGCCTTGGCAACTTAAATATAGCGGTTGTACACTCTCTTTCAACTAGGGATGTCAACTGGGTCCCGTTTAATCCCGATTAAAGTCCACTAGTGTTATGATAGTTCAAAAGATTTTTTGTTTTTTGAGGCAAATGAACTAGGGAGGTAGCAAAAACTAACTAGATGGGACTGGCGGATGTCGTTTATTTGCCACTTACATCCCTAGTTTCATCTTACCATTTTAATTTCTTTTCCGCTGATGCTGCTTCGAACCATTTAAATATATGCTCAGCAATAATTCGTCTGTCGTCATACAATAACTATCTCTTACTGATGTCCAGCGGAAACCTTTCAGGATGCCGTTCACACTAGGACACAATGTACAGCCCCAGAATCTATTTGTGGAAGCAGTGCACCATCCATGTTACCAGATGGTAGCAGTTCGGAGGCAACACTGCCGGAGAGCAGTCTGAGCACATATATTATAGTGCTTGAGGCTCTACTAGAGGCAGAAAGAGATGGTGTGGCTGCCATGAATGAGGTAATCTTTATCTTGAGGCTGGAAATTACGGAATTAGCGGCACACATTATGCAAGCAACCCAAGAATTGGAGGAAGTAAGAATGTTGCATTTGAAGACGGAGGAGGTCCTGCTGTTTCTGCTATCTGAAGCCCAAGGTAATCCCGGTTCTTCTTTAGATACCATTTGAAATTGTCATTAGATATTGTACTTGCATGTTGTGTCATGTCTCTGAATGGATTATGTTGCAAGACCGCCTATGTTGTCCATGTGTTGTAATGATCCGAATGCGAGGTAATCCTCAGTACTTGTATGATTGACATTAGGTGAACTGTTTTTCGTGTGAGCATATTGTATTGGATGAAATAACTGTTTGACTCAGAGTGTATCCAACCTACTGAATTCAAAGATCACGACATTTCTAAATCATAATCATATGTAAAGGTGGAATAAATCTTTGTTGTGGTTTTGAAGTAATAAATAATTAAACGTATAATTATCTGTGGATATTCGTAATCAAATACAAATTGGATTTGAATTTAGTTTGCCAGGTGCCAGGGCAAACGTGAATGCTAATTCTCCCAAGTTTTGAACGAAGCGGCTAAACACCCACTATAATTTGTGGGCTGCCCGAAGCAAGTGTTTGCGAGATGGAAATTAGTGTCTACCCCTGACACTTGACATCCTTATCGACCGGATTTACACTACTGTCGATAGGGGTAGACTAGTAACTTCAATCAGACATGACACGACTGTCGGCGTTCTGGGAACGGGGGTCCCCAGACTTGCCTGCCTGCGGCCTGCGGCGTGGCTCAAAGGAGGCCCAGGACAGCCCATCTTCATCAACACAAGCTCAAGACCCTCGCGAGGGGCCAAGCCTCGCGGGGCGGACGACCAAGAGCTTCCTCAGGCATGGCCTCGTCAGGCTGGCTCACGAGGAGGCGGAGAGTTCAAGGCGGGGTACCTCGCGAGGTGCCCGTGACGCAAGCCATGACGACCAAGGGCGCCAGTCGGGCGCCAGCCCGCGCAGCGTCCTCCTTTCCTCTTTGGTGCAAAGGGAGCAAGCGCAGGCAAGGGCATCAAGCAAAGGCATCCGTTTCGGTGCAACAAGACCAAGACCAGCCCCAACGGCTAGAATGCAGTCATCGTGGAGCCCAAGCAGGCGTCATCACCACAGCCTTTGGCAGGCGAGGACCAACTTTAGTCAGGGTAAGTGTACCCGCTGTCCCCCTTCAAAATGGCCAATTGTTGGCGCCCTTCCCGCTCAATATTTGGGAAGAGGCCCAGGGCCTTCGTCTATATAAGTAGAGTTAGCCACCATAGTAGGGGGACAAAGGATCCAGCATTCGGAATCCAGAGAGAGAGAAACCCGCTCCTCAGGCTAGAGCGACGGGATACCATTTAGCAGTTCATCACACCCACCAAGAACAGACCCTCGCGAGGCTGTTCTTCCCTGTACTGTTCTTCATCAGCCCCAGAGGCAATCCACCCACCACACACTTGAGTAGGGTATTACACCACGATGGTGGCCTGAACCAGTATAAATCTTGCGTCTCTTGTGATGTTCTTGTTAGTAGTTTAGGTCCCTGCGATTCGGTGAGGTACGAGAGGGTGGGGGGTCGGATCTCCGCGCGCACCCCAGAGTTCGAACCTTAAGGGTCTGCCGGAACCCGGAATCCGACATTTGGCGCGCCAGGTAGGGGTGCGCCAGAATCCGCCTTCTGCCACCTCGTGTCCCGTCGAATCGTCATCACCATGTCCGGCGACCAAGCGGGCAACCCAGATCCTTGGGCGGCGTTGCCCGCCCACGCAGAGCCGCTCGCCTCGGGCGACCCTGTGCCCCAGGCAGCTCATGGTCCGCAGGGCGCTGCAGGCCGCGGGCGATGCAGACAGGCTTCGACGGCTCTCACACCATGACAGGCGCGGTCGGCAGCAAGAGCCTCCAACCACGCCGCGACCACATCACCGTACACCCGCCGGGAACAGGCGAACTTGAGGGTCGCGCTCACAGTGGCCCGAGAGCTGCTGCTGGAGAGCGGCCGCGACGTGCTGCTGGAGCGAGTGGCGGAGCTCTGGCCGCCGCCTCGGGGCTCACCCTTCGCACCCAACTCCCACCTCGGGCCGAGGGCAGCCGCACGGGCTCGCGCGCCTGCTGGCTCCGGGTTACTCCACCACCGGGCGAAAGAAAGGCTGTGGCCGGGCGTGGCGGGTTGCCCCCCCGCCCATGGAGAAGAAGGACTCGACGCAACTCACGGCCTGGTGGACCGCGCGCCACCACCCCAATGGCGGGCGAATCGAGCAGAGCAGCAAGGCACGCTCAGCACTACGGCGTGGCCTTCGGGATGACAGCGCCGGAAGAATACGTGCCCCACATGATGGACCAGGGGCATCCGCTTGAGGGAGAACAAGACTCGCTCCTCAGCCCAATCCGGGGGGATGAGGCGCCGGAAGCCGCGCTCTTCCAGGAGTCTTGAGATGGTCCCACTGGTCACGCCGGGGGCGACGATTACCGGGTACCACTACTTCCTCAAGAGCAAACATACACTAACCATAGGTCGCAGGAGGTACAGGTCGCCACGACGAGCGGCTGCCCCGCTCCCGCATCTCCTACCCCTCGGGAGGGGGGCGCAGGGGGCTGCCGGAGAGGGGCAGAGATCCGACATCACCACCGCGGCGTTCGGAGCAAGGCGTTCTCAGGAGGTAGGCCCTCTGTTGGGGAGGTGCCTTAGGGCCTGCCCCTGGCGGAGGACCCGTGGTCGTCGGGGGAACCGCTGGCGACCGCTCTACCCCACCGGCGGCGTCCTGGTTTCCGGTCGTCGTTGGTGGCACTAGAGTGTGGCGCAAGGCGGGGCCCTCGTCTGGCGATATGAAGCAAGGCCGGTACCTGTGAAGAAGGCCCAGTGCCTGTGAAGCTCGCCGCCCGTGACACTCTCACGTAATAATGAGTGGGCTGTACACGCCCGGAGTCTCAGGTGCGGCCTCAGCCTGGGGCTCCCTCCTCGCCCGATGAGCAGCACTTAGCTCCTATTTGGTGAGAAGACGCCCAAGACTAGACTAGGTGCCGGACGCGGCCTTTTTCTGCTTTCATTTGGTTTTCCCTCTGGCTGTCGTTTTCCCCTGTTGGATTTAAGTTGAATTTGAGCTTGAATATTTGCGTGTGTTCGGGGAAGGGGTGCTTAGTCTCGTTCGAGCAAATCTCTCGTGTTTCGGTTACAACTCCGCCTCGGCTGCCTCCCCTCGCGAGCCCCTCGCGAGCCGGGCCAGGCCAAGCTCGCGCACAGCCCAGCCTGTCGCCGCCGCGTCCTCTCCGGAGGGTTTTTACTGCAGGTCCTATGAATTCGATCAGTGGGCGCTCAGATCGCCTCAGCCTCCCACAGGTTATCTTGGGGCTCGTACGAAACAAAGGTAAACCATCCAACTAGCGCACCGCTTAGCCAACCACTTGGCGCGGGCGTATGGGCGTTGTGACACCTGCTAATACGAAGAACACAAGTTTTACATGAGGGCTCCCCTCCCAAAATGCTCTCACCCCCATCAGGCCAAAACCTGAGTTCTATTCATGCAGGGTAATGGAACAAGGAAAATACATGATCAGTCGGACAAATCCCCCAATGCATCCTCAGGAGCACCTCCCGAGCCGTTGCTGGCGTCGCTGGCCTCGCCGTCGCTGTCTGCGTGATCGTCGGCGGCGTCTGGGCCGTTCACCACGCCGCCCTCGTCGGCGGCCACGACCACGCCGTCGTCGTCTGAAGCGAAGGCCCGGACGAGGGCATCCACGTTGTCTTCCACCCGGCGCCAGTCGCGCCCGGACGGCTCGGGAATCTGGGCGATAACTGCGTCAAAATCGAAGTGAGGGTCCATGTCTCGGAGATGGCTGAAGACGCGAGAGAAGCGGCGCCCAGCAAAGGCGCGGCTCCTCTCCTCCACCAACCTGTCGGCCCTGACGGACCGTGCCTCCAGCCGCGCCACCACGTCAGTGAAGAACTGAAGGTTGCCGGCGTAGTTAACCGCGTGCGGCTGGCCTACTGTCGCTTCGCAGATATTATCCAAGGCTATGTTAGCTCTTTCCCAGAGCGTGGCGAGCACGGGACGGTGCTCATGCTCCAAGATTCGCCGCTGACGCATCTCGTCCGCATTCTGGCGCGCAACAGCCTCGGCCTCCTCCACCCGCTGGCGAAGAAGGAGCGCCTCGGCCTGAGATGTGGTGGACTCCCTCTGCGCCACCTCGAGGGCGGCCAAGAGCATCGGCCCGCCAGATCGCCTCCTCCAGTTTGGCCCTCAAGGCAGCAGTCCTGCCTCACCGGCCTTGATCAACCCCAACCGCTCCTCAAACTTCGCTCGAGGTTCGCGCGCGCCGCCGCCACTCGGCGTCCGACCTCCTCCATGACGCGGGCTTCCCGTGCTGCAACCTCATCCTCTGCCCGCGTCGCCAAGCGCTCCCTCATCTCCAAGCGCTCATACTCGCACGCGCGCTCGGCGGCTTCAAGCATCAGCGCCTCTTCACGCTTCTGGAGCTCCTCGAGTCGCCAGAGGCCACCTTCATCGACGCAAGGGCTGCCTCGCGCAGCTCCGCTTGCTCCTCCAACGAGTGGCACCGGGCCAGGGCTTCCCGTGCCCGCTCCTCCGCCGCCTCTCGCCGCCTGTCAGCTGCCCGGGCCTCCTCGACGGCCCGAGAACAGGCCTCCCGAGAGGCTGCCAGCGACGCCTTGGCCTCTTCGTCATCCAGCTCGCGCTGGCGACGCGTAAGGGAGGCAGCGCCCTCCAGCTCGCGCCTCTCTGCGACCAGGCGCAGGCCCTCGGCCTCAAGGCGCGCGTCTTCGTCAGCAAGCTCTTCACCAAGAAGGCTCACCGTGTCGGCCGCCCTTCGAAGAAATCCTTGGCGGGGCGCGGCGCTCCCGGAAAGGCCGCGCACGTCCTCCACACCATCAACCGCCCAGCGGCACCGGGAGCTACGAGTCAACACTCCCCCTCCGGGCAGGGGGCTGGGGGCTGGCACCCTCGCGACGGTCGGGCGCGCCGCGCCAGAAGCCCGGCCTGGAGCCAGCCCATCCCCAGACGAGTGGCGCCGGAAGCGCCTCAGCCAATTGTCGTCCATGACCAGGCGAGAAGCCCACGGCAGGCTAGCTATGCCTCGGGAAGGCTCGCGAGGAAGGATCGTGAGGTGCGCAGGGCCACGACGCGCCTCGGGACGGTTCACCTCCCCGGTCGCCCTCACCACAAGAGCTCCACTGCTTGGAGCACTCGAGGGCTGGGGAGGGGACGAAGCCGAGGGGGACGGCTCCTCACCCGTCTCCGTGAGCTCGGCAGGAAGGGGCCTGCAGGGCAAGGATCAGTACGAGCAGCAGAAGAATCAGGAGCTGGAGAAGGAGAATGCTTACTCATCAGTGGCGAAGTACTTCCTACGCTTCAGCAGGCGACAAGGGTAATCATCACCCAGGGCCTCCCTTCTCTTCCGGAGGGCCTCGAAGTTCACGCGGAAACGACCCAAGATTTGAGCGCAGGGATCAGCCTGCGGTGAGGGAGAAGCATCAAGGCGGCTTATGCGTGGGCGCTGGCCCGACGCGCTGCTAGTGGCCTCACCAAGAGAAGCAGCAGGGGCCTCGGGGGCTCTAGCCGCGGGCGCTGCGGGCGGCTGCCTGCCGTCCTCAGCCGCAGCGGCATGAGCCTCAGGAGCTGCCCCCTCACGAGCATCGCCACGCAATGTCACCCCGACGGGGGTCCCTTCGGCCTCTGGCGGCTCGTGCCTCCCTGCTCCGCCACTCGAGGAGGAACCACCTTGGCCGACTGGAAGGGCTGTCACCACCACTGGGTTCTCGCGAGGCCCCTGGAGACCAGCGGGGCGCAGCCCCCATTCATCGAAAATAGGCATCTGGTTCACCAGATCGCCCCTGTTCCGGCAGAGGTACAGCAGGGCCCCTTCGTGCTGGATGCCGCTGGGGTTAGGATCGCCAGTCAGGATCAGGAGCACTTTCCTTAGCGCTTCAGGCGTCAGGTCTTCTTCCTGGAGCCTCATACGATCACCAGGACCGCCAAAGGCCCACATCCGGTGGGAATGGCGTTGAAGAGGAGCAATGCAGCGCATCAGGAACTCCTTCACCACCTTGGGCACCGTCACAGCAAGAGACCTCAGGAACGCGAAGCGGCGCCAGACAAAGGCGAGCCGAGGGCTCGAAAGCGTCTCCTGGCCCCAGCCTGAATTGGGGACAGCGGGCGGGGTCGGCTCTGATAGCAGGGGGCTGGGCACCCCCACATCCATGTACAGCCACATCTCGCGGAACTCAGCCGCGGGCGAAGGCAGGCTGAAGTCAATCCCTGAGGCCGCTGTCTCGGGCGCGGCGGCGAAGCTCACGCACGCCGAGCATTGAGTCGGGTCGACAAGGCGCAGAGAGAAGAAGTGGCGCAACAAGGCAACCGAGGGAAGGATGCCCATCATTGCCTCACAAATGAAGGCGAAGACCGAGAGGCGAGTAATGGACTCAGGACCCAGATGCATCATGTGGATCTGATAATGGGAAAGCACGGCATTGAAGAAGTCAGAGAAGGGGGGAACCAGTCCCGCCCACAGGGCATCAGCGAAATACCGGACCTCGGTGACTATCCTATCGATGGCGAAGTGGGACGCGGGCCAGGCCGTCATCCTCCGCATTAGATTGAAGGAGGTGGCGAGCCGAACTGACCTTGCCCAAGCCCTCCAGATTGAGTATGATCGACGGGTCGACAATGAGGCCAAGCGGCAGCGAGCAAGGCGAAGCATGTTTCTTCCCTTTCCCTTCTTTCGGAGCCATGGCGATCGAAAGGGGAAGGGGGATTTGAGATTGGATTGGAAATGGAAGCTGGAGTTCGAGAGAGGGAAGGACTGGAGCGCACAAGCAGCAGAGAGGGGAACAGATGTGTGCAGTAGCGTGTCCGCCTAGCAAGGCACAAAATAAGGAGGCCTGGGGAACAGTGCCGCCCACGTCCAATCAACCGCCACACGTCGCCCGAGGCCGCAGGCTGTTAGGGCCCGCGGGGCTTCGCACTTGCCCTTTCGCCTCTCTGCTCGGCCAAGTTCGGGCGCGTCGTGGGCTCGGGAGCTGCTGTCGGCGTTCTGGGAACCGGGGTCCCCAGACTTGCCTGCCTGCGGCCTGCGGCGTGGCTCAAAGGAGGCTCAGGACAGCCCATCTTCATCAACACAAGCTCAAGACCCTCGTGAGGGGCCAAGCCTCACGGGGCGGACGACCAAGAGCTTCCTCAGGCGTGGCCTCGTCAGGCTGGCTCACGAGGAGGCGGAGAGTTCAAGGCGGGGTACCTCGTGAGGTGCCCGTGACGCAAGCCATGACGACCAAGGGCGCCCGATCGAGGCGCCCGGCCCGCGCAAAGGCGTCCTCCTTTCCTCTTTGGTGCAAAGGGAGCAAGCGCGAGCAAGGGCATCAAGCAAAGGCATCCGCTTCGTGCAACAAGACCAAGACCAGCCCCAACGGCTGGAATGCGATCATCATGGAGCCCAAGCAAAGGCCATCACGAGCCTTTGGCAAGCGAGGGCCAACTTTAGTCAGGGTAAGTGTACCCGCTGTCCCCCTTCAAAATGGCCAATTGTTGGCACCCTTCCCGCTCAATATTTGGGAAGAGGCCCAGGGCCTTCGTCTATATAAGTAGAGCTAGCCACCATAGTAGGGGGACGAAGGATCCAGCATTCGGAATCCAGAGAGAGAGAAACCCGCTCCTCAGGCTAGAGCGACGGGATACCATTTAGCAGTTCATCACACCCACCAAGAACAGACCCTCGCGAGGCTGTTCTTCCATGTACTGTTCTTCATCAGCCCAGAGCAATCCACCCACCACACACTGGAGTAGGTTATTACACCACGATGGTGGCCTGAACCAGTATAAATCTTGCGTCTCTTGTGTTGTTCTTGTTAGTAGTTTAGGTCCCTGCGATTCGGTGAGGTACGAGACGGTGGGGGGTTGGATCTCCGCGTGCACCCCAGAGTTCGAACCTTAAGGGTCTGCCGGAACCCGAAATCCGACAACGACGGCCTCTTAGCCCATTCAGACACAGTGGGCGCCAAACATGGGCGGCAAAACACATTTGATTCAAGCTTGTCCGAAAGACATGTGTCTCTTCCTCCATTTCCCCATTCATACACGGTGGGCGGCAAAACAAACTCTCCTCGTCCGAAATTGATGTAGGCTAATATTTTAAATAGGGGCAGATGTGTAACTTCCATCAGACGTGACACAACCGCCATACCTGTCAGCCCCGTTCATACATCGTGGGCGCCAACCCTGGGCAGCAAAACACCCTCTCCTCGCCCGAAATAGTTACCGACAAATATTTGGGAGATGCGAGATTACCGTCCTATCCCCAACTGACGCGATGTCCGAAATTATAAACGGGGGATAAGTTCTTAACTTTCCCCCATTTCAGAGAAGCACGTCACAAAGTTTGAGATCCCCCTCCCCTCCATTTCCCCATTCATACACCATCGGCGGCACGATAACCTCCGCACTGCGGCCAGCCTCCTCCGTCCGCCACCCCATCCTCCACCTTGTCGGAGCCGCTACCCCTACCCCGTCATCCACTACAAGAGATGGACGTCTCTCATCCACGACGCTAGACCAAGATCCTTTCATCGCCTCCTCTCGCTTCATCGGTGCCTTCGTCCACCTTGCCGTTGCCGCTCCTACGATCGCCTCGTCCACGGCAACAGGATATATCCCCGACCCAGCCGTCTGCCGTCTAAAGTCTTCTTCCCCGCCGCCGACAGCCATCGCACCCGCAACACCTTCAACGTATCAGCATAGGCCTACACGGCGTCACAAGAGAGGTGGTACTCTTCCATATGTGCTTAAGTTATTGATCTCACCCGGAAAATAGATCATAATTTTTTTACTGTACTTTTCTTGTCCGTACCAAATCATAGTGGCTAGTTGAAAGCAAACATTGGTTGCGAAGTAGCTTTGTTTGGTTTGCACCTTCAGATCCGCCATGGCACGGGCACTATACTCGTAAAGCTTATGGTTTCCCCCCTTTATATTCACTACCATCATCGTAGGTGCTTTGTGTCGTGCTAGCACTGCTCCTCAAGACCTCAACCCAAAGCTTATGTGTTGAAATATGAATCTGATATGATGCTCATATCACTAAAACAGAGAACGTTTAATTGGTCACCTAATGTTCCTATATTCGCTTTAAAAGCATGTGCACCACCTTTGGTCGAGCTAGTTCCACTTTCCTGATTTTTCTCTTGATGCTTAGGGTTTTCCCCTTTTATCTACTCTACTGTGATCTGCGTAGGTGCTTTCTGTCGTACTAGCATTACTCCACCCTTCAAGATAAACAACACAACAATCAGAATTCAAAAGCTTAATTGTTCAAATATGATTGTGATATGATACTGATATTAGTTAATAGACACATTTAATTGGTTAGCTAAAGGTCCCACTTGAGTTTCCAAATGCATGTCGCGACATATAGAGAGACATCATAATTGCATTTCTTTGTCACTTGTTGACCGTACTTTCTTGTCCATACCAAATCTTAGTTGTTATTTCAAAGCAAACATCGGTTGCTAACTACCCTTCTTGCGGTTTGCGACTTCAGATCTGCCATCCCAATCGCCACGGTCAAAAATGTACTCATCATGCTTATGTTTTCCCCATTTTATGATGACCACAATCAGCTACGTGGTTCGTGTCGTAATAGCACTGCTCCACCCATCGAGCTAAACAAGCTTAGTTTTACAAATTCATATCTGATATTATTGCTGATATTAGTAAAACTGAGAGATGTTTAATTGGTTAGCTAAATGTTCCTATTTTAGTTTCGAAATGCATGTGAGCCACATATGGAGAGACCGGAAAGAATAGTATATCTCTGTGCGCTCTGGTTCATCATGAGTGGCCAACCGACATTGTATTGAAAGACTTGTAATATCTTCAATCTGCTTGCTCTTCTGCTCTTCTTTAAGATGATACTCTTCTCTTGCGGTCGACTGGTCAGGTCGAGTTGTTCTCCCTTAGTATATTTTGAATCTGTCAGGTCAGGTTGACTTGTTCTTCTTTACTATATGTTGAAGCTATCATCTGCGAAGTGTCATCACTTCTGGAGCTCTCATATTTTGAGTAGTAGGCCACATTATATTAATGCACACAACAAATTACAGCATGCATGGCATCTTTTAAAAGAATTGCAGAGATATCACAAACGGGTTTACAGGGAGGCAAGATTGGATTAGAATCACTTCTGCATTACAAAGAAAATCTCACTTGTTTTTATGTTTTCATGCATGTCAGATATTGAACATTATCAAAATGAATATGAGAATGGGCGCACGAGAGGAATAGTGCGGAACGATCCACTGGCTAAGAAACTTGGCATGGTGGAGGATGGCCTATCTTATTCACCCATCAAGGTGCTTGCTCTAACTTTGCAAAGTTGTATTGGTCGCACATATTTTGCATCTGACCTCTTGCTTTACTTCTACTTTGTTACATTATCTGCTTAGTTTAAGCATCATATATGAGTATATGCCATACCTATCCATTTTCTGTACCTATTGCATGTGTTGTCACACTATGTTTTTCCAGTCAAATGTTGTTCTTTCGTAATAGATGTCCAAAAGGAAGAGGGTGAGTGCAGATCCTCAGGGAGTACAAACTAGGTATTTGGAAAAGGTAGTGATACTTGCTAAATCAGATAGATCGTGACCACAGAAAACACAGCCCAACTTGTACCACACCTTACCCCTACCCGGGGCCAAACCCCTATTAGAGCTGGGAGCCCAGGCGTCAGTCTTGTCTATGATATCAATTCAAAATTTGAACTCCTAAATTTCTGCTTGTGCCTTACCTTCTCTCTTGTATGAAAACTAATTTCAGATGAATCTCCTTCTTTGAAAGGATCATACGATCTCAAAACAATAATGGGCTCTGCATTGCTCTTGTCGATTACCTCTCTCCCTTTGGCCTTGTAATGTCCGTACTTAATTAATTGCTATTTGATTATGTATCATCGATGCACTTTTGAGCTTCATTATCCTCTGTTTCCTCCAATATTATTTGATCTATATTTACTCTTTGCAAAATGTAGAATAATGGCAACGCTTATAAAGAATTTTCTTTGGGGAATTTATTGAATTATCCTTCCGTCAACATGGAGAAGGGCTTTGTCCAGCCCGTGTTAACATGTAATGTAAGTTCATCCTTCTCAAGCCTTCAAACTTTGTTCTAGTATAGATTTTGATAGGCATCATTTCCTCCACTGCTATTTGCTTTGCTGTTTACATCTGATTGGATGTTTGCAACAACTACCAGTTTCAAATTGTAGTTGTAAAAACATGTTCCTTATGCAGAACAGATCCATTTATTTGCTTATATAATTGTGAAACATGTTACGTGTCTCCTTGTTTCTCTTTCAGACTCGTATCTCTTACGCTTGAGCAGAACTTTAGGGAAGATAGTGAGCCAAACCATCTTGAGGACATGAGATGACCCCAAGGTCCTGTCTTGATGAAGACATTGAGTTAAAGCTACTCACCAGCCAGGTGTGAGACAACCTCTGTGCGATCGCTGCCTCAATCGATTCGACTTCTTCAGTCTCAACTGAAAGCGGAAAGGCTTGCTTCAGCTCAGCTCCGACTTGAAGTCAAAGATGCAATGAAGATGTCAGAGGACTGTCGTGCGCACCATCATGCCTTAAATCTAGTGTTGATGCATATATCATTGACACAATTGAGGTCTACTTAGCTTCTTCAGCTGTTTGGGGGGCCCGACCTAGCCACGCCTAGTGCGTTCTGAAGTGCTCCCAGTTTTGTATATTCTTTTGTCGGCGCGTTTATTTGCACTGGTGGCAAACTTTGATGCCCAGTGGATGTAATATGCGTGATAGCCGTGATAGCCTAGCGTAAGTTGCTTGTTTATTTATTTCCTTGTTGTCTTGTTTATTTGTTTGCTTGTAGTCATTGCACTTATTTTTCCGCGGTTTGCTAGTGGCTACAATAACCTATTTTTTAAAACTAGGCCACATTAACCATGGGCTAATATTTACTATAGTGACACTGGGCCTCCTACGGGCCGTAGAAACAATGGGCCTTCTACGGGCCGTAGAAACAATGGGCCTTCTATGGGCCGTATCATCAATGGGCCTTATACGGGCAGTATGATCGATGGCCAAACATGGGCCAATAATGTCGCATTATGGCCGTAAGCGGGCTAGAGTTGAATCGTCCGTTCATGGGCCCGACCATAACGGGCCATCGTTAATAGGCCGATTTGATGACGCTATGAAAACGCCCAACGTATTAACGGACCACAAACAGGCCAATCAGTAACCATCGCTGAATTTGGCCCACAAGCGTAAAATGACGATAATGGGCCGTATGTAAACAATGCCGGAAATGAGCCCAAGAATAAATGGGCTCGAGAAGGCCGAAGATAACATGGGCTGGAAACGCCCAACGGAATAACGGGCCGTTAATGGGTACAAAGCGATACCTTTGTTCATTACGGGCCAGTTTCACCACGGGCCGTTAATGGGTGTAAAGTGATACATTGTTCATTACGGGCCAGTTTCACCACGGGCCGTTAATAGGCCAAGAGTTACATAGGGCCTCATATGGGCCGAAAGACGTCATGGGCCATACATTGTAACATCCCAAAATTTTCAATTTGGAATGTTATACATAGAGCATCTTTGCAACTCAAGGACCCGCGGAGAGAGTTGGGGATTTCGTTATTTTCATATTTGAGTTTTCTCAAATTTTGAAAATAGGATCATTTGATTTTAATTATTTTATCTTCAATTCTTTCTACTATCAAAATATGAGAGAGGGAATAAAATGACTTTCCCAAAATAAGGAAATAATGAAGATTTAATAATAAAATCAAATAAGATTTTATTTCGGAGTTTTTCGCCTTTTTATTTGAATTTAGGAAAAATGCGCATTTTTCAAAATTGCATTTAGGCCCCAAATAAATGTTCATCTAGTCCGGCTTGATTTAAGAAGCCGGGGAAAATTTATTTCGGGATTTTTGGAGTCTGTTTAGTATTTCTTTTTATTTTTCTTCTGCGCGGAATTATTTAAAAAAACTGCGCACAAACCTTGGCGTGCAGCGAGCGGACTCCGCTGGGCACTATATAAAGCGCCTTGGCGCCCAGCCCGCCCGAGCCGCCCCAGCCTGAAGTCGCGCCAGCCGCCACCCGCCCCCGGCCGCCCACCCCGAAACCCTAACCCTAGCTACCGCCACCGCCATGATCCGCCGCCGCCGCCCGCCACGATTCGGACCCCGCCGAGGTTCGCCGCCGCCAGAACTGCAGCCGCCGGTTTTTTAAAAACCGAGCGGATTTTTCTTTGGTTTTATTTTAGTTTTCATTTTTTTAGATCGGTTTTTTTCGGTTCGGTTAAATAGCGAACGTTCGTTGGTCCGTTTTTAACGAACGCGTTCGTCAGATTAGTTTAGTTAACGAACGTCCGTTCGTTAACCCGTTCGTCGTTTTTCTTTTTCTCGGATTTCATTCGTGCTTTTTCTGATCGCGATTTTTGATCCGATTTTCGTTTTATTATAACTTTTCGCTCGTTTATCGGAATCAGGCGATTCAAGTGCCTGGAGTTTCGTCTCGAAACCCTCTTTCCGAATAACCAACTTAAACAAGTTTTTGCTACGGTAAAATTTGACTTAGATCCAGATTAGTAAAACGAAGATGTTTTCTTCCGCCGTTTGACTTTCGTTGCTTCATTTGATTTGATTCTTTTTGCAAACTGGAGTTCTTAAGTTGAACTATCTGGTTAGATCTTCTATTTGAGTTTTACCTGTGCATTAGACGAGTACTTATTGTATGCTTGTTTGTCTGCGATAGAATACCCGGAGTGCGCCGCCTGTTATTTCGAGTCTCTAGGTTTCGCGGATCATCAGCAAGGCAAGTAACACTTTGATCATACCTTTTCTACTACCCAGTTTTTATGCATTAGATCTATCCTCAAACATTGCATGATTAGGATCTAATTAAATTGTGGGTTTTGGGAAGTAGTTTGAGGTAGTAACTATTACCTATTTATTTTCAAACCCTTGGGAGTTACTTCTACGTTTGCTTATTATGCCATGCTATGCTAGTAGACGTGGATTGGGTGAGTGTATTCCATGACAGATGTGAGATTGTTAAATTAATGGTTTATTTAAGGTGGCAACTTAAATACACATCTGGGTGGATTGAGGCACCTGGTTTCCATCAGGACTTGCCTGTATTTCTTCGGACCGCCACCCAGGCTCAAAGGGATCATGAGATTACTCATGCTAGAAACTTCCGTGTGCAGCCACATGCTACTATGGGCTCTAGCATAGTTGACTAAGTTGTGCGAACTCTTACGGGTAGACTAGCTGATGTAGGGGTTGTAGGTTGGTACGGTCTACCCAATTTAAGGTGCTAGCGCTTCTGAAAGACTATGTCTCGGTCATCCGTTTCTCAAACACCATGTAGTGCAAGAAATCAAACGGAGGAGATCGAGTCTTGTGGGGAAAAGTGCACAAACCTCTGCAGAGTGTATAAACTAATCATGATTAGCCGTGTCCCCGGTTATGGACATCTTGAGTATCTAGTACTTGGATTATCATGTGAATCTCATCATGTTACTTCTAATTAATATTGTTGGGTTCTAATGAGTACTTTTAATTGGGATTGAGAATGCTGTCAACCATTCTCAATGTTTCACAACCACCATGATAGTTAAATAAATTTATTCCTTTGAAGTAGGGAAAAATTGGCTTTTCGCAAAACTGTAACCATAGAGCTTTCCACCAGCCAAATATGCATGTAGTATAGGCTTATTCTTCCATTATTCTCTATGTGTTACATTGCGGCATATTCCATGTGCTGACCCGTTGGGCTGCAACATTTCATGTTGCAGACTTTTGAACGCATTTAGTATGGTGCTTAGGTCGTGGTTCTATACTCGATGATGCCGTTGGAGTTGATGGACTCGCTTATTCTTCCAAGCCTTCATTGTTATCGTTATTAGATGGCCTTAAGCCATATTTTTTTTTAAGTTCTCTCTTGAGACATTCGATTGTAATAAGTGTGTGATTGCTACTCTGTTATAAATCCTTCGAGTACTGTGTGGTGTCAGCATTACTGATCCAGGGATGACATTGAGCACAGAGATCAGACTGTTTGAGGTCTGGTCGCTACAAAGATGGTATCAGAGCACACGCTGACTGTAGGACACGACCATTAAGCTAAAGCCCTAGATCACTACTCTCTTCTCATTTCCGACTCCTCATCTTTTCTACTCTTTTAGGATGACGGAAGCGAGGATCAAGTTCACCCAGCCGGATGAAGATACACCCTTTGACGACCTCGAAGGAAGTTACTAAGTACTGAACATCGGAATACCAAGCTTCACCGGGACCTACAATTCCACTTTACCTGAAGAAGAGCGCTGGAAGATTCAAGCTCAAGTTCCCGGAAGGACGTTTGCACCAATCACGGAACCCATAGAGTGTGTTTTCAATGCACCAACCTGGAGTATGGGAAAGAGCATCGTAGCTCACATAACCATGGGACGCATTGGAGAAGTTTACAAAGAAGACCTCAAGGATACTATCTACCAGATTTGCGGGCGCCGAGATGAACAATGGGAGATAGTTGGCACTAAGAAGGATCGATCCATTGCAGCTTTCATCCAGGAGTTAAACCAGCACATTCGACGCGGGGAGAGAACCGGATGTCAAAGCAGACATGATGGAGTTGAGGACAGCAAAAGCCAAGATTATCGAACTAGAAGGAGAACGAAGGCCACTCGCAAGGACTACATGGAGGAGATTGTAGCTCTAGTGGGACAAAACGGCGATCTTGAGGAGAAGATTGAAGAACTCATGGGAAATTCAGCACCGGAGGAGAAGATGAAGATTGCACTGTCAGAGAACTACATCATCATCGCATTTACACCGATTCCGATCCTAGTGATGATGATTTCGAAGATGAAGCTGGAGCAGATATCATGGAGTCTTCATCGGAGCAGTTTTTCTAGTTGACCACCATAACAGTAGTAGATTCCCCCATTAAAGATTAGTTTTAGTTCCAGCACTTTGTAACGATAGATAGACCGTTGTATGCCCTTGTTTGAATTTATTGGAGTGATACTGTGTGAGTTGTCTCATGTGCATATGGGTAGTGTTTCTCTCTAGACCTCATCCTATTCTAAATTCTCGTCTTTTCTATAAACCCTCAGATGCCTACGAGACGCGACCCTGGATTTGTTTTCCCGCCAGAGATCACTCAGTTGATTCGTGACGAGAATGCCTTGATTCAAACATTGGTACAGTAACCAAGGCAACAACAACAACAACAACAACAACAACAACAACAACAACAACAACAACAACAACAACAACAACAACAACAACAACAACAACAACAACAACAACAACAACAACAACAACCCACCGCCACCACCACACATTGACCATTTGACCCGTTTCTTAAGGCTGAACCCGCGGTGTTTTCCAAAGAGCACCGAGCCGATAGTAGCAGATGATTGGCTCAGTAAGATAGGGAGGAGTTGACCACCTGCAGACGTCTGAGATGGGAAAAAGGTGAAATTTTCCGCACATCAGCTTGAAGGACCCGCAGCAGCATGGTGGGAGAATTTTACAGCCACTTACCCTATAGACACTGTCACATGGGATCAGTTTCAACAAGCTTTCCGTACTGCCCATGTTTCACCAGGAGCTATGGCCATGAAGAAGCGTGAGTTTCGCAACTTACGCCAAGGAGGACGGACAGTTGGCCAGTATGTGGATGATTTTAGTAAGCTAGCACGTTATGCCCCAGATGACGTTGCTACGGACGCAAATAAGCAGGATAAGTTTCTAGAAGGACTAAATGATGAGCTGAGCATGCAGTTGATGGTAGCCACCTTCAATAACTACCAGGAGTTAGTAGATCGTGCTCTTATGATTGAAGGGAAGCAGCAGCAGATTGACAATCGCAAGAGAAAGTATGGACAGGGGAAGAATAACTCTGGAGCTCAGCAGAAACTTCGCTTTACCCCGAAGCCAGGAGGACAATTTCAGCATACCCACGGAGGAGGTAGCTCGCACAACCATAATGGCACCAAGAATGGGAACGGGAATGGAGGAAGCAATGGTCAAAACTGCACCAACCCGTCAACACCATCCAAGGTAGACCTGAGCCATATTACTTGCTTTAAGTGCCGTAAGACTGGGCATTATGCAAATGATTGTCCAGAAGGCCAAAATGGTAATGGCAATGGAAGCTCAGGAAAGAAGCCGAACCCTTTCAACAGGGGACAAGTGAACCACGTTACCGTGGAGGAGGTTGAAGCTCAGCCAGACGCAGTAATAGGTAAGTTTTTGGTTAAGACTTTTACTGCAGTTGTTCTTTTTGATACTGGTGCATCTCATTCATACATATCAAGGGGATTTGTGGATAAGTATAAACTACCAACCCAAGCCCTTAGGTCACCCATGCTAGTAACCTCACGGAGGCGAGAATACATGGCTAGTATATGGTGTGATTAACTGCCATTAAGGATTGGACACTATGTATTTCCCTCGGACCTAATAGTTCTGGAACCGCAAGGATTGGATGTGATATTAGGCATGGATTAGTTATCGAAGTATGGAGGGAACATAGATTGCGCCAGTAAGTCGATTTTGCTTACCACCCCAGAAGGGAGGAGAATCAAGTTTGTATCACGACATAAGCCGAGGAGAGCACATGTAAATTCCTTAACAGGAGTTGTGCAGGAGGAAGTACCAGTGGTAAGGGATTACCCGGACGTGTTTCCGGAAGAGTTGCCAGGCATGCCACCGGATAGAGACATTGAATTTCTGATTGAACTACTGCCAGGCACTGGGCCGATATCTAAGAGACCGTATAGGATGCCAGCCCAAGATTTGGAGGAAATTAAGAAGCAGATTAAGGAGTTACTGGATAAAGGTTTTATTTGCCCAAGTTCTTCGCCTTGGGGATCACCAGTACTACTAGTGGAGAAGAAGGATGGATCATTAAGAATGGTTGTTGATTATCGAGGATTGAATGAAGTGACCACTAAGAACAAGTACCCACTACCGATGATCAATGACTTGTTTGACCAATTGCAAGGAGCTAAGGTGTTTTCCAAGATCGATTTGCGATCAGGGTACCATCGATTGAAGATTCGAGAGCAGGATATACCTAAGACGGCTTTTACCACAGTGCACGGGCTGTATGAGTATACCGTTATGTCATTTGGTCTGACTAACGCACCTGCCTATTTTATGAACATGATGAACAAAGTGTTTATGGAGTTTTGGATAAGTTCGTCGTGGTGTTCATTGATGATATTTTGGTTTACTCGAAGAATGAAGAAGAACATAAGGAGCATTTGCGTTTGGTACTCGAGAAGCTCAGAGAACATCAGTTGTATGCCAAGTTCAACAAGTGTGAGTTTTGGTTGAAGGAAGTTGGATTCTCGGACATGTTACATCCGGAGAAGGTATAGCAGTACACCCCACTAAAGTTGCCACGGTGACAAACTGGGAAGCGCCAACAACAGTTAGAGAGATCCGGAGTTTCCTTGGACTCGCAGGATACTACCGGAGATTCATTGAGAATTTCTCAAGGATTGCGAAGCCTATGACAAAATTGTTGAAGAAGGATACCAAGTTCATATGGACTGAGGAGTGTGGAGCTAGTTTTCAAGAGTTGAAGAAACGTTTGGTCACCTCACCAGTGTTAATCCTGCCAGATCAGACCAAGGATTATGAGGTGTATTGCGACGCTTCACGTAGAGGACTTGGAGCAGTGCTTATGCAGGAGGGAAGAGTTGTTTCGTATGCTTCACGATAGCTGAAACCTCACGAATTAAACTATCCACGCATGATTTGGAGTTAGCAGCCGTAGTGCATGCGTTGAAAACATGGAGACATTTCCTCATTGGAAATCATTGTGAGGTGTATACGGATCACAAAAGTTTGAAGTACATCTTCACGCAGAAGGAGTTAAATCTCAGGCAGAGAAGATGGTTGGAGCTCATCAAGGATTATGACATGAGATTGCATTACCACCCTGGAAAGTCTAACATGGTAGCAGACGCGTTGAGCCGTAAGAGTCATGTTAACATCCTAATGACCGGAGGTTTACCAAAGGAATTAGTCGAGGAATTTCGGGAGCTATGTTTGGAAATAGTTCCGCGAGGCTATGTAGCAGCATTGGAGATTCAATCTACTTTGATGGACAAAATCAGAGAAGCTCAAAGGACAGATAAGGAAGTTACTTCTATTAAGGAGAAGATGAGCAAAGGAAAAGCAAAGGGATTTCGTGAGAATGAGCAGGATACCTTATGGTTTGAGGACCGCGTTTACGTACCAAGTGATCCGGAGATTTGGAAGTTGATTTTGCAAGAGGCACATGATTCACCGTATTCGATCCACCCCGGAAATACCAAGATGTATTTGGAATTGAAGGATACTTTCTGGTGGACCGGAATGAAGAAGGATATTGTAGAGTATGTAGCGATGCATGATGTATGTCGAGGGTAAAGGCGAACATCGAAGCCGGCAGGATTGTTACAGACCATTACCTATACCCGAATGGAAGTGGGATAAACTAGGCATGGATTTCATTACGGGATTGCCGGGACTCGTTCGGGCTATGACTCGATTTGGGTTGTAGTCGATCGTTTGACGAAGGTAGCTCATTTCATTCCAAGAAAGACTACCTACAAGCAGTTGCCAAATTGGCTAAGATATACATGACAAGGATTGTATGCTTGCATGGAGTTCGAGGAGTATCGACGATAGAGGAACCCAATTCACCTCAAAGTTCTGGAAGCAGTTGCACGAAACTTTGGGAACCAGACTGGAGTTTAGTATAGCTTTTCACCCACAGACAGATGGACAAACCGAGAGAGTCAACCAGATTTTAGAGGATATGCAGAGAGCATGTGTTTTGGATTATGGATCAAGTTGGGATGATAACTTGCCCTATGCGGAGTTTTCTTATAACAATAGCTACCAAACCAGTTTGAAGATGGCACCTTTCGAAGCCTTGTATGGAAGGAGGTGCAAAACCCCGCTACTGTGGGATGAAGTTGGAGACCGCCAGTTGTTTGGACTGGATTTGATTAAGAATTCTAAACAGAAAGTAAAGTTAATTCGCGATAGGCTCAAGGTAGCCCAGTCAAGACAGAAGAGCTATGCGGATTCAAAACGCAAGGAGACAGAATCTGGCGGAGGCGAGTTTATCTTCGAGTATCTCCGCTTCGAGGAGTTAAGCGTTTTGGAGTTAAAGGAAAGTTAGCACCCCGATTTGTAGGACCATATCGTATTCTAGAACGTATGGGAGAAGTTGCTTACAAGTTGGAATTACCCGGAGGTTTGTCAGGTGTTCATGATGTGTTTCATGTTTCTCAGTTGAAGAAGTGTCACGCAGAGATGGAGGATATACCCTTTGAGAGATCTTGTGCCACTAGAGGCGATTCACTTGAATAACGATTTGACCTATGAGGAGAAACCAGTTAAGATTCTGGAGTATGCCAGCCGAGTCACCCGCAGCAAGGTCATTAAGTTTTGCAAAGTTCAGTGGAGCCACCACACCGAGGAGGAAGCCACCTGGGAGCGAGAGGAAGATCTGCTTAAGGACCACCCTCACCTATTTTCTAGCCAACCCGAATCTCGACGGCGAGATTCATCTTAAGGGGGTAGGTTTGTAACATCCCAAAATTTTGAATTTGGAATGTTATACATAGAGCATCTTTGCATATCATATTTTTGTTGCATTTTTACTCGATCCTAGAAATTCTACACAACTCAAGGACCCACGGAGAGAGTTGGGGATTTCGTTATTTTCATATTTGAGTTTTCTCAAATTTTGAAAATAGGATCATTTGATTTTAATTATTTTATCTTCAATTATTTCTACTATCAAAATATGAGAGAGGGAGTAAAATGACTTTCCCAAAATAAAGAATAATGAAGATTTAATAATAAAATCAAATAAGATTTTATTTTGGAGTTTTTCGCCTTTTTATTCGAATTTAGGAAAAATGCGCATTTTTCAAAATTGGATTTAGGCCCCAAATAAATGTTCATCTAGTCCAGCTTGATTTTACAAGCCGGGGAAAATTTATTTCGGGATTTTTGGAGTCCGTTTAGTATTTCTTTTTATTTTTCTTCTACGTGGAATTATTTAAAAAAAACGGCGCACCGACCTTGGGCCGTGCCCGAGCGGGACTCTCAGGGGCACTTATATCGCGCTCGGCGCCCAATACCACCGCCCTCAGCCGAGCCGGCCACCGCCTTGTAAGCCCACTTGCCAAAACCCTAACCCTAACCGGCACGCCGTCGCCGCCGCCAGATCCGCCGCCGCCGCCGTCGCCGAACGCCGTCGTCGCCGCCCGCCGATTCGCTGGACCCCGCCGCCGAGGTTCGCCGCCGCCTCGTAAACCGTGCCGCCGGTTTTTTTTTAAAAACCGAGCGGATTTTTCTATGGTTTTTTTTCGGTTTTTTTAGTTTTCGTTTTTTTTAGATCGGTTTTTTTTCCGGTTCGATTAAATAGCGAACGTCCGTTCGTTCGTTCGCCATATTAGTTTAGTTAACGAACGTCCGTTCGTTAACCCGTTCGTCGTTTTACTTTTTCTCGGATTTAATTCATGATTTTTCTGATCGCGATTTCTGATCCGATTTTCGTTTTAGTATAACTTTTTGCTCGTTTATCGGAATCAGGCGATTCAAGCGCCTGGAGTTTCGTCTCGAAACCCTCTTTCCGGATAACCAACTTAAACAAGTTTTTGATACGGTACAATTTGACTTAGATCCAGATTAGTAAAACGAAGTTGTTTTCTTCCGCCGTTTGACTTTCGTTGCTTCGTTTGATTTGATTCTTTTTCCAAACCGGAGTTCTTAAGTTGAACTATCTGGTTAGATCTTCTATTTGAGTTTTACTTGTGCATTAGATGAGTACTTATTGTATGCTTGTTTGTCTGCGATAGAATACCCGGAGTGCGCCGCCTGTTATTTCGAGTCTCTAGGTTTCGCGGATCATCAGCAAGGCAAGTAACACTTTGATCATACCTTTTCTACTACCCAGTTTGTATGCATTAGATCTATCCTCAAACATTGCATGATTAGGATCTAATTAAATTGTGGGTTTTGGGAAGTAGTTTGAGGTAGTACCTATTACCTATTTATTTTCAAACCCTTGGGAGTTACTTCTACGTTTGCTTATTATGCCATGCTATGCTAGTAGACGTGGATTGGGTGAGTGTATTCCATGACAGATGTGAGATTGTTAAATTAATGGTTTATTTAAGGTGGCAAGTTAAATACACATCTGGGTGGATTGAGGCACCTAGTTTCCATCAGGACTTGCCTGTATTTCTTCGGACCGCCACCCAGGCTCAAAGGGATCATGAGATTATTCATGTTAGAAACTTCCGTGTGCAGCCACATGCTACTATGGGCTCTAGCATAGTTGACTAAGTCGTGCGAACTCTTACGGGTAGACTAGCTGATGTAGGGGTTGTAGGTTGGTACGGTCTACCCAAATGTAAGGTGCTAGCGCTTCTGAAAGACTATGTCTCGGTCATCCGTTTCTCAAACACCATGTAGTGCGAGAAATCAAACAGAGGAGATCGAGTCTTGTGGGGAAAAGTGCACAAACCTCTGCAGAGTGTATAAACTAATCATGGTTAGCCCTGTACCCGGTTATGGACATCTTGAGTATCTAGTACTTGGATTATCATGTGAATCTCATCATGTTACTTCTAATTAATATTGTTGGGTTTTAATGAGTACTTTTAATTGGGATTGAGAATGTCAACCATTCTCAATGTTTCACAACCACCATGATAGTTAAATAAATTTATTCCTTTGCGAGGGAAAAATTGGCTTTTTCGCAAAAGCTGTAACCATAGAGCTTTCCACCAGCCAAATATGCATGTAGTATAGGCTTATTCTTCCATTATTCTCTATGTGTTACATTGCGAGCATATTCCATGTGCTGACCCGTTTTCGGGCTGCAACGTTTCATGTTGCAGACTTTTCAGATGACGAGTATGGTGCTTAGGTCGTGGTTCTATACTCAGTGATGCCGTTGGAGTTGATGGACTCGCTTATTCTTCCAAGCCTTCAGCTGTTATCGTTATTAGATGGCCTTAAGCCATATTTATTTTATTAAGTTCTCTCTTGAGACATTCGATTGTAATAAGTGTGTGATTGCTACTCTGTTATAAATCCTCCAAGTACTGTGTGGTGACAGCATTACTGATCCAGGGATGACACTGAGCACAGAGATCAGACTGTTTGAGGTATGGTCGCTACATACATGGGCCAGAAGTGAAAACGGGCTGGAATCATATTTGGTGGCCCAGATGACGCTACTGGGCCTAATTCGGATAGGGTGTAACGGGCCTTAGGTTAGCGGGCTGTAAATGAGCTATATGCAAACAAGCCGTTAACAGGCTCTACATGGGCCGGCCCGCCACCTTTTGACCAAGTGAAACGGGCCGGCCTTTTCACAGGAATGGGCCTCTGTTGGGCCGTGCCACGTGTCAACGTATCATAAGCGCCTTCTGTCCAATGAGTGGATGACATCTGTCCCAACGATGAGCCGACACGTGTTTCCTCCAGCCAATGATGATTTTACACGTGGAAAATCCCCATTGGTCGGGTCATTAACGGTTATCGGATCCAAAACCCGACCCGATAGCTTAACGACGTTCCATTACGGTGGATGCCACGTGTCGGTCACCCTTGACGAAAGCACTTCTGTGACGCGTGATTTATCGTCATGGAAGTGGACACTTCCGTGATGATAATTTCGGTAATGTCATGGAACACTTCTACGATAACACATGTATGACTATCTTGATTCTGTCATAAAATCGTCATGGATGTACATGCATGACAGAAAACGCGACCTACTGTGACAAACACGTATCATCACGGAAGTGTATTTTTTTGGTAGTGCCACTAGTATATGAAAGCTACAAAACGAGAGACTCTCTATCATGAAGATTATGGTGCTACTTTGAAGCACAAGTGTGGAAAAAAGGATAGTAACATTGCCCCTTTTTATTTCTTTTTTTCTTTTTGGGCCTTCTTTTTTTATTTGGCCTTTCTTCCTTTTTTTGGGACAATGCTCTAATAAATGATGATCATCACACTTCTATCTATTTACAACTCAATAATTACAACTCGATACTAGAACAAAGTATGACTCTATATGAATGCCTCCAGCAGTGTACCGGGATATGCAATGAATCAAGAGTGACATGTATGAAAGAATTATGAACGGTGGCTTTGCCACAAATACTATGCCAACTACATGATCATGCTAAGCAATATGACAATGATGAAGGTGTCATGATAAACGGAATGGTGGAAAGTTGCATGGCAATATATCTCGGAATGGCTATGGAAATGCCATAATAGGTAGGTATGGTGGCTGTTTTGAGGAAGATATAAGGAGGTTTATGTGTGAAAGAGCGTATCATATCACGGGGTTTGGATGCACGTGAAGTTTGCACCAACTCTCAATGTGAGAAAGGGCAATGCATGGTACCGAAGAGGCTAGCAATGATGGAAGGGTGAGAGTGCGTATAATCCATGAACTCAATATTAGTCATAAAGAACTCACATACTTATTGCAAAAATCTACAAGACATCAAAAACCAAAGCACTACGCGCATGCTCCTAGGGGGATAGATTGGTAGGAAAAGACCATCGCTCGTCCCCGACCGCCACTCATAAGGAGGAAAATCAAAGAACACCTCATGTTTCAAATTTGTTACATAATGTTTACCATACGTGCATGCCACGGGACTTGCAAACTTCAACACAAGCATTTCTCAAATTCAAAACTACTCAACTAGCACGACTTTGATATTATCACCTCCATATCTCAAAACAATCATCAAGCATCAAACTTCTCTTAGTATCCAACGCACTCATAAGTAAGTTTTTACTATTTTTGTATACCTAGCATATTGACATTATTAAGCAAATTACCATGCTATTAAGACTCTCAAGATAATCTAAGTAAAGCATGAGAGATCAATAGTTTCTATAAAACAAATCCACCACCGTGCTCTAAAACATATAAGTGAAGCACTAGAGCAAAACTATATAGCTCAAAGGATATAAGTGAAGCACATAGAGTATTGTAACAAATTCTAATTCATGTATGGCTCTCTCAAAAGGTGTGTACAGCAAGGATGATTGTGGTAAACTAAAAATCAAAGACTCAAATCATACAAGACGCTCCAAGCAAAACACATATCATGTGGTGAATAAAAATATAGCTCCAAGTAAAGTTACCGATGGAAGTAGACGAAAGAGGGGATGCCTTCCAGGGCATCCCCAAGCTTTGACTTTTTGGTGTCCTTAGATTATCTTGGGGGTGCCATGGGCATCTCCAAGCTTAGGCTCTTGCCACTCCTTGTTCCATAATCCATCAAATGATTTCACCCAAAACTTGAAAACTTCACAACACAAAACTCAACAGAAATCTCGTGAGCTCCGTTAGCGAAAGAAAACAAAAGACCACTTCAAGGTACTGTAATGAACTCATTCTTTATTTATATTGGTGTTAAACCTACTTTATTCCAACCTCTCTATGGTTTATACACTATTTTACTAGCCATAGATTCATCAAAATATGCAAACAACACACAAAAACAGAATCTGTCAAAAACAGAACAGTCTGTAGTAATCTGTAACTAACGCAAACTTATGGAACTCCAAAAATTCAGCCAAAATAGTAAAACCTAGGAAATTTGTTTATTGATCAGCAGAAATTGGAATCACTATTTTATCACGTTCTGGTGATTTTTAACAATTGTTTTCGTGAACAGAAAGTTTCTGTAAATTACAGCAAGATCAAATAACTATCATCCAAGAAGATCCTATAGGTTTAACTTGGCACAAACACTAATTAAAACGTAGAAACACATCTAAACAGAAGGTAGATGGATTATTTATTCCTAAACAGAAGCAAAAGGCAAAAAACTAAAAATAAAATTGGGTTGCCTCCCAACAAGCGTTATCGTTTAACGCCGTTAGCTAGGCATAATAGCAAGGATAGATCTAGGTATTGCCATAATAGTGGTATGGCAAATCAAGAAAACTTCTCTCATATTATCTACGTCCTAGTCCATTATTCTAAATAGAAAAATCATCATTAAGCTCGGAAATTTTATCAACTAGAACATCGGCAGGAACCTTTTTTCTAAGATTTTCATTATAAGCAATATGATCTAAAGATTGTAAATGCATCATGTCTTCTTGATTAAAAAGGATAGCTTCAATGGGAGGATGACTAGCATCTACCCTATAATGCTCAAGTATTTCTTTGGCCTCTTTTATTATAAATCTAAACTCATGAGCCAAAAAGATGGTGGCGGCACGCTTAACAGAAGAATGCTCAATATTAGAGAATTCTAAGAAAATTCTTTGTATGCAAGGATGCATGTGCATAAATTGCCTTTCAAGTTCAACTATAAGCATGGCAATAGCGTCCGCAAGACTACTAGTTCTATGAAGAATAGAACCGCCCATAGAAGGCAAAGCACCGGCACAAGTAGAGAAATCTTGAATAACTCCTTTTCCAATAATATTACCACTACCAACTCGAATTTTTTTGTGTGCAAGGTAGGGGGTTCTTCAATAGGAGCATCAGAATTTTCCATGATATTATTATTGTCCATATCAGCAATAATTTCCCCAAATTCATACATAACGACAAGCAAGCGAGAAAAAGGCAAACGGAAAAGAGAGGGCGAATTAAATGGCAAGGGTGAAGTGGGGGAGAGGAAAACGAGAGGCAAATGGCAAATAATGTAATGCGAGAGATAAGGGATTGTGATGGGTACTTGGTATGTTGACTTTGCGTAGACTCCCAAGAACGGCGCGTAAATTCTTCTTGCTACCTCTTGAGCACTACGTTGAATTTCCTTGAAGAGGAAAGGATGATGCAGCAAAGTAGCGTAAGTATTTCCCTCAGTTTTTGAGAACCAAGGTATCAATCCAGAGAGGAGGCCACGCGCGAGTCCCTCGTACCTACACAAAGCAAATAACTCCTCGCAACCAACGCGAATAGGGGTTGTCAATCCCTTCATGGTCACTTACGAGAGTGAGATCTGATAGATATGATAGATAATATTTTTGGTATTTTTGGTATAAAGATGCAAAGTAAAATAAAAAGCAAAGTAAAAAATCAAAGGCAATAATAAAGTGATAGAGATTAATATGACGAAGATAGACCCGGGGGCCATAGATTTCACTAGTGGCTTCTCTCAAGAGCATAAGTATTTTACGGTGGGTGAACGAATTACTGTTGAGCAATTGATGAATCGAGCATAGTTATGAGAATATCTTGGTATTGATCATGTATATAGGCATCACATCCGAGACAAGTAGACCGACTCACCTTTGCATCTACTATTATTACTCCACTCATCGACCGCTATCCAGCATGCATCTAGAGTATTAAGTTAATGAAAACAGAGAAACGCCTTAAGCAAGATGACATGATGTAGAGGGATAAATTCATGCAATATGATAAAAAAACCATCTTGTTATCCTCAATGGCAACAATACAATACGTGCCTTACTGCCCCTATTGTCACTGGGAAAGGACACCACAAGATTGAACCCAAAGCTAAGCACTTCTCCCATTGCAAGAAAGCCCAATCTAGTAGGCCAAACCAAACTGATAATTTGAAGAGACTTGCAAAGATAACCAATCATACATAAAAGAATTCAGAGAAGATTCAAATATTGTTCATAGATAATCTTGATCATAAACCCACAATTCGGTCTCAACAAACACACCGCAAAAAGAAGATTACATAAAATAGATCTCCACGAGAGAGGGGGAGAACATTGTATTGAGATCCAAAAAGAGAGAAGAAGCCATGTAGCTACTAACTATGGACCCGAAGGTCTGAGGTAAACTACTCACACTTCATCGGAGGGCCTAGGGAGATGATGTAGAAGCCCTCCGTGGTGGATTCCCTTCCCAGAGATCCTAACAGGCCCCAAGATGGGATCTCATGGGTACAGAAGGTTGCGGCGATGGAATTAGGTTTTTGTCTCCGTATCTGATCGTTTGGGGGTACATAGGTATATATAGGAGGAAGAAGTACATCGGTGGAGCTTCGTGGGGCCGACGAGGGTGGGGGCGCGCCCTAGGGGGGGTAGGCGCGCCCCCTACCTTGTGCCCACCTCGTGGCTTTCTTGACGTAGGGTCCAAGTCTCCTGGGTCATATTCGGTGAGAAAATCACGTTCCCGAAGGTTTCATTCTGTTTGGACTCCGTTTGATATTCTGTTTCTTCGAAACACTGAAATAGGCAAAAAAACAGCAATTCTGGGTTGGGCCTCCGGTTAATAGGTTAGTCCCAAAAACAATATAAAAGTGGAAAATAAAGCCCAATATTGTCCAAAACAGTAGATAATATAGCATGGAGCAATCAAAAATTATATATACGTTGGAGACGTATCAGGCCTTAGGGCTCCTGCCCTCCTGCGCCCCACCCCCTTTCCTTGTATGAAGAACACTACAAAAAAAAGACACATCCGTGACATTTTGGGCCGAACAATTTTTTTTGTCATGCTTATGACACTTCTATGACGATAATTGTGACAAAACCCGGTATCATCATAGATGTGGTGGGCTCCTACTTCTATGACAAAAAATCATGACAGAAAATAGGCTTTTTGTCCTGGGCGGGCCGGAGACGCAGCTGCATGACATTCTTTGGCCCGTCCATGACGGAAAAAAACCGTGGTAGAAGCGAGGGCGAGGAAAATATCAGGGAGTTCCCGGTTATGGTGGGTGGTCGGGGCCGAGCGATGCGTGTTTCTCTCGTACATGTACGCACGTGGGAGCGAGGCGTTGGGCTCTAACTGAACCCGAGCGAGGCGTTCGCCTACTGAACCCGAGCGATCGATCGATCTGGCTGTTAACTGAACCCAATCGAGCGATTCCTTCGCTACTGCTGCTAACTGAAGCCGATCGAACCTTCTTTCTCTTGATGAACAGTGAACATTGTTGGGGGTTGGATGAACAGTTCCCGATCGGTGGGGGTTGAATGAACAGGACTCCGTGGTGGTAGAGGCCGTTGCCGCTGGATGAACAGGACCCCGATCGAGCCGGTTGGGGGTGGATGAACAGGGGCCCGTGGAGGGCTGGATGAACAGTAGCCAGTGGAGGGCTGGATGAACAGTAGCTCATGGAGGGGTGATTGAATAGGACCCCATGGAGAGGGATGGTTGAACAGTAGCCGGTGGAGGAGCGGTGGAGGCTGGATGAACAGGAGCCCGTGGATGAACATTAGCTGCTGGAGGCAGGAGGGAGACGCCGTGGATGAACAGTCGTAGGTGGAGGCTGGAGGAGGTCGACGATGGGATGAACAGTAGCCCGTGGAGGCTGGAGCGAGGCAGTATACGGTGGATGAACAGTAGCCCATGGAGTCCCGTTTTGCGGTACACCACACCCCTCCCGATGAACAGGACTCCCGTTTCAACCATAGGAGGTTGAAGAGAAGTCCGTTTCCTTCGTTTTGCGGTACGCCATACCCCTCCCGATGAACAGGACCCCATTTCGACCATAGGAGGTCAAAGAGAAGTCCATTTCCTCCGTTTTGCGGTATGCCACACCCCTCCCGATCGACACAACCCCGTTTCAACCGTAGGAGGTCGAAGAGATGTCTGTTTCCTCCGTTTTGTGGTATGCCACACCCCTCCCGGTGAACAGGATCCCGTTTCGATCGTAGGCGATCGAACACAAGGCCGTTTCCTCCGTTCTGCGGTACGCCAGGCCTCGTTTGGGCTGTTCTGTCAAAGCCAATTGGCTCCCGATGAACATGACGCATTCTGTTGCTTCCCGATGAACACGACGCATTCCGTTGCCTCCCGATGAACATGACGACGCAGTTTCTCCGTTCTGACCCAGCCACGTACACGAGCCCTGGCCGTACATATGCGCGAGTAGGCGTTCCAGACCCCGCCCGTATGTACGTACGTGGCCGTATTTACTTTCTTGCACCATGGCTGTACATATGTGTACACGATTGATGGGACTGCGTAACATGCTACGTGCATGCCTCTAGTACGACACGTGACCTTCCATACTCGACCATGGTTCATCGCTGCAGCCTACAGATAGACCGATCGTATGTATGTACACGTTCATGACCAGAATGACAATGCTATGTCTGCTTCGACCGGGTGGGTCCCGACTGTCAGGGAGGATAAGGAGGCACTTCCTTGCATGCGAAGATGTAGCTGGTGGGTCCCAGAAGTCAGGGGGTAATGTTTTTTTCACAAAATACGGTGGCCCATCCGATGGGTCCCTACTGTCAGGTGGAGGAATCATTATTTTGTGCGTAATAAGGTTGCACTTCCTTGTTGCGGCCGTGGACCCAGCTGTCAGCCTCTCCGCGTACAGTACTCTTCTGATGGAAGTGGTTCCTTTACCACATTGACCACGCCGCACCGAGAGCACCAAGGTGGTGCATGAGGGCGAGGCCTAGGAAGGGGACGACGCGGAGCTGGGGAAGACGCGGCAGTTGATGCCCATGCGGAGAGGAGTACGAGGGTTGACTGGTTCGGCTGCGGTGTGAGGCTGCCATCGCCGCAGAATAACAGGGGGTGTGGGTGAGTAGAGGGATGGCTTGGTGCTACCTCTTGAGCTTCCGTTGGTTTTTCCCTTGAAGAGGAAAGGGTGATGCAGCAAAGTAGAGGAATTAACTCAAGCATTATGATGAAAACCCCATCTTTTTATCCTCGATGGCAACAATACAATATGTGCCTTGTTGCCCCTACTATCACTGGGAAAGGACACCGCAAGATTAAACCCAAAGCTAAGCACTTCTCCCATTGCAAGAAAAACCAATCTAGTTGGCCAAACCAAATCGTTAGTTCGAAGAGGCTTGCAAAGATATCAAATCATGCATATAAGAATTCAGGGAAGATTCAAATAATATTCATAGATAAGCTGATCATAAATCCACAATTCATCGGATCACGGCAACCACACCGCAAAAGAGTATTACATCGTCTAGACCTCCAAGAACATCGAGGAGAACTTTGTATTGAGAATCAAATAGAGAGAAGAAGCCATCTAGCTACTAGCTATGGATCCGTAAGTCTGTGGTAAACTACTCACGCTTCATCCGAGAGGCAATGGTGTTGATGTAGAAGCCATCCGTGATCGAATCCCCCTCCGGCTGGAAGCCGGAAAAGGCCCCAAGATGCGATCTCACGGGTACAGAAGGTTGCGGTGGTGGAAAACTGGTTTCGTGGCTCCCCTGGATGTTCTAGGTCAGGGGGTCACCGGGGGGTCCACAAGGTCGGGGGGCGCGCCCTACCCCCCTAGGTGCGCCCTCCACCCTTGTGCCCCCCTCGTGGCTCTTCTGACTTGCACTCCAAGTCTCCTAGGTGTCTTCTGGTCCAGGAAAAATCATCACGAAAGTTTTATTCTGTTTGGTATTCCTTTTCTGCGAAACTCTTAAACAAGGAAAAATAGAAACCAACACTGGGCTCTAGGTTAATAGGTTAGTACCAAAAATCATATAAAATAGCATATTAATGCATATAAACATCCAAAACAAATAATATAATAGCATGGAATAATCAAAAATTATAGATACGTTGGAGACGTATCAAGCATCCCCAAGCTTAATTCCTGCTCGTCCTTGAGTAGGTAAATGATAAAAATAGAATTTTTGATGTTGAATGCTACCTAACATATTTATCCATGTAATTCTCTTTATTGTGTCATGAATGTTCAGATCCGTAAGATTCAAAACAAAAGTTTAATATTGACATAAAAACAATAATACTTCAATCATACTAACAAAATAATTATGTCTTCTCAAAATAACATGGCCAAAGAAAGCTTATCCCTACAAAATCATATAGCCTGGCTATGCTCCATCTTCATCACACAAAATATTCAAATCATGCACAACCCTGATGACAAGCCAAGTAATTGTTTCATACTTTTTATGTTCTCAAACCTTTTCAACTTTCACGCAATACATGAGCGTGAGCCATGAGCACTATAGGTGGAATAGACGATGGTTGTGGAGAAGACAAAAAGAAGGAGATAGTCTCACATCAACTAGGTGTATCAACGGGCTATGGAGATGCCCATTAATAGATATCAATGTGAGTGAGTAGGGATTGCCATGCAATGAATGCACTAGAGCTATAAGTTTATGAAAGCTCAAAAGGAATCTAAGGGGGTGTGCATCCAACTTGCTTGCTCATGAAGACCTAGGGCATTTTGAGGAAGCCCATCATTGGAATATACAAGCCAAATTCTATAATGAAAAATTCCCACTAGTATATGAAAGTGATATCATAGGAAACTCTCTATCATGAAGATCATGGTGCTACTTTGAAGCACAAGTGTGGCAAAAAGGATAGTAACATTGTCCCTTCTCTCTTTTCTCTCATTTTTTTCATTTTTTGTTGGGCCTTCTCTCATTTTTTGGCCTCTTTATTTTCGTTCGGAGTCTCATCTCGGCTTGTGGGGGAATCATAGTCTCCATCATCCTTTCCTCACTTGGGACAATGCTCTAATAATGAAGATCATCACACTTTTATTTACTTACAACTCAAAAATTACAACTCGATAATTAGAACAAAATATGAATCTATGTGAATGCCTCCCGCGGTGTACCGGGATGTGCAATGAATCAAGAGTTACATGTATAAAAAATGATGAACGGTGGCTTTGCCACAAATACGATGTCAACTACATGATCATGCAAAGCAATATGACAATGATGGAGCGTGTCATAATAAACGGAACGGTGGAAAGTTGCATGTCAATATATCTCGGAATGGCTATGGAAATGACATAATAGGTAGGTATGGTGACTGTTTTGAGGAAGGATATGTGGTGGGTTTATGGTACCGGCGAAAGTTGCGCGGTACTAGAGAGGCTAGCAATGGCGGAAAGGGGAGAGTGCGTATAATCCATGGACTCAACATTAGTCATAAAGAACTCACATACTTATTGCAAAAATCTATTAGTCATCGAAACAAAGTACTACGCGCATGCTCCTAGGGGGACAGATTGGTAGGAAAAGACCATCGCTCGTCCCCGACCGCTACTCAGAAGGAAGACAATCAATAAATAAATCATGCTCCGACTTCATCACATAATGGTTCACCATACATGCATGCTACGGGACTCACAAACTTTAAGACAAGTATTTCTCAAATTCACAACTACTCACTAGCTTGACTCTAATATCACCATCTTCATATCTCAAAACAATCATAAGGAATCAAACTTCTCATAGTATTCAATGCACTTTATATGAAAGTTTTTATTATATCCCTCTTGGATGCCTATCATATTAGGACTAATTTTATAACCAAAGCAACTTACCATGCTGTTCTAAAGACTCTCAAAATAATATAAGTGAAGTACAAGAGTTCATCAATTTCTATAAAATAAAACCACTGCCATGCTCTAAAAAGATATAAGTGAAGCACTAGCGCAATTTTGCCTAGCTCAAAAGATAAAAGTGAAGCACGTAGAGCATTCTAATAAATCACGATTCATGCGTGTCTCTCCCAAAAGGTGTGTACAACAAGGATGATTGTCGCAAACTAAAAAGCAAAGACTCAAATCATACAAGACGCTCCAAGCAAAATGCATATCATGTGGTGAATAAAAATATAGCCTCAAGTAAAGTTACCGATAGACGAAGACGAAAGAGGGGATGCCTTCTCGGGGCATCCCCAAGCTTAGGTTCTCTGGCCTCCTTGAATATTACCTTGGGGTGCCTTGGGTATGACCAAGCTTAGGATCTTTCCACTCCTTATTCCATAGTCCATCAAATCCTTACACAAAACTTGAAAACTTCACAACACAAAACTCCAGTAGAAAATCTCGTAAGCTCCGTTAGTATAAGGAAATAAATCACCACTTTTGGTACTGTTGTGAACTCATTATTTACTTAAATTGGTGTAATATCTAATGTATTCAAACTTTTCCATGGTTCATACCCCCTCCCCCCCGATACTAGCCATAGATGCATCAAAATAACCAAACAACACGCGAAAAACAGAATATGTCAAAAATAGAACAATCTGTAGCAACCTGGATATTTCTAATACTTATGAAACTCCAAAAATCCTGAGAAATTAGGAAGTCCTACGCAATTTATTTATTAATCTTCTGCGAAAAGAGTGAACTAAAAATCACGTTCCTGTAATTTATGAAAATTATTTTCGTGCGTGCATAAGTTTCTGTTTTTCAGCAAGATCAAATCAACTATCACCGTAGGCTATCCCAAAGGTCTTACTTGGCACAAACACTAATTAAAACACAAAACCACATCTAACCAGAGGCTAGATGGAATATTTATTGCAGAAGATCAAGGAAAAATATTGGATTGTCTCCCAACAAGCGCTTTTCTTTAAAGCCTTTTAGCTAGGCATTATGATTTCAATAATGCTCACACGAAAGACAAGAACTGAAGCACAAAGAGAGCATCATAAAACATGTGACGAACACATCTAAGTCTAATATACTTCCTACATAGGCTTTTTATAATCAAACAAATTATCAAGGCAAGCAAAAACTAGAATATGCAAGGAAGAAGAAAGAGACGATAGCAATCTCCACATGAAGAGAGGTAATTTAGTAATATGAAAATTTCTACAACCATATTTTCCTCTCTCATAATAATTACATGTAGGATCATAAACAAATTCAATAAAATAGCTATCACATAAAATATTGTCTACATGATCCACATGGATGCGAAGTTGACACTCTTCCAAAATAGTGGGATTAACATTAACTAAAGTCATGACCTCTCCAAATCCCATTTTATCAAAAAATTCATAAGATTGAACATTCTCCAAATATGTGGGATCCAAAGTTGACACTCTTCCAAACCCACTTTCAATATTATTGCAAACACTTTTATCAATCTCATATTTATCATGGGGCTTAAAATAAATTTTCAAGATCATAAGAAGAATCACCCCAATCATGATCGTTGCAACAAATAGTGGACATAGAAAAACTAGCATTCCCAAGCTTAGGGTTTTGCATATCATTAACACAATTGACATTAATGGAATTTATAATAACATCATTGCACTCATGCTTTTCATTAAAGGCACTATCATGAACCACTTTATAATTTTCTTCTTTCAACACTTCATCACAATTTTAGATTCATGAATTTCAAGCAAAACCACATAAAGATAATCTAGTGAACTCAACTCACTAGCAATTGGTTCATCATAGTTGTATCTCTTAAAAAGATTAGGAAGTGGATGAGGATCCATAAACTTTTAGCAAGCGAAGATGCAAGCAAAAAGAAGGCACATGGGAACACAAGCAAACAAAAGATCGAACGGAAGAAGGGTGAAAGAAAAAGGCAAATTTTTTCGAAAATCGTTTCAGAAGTGGGGGAGAGGAAAACGAGAGGCGAGTGGCGAATATTGTAATGCGAGGGGTGAGAGTTTATGATGGGTACTTGGTAGTCTCGTCTTGGCGTATATCTCTCCGGCAACAGCGCCAGAAATCCTTCCTGCTACCTCTTGAGCTTGCGTTGGTTTTTCCCTTGAAGAGGAAAGGGTGATATGCTGAGTATTTCCCTTAGTTTTGAGAACCAAGGTATCAATCCAGTAGGAGACAACGCAACAAGCCACCGAATACCTGCACAAACAAACACCAACTTGCACCCAATGCGATAAAGGGGTTGTCAATCCCTTCACGATTATTTGCACGTGAGATTTGATAGAGATGGTAAAGTAACATTTTTGGTATTTTTGGTTTATGGAACAGAAAGTAAAAGATTGCAAAGAAAGTAAATCCAAAACTAGAATTGTAAATCAGAAACTTATATGATGGAAAATAGACCCGGGGGCCATAGGTTTCACTAGAGGCTTCTCTCGAGATAGAAATTATTACGGTGGGTGAACGAATTACTTCCGAGCAATTGATTGAAAAGCGCAAAGTTATGACGATATCTAAGCAATGATCATGAATATAGGCATCACGTTTGTGTCAAGTAGACCGAAATGATTCTGCATCTACTACTATTACTCCACACATCGACCGCTATCAAGAATGCATCTAGAGTATTAAGTTCATAAAAAATGGAGTAACGCCTTAAGCAATATGACATGATGTAGAGGAATTAACTCAAGCATTATGATGAAAACCCCATCTTTTTATCCTCGATGGAAACAATACAATATGTGCCTTGCAGCCCCTACTATCACTGGGAAAGGACACCGCAAGATTGAACCCAAAGCTAAGCACTTCTCCCATTGCAAGAAAAACCAATCTAGTTAGCCAAACCAGATTGTTAGTTGGAAGAGACTTGCAACGATATCAAATCATGCATATAAGAATTCAGAGAAGATTCAAATAATATTCATAGATAAGCTGATCATAAATCCACAATTCATCGAATATCGAAAAACACACCGCAAAAGAGTATTACATCGAATAGATCTCCAAGAACATTGAGGAGAACTTTGTATTGATAATCAAAGAGAGAGAAGAAGCCATCTAGCTACTAGCTATGGACCCGTAGGTCTGTGGTAAACTACTCACGCTTCATCGGAGAGGCAATGGTGTTGATGTAGAAGCCCTCCGTGATCGAATCCCCCGGGGGCAGGATGCCGGAAGAGGCCCCAAAAAATTATAGATACGTTGGAGACGTATCACCTGGCCAGCGGTGGGGGGTAGTAGGGGGCGGTGAGGCCTCCGCGACAGCACAGCCGGCCTCGGGAGGCAGGAGCAGGTGGCACGACCGGCGCTGGTTTGGGCGGCTGGAGCAAGAAGACTAGAGGTTGAAGAAGCACTACGGCCGTTAGATGGACATCATATGGTCACTGCAGCTAGAATCGTTCATATTGACTAAGTGGACAAAGCCCTCCGTCTGCGTCAACTTAGTAGGCCCACAAGTCAGCCTCCCACTATGGTGGGTCTCAGCTAGCAGGAGGAGTATTCATTTTTTGTGCGTAATAAGGAGGCACTTCCTTGCGTGCGAAGATATAGCTGGTGGGTCCAAGTTGTGAGCGGGGGGAACATTTTTTTCACGAAATACAGTGGCCCTTTCGGTGGGTCCCACCTGTCAGGTGGAGGAATCATTATTTTGCACGTAATAAGGAGGCATTTCCTTGCGTGCGGCCATGGACCCAGCTGTCAGCCTCTCCACGTACAGTCCACTTCCGATGGATGTCGTTCACTGACCACGTTGACCACGCCGCGCCGAGAGCACCAGGGCGGTGGATGACGATGAGGCCTGGGAAGGGAACGACACGGAGCCATGGAAAACTCGGCAGTTGTTTCCCACGCGGAGGGGAGTACGAGGGTTTACTGGTTCGTCTGCCGTCGTCGGAGAATAACAGCAGGTGTGGCTGAGTAGAGGGATGACTAGGCCAGCGATGGGAGTACGGTGGGGTGGTGAGGCCTGCGCGGTAGCACAGCCGGCCGCGGGAGGAGGGAGCAGGCAGTCCTGTCGGTGCTTTTTTGAGCAGCTGGAGCAGGAAGAGCAGAGATTGAAGAAGCACGGCGGCTGTTGGATGGACATCCAACATTCATTGCTCTCGTGTGTTGACTAAGTTGACACGGCGCTATGCAAAGGCGTCAACCTTTTTTTAGGAAAGCGTGTGCGTCAACCTATAGTAGGCGCACAAGTCAGCCTCAAATGTGTGGAAAATAGCATACAACCCATCTGCCGTTATTTCTAATAATTTACATCCCATTTGCTAATTCTTAAGGATTTTTTGGAGCCCATCTTCTTTTTTTAGCATTACAGTCCATATTGTGGCCACGGTTAAAAATTATACGAAATTTTTGCATATTTCGGTGCGGCCAACTATTTTTAATCCCGAAATTTCGATTCACATTCAAACTAATTTGAAAAATAATTTATATAAATATAAAATCCAAATAATTGTCCACGCAAAAAAATCAATGAAATTTAAAATCTTGTAATGAAAAAAATTGAAACTAGTTCCCAGTTTGATGTGTTTTAAAAATGTACAACCCATTTCTCATTACTGATAGCCCATTTTCTGGGCAAGCCCAATGAAACTCTCCTCGTCTTGAAAGATTTGCAGCCCAGCAGGGCCGACAAAGCAAGTAGGCCTCGTTTAGGTATTTCTTTAAAAAAAGTTGATCTGGGCTAGCCATTTTCATCAAGAAAAAAATACAACTTGGCTCATGATGTGGTAAACATAAATAAAACCCTGGCTAGACGGGCCACAGCGCCCGCACAGCCCCATTGTTACCTTGATCCGTCGCTAAAACTAGTATAAATAACAACTGCTTGTTCCTCAAAAAGAGTAAATAACAACAGCGCGACCTATTGGGTCCCTGGTGTCAGCCGCTCGTTGTGTAATTCTCTCATTTATTGACTACGTTGACAATGGCGTGAGCCCCAGATGTCCAACCATTAGGAGGAACCGTTTTTTGGGCTTGTAATAACGAGGCACTTGCTTGCGTACTGCCATGACGCTGCTGGGTCCCTACTGTCATCCTCTCCACGTACAGTCATCTCCTTGTTCCTCTCGGTTGTTGACGACGTTGACAATGCAAGAGGGCGGTGCACCGAGCACGGCGAGCGAACCAAGGCGGAGGATGACGACGAGGCCTCAAGCGGAACAAACAGGAGCCGTGGAAGATGTGCTGGTCCAATCGCAGGCGGAGGGGAGTACGACTGTACGAGGGCTGACTGGTTCGGGTGCGGGGGCGTGTTGGGGCTGACGTCGCCGGAGAATAACATGACATGTGGGGGAATAGAGAGAGGGACTGGCCAATGTTGGAGGGTATGGTAGGGCGGCGGAGGCACAACCAGCCGTGGGAGGCGGGAGTAGGCGGAACCGACAGGGTGGTTTGGTTTGGGCGGCTAGAGGAAGAAGACAAGAGATAGAAGATACACGACAGATGTTGGATGTCAACCCAACGGCTGGTAGGCAGAATCGTTTGTTGACTAGCTAGTAAGTCGACACCACCTTGGATAGGCTTTTTCCTCGTGGGTCCCAAATGTCAGAATCTAAATCTATCACAATCATGCAACCTTTCTTATGAAAATTTACAGCCCATTTGGTGTGCTAGTTCAAAATAAGTTTGTGGATGCTGGTGGGGGCTAATCACTTGGGTTCTGTATTGCACAATGAGCTCAAGAAGCCGGCGAGAGTGATGTTATTTCCCTTGGTTGGGATTTGTTACAATATTTCACTCTAGATTAAAGGAATGGCAAGCCATTTGCCTTGTTTCAAAGAAAATATGACAGTCACAGCCAAGTTGAAAAGGGCAACAACATCTAACACCAGCTTATAAACTGTACAAAAGCAAGAGGGTTAATTGTTCATCAGGTTTAGACAAAACCCAGATTGAAAAGGGCAACAACATCTAACTCCAGCATTGTTTTCGGCAGTCACAGTCAAATGGATCAGTCAGGTCCATAGAATGAACATCCTGGGTCATAAAGTTTACTGGATTATGACCACAAGATGTTGTAAATAGAAGCCCGTCACATTCAGAAGCTCTTTTGTCCACCTGAAACTCCTTTTTTTTGCTCTTCGACATACCCATCCGTCAAAACCATACTACTGATAAACTTAAGCCTGATGGACAATAGTAACCTCGCATTCAGCAGGAAGAATGTGACAAATCTAGTGTTTGCATGGTTGGCTACATATCGTTCTAGCGTTATTGACTTCAATCGAATGTCATGAGAAGTGAGAAAATCCCGGTGCTTAAGAATCCACCGATTGGTTATAACTTTCATACTGCGTCCTGTTGCCTAAATAGACATGGAGATTGAAAATAGTTAAGGTCTAAAAAAAGAGTGTCGAAAGAGCAACAGCTGAACGGTTAATTCTAGTACACTATATGCGGGCTTCCAATGTGCGTGAAATTATCACCTTTATATATAACTTCTCCAGACATGGAAAGCATTGCAGCAAGACAATAATCTTGTTCAGATCAAAACTATTCATTTGGATATATAAGACCTTGACAGAATCCAGCACCATTGATAGGCTATCCATGGAGAAACTCTTCATTGAGCATAGAACATAATATTAGTACAAAATGTGTGCTCCAAGATGATATATAACTTATGCGCAGAAAATTAAAATGCTGCTTATGGTTACAAGTGTAGATGATAATATACAGTACCCGAAGAACTGTGGAGCCAAACACCATCTTGAAATGAGCACAGAGATCATGTATTACACCCAAGGTCTCTAGTTTAGGCGCAGAGAGGGTGGTTATTTGTGACGGTGAATAACTAGAATCAAGGATAAACCTTTGAAGTGAAGGGGCATCTTGGATGATGAGCTGCCTTCCGTCAAAAGAATTCCAATTCTTACAAGGTTAGACGACTTTATTTGGAGAAAACCGATTCTAACTGTGAAAACAAGCACCAAGCATCTGGTAGGTAGCACAGCGCAAAGGTGGTGGTGTGGAGAGAGGAGGAAAACCGCGAGATGGACATCGGTGCTGAGGGCACAAGTACATGGGGTTCGGTATCTGGTAGGTGACTTCCTAGGGAATAGTAGAACTCAAGCAGCTGTAGTTCTGTGAATTCAGGGGATTTCAGCCAGGCATCGACCATGCAGGGCATGGTATGCTAGCTCAGGTAGCATGACGAGATGCAGAGGCTTTAACGGAGCCCTGGTGGGAGGAGATGATGGCTTTGGGGAGTTAGAAATCATTAAAGAGAGATACGACAGTCGAGATTAAGGGGCACGGTGCGCCATAGAGGGCGCCACCGAATTGAGAGATGATCTCCCGAATTGAGGGTGCCATCCTTGGGGAGATCATCTCGCTTCTCCCCACCAAGGATTGTTGCCGCGCCCCTTCTCCCCGTGCTGCTGGGTGCGGGATCTACAACAGGCGTCGCCGCTGGCGGGAGCCTCATCTTCCTTGCGCTGGGGGTCAGCCGACTCCATTTTCCTCGAGGGCGTCGCGTCGAGCTCACAGATTTGAGCAAAGTAACGAATGACGAGCCTAGTTGTAGTGCCAGTGAAGAAGAAGGGGAGCTGGGGTTTTTCTGTAGTAGTGAGGAAGAAGGGGAGCTGGGGTTTTCTGTAGGAGTGAGGTGAGGAATTTGGGGTGCAGTGGAGCAAGTCGACGTGGGTGGGTGGGAATGAGGAGGAAGAAGAGCACCTGTGTTTTTTGGGGCGCGTGCTGGGTGTGGGTAGCGCCTCTCATTAAGTAAATATATGGGCTTTTGAATTGATTTTATTATTTACTAGGGTGGATGGGCTGTTTTGTCTTGGGCCCAGAGAAACAATTACTACTAGTATAGTGGAGACACTCTATAGTGTGGCACTCCAAAAATTTTGTTTTGGTTTTTAACAAAAACTTGGTTGATTTTGAAGGAGGTCATTTAAACCCTTCCAAAAATCTCTTTCTCTCAAGAACTTTCCCTTTGACAAGGATTTTACTTTGGCATCTTCTTCAACTATGGTGTTGGTTATTTAAAAACCTTTCTTCTGATTCTCTCCTTCTCAATTTTTTTGGATTTATTTTTCTTTTAGAAGAAAACCCTAGGAGTTTTGGTTCTTCTATTATTTTAAAACCACCCATGGTTTTATCTTGCCTCTTGTGATAAATCTCCCCAAAACCCCTCTTCCACTTTGGGACAATCCAAATATTCTGACCCAATCAGTCCAACCCACTTTTGGATTTTTATTTTATTTATTTCTTTACCCAAAACAATTTTGTCCATATTTTTGAGCCTAGGTGATTTGCAAAGCAAGTACCATAATGCCTTTGAACTTTGATCTCAAATCAACTCCTCTGGATAGTCCCTAGCACCCACAACCTAGAACCATTAAGATCTACTCTTCTTCTGTTCAAAATTTTCAAATTTTAGTCTCTGCAAGTTTGGACCAGATTTGTCAAATTTGGTGAAATTCATATCTACTCTTCTCCAAAAATTCCACCAAAATTCAGGCAGCCCCCAGATGCAAAACGAGGCCACACTACCGAAGATCAGCTCAAGGAAAAAATCTCCACATGCCAAAAACATTCTGTCGAACACCTAACATGCACTGTCACTTTGCACTTTCAGAAAAAATTCAGAGATTCAGAGAAGTTCAGTGTCGTTTCTTCGTCAGAGAGTTGTCACCTGTCAATCAGGCGCCTGGGCGCTGGCGCACGGCCCTCCTCCTGGCTGTAGCACCGCACGCTCCCTTAGACGGGTGCAGGCGTCGGTGGCGGCGAGCGTCGCCGGTGTTGGCAGTTTCGGCAGTGGCCGAACCACCCGTGGTGGCCAGTGAGGGCCTGAGCCAGCTCGCCACGCCGTCCAGCGCCGCCCAACGCTCCCCTGCCTTCCGCGTGGCCTCATGCACGCCAGCGCACCCCGCGGCACCGTCGCCGTGGCCGGCAAGCACAGGGCGCGCCCTCTGCCGCCGACGGGCCCGCGCCACCCCGTTCCGTCGAAACCCACTCAAAGCTCCTAACCTAAGTCTCATGAAGCGTCTGAATGGAACGGTGGACCTCCACGATGACGCTCAACCCTAAACCTCCCGACCAAGCTGTGCGCCGCCATAACCTTCGCCGGAGAACTCCGTTCACGGCCACCGCCTCGGACCACCTATAAAAAGGGGCCCCGAGCTCGCCCTCAAGCACGCACCACCTCTGCACCTCACCAACACCCCGCCAGGCCACTCGGAGGACCTCAAGGAGGTCTCCTCCCCCAACTTCGGCCGCCCCGTTCCGCCTCGGCCACCACCTCGTTTCACTCCGATGAGGCCGTCCCCGACGCAAAAATCTCGTCGATAGCCTCCTCTAGCACCCAGTAAGCTAACCCCCACTCCAATTTGGCCTTCGCAGCCCTCCTCGATGAGATCACACTCCACCCGAGCCGTCGTCCGCCGGAGCAAGGGCCGCCGTCGACGTGGTGCTCGCCGACGACCACCACCACCACCACCACCCATCGACGCGGAATGATGCACTGAACACGGAGGTACCACCCGATCCTCCTGCCTCACCGTGGATCGCCGCCGGCGACCACCGCAGCTCTTGGGCGCCGACGAGCTCCGTCCCCTCGTTTGAATTTTCAAAACCTGACGGGTGGGACCCGCCCATCAGCCTCTCTGTTCTTTTTGAACTGCTTTTCTAAAAGCATATTCTCGACAAATGCGCTTTCCAATCTGAATTGTTTTCTGAACTTTTCTGTTACGCCTCGAGTATTTTCTCGTTCATTACGTAAAGGTCCTTGGACCAAACACTTATAACTTTAAAATGTAAAAGGATTTATGAGTGATTCTTTTTCTGTCCTCTTCAAAATTTTGTCTAGTTTTTATCAGATTTATTTGAATAATATTTGAATATTTTTGAGCACCCTTGGTATTTACGTTAGTGCGTATATTTTTGTATACCGTAGATACCAAGGAGGTGATGGAACCGCGAACTTCACCGAGCTAGGCCCGAATACTCGAACCAGGCAAGCATGTTTGAACTTTTGATATGATGAGTGTTTGGGCATGTTTGCATTAATTAGTATCATGGCATGTTCATGAGCATCTCGATGAAAGTTTTATCACGTAAAAGTTGAGGCAAGTGAGTTTGAAATCCATGAGTTGTTGGAAACGAGTTGCATGGCCATGAGTTGGCATGAGAATGGGTAAGATGGCAGTGTTGTAGCATGCCGCCTTATGCCGCACCGTTGACCCAGTGTCAACATAAATCAGTCCAGTTCCCCTCCGTCTCCCCTTTCGTACTACCACATATTTTCCGCAAGGGATACGGCTTAGTAAGTTGCAAACCACTTTCTGGTACACACCAAATCGAGAGGCCGGGATGAGGGTTCCATAGCCCTGGATTAAAGCCTATCATCCGGTCAGGGGGCATGGGTGTTTCGGTTGGGACCGAGAGGGGGCACCCCTTAGAGCGCCAGATATAAATTTGATCCCATGCTATTCGAGATTGTGATCTCCGTGTCTCAAAGTTTTTCTTGAACGCTGTCTAGGGTGATTCCCGCAACGTGAGGTAGGATGGGTGTGTCTTGGTTAGCTGTGTTTCCTCGAAATACCGTAAACGGAACTAGTCCCCGTGACTACGGAAATCCGTTGTCGTGGATAATTTGGTACAAACTCTGCAGAGTAAAAATCCTTGAAATCATCTTATTCAGGTCCAAGTGCTTGTGTTCATCTTATCTTGTCAAATGTCGGTCCGGAGATGTAAACTCACGAGAACCACATGAGTGTTAAAGGTTTATTTCCGTGGATGGACTAACCTGTTTACCGTCTTGTGATGAATATTTTCCGTGAGTATCATTTCTTGTAAGTTATGAAAAATGAAGTATAAGCCCTTTACGTGATGTCGCCGATGTCCGATCGCGTGGTAATTGTTATTTACTCATTCGTGATATAAGCCCTTTCTTCGATGTCGCTCGGACATCCGGCCGCTGCATTGTTATTCGCTTACTTTTAATATAAGCCCTTTCGCGATGTCGCCGTATCGCCCTGCTCGCAGCATTGTTATTTACTTATCTACGATATAAGCCCTTTACGTGATGTCGCTCCGACGTCCGATCGTGGCACGCATGTCTTTTCTTTCAAAGATAAGCCCTTTATGAGGTGTCGCTTAGACGCTCGACCGTGGCATGTTTTACTTATTTGTTCGCCTTCGAGGTGTCGCCTGCACACCGATCGGTTTTTAGTTTATTTTCTTTGGGTTTTCGAGCGGACTACTGCCGATACCCTTCTACTTACCTTGCTATACTGATTTGACTGCGCATTGTTAAATTACTCATGACGCATTCGTGCATACATTTGTTATATCTTTTGTCCGAACTGTCTTGCGAGTACTTTCAAAGTACTCACGGCTTGTTGATTTGGCCAGATCTTGTCGACGAAGGCGATCTCATGGATGAAGAGTTTGATAGCGAGTCCGGACACCTAGAGGAATCCCGGTCGGTCTCGTCGACCCTCGGATCAGTCATCGGGTTATATTCGCTTGACTACCCAAATAAATTCACCGAGCCTCACCTCGGCCTTTCGATGAGCCGCCAAAGGTGGAGTCATATCATCCACTCCAATCGTGTCATTCCACTACTTTACCTCGAAGTCAAGAGTATGCCACCGCTCCATCGTGTCATATTCGCCACTATGTATAATTATTGGCGTGCTTGTAATAAATTGTTGAGCAAGATCAGCTCGACCCTGTAATATATTAAATGCTACTGGCTTATTGTATCAAGGTTTTGTCTACCAGTGAGGAGGATTTTCCTCACACTGGAATTAATAGATTGGTTTGTCAATAAAGATTTTTGTTCGAAAGCCGGTCGTGACAAGCTTGGTATCAGAGCCAGGCTGACTGTAGGAAGCCACTAGGTGCGATCGCTAATTGGTTATTAGCATATAGAGCTATTTCTAAATTTTACAAATGTAGTCAATTTCGATACCAAGATAAATTTATGATTTGACCACTCAGGATTTTTGCCTACTTTTGTAGATGGCTGGCAACGACTGCGAGTCACAGATATTCGCCAACATGCCCGATGGGTTCGTCAAGCTTCTCTCCTTCATCGTCCAAGTCGGCATGGGGCCATCTGTGCGCCCCGTCTTCTCACTCTCTCAGCACAAGGTCAATGACCGTCTAACCATGCACCAGGCCGCGGTGCAATTCAAGGGAGGGCGAGTTGAGCGTTTCCGGTTCTTGGGGAGAGCCATGCCCACGGAGAAGCATGCACCGCAGATGGCAGCCCGTGAGGCGATAGCTCGTCTCAGGGATATCCTTCCTTCGATGAAGACTCGTCGTTACCGCTACCTTCCAGGTCACGTGCCATACACCTGCCACTACGTGTTCTCTTGCCCCAGAGGAGAACGAGACGAAGCTTTTGAGATGCTTATCGAGTATCTCCGGGCTTTGGAGGCAGCCTTCGACAACCTGGTGGACGACTTTGTAGCTACCCGCATGGATTCAGTCCATGGTTGTGCCGCCAACAGGAGGGAGCTCCTGCGCACCGCACCGCCACTGACTTTCGTCTCATCATTAGCATCTTTTGCTCCTACTACTCTTGCCACTACTCGTCGCCTGCCTACCACGGAGGAGTTCAACCATGTCATTGCGCCTTCTCCAGTTCGTTCTGCACCACCCCTTGCGCCCGCGCATGTTCGAGTTGTCCCACATAGGGCACCTGCGCCATCAACTCAGCGCAGCACTTCACGTCTGGAGCCTATCTCCGAAGAGGAGGTTGATTCCCCAGCCTCACTGCGCCTCACCTTGGAAGGCCAAGCGAAATCCTTACCATCTCCGACTGAGTACGCTTAGCCGCCATGCGATGTACCGACTTGTGCGATATGTTTATATGTACATAGGCTGTGAGAAGTAGCTTGTTTGCGCATCATGTAGGACCTGGAGGAGTGCACTAGCCTAAATAACATGTCGAGAATATGTACGCATATCCTGAGTGATGTATTGTATAATTACTGCTATGCGTGTAAGATATGTAATGAGCAGTCCTTCTCCGATGCAAAGCGTTTATTCTCTTGAAAAATCTTGGAGCATTTGAGACTTCTTCCGTCTTCATGAATTTTTGACTTTTACGACTCAAATTTCTTTTCTTATGAGTTTCACAAAATATGTCCCCAGAGTGAACAATGTCTCGTCCTTGGACGCGCTCCATGCCAACTCCGCCAGAGCAAAATTATGACACACAACCCAGCAACAATTTCGCACAGGGGCAGTCAAGTCAACAGAACAGTTAAACAACACTTTCACAAATGTGCCGTCTTTATGAGCAAAGTCAGCAACAACATCAGGAAATGATGAACCAAGTCATCAATATGGGAAATCATCGTGGGCAGTTTCAGCAGCAATCAAAGTTATCCGAGCTACAAAAGACGCGTCCCCAAACATTTTCTCACACTGACAAACCTCTTGAAGCCGAGGACTGGCTTCGAGACATGGAAAGAAAATTAATTATTGCCCAGTGTTCAGATCTGGAGAAAGTACTGTATGCACCGCACTATCTCACTGGAGCAGCCGCATCGTGGTGGGAAAATTTCCTACACATGCACCCCAACGAAAATAATATAACATGGGAGGAGTTTAAAGAAGGTTTTCATGGGGCACACATTCCTAAGAGTCTTATGAAGATCAAAGAGAGAGAATTTGATGACCTCAAGCAAAGGACAATGACGGTGTCAGAATACAACAGTCAATTTACTCTGTTGTCTCGCTACGCCAACGAGGAGCGTATGTCGGAAAGCAAGAAGATGGAGAAATTCCTAGGCGGTCCGACGCCGCTTAAATGCCAACCGGTCGTGCACACCTTTCCAGATTTTAAGATCTTTGGTGGATAAGGCCATTACCTTGGAAAATGAGAGACGAACTTAGAAGATTTCTGCAAGCAAAAAGGGACCAGACTAATCATGCCCGCAACCACCGCAAAGAAGACAGATGTTCGTAAAAGCTGGGCACCCAAACCCACGACAAGCGCCTCACGTCCAATCAAGAATTTTCATGCAAGGGACAAGGAGTTCACATACCGCCCAGCGCCACCTGTTACGCTTAGGAGAAGAAGGGCACTATGCCAAGCAGTGCCCCAAGCCAAGGAACTCGACCCCAAAGCCGAACAACGGAGGCAATAATTCGTCGCCAAAGCGCAACAATTTCAACCCAAATAACAACCACAGGAAGGGTCATCTGAACCACGTGACCAAAGAGGAAGCACAGAATGCCCCAGATATCGTACTCGGTACGTTTCGTGTCAACACAATGCCTGCCATGGTTTTGTTTGATTCTAGAGCTTCTCACTCTTTCATTTTGAAAAGTTTTGCCTCGCAAAATAATTTTTCGATGCTTCCTTTGGAAAAATCTATGATCGTCAAATCCCCTGGGATTAAGCAAGTTACCCAAAGGTTATTGCGGGAGTAATTATTGAGTTTGAAGGGTTGAAGTTTCACGCAAATCTTATCGTGTTGGAAAATAAAGGGCTGGATGCCATCCTAGGGATGGATTGGTTAACCACCAACAAAGGTTTTATTGACTGCTTCAACCGGACCGTGATTCTCACCCACCACCATGGGAAGACCATAAAAGTTTTAGCCAAGGAAAGAAAAATATCCCGGCAACCAAGATTGAACAAGGTGGATATTTCTGAATTAAGCAAGGTTCCAGTAGTGTGTGAATTTCCGCACGTATTTCCCGAAGAACTACCGGGCATGCCACCAGACCGAGAGATAGAATTCAGCATTGAGCTAGCACCCGGAACCGCCCCCATATACAAGAAACCATACAGAATGGCACCATCCGAATTGGTAGAACTGAAGAAGCAAATAAAAGAATTACTGGACAAAGGGTATATACGAGCCAGCTCCTCACCCTGGGGTTCACCAATCTTATTTGCCGAAAAGAAGGATGGAACACTGAGGTTGTGCATAGACTATCGAGCGCTTAATATGGTCACAATCAAGAACAAATATCCGATGCCACGGATAAATGATTTATTTGATCAGCTCGCTCAGGCCAAGGTATTCTCAAAAATTGACTTGAGGTCGGGATACCATCAATTAAAAGTGTGAACCAAAGATATTCCCAAGACAGCTTTCACCTCCAGATACGGATTGTATGAGTTCACCGTAATGCCATTCGGACTAACAAACGCCCCCGCATATTTTTTTCACCTCATGAACAAAGTATTTATGAAGTTTATGGACAAGTTTGTTGTGGTATTTATCGATGATATCCTGGTATACTCCAAGACACCAGAAGAGCACGCTGAACATCTCCGAATTGTACTAGGGGAACTCAGAAACATCAATTGTACGCTAAATTCAGTAAGTGTGAATTTTGGCTAAGGCAAGTAGGTTTTCTGGGCCACGTACTGACCCAACAAGGTATTGCCGTAGACCCGGAAAAAGTCAAGGTCGTACTTGGCTGGAAGCCACCAGCCAGCGTAACGGACATACAAAGTTTCTTGGGAATGGCAGGATACTACCAAAGATTTATTGAAGGATTCTCCACCATAGCAAAGCCAATGACGCAGCTACTCAAGAAAGACAAGAAGTTTGAATGGACGGAAGCTTGCGAGAAAAGTTTCCAAGAATTAAAAAGGAAATTAACGATAGCACCAGTATTAATTGTGCTAGACATACACAAGAATTTTGAGGTGTATTGCGACGCACTCCGGAAAGGCCTCGGATGCGTGTTGATGCAAGAAGGCAAGGTAGTCGCATATGTCTCCAGACAACTTCGCAAGCATGAGGAAAATTATCCTACCCATGACCTAGAGTTAGCAGCAGTTATTCATGCACTCAAACAATGGAGACACTTTTTACTTGGAAATCGTTGGGAGATATACACGGACCATAAGAGCCTCAAGTATATTTTCACACAACCGGAACTGAATTTAAGGCAACGACGCTGGTTGGAACTAGTGAAGGATTATGACGTTGGAATCCACTACGACCCAGGAAAAGCTAATGTAGTGGCAGACGCTCTAAGTCGGAACCCTAGCCCAAACAACGACGGCCTGCCAAACCTGAGACCTGAATTTCGGCAGGAGTTTGCTAAACTCAACTTACTGGTAGTCACCGAAGGCAGCATATCAAATTTAGAGATACAACCTACCCTGATGGAAACAATTAAAGAGGCTCAGCATGGACACCCCAACATTGAAGGCATTAAACGGAAAGAGAGTTTGGGAAAGGCCCCAGAATTCGTTATCGATAAGCAGGGAATATTGTGGTACGGGAATAGACTTTGCGTACCAAATATCAAGGAACTTAAACAGCAGATTTTAGCTGAAGGCCACACCGCCCCGTATTCGATACATCCCGGAGGGACAAAAATGTACAAGGATATTCAGGAAAAATATTGGTGGCACGGTCTAAAAAGGGACATAGCCACATTCATCGCATGTTGTGACTCTTGTCAACGCATCAAAGCCGAGCACCGTAAACCGGCGGACTTTTACAGCCAAATAAAATACCCGAGTGGAAATGGGACGAGATTGGGATGGATTTTATTGTTGGGCTACCTCGGTCACGGCACGGAAATAATACCATTTGGGTCATCAACGATAGACCGACTAAAGTAGCACATTTCATCCCGTGAAGACAACCCACACCACTCGAAACTTGCTAGGCTTTATCTTTCCCGTATAAATGCCCGCTTACATGGAGTCCCAAAGAAAATAATCTCGACAGAGGCACTCAATTCGTCTCGATTTTGGGATCACTTACAACAAGCTCAGGAACTCAACTGGCATTCAGATGCCGCATACCACCCCTGCAGAGATGGGCAAACCGAAAGGCCAGAAACCAGATTCTAGAAGACATCTTGAGAGCATGTGTCCTCACCTATGGGACCGGTTGGGAAGAGAGCTTACCATACGCAGAGTTTGCATATAACAACAGTTATTAGGCCAGCCTGCAAATGGCACCATTTGAGGCTCTGTATGGGCGATTATGTCGTACCCCACTAAATTGGTCAGAAACCGGAGACAGCCATATCTTCGGCCCAGACATGCTCAAGGAGGCTGAAGATAAAGTCAAGGTGATTAGGGATCGACTCAAGACAGCCCAAAGTCGACAGAAGAGTTATTACGATCAAAAACATCGGGAATCAGCTTTGAACCGGTGAATTTGTGTACCTACGAGTATCCCCTATGAGAGGCCTGCATAGATTCAAGATTAAAGGGAAGCTAGCACCAAGATTCATCGGACCATTACGCATAGTGGCACGGAGAGGCACGGTAGCCTACCGACTAGACTTACCCGAAGATTTATCAAGCGTCCACGACGTGTTCCACGTCTCGCAGTTGAGGAAGTGCGTGAGCAACCCATAGAAGCAAGTATCCCATGAAAACATTGACGTGCAGCCAGACCTCACATATCGAGAGCATCCAATAAAAATCTTGGAGGAGTCTGAAAGGAGAACCCGACAGAAAACCATCAGATTCTTCAAAGTTCAGTGGAGCAACCACACCGAGAGTGAGGCCACTTGGGAAAGAGAGGATTTTCTTCGGACAGAGCACCCACACTTATTTGAGAATCAGCTGAAATCTCGGGTACGAGATTTTTCCTAAGGGGGTAGGTGTTGTGGCACTCCAAAATTTTTGTTTTGGTTTTTAACAAAAACTTGGTTGGTTTTGAAGGAGGTCATTTAAACCCTTCCAAAATCTCTTTCTCTCAAGAACTTTCCCTTTGACAAGGATTTTACTTTGGCATCTTCTTCAACTATGGTGTTGGTTATTTAAAAACCTTTCTTCTGATTCTCTCCTTCTCAATTTTTTTGGATTTATTTTTCTTTTAGAAGAAAACCCTAGGAGTTTTGGTTCTTCTATTATTTGAAAACCACCCATGATTTTATCTTTCCTCTTGTGATAAATCTCCCCAAAACCCCTCTTCCACTTTGGGACAATCCAAATATTCTTACCCAACCAGTCCAACCCACTTTTGGATTTTTATTTTATTTATTTCTTTACCCAAAACAATTCTGTCCATATTTTTGAGCCTAGGTGATTTGCAAAGCAAGTACCTTAATGCCTTTGAACTTTGATCTCAAATCAACTCCTCTGGATAGTCCCTATCACCCACAACCTAGAACCATTAAGATCTACTCTTCTTATGTTCAAAATTTTCAAATTTCAGTCTCTGCAAGTTTGGACCAGATTTGTCAAATTTGGTGAAATTCATATCTACTCTTCTCCAAAAATTCCACCAAAATTCAGGCAGCCCCCAGATGCAATGACAGGCCACACTACCAAAAATCATATCAAGGAAAAATCCCCACATGCCAAAAACATTATGTCGAACACCTAGCTTGCACTGTCACTATGCACTTTCAGAAAAAATTCAGAGATTCAGAGAAGTTCAGTGTCGTTTCTTCGTCAAAGAGTTGTCACCTGTCAACTGGCGCCTGACGTTGCGCGCAGCCCCTCCTCCTCGCGAGCACCGCACGCTCCCTTGGACGGGTGCAGGCGTCGGTGGCGGCAAGCGTCGCCGGCGTTGGCAGTTTCTGCGGTGGTCGAGCCACCCGTGGCGGCCAGCGAGGGCCTGAGCCAGCTCGCCACGCCCGTCAGCGCCTAACGCTCCCCGCCTTTCGTGTGGCCTCATGCACGCTGGCGCACCCAGCAGCACCGTTGCCGTGGGACGGCAAGCACGTAGCGCCCTCTGCCGACGGCAGACGCGCCACCCGTTCCGTCGAAACCCACTCAAAGCTCCTAATCCAAGTCCGTTTAGCATCTGAATGGAACCGGTGGACCTCCACGATGACGCTCAACCCTAAACCTCCCGACCAAGCTCTGCGCGCCAGTAACCTTCGCCGGAGAACTCTGTTCACGGCCACCGCCTCGGACCGCCTATAAAAAAGGGCCCCGAGGCTCGCCCTCAAGCATGCACCACCTGCACCTCACCAACACCCTTGAGCCACTCGGAGGACCTCGAGGAGGTCTCCTCCCCAACACCGGCCGCCCGTTCCGCCTCGGCCACCACCTCGTTTCACTCCGGTGAGGCCCGTCCCCGCCCAAATCTCGCCGATAGCCTCCTCTAGCACCCATTAAGCTAACCCCCGCTCCAATTTGGCCTTCGCAGCCCTCCCCGACGAGATCACACTCCACCCGAGCCGCCGTCCGCCGGAGCAAGGGCCGCCGCCGACGACGTGGTGCTCGCCGGTGACCACCACCACCATCCACCGACGCGGAATGACACACTGAACACGGAGGTACCACCCAATCGTCCTGCCTCGCCGTGGATCGCCGCCGGCGACCACCGCAGCTCTCGAGCGCCGACGAGCTCCGTCCCCTCGTTTGAATTTTCAAACCTGACGGGTGGGACCCGCCCGTCGACCTCTCTGTTCTTTTTGAACCGTTTTTGAAAGCGTATTCGACAAATGCGCTTTCCAATCTGAATCGTTTACGAACTTTTCATTACGCCTCGAGTATTTTCTGTTTCATTACAGAAAGGTCCTTGGACCGAAACACTTATAACTTTAAAACAGAAAAGGATTTATGAGTGATTCTTTTTTCTGTCCTCTTCAAAATTTTGTCTAGTTTTTTATCAGATTTATTTGAATAATATTTGGAATATTTTTGAGCACCCCTTGGTATTTATGTTAGTGCGTATATTTTTGTATACCGTAGATACCGAAGGAGGTGACGGAACCGCGAACTTCACCGAGCTAGGCCCCGACTACTCCGAACCATGCAAGCATGTTTGAACTTTTGATATGATGAGTGTTTGGGCATGTTTGCATTAATTAGTATCATGGCATGTTCATGAGCATCTCGATGAAAGTTTTATCACGTGAAAAGTTGAGGCAAGTGAGTTTCGGAAATCCATGAGTTGTTGGAAAGCAGTTGCATGGCCATGAGTTGGCATGAGAATGGGTAAGATGGCAGTGCATGTAGCATGCCGGTCTTATGCTGCACCGTTGACCAGTGTCAACATAAATCAGTCCGATTCCGTCCGTCTCCCCTTTTGTACTACCACATGTTTTCCGCAGGGTATACGGCTTAGTAAGTTGCAAACCACTTTCTGGTACACACCAAATCGAGAGGCCGGGATGAGGGTTCCATGGCCCTGGATTAAAGCCTATCATCCGGTCAGGGGTCATGGGTGTTTCCGGTTGGGACCGAGAGGGGGGCACCCCTTAGAGCGTGTGTATATAAATTTGATCCCATGCTATTCGAGATTGTGATCTCCCCGTCTCAAAGTTTTTATTGAACGCTGTCTAGGGTGATTCCTGGCAACGTGAGGTAGGATGGGTGTGTACTGGTTAGCTGTGTTTCCTCCGAAATACCGTAAACGGAACTAGTCCCCCGTGACTACGGAAATCCGTTGGCTGTGGATAATTTGGTACAAACTCTGCAGAGTCAAAAATCCTTGAAATCATCTTATTCAGGTCCAAGTGTTGTGTTCATCTTATCTTGTCAAATGTCAGTCCGGAGACGTAAACTCCTGAGAACCACATGAGTGTTAAAGGTTTATTTTCTGTGGATGGACTAACCTGTTTACTGTCTTGTGATAAATATTTTTCGTGAGTATCATTTCTTGTAAGTTATGAAAAATGAAGTATAAGCCCTTTCTGGGATGTCGCTCAGACGTCCGATCGCGGGTAATCGTATTATTTACTCATTCGTGATATAAGCCCTTTCTGCGATGTCGCTCAGACATCGGGCTGCGGCATTGTTATTCGTTTACTTTTGATATAAGCCCTTTCTGTGATGTCGCTCAGACGTCCGGCTGTGGCATTGTTATTTACTTATCTCTGATATAAGCCCTTTCTGTGATGTCGCTCCGACGTCCGATCGCGGGCACGCATGTCTTTTCTTTCGATATAAGCCCTTTATGAGGTGTCGCCAGACGCCTCGATCGTGGCATGTTTTACTTATTTGTTAAGCCCTTCGAGGTGTCGCCGGACACCCGATCGGTTTTAGTTTATTTTCTTTGGGTTTTCGAGCGGACTACCGCCGATACCCTTCTACTTACCTTGCTATACTGATTTGATTGCGCATTGTTAAATTACTCATGACGCATTCGTGCATACATTTGTTATATCTTTTGTCCGAACTGTCTTGCGAGTACTTTCAAAGTACTCACCTGGCTTGTTGATTTGGCCAGATCTTGTGAAAGGCGATCTCATGGATGAAGAGTTCGATAGCGAGTCCGACGCCTAGAGGAATCGATCGGTCTCATGCGACCCTGGATTAGTCATCATGTTATATTCGCTTCGCTACCCAAATAAATTCACCGAGCCTCACCTCGGCCTTTCGATGAGCCGCCAAAGGTGAGTCATATCATCCACTCCACCGTGTTATTCCACTACTTTACCTCGAGTCGGTAGTATGCCACCGCTCCTTTGTTTCATATTCGCCACTATGTATAATTATTGGCGTGCTTGTAATAAATTGTTGAGCAAGATCAGCTCGACCCTGTAATATATTAAATGCTACTGGCTTATTGTATCAAGGTTTTGTCTACCAGTGAGGAGGATTTTCCTCACACTGGAATTAAAGATCGGTTTCTCAATAAAGATTTTTGTTGGAAAGCCGGTCGTGACATACAGCTACCCAGAAAAACAATTACTACTAGTACAATGGATACACTACCGCTTCTGGCTCCTCCGTGGTCATCGAAACGTCTCCCTCTACTAAATGTCATTTTACTTTTGTTCACCGACATGCGGACCATGCAGGGCGTGGGCCCAAATGTCGTCCACCAAATTAGAAGGCACTATGCAGGCGGAGAGCCACCTAGGTCATAGCGCGGCAGTAACGAGCCGTTGTATCACAAAACCCCACCTCCCCGCAGTCTAAGTTTGACGCACGAAGCAGCCATCATTTCAATCTTCGCGGAATCCCCTTCTCCCTCGCCATCTTGAAGAAAGCCAACACTCGCATCTGCCACTGTTCTTCTCTCCCAACAAAGGGAAGGTAAGCAGATCTGTGATGTTGGTATATTTTGTTTCAGAAAAAAACTTTTGCAAAGCAGTAACCGATCCTCACTCTTTTTTTGTTTCATTGTCATTGCGATTGTGTTTTCCATTCAGTGGTCTCCTAGTATTCGTCAGTTTCATGATGGACCAAGGAGAACCAGGCAAAGATCTACCGATGTTGGAGCAGACGCAGGAGGCTGATCCCCACGAGACAGATAGCTCCAAGAAGATGGAGGCAGCCATCGAGCCGACCCCAGATACGCTCACGGCCACTACTGAGATGGTCAAAGCCCTGTTTGAGGTTACAGCCCTCGTGGCCCTGCAGGAGCAGTTTTCCCCCTTCGAGGATGTGTCCCCCCCCCCCACCCAAGGTGATTTTCTTCTTTGCCGATCTCGATTGTGGTTTTTCATCTAAGTATGTGGTGATAAATAATGCAAAATTTAATTAGCTTTGATGCCATGCTACCTTCCCTGTCATGCATACTTTTGACTCTACATAGTGGTTTAAATAACGTGTATTTCTTATATTGGAAAGTAATTCAGTATTTGTTTCTGTTTCAATTAGAGCCCTGATGCAGACAAGGATTGTCTGATTGTACATGTCACTCGCTATGAGGCGGATGACCTGAATATACGCAGTGGGAAAACAGAGTTCTTAGGCTGTTGGATCATGGAAGCCATTTGCACTTATACCAATGTCGATATGTATTCCAGCCTCACTGTTGTCAGGCGTGTTGTCCAGGGTGTACTTAAGCACAAGAAGTTCAAGGCCACTCCTTCATTTGAGGCATATTGTTCTTGTCAAGCTTAGACAGGAAGATGACATGGCATGCCTGCACAAACAAGTCTAGGAGTGGAAAGGCCACAAGGTTATCTTCAGGAAGGTTCACAAGATTTAGCTGCTGCCGGATGTCCTCGATGATGTTCATTGCAAGGTCCGTCTTGTGTCCATCCCAAATTAGATCGAGGCATGAAATAGTTTCCCAAACTAGTGTTTAATAGTAGTTTGGATTGTGTCTAATTATCCGAACCTTGCCTATTATCGAGCCCTCTGGGGCTAGTACTCTGTTTGAATCCGTCTATGGGAACTGCTGCTACTTTTGTGTGCCCGTGAATGAGAACCATCCTAATTATTGCCGAAACAGATGCGTCCTCGCTATGTCACGGTTTATCATACGAGCAGTGTGTGTTTGATGAAATAGAGTACTCGTTCAAGAACTATGCGCCGACGTATACATAGGGTACGTAAGGCTGGTTAAGTACTTGTAAACACTGTTGGTGCTACCCCATTTGTAAGCAGCTGTGCAAAACAAATCACATTGGCTCAGCTCGCTTCAACACTTGAAAAGTCGGCTATCGACCAGCTAACAATCAATAATCTGCTATCTGACATATAAGCAACTATGTATCTTCTTACAGTGGTTCATGCAGTTAACTGAGGCCACAATGTAAATTCCAAACGTTCACACGCTAGTCTAGCGTTCATGTGGAACACTCACATCAAACTCGACTTCATAAAATACTTGAAAAGCATAAGTTAAGCAATTTTATACATCTCAAGGTTTCATAGAACATAAAAACATATACTAGTTCATAGCAAAAGACCAAGTTGTGAGAAGGTTTACAAATCAGGAAAAATCAAGCAAGGCTTCTCTAAGCAAAGGGCCTCCCTAGGCAGGCTTTAATTTCCTGGATTTCACTCTCGTTTTTCTTGTTGCCACCATCCAGGGTTAGGTTCTCTCTTTCCAGAATAACCAATTATAATTGTGTTCTCAGCTGGAATGCTGAACTGAACCATGTAGTGTACTGACCATCTGAAATTCTTGTGCATTCCACTAAATTTAAGCACCTCTATTTGTAGAAATAAGCAGACCACAATGCCTCTTGTCCGCGCACATGTCCCAAAAACCTCCGTGCAGCCATGCCAGCTAGTCCTATGCATGGATGAACTTGTAGAAAGTGCATTCCGGACTAGGATGTAGTTGTTTTCTCTCATCCCTGCACTGCAATCAGGAAGTAAAACATACGAATCAGCTTCTTTTAGATTACGTTGATCATTCTACCTAGTTACTACCAATGTAGGAATACCTGGAAGTTGGGTGGCTAGAGGACGGCAACTAGGAATAGCCATCTCATTTTGTGTAGTTCTACTGAAACTGAGGTGTGTACTTTTGATTGCGCAGATAGAAACGATATGGAGACATACATCCCTGTTTGCACAAATATGAAATACGGTTATTTAAACAGTGACATTTAATTGCAGTGGCATATGATTAACATCGGCATCTATTGTGTTATAATTGGCACTACATTGACAGTATGAAAGTGCCCTTAAGTAAGTAGCATCACATCATATCAACACTGCCACTAGATTAACATGCAGAACAATAGCATTGGTATTACTGTCATGAGAGTAGCACATGGTCAGTAAATGTGCAATCAAATTTGTGCAGTTCACCGGGATGAAGCAATGTTAGCGGTGTGAGATTTAAGTGTAACTGCAAAAACACAATTCATGGGTAATATAGCAAGACGGTAGCACTTCATAAAATGGTGGTGGCATTGCTTCAATTTATCGACGGCACTAGACCATTACTTAATAGTGACATTAGGTGGCATTGCTTAATGCTTCATGTGATTTTACATTAACGGTAGCGATATGGGTGTAGGGACAACAGGGACATAAAGTGGTGAGGCAGATGTGGTTGTCGAGAGCGGCAAAAACTCAGGCAGCATGTCTGCATTTGTCCCATTTTTTATCTCCTCGGCGACATTTTCCTATGTGAGCACAGGAAATCTAGACCTGCTCGTTCTCATTTGTGTTGTCCCCCAACACCCCTCACTTTCTTTCCTTTTTCGACCAAGAGACATGTCCACTTCCCCACACCCTTCGCCATCCACCATGCTTTCTTCGCCTTTTCAACCAAGAGACCGGTTGGGTAGCTAGTATCTACTACTTTCCCCCATTTCCTCTTAGAACCAAGTCCTAGATTCATGCTACAACTTTCCCACTTTCTTCCCTGTTTAAACCAACTCTTAGATTCGACTGTATGAACTAGCTTTACCTCTAATAATAGTAAAAGTCTAGGAGGCTTTGGAACAGGCGACAGAAGTAGAAAAAGATCCACACGCAGCCACATGGGGAGCTGGGGCAGTAGAGCAAGGCAGGTTTCGAAGGAATATATACCTGAGGGTCGACGGCATGTGGCAAAGATGGTGTTGGGAGGCCGCATATTGTCCATAATACCGCACGGAGGAAGAAGGGGTCGGAGGCCCTCCCGAGCCGGCGCTGTCTCGGAGAGAACGGCACGGCCGCCGATCAGGACGCGCGGGCAGCCATTGGTCTCCTCCCTCACCGCCGACGACAGCATGAACGATGCACCTACACCCCTGCCCTGGTCGAGGTGGTCCTACTGGATTTGTGACCAGCCGTGAGTAGAGAGAGAGAGTGTGTGGCCACCTATGTATTGCTTAGATCTGGAGAGCATGAGAGAGTGAAAGAGAGGAACCCTAGTAAAGCAAGTGCCGAGGTTCCTTATATATATATATATATATATATATATATATATATATATATATATATATATAGTGGAGTGATTTTGTTGTACCAAATAAAAAAATGTGCTCCTACGTGTACCCGCAGTGGGTGTGAGAGAACTAGTGCATGCGTGCACCGATTCTCTTCGTGAGAGTACAATATACTATGCCCAAAGAACGTTCGCCACAAGAGTAATAGTATAAGTGTGTGATGTGTGAGTTAAAATAAAAGGTGCGCGACGTCTTTTGTTTTTTTGAAGCTCTGAGGGTAGGGTGTGAAGAGCACATATGTGTGTGACGTCTACCTACAGATAGACGGTGGGTGCGAGAGGACTCGGGAGAGTCGTGACTCGTGAGGGTGTGTGGGTGTGTGTGAGAGGGGGCACGTATCAATGCAATGCATGTGTCCGTAAATCATATCTGACAAACGTTCGCCACAAGCCGTTTCCTAAAGAACACCGTAAGAACCATTAGATCGGCATCCGACAGTGTCAGTTTTGCCATGTCATTTAACAGAACATCCATTCCTCCGACACACAAATCTTCCACGTGAGTGTTAACAACTGTCGTATGTTCCCCCCTCCGTTCCAAAATGTAGTGCATATAGCTCTATTGAAAATTCGAACCTCGCAAACTTTTACCAAGTTTTCGTGTACCAAAATGCACATATAGAATACCCAGTATATATCATTTCATTCATCTTCGAGATGTAACTATAAAGATGGGGGAGGAGTGTACAAAGAAAGACCGTCGTATGACTTGCAGCAATTTCAACCATCCTTTGGTGTGGAGGAATATCATAGGAACTCTGTATGATATGATTTTTATAGGATTTTTCCTTTAGAGCCAATTGGTTCATAGGAATAGATTCATATATTCCACATTTCAAAGGAAAATAAACATTATATCATTTTTATAGCTTTAGAGCCACTTGGTTCATATGAATGGATTCCTATACTCACACAAATTCAAAGGAAAATACACATTAGCATATATTCAATAGAAAAGTTCCTATGATGTGAACCAAATGACATCTCTTTTCTAATCCCTCCTCACGGGAATTGAGATACATGTCATCTCTAGATTCAATAGAAAAGTTCCTATGATGTGAACCAAATGATATCTCTTTTCCAATCCCTACTCATAGGAATTGAGATACATGTCATCTCTTTCCCTACAACTTCCATGTATACTGGAGAGAAGCTTATCCTGCTTCCATTCAGGTATTAGCATAGGCTGTAGTACTCTGACTAGCTTCTGATGCTCTGCCTTCACTCTCTGACATACGTCACCTACGACTACATACTCTGCAATATCCTTCTTCATACCAGTCCACCGTAAACACTCCTTCAAATCCGAATACATCTTGGTGTTTCGAGGCGAATCAAGTATGGTGAGTCATGAGCCTCCTGAAGCATTAACTTCACGATCTCTGCATTATTGGGTATATGTACCTTTGTCCTCAAACCATAAGGTGTCGTGCTCATCCTTACGAAAACCTTTGGCCTTTCCTTTACTCATCCTCTGTTTTACCTCAACAATATCTTTGTCATCCTTCTGAGCTTCACGGATCTTTCTCAACAATGTAGACTGAACTTCCATTGCTACAACAAAACCTTTGGGAACAATCTCCAACTGAAGTTCCTTGAGATCCTCGCTAACTCCTTTGGTAATCCTCCGATTATGAGGGTATTCGTCCTTGTTTTATTTATGGTTATATCCTATTTCTCCACAAGGCTTGCATGCACTTTCTCCATATCATTTCCATAAGGCTTCAACTTGCAGGACACAAACCGAGACTTTAGCAAAGTCAACTTAAATTCTTCCCAAGTGGTTACTCCTGGACACATTGATGGTTTGCACATCCTCCACTAGATAGCAGCACCTCTTTCAAAGCAATCAAGAGCATGTTGGGTCATATCCTTTCCGGCTATAGGGTTATTCTCCATGTGATCCTCCATGTTACGAATCCATCGGTCTGTCTCCAATTGACTCATTGGTCCAGACAATACAAGCTCATCTCCATCCATCCTCTAATGGGTCCATGGGTTTGGGGTGGGATAAGAGAGATCGAGAGGGATACACACAAGACAAACAAAAGTTTTGAAAAGACAGATTTTATTGTGGCTGTCGGAAAAACATCAAACAAATGACAGCTCACAATCGGCATCTAACGTAGGTATGTAACATGGGTTTGGTCTTCTAACGGTCAATAAATCTTCAAAGTCATCAAACTCTTCCAATCTTGATCATGTCTCCGATGGCTCCTTCGATCATGCTTGTCCTTCTCAAGTTCTTTTGCGGATCATCTCTGTTGGACGCCTTGAAGTCTCTCGTGGCGTCCTTCAATATTTACGGAGTTACGTTCCAACCGCCGGTTTCAACATCCTTGACATGATCCATGATCCTACTGTCCTTCGCCATCACAAATCTCCGGTATCTCGATGTTTTGCTCCTTCATCTTGTCTACTTTCAGCTTCTGGGTCCTGAGTTCTTCACGAACTCCTTCCTTATCAAATACTGCTTCATGCAGATCCACCTTAAACTTCTTCATGTAATACTCCAGATCCTGGTGATACACCAGCTAAGGTTAAAACTCCAACGTTTGCAGATAGATGCTCCATCAGCTTTCTACCATCCAATCCTTCCATGCATCTGCATGCTTAACTCCGCACGGTGACAATAGCATAGGCGGCGATAACATCATGGATAGCGTGTTTCGCTCTTGTCATTTTCATGAGCTATCATTCCATAGTTGATATCTCCTGCCTTTAGGGTTTTCCGACAAAGCTTTGAATTCTAATGCTCCATGTTCCGGTCTTTCTCCGATACACCTTGATCTCGGTTATTGATAACTTCCATAGTCTGCCAAGTTCCATAAGCGTAACCTTCCTAGGTCATATAAATCCGGAATTTATTTGGAGCCTTCAAATCTCCTAGTCTTCGGAGTCTTCACTGTTGTAGTTTCCGTTTACACGGTAAAATCATCTTCATTCCAAATGGTCTTAGTTGTCCGATATCTTGTCTCCTTGGAGTGGTCTCATCAGTCAAATCTTCGAGTGGTCAAAAAGGGAAAAGGGTATGGTCTCACTAAAAGGAATATTTGAATAAGCTCAAGAGAAGAGAGGTAAAAGATCTTTTGAAAATGAAGTTGTAGAGAAAAATCTTTCCTATGGGCTTGTCGACTTCTAGGGTCACGTCCTCACAGTCAACATGTGCTCTGATACCATCTTGTAGCGACCCGACCCGAATGGATCAAGTCTCTGTGTTTTCGTGTCATCCCTGGATCGGTATGCTGACACACACAGTACTCGAAGGATTTATAACAGAGGTAAATCACATGTATAAAATAACGTAAAACTATTACCTCGATCCAAACATATAGCGGAAGCAACAAGGTTGTGGATTCCCATCAACACCAACGGCAAAGTTGAGTATAGGAAATCGTAACCCTAACGTATCACTTACTCGTAAATGCGAAAATTCTGCAACATGAAAAGTTGCAGCCCGAAACGGGTCAAGACATGGAATATGCCGCAATGTAACACATAGAGAGTAATGAAAGAATAAGCTATACTACATGCATATATGGCTGGTGGAAAGCTCTATGGTTACGATTTTTATGAAAAAGCCAATTTTTTCCTACTTCAAAGGAATAAATTTATTTAACTATCATGGTGGTTGTTAAACATTGAGAATGGTTGACAGCATCCTCAATCCCAATTAAAAGTACTCATTAAAACCCAACAATATTAATTAGAAGTAACATGATGAGATTCACAGGATATTCAAGTACTAGATACTCAAGATGTCCATAACCGGGGGCACGGCTAATCATGATTAGTTTATACACTCTGCAGAGGTTTGCGCACTTTTCCCCACAAGACTCGATCGCCTCCGCTTGGTTCTCGCACTACATGGTGTTTGAGAAGCGGATGACCGAGACATAGTCTTTCAGAAGCGCTAGCACCTTACATGTGGGTAGACCGTACCAACCTACATCCCCTACATCAGCTAGCCTACCCGTAAGAGTTCGCACAACTTAGTCAACTATGCCAGAGCCCATAATGGCTTGTGGCTGCACACGGAAGTTTCTAGTTTGAATAATCTCATGATCCCTTAGAGCCTGGGTGGCGGTCCGAAGAAATACAGGCAAATCCTGTCTACCTGTGTGCCTTGACAGCAAGTCCTGAATAGCCAGTGCCTCAATCCACCCAGATGTGTGTTTAAGTTGCCACCTTAGATAAACCATTAATTATCAATCTCACATCTGTCATGGATATCACTCACCCAATCCACGTCTACTAGCATAGCATGGCATAATCAAACAAACGTAGAAGTATCTCCCAAGGGTTTGATAAGTAAAACAGGTAATAGGTACTACCTCAATCTACTTCCCATCCCACAATTTAATTAGATCCTAACCATGCAAGTGTTTGAGGGTTTGATCTAATGCATAAAACTGGGTAGTGGAAAAATATGATCAAAGTGTTACTTGCCTTGCTGATGATCCGCGAGACCTAGAGATTCGAAGTAACAAGCGGCGCACTCCGGGTGATCTAACGCAGACAAACAACAAGCATACAATAAGCACTCATCTAATGCACAGGGAAATCTCGAATAAAAGATCTAACCAGATAGTTCAACTTAAGAACCCTGGTTGCAAAAGAATCGAATCAAATAAAGCATCGAAAGTCGGAACTCAAGAGAGAACGACTCGGTTTAGCAATCTGAAACTAGGTCAAAATTTTACAGTGGCAAAACTCTGTGTAAGTAGGTTAATCGGAACGGCGGTTTCATTCTGAAACTCCGAGCGCTTGAATCACCTGATTCCGATAAACGAGCAAGAAATAAAACCGATTTGAAAATCAGATCGGAAATCGAATCAGAAAATAACGGATTAAATTCGATTAAAAAGAAAAACGACGAACGAGTTAAAAAGTGAGCGTCATAATGTAACGAATCTAACGAACGCGTTCATCGAAACGAACGGTTCGGTGAACGTTCGTTAAATAAGAAAACCGAATAAAAATAAAAACCAATCTAGGTTTTTTTTTTAAAAAAAAACCGAACATATATATATTTTTTTTTTTAAAAAAAAACCGGATCGGTTCGCGGGGAATAAACCGAATCGGCGCGGGGCGGCGGTGGCTACCTCCGGCGATCGCCGGCGGGCGCTCCGGGGCTCCGGGAAGAGGCGGCGGGGTTCGGCGTCGAGGGCGGCGGGGTCCACGGCGGTCGGCGGCGTCGTCGGCTTCCACGGGCGGCGGCGTCAAGGGCCGAGGGGCGGTGGCGGCGGGCTTCAGCGGGGTTGGGGTGAGAGAGAGGGCCGAGGGGGTTATAAAGGCGGGGGGGGGCGGCTGGCTTGGGGAGGGGGCCAAGGGGGCGCCGGGTCCGGCTGGGACTCGGGCGGCGGCGGCGCTCTCGTGCGGCGGCGGGAGTCCGCTCGGGCGGCGGCCGCGCGCGAGGGAGGAGGCGGAGGTGGGCCGGGAGGCGCTGGGCCTGGGGCCTGGCTGGCTTGGGCCGGCTGGGCCTCGGTCCAGGGGGGGCGGCGCGATATTTTTTTTTGTTTTTTTTCCAGAAAACAAAATAAGAAAAAGCAAAATAAATAAAAATAATATATAGGCATATAATATATCAAAATTTTCAGAAAAACATTTTCTACAACGTGAACATTATTTTAGCTTCAAATAAAATACACACAAATCCAAATAAAACAAAGAGTGCTTCAGCACTAATAGAATCCAATAAAAATCATTTTTAAAATACCAAAATGATTTCAAATTAATTTCTCTCCAATTTTCTGATGTAGGGAATCATGTTACCCTATTTTCCATATATTTTATTTTTGGAGAAAAATAATTTGAATAAAACTCAAATAACTCCAAATTGAAAATAAATTCGAAAGAACTTTGAATTTAATTCTTTGAAACTCCCAACTCATATTTCATATGTTTTGAAGAAGTCATTTTGTCTTCGCTCGTGAAAATCATTGAGTTGCATAAAGTTTCAGAATTGGAAATATTTTCCAAATGAAATTCAAATATTTTCAACACCCTTGTCATTTAAATAAATGGAAGAAGTCATGTCATCTTCTCTCCGTGGTTTTGTGATGAAAAGAATTTGAATTCGAAGTTCATAAAAGCAAAATGAAAGTTTGGGAAAGTCCTTTTATTCCCTCTCATCTAACTTTCAAAAGTTTCGAATTCACTCACTTTCAGTCAATCAATCAAGCAATCAATCAAAACTATCTATTTGTTTATAACATTCCAAAATTTAGAATTTTGGGATGTTACAGTTGGTCACGTGCACACATATGTAGTTCACATTCACATTTTTGTTAGAAATGTCATTCTTTTAACTGCAATTCATTTTTTCTCTTCGTACTCCCTCCGTCTAGGTGTGTAAGTCATCTTCCGAAAACCAAATAATCCAAAAACACTTAGGCACGGCACATTAACTCCCTCCTCGTTTCTTGTTTCGTGACATATCAACCAATAAGAGGTGTGGGCCGTGCATGCTTTCAATGGCTTGAGACTTTCAAATGTGACATGCAGTGGTTAATTTACTGCATGCAATGCTATTAACTAGCAAAAAAACTAAGATGACTTATACACCTAGACGGAGGGAGTATTACATTTTCATTTTAAGCATACATTCAATTCCCATTAGTTATAGATGTTTTTGGAGGAACTTTTATGCATTATTTTGAGTAGCAAATTTACACGGCCACGGGTATATCAAAATGCAGGGCCCATGCATCATTGCCTTTCGGTCAAACCTACGTCCACAATTTTTTGTATGTATGTCTCCACTGGTCCCCAAACCCTAAATGCTGCCTCGTTCCCGTAAAACCAAGCGGCCCACACATATTAAGGCGTCGACTCGAACTCAACCCCTCTCCCATTTACTACGCCGTGGCCCCGCACGCCGTAGTACTCCTACAAACCCTACCACCACACGCATCATCGGTTTTCTTCAAGAGGACGAGGGAGAAGCGGATTTGTAGTGGAGGCGCTTTCAAAAAAAGGTTTTGTTGTGGAGGCTCCTACCCTAGGGTGCCCTAGGTAGCTGCCGCACACATAATTGGTTTTCACTTTTCTTTATGCTCTTGCGCCCTAGAGTGAAATGATGCTTGCTTCGTCTGTCCAGCTTACTACGAGAAAGGTGGGCCTTTGTGATTTGACCCCTCGTCGCTCATTTACTACACAAGGGCGCCACGACCGGGTGCTCGCAAGTCCAACCGCTGCTCAACTGTAATTTGGTGCATCGCATGTGGAACAAGAAGGTGGATGAGCCACATGTCGAACAAAGGGGTCATGTTAAGTGTGTCGCCATTTCGCAGCGGATCGACCTGCTTGAGTTGCTACGCCAACACGACAGGAGCAGCCTGCCACTTGGTTTTGCTCCTTGGTGAATCACGACTATATTGATCTAAAAAGATACTACTCCCTCCGTCTCGGTTTATAGGGAGTGCACGTAATTCTAGGTCATCCATTTGACTAACTAAATATGAGTTACTATGTCACAAAAAGTATATCATTGGATTCTTAAGCGGATGTAGTTTATAAACATGTATTGTTCATCACATATATAGCCAGTTAAATTCTAAACCTAGAATGATGTGCATGCCCTGTAAACCAATATGGAGGAAGTAGTAAAAATGAGGTGATTTTACCGAAAGGTGGGTGGGGGGAGCATGGCCTATCATGCGGTCCCACGTGTCATGACGTACCAAGGCGATGCGCGTCCCTCTTGAGGCAGAACAACGGCAGAAGCAATACGTGGTTTTCTTGAAGGAGATGATGGCGAAGCAGATTCAGAAAAGTGTGAAATAATGGTTGCTTCGTCCGTCTGGGAAGGTGCGGCATTGGATTTGACGTCTCATTGCTCATTACTACTACTGGGGCGCTACGACTGGGGTGCGTCCCCCCTGCTGTTCTGCACTGTTATTTGGTGCATGACATGTCGACCCGGTTGCTATATGTCCCACATGCCGGCGTGAGGAAGTACAGAATTCATAAAAGCGAGCATCGACAGAGGAGTACAAGACACGGCTTGGTTTTTGTTGCTTCGTGCGATCCATCGATACAAATCCGGACTAAAAAAGGCGAGGGCGGGTCTTTTCCTGCGCGGCGGGCAGGGGGGTTTGGCATAGTCTGTTCGAGGCAACGAGGCTGGAAGGGAAACAAGCAAATAAAGGTTGAGTGACTTAGTTTTGGGAAATATGATTTTACGGAGTATGTAGCCGGTATGGAGGTAGTACTACTTACTACTCCCTCCTTTCCGGTTTATAGGGCTGATCTAAAAAATCGTTTTTCCGTTTTATAAGTCTCAATTCTACTAGTAGTACCATCACATGTTTGTATTTCGAGGTGCATTAGATCACCCGATGCAAGCAGTATCAAGAGAATACTCACCAATGCATGTAGAAGTTCATGGAAATTTAGTGGTCATGCATGCAATCGTTGTAATTAATGCATCGGTTAACATAACTTCTTGAGAAAAACGAGCGTACTAATTACTTGTGCAAACTACAAAATTAATTCCACCACTCACCATCTACCTTGGTTGGAGAGATTTTTAAATGGAGCCATAGACCGGAAAGGAGGAGTAGTAACATAGCCTAGGGTAGCTGGTTGCACCACGGACTCCAAGGAAATTGCTGTAGTACTACTCCTATGTACCACTGTACTACTCCTACTACTAAAAGATATATTTCAAACAATATGATAATCTCTCTAACCAAGGTAGGGACGAGGAGTAAACGGAGGGAGTAGTAAAATTTTCTCCTCGTCCTGCGAGCCACCGCGCACGTGGGCGAGGGAGCGGGCGTAGGCGTAGTAAACAAGGTTCTCATCGTCCTCCGACTCTGTGAGCCACCGCGCTTGTGGGCGGGGTAGACGGCGTACTAAGCAAGCTTCTCCTCATTCTGCAAGTTGACGAGACACATCAAAAGTAATACGTACAAAGCATCTCCAGTGTATAGAGACTTGCATCTATGGTAGGCCCCACATGGTTTGCCTCTTATCAAATGAAAAAACTGAGCATGTGAGATGGTGAACGGAGGGAGTACGATATCATTAGTACTATACTTCTTTTGGAAGGGTTGTAGTAGTCCCTCCCATTCACATGTTCACATTTCAAGCTTCAATAAAAATGTTGCACGCAAGGATTAACAGAAACCTCAGCAATGCATGTACTCCCTCAATCCATATAGGGTATAAAATGTGTTTTGGAGGCTAACTTTGACCACATGTTAGAGCAATAATATGACATCCAACTTACACAAATCTTACCATCAAATCCATATGTGGTCATTATACTGCTAACACATGCATGTGTTGTAATTAGTATGTTGATACAGTAGTAAACACTCACTATCTAGTAGTATGATACGTCCATTTTGCATCATGCTTTTATATCAATATTTATTGCATTATGGGCTGTTATTACACATTATGTCACAATACTTATGCCTATTCTCTCTTATTTTACAAGGTTTACATAAGGAGGGAGGCTAGGGAGCTGTAATTGCAGGGAATTTGGAAAAGGAGCAAATATTAGAGACCTATTCTGCACAACTCCAAAAGTCCTAAAACTCCACGAAAGTTATTTTTGGAAATAATAAAAAATATTGAGCGGAAGAAGTACGTCAGAGGGGCCCCCACCTGGCCACGAGGGTGGAGGGCGCGCCCTACCCCCCAGGGCGCGCCCCCTAACTCGTGGGCCCCCTGTTGGCTCTCCGATGGCCATCTTCTGCTATATGAAGTCTTTCGTCAAGGAAAAAAATCATAAGCAACCTTTTGGGACGAGACTTCGCCGCCACGAGGCGGAACCTTGGCGGAACCAATCTAGGGCTCCGCAAAGGCATTCCGCCGGGGACACTTCCTCCGAGGGGGGAAATCATCGTCATCGTCATCACCAACGCTCCTCTCATCGGGAGAGGGCAATCTCCATCAACATCTTCACCAGCACCATCTCCTGTCAAAACCCTAGTTCATCTCTTGTATCCAATTCTTGTCTCCACGTCCGGGATTGGTACTAGTAGGTTGCTAGTAGTGTTGATTACTCCTTGTAGTTGATGCTAGTTGGTTTATTTGGTGGAAGATCATATATTCAGATCCTATATGCATATTAATACCCCTCTGATTATGAACATGAATATGCTTTGTGAGTAGTTACGTTTGTTCCTGAGGACATGAGAGAAGTCTTGCTATTAGTAGTCATGTGAATTTGGTATTCGTTCAATATTTTGATGAGATGTATGTTGTCTAGCCTCTAGTGGTGTTATGTGAACGTAGACTACATAACACTTCACCATTATTTGGGCCTAGAGGAAGGCATTGGGAAGTAATAAGTAGATGATGGGTTGCTAGAGTGGCACAAGCTTAAACCCTAGTGAAAGTGCTAGTTATCGACTAGAGGGGGGGTGAATAGGCGATTTTTAGGAAAGTCTTCAAAACACGAATGTTTCGAAGACAAACAATAGAAATGACCTAATTGATATGCAGCGGAAGATAGACTACAACAAGCAAACCATAGTCTAGTATGCAATAACGTGAAAGTACAAGACTAATAGCAGATTGGTAGTAGGATCAAGATGGAAGATAGTGAGAAGCCAATCAACAAAAGTAGTCAAGCAATGAAGTCAAACAGGTATGACAAGTAGGCAATGACTTCACGAAGACAAACTCTAAGTAAGGTGAGGGAGAAGATAGAACCAGTCAATCGTTGATGGCACAGGATTTGTTGGACCAGTTCCAGTTGCTGTGACAACTGTACATCTGGTTAGGGAGGCTGAGATTCAACTCAGAAGACCGCGTCTTCACCTTATTCCCCTTGAGCTAAGGACACACAGTCCTCTCCCAATCACTCTGGTAAGTCTTCAAAGTAGACTTCCGAACCTTCATGATTGCGTTCACCGGCAATCCACAATGACTCTTGGATGCTCGAACGCGACGCCTAACCGGGCCGGAGGATTCACAGTCCTCAAGTGTAATAAGTCTTCGTGTCACATGCATGTAAAAGACTTGATGATGCCTAACACTCTTTGGCTCTGGGTGTTTGGGCTTTTTCCTCGCAAGGATTTCTCTCTCTCAAAGGCTTCGAGGTGGGTTGCTCTCAAACGACAAAAGTCGTGCACTAACTCTAAGCAGCCACCAATTATGGTGTAGGGGGTGGGCTATTTATAGCCACTAGGCAACCCGACCTGATATGTCCGAAATGGCCCTGGATCACTAAGGAACTGACACGTGTTCCAACGGTCAGATTTCAAACACACACGGCAACTTTACTTGGGCTACAAGCAAAGTCGACTCATCCAGCTCTGGATAAGTTTTGCTCTCATTGTCTTCGCCAAGACATAGGATTTGGGTTGAGCATCACTTGATCATTACGACTATGATCACTTGGACCCCACTTAACAGTACGGTGGTTCCTATGACTCAACAAAGAAGAAAAGGAAACAACAAAACAACACAGTCTTCGCGCTCCATAGTCTTCACTCAATGTCTTCTCATGTCAGTCTTCAATGTGAATATATTCACATACCACCATTGTCATCAATGTCTTCATACATTTTTAGGGGTCGTCTCCGGTAGGTAAACCGAATCAATGAGGGACACTACCTGCGTTATCCTGCAATTCTCACAAACGCATTAGTCCCTCAACCACATTTGTCATCAATACTCCAAAACCAACTAGGGGTGGCACTAGATGCACTTACAATCTCCCCCTTTTTGGTGATTGATGACAAACTGGTTGAAGTTTTCAACGAGGATAAAATATGTGAAATTGTAAAGGATAGGGAATTGTCTTCATAAGTGGCAAAGGCTCCCCCTGAAGATGTGCATATAAGTAGTTTGCTTTTGGAATGCAAATGCACATGGCAGGTTGTACTTGTGGAGATCCTCTTCAACTTATGAAGATAATTCATCATGCATGAAATGATATAACTAAGAGAATGACATGCATAATGAAAAATGGACGTCTGCAGAATGATCTAAGTGCGGAAGTTATCGCCGCATTACGCGGAATTTATCATCGCACCAGAGTAAAGCAAATAAGTAGCATACGACCATCGAGTTTAAGTGTTACAACTCAAAGAACCAAATGTATCAAAAACGAGAGTTGTAAACACTAGGCAAAATATTATGCAACCGCCCTTATGAACCCGCTTGAAGACTATCAAACTCATATACTTCTCCCCCTTTTGTCAGTAAGGACCAAAAAGGTTCGAAGACATAGAGCATCTACTCGTCCTCTTCAGAAGTAGATGATGCAGCAGGGTTGTCGTTGTTGGTTGGCGGTGCAGACGAGCTTGGTGCAGTGTCGATGCGTGCAGAAGTAGGGGGCGGTGAAGTAGCATCGGCTTCATCATCGATCACTCTGGCATTGACAGTTGCCGCGGAGGAAGAATAGTCAGAGTCTTCAAGTGATGGAGTTCGTCGTAGGACTGCATTCCGTGGAGGAGTGGAGTCAAACTTGAAGCGTTCACTGAAGCCATCATCTTGAAGATCCGCTTCAGCACTGAGCAGGGTCAAACTCTTCCATGATCGCCGACAGGTCTCGTGAGTGACAAAAGCATTCTTGGTGGCAAGGTTTCGAATGCGATTGACGTCCACCAAGAGGCTTTGCATTTGTAGCTTGAGCGGGAGTGATGCTTATCTTGTTTACGATGCGGTCGGCGACAAGAAGTTCTCGATCATTGAGGACTCGAGAGCGCTTCCGAGGCCTTTGGCCAATTGTGCTCTCAGTGGCTTCAGTCCGCGCACGGTGAGGCATACATGTGTTCCCAGCCAAAGGATAGACACGAGATCTCTTTGGGGCGCCTTCCATGGGTTGAGAGAAGCTATGGTGATCAGCATTCTGAAGACAAAGTGGCGTTTTGGCAGGCTCTGGGTATATGGCTTCAACTGACATATCAACCTCTGGTAGAAATATCAAATGATTGCGAGCAGAGGGCTGATAGTTGATAGCAGAGTGCATCTTGATGAGGCGCATGACCCATGGAGCATAAAATTTCAGACCAAACAGATCAGATCCAGACGCAACCAATTGTCGGATGAAGAATTCTTGCGTATTGAAGTTGATGCCATTGAGGATGTAAAAGGCCAATGTCTTCATTGCTCCTTCAAGTTTTGCAGATGATGAATGCCCTTTGATAGGCCATAGAGTTACTTTGATGATGTGATATATTGTACGAGGCAGATACTCAAGGTCATCTACAAAGAAGTTCTGAGGGTATTCAGCATCATGTGGCAGTGGCTTCATCATGCTCAACATCTGACTCATGTCGGGTTCTGGCTTATGAAATATGCTCTCCAGTGCATCGTGGTGGAGTTGACAACCAGGTTCAAACAGCTCTCCGGGAGTGGGTAGGCCTGTGAGCTCAATGACGTCAAGAGCTTTGGCTTCATGATGAACATTTCCTGTCATCCACTCGAGAACCCATGTCTTCGTATCTACTGTAGTAGCCGCGGATGTGGAGGGTATCATAGAATTGAAGCACAAGTTCTTCATTCCGTGTTCTTTATACATGTGAAGCCGAGCATACCGCATCATGAAAGCAATCAAGTGCTTCTTCTAAGCACGGCAGTCCGCAATGGCTTCGATGTCGAGGCGCATATGAGGGAAAATCGCCCTTGATCATCTGTAACGCATGAGTAATAGCTTCATTGCTAATAGCTCCAGAAACGGTCAGATGATATCCATGGCCTTGTGTAGGGGTTCTTTGCTCTGTCAAAGAAAGTGTTGTGGGCTTTGAAGCCATTTGCATTGAAAGAACCTGTAGAGGTGGCGATTCGGAAACCTTGGCAGTCTTGGCTTCGGCTCGGACACGAGGCCTATGCGCAATGTGATATTCAAACCGAGGACCCGGAGGCATGAGGCGGAGGGACGAGCGAGCCATCTTCTTGTGACTAGCTGACCATAGTTGTATGCTTGCTCAATTGTGTAGGGCCTTGGTATGAATCGAGCAGTGGCAACAAGCGAGGCTTCAGCTGCTCGCCAGATGCTTCGGGAGCAGTTGCCTCATTGTCTTCAGGCACATTTCCTTCATTGGCTTCAGGAGCTGTTGGTGCAGGCTCCACATTTGCTTCAGCCATGACCACGTCATTGTCTTCATTGGTGTTGGAGGTGGTAGCCTCAATGTTTTCAACCTCTACTTGAGGAGCTGGAGGGTCGGGCACTGGCACGTTGATATAAGGAATAACTTCTTCAATTACAGGGGTGTAGGGACACGTTCTTCTTCTTCTTGAGTGTCTTCGGCTGATGCCGCCGGATTGTCTTCAGCAGCTTTGGCTTCAGACTTGGAGACATTCACAGTTGGAGTGGCTTCTGAAAACACTTGACGTGCAACAGGTTGGTGGTGCACTTCTCCTTCTGGAACGCTCGAGAGAGGTACTTGAGGCCTTTGACCTTTGCGAAGCCTGCGAAATGCTGGCGACGCCTTTGGAGATGGGGTTGCCTGGGCCTCAAAGTCTTCCTCTTCTTCTTGCTATTGTTGTTGGGGAGTGACTTGTTGTTGGGGAGTACTAGGGAGTCTTCTTGTTGCGGGCGATCAGCCCATGAAGCATCTGAGCAATTGGCGTCGGAAGGGCGACCAATCTTGATGAGTTCGCTGTTAAATGCGAGCGGTGATGATACCACGTTGTATTCAATTTGAGGAATAACGACGTCATATTCAACAGTGTCATGGTGACCAATGTCTTCAGCAGTGATGGGCTCAGCTGCTGGAATCTCGTCAGCTTCAGGAGCCTCTGTGGAAGCAGGCTCATGAACAGTCATGCGAAGTTCTTGGGTTGCAGACGCGGGAAGAACCACTGAAATGGGTTCAACAACCAAGGTCTCTGTGGGAGCAGCCCGATTCTTCTTGGTCTTAAGCTTCTTCTTGAAGGGAGCAGCATCAGAGGCTTCAGGAAGTTTTCTTTTTCTGGCTTCAGCCTCGGCAGCCCTCGTCTTCTTCTGTTCAGAAGCGGTTGATCGGACCTTTGGCTTCGAGCCAGTCATGCTGCTTGGGAAGACTATGCGGGGTTCTTCCTGCCTTGAAGGTGCAGTTTGGTCAGTTGAAGACTTCTTCCTCTTTGCAGCCATTCTGGGGTCAATGCCAGGACGGCCAAGAGCCTTGCGCTTCTCAGCCTCATTGTAGGCAAGCACACACTTGTCAGCCAGACTCTTCATGCGCTCACGAGAGCCTCTGGCTTCTTCACGCTTCTTGAGGAAGGCTTCTTTGAGCTCGTGCAGCATGACCTTGAAGTTTTTGACATCTTGCACGCTGAGTGCAGCCATATGCTTCTTGAACTGAGCCTTCTCATAGTCAATCTTATGCTTCAGTTCAATAATGCGTTGAGCAAGAGCTAGCTCAGAAGCAATGGCGCCATTGAAAGAGATGCTGAGGCCAATAGGAAGTTGCAGATCTTCAAAGCTGATGTTTGGGGTGTCAAACCACTCATCAATGAAGTGATGGATGATTGCCACATCAAAGAGAGGCAAATTGTTGAAGATTTCGCTTCTTCTTTGCTCTTGATAAGTTGCTCAAGAGCATCATCGCAAGATCTTCATCCTTTGGACAGATCAATGTGCTCTTCTCGCAGAATGGCAGCAGGAGTCGATGTCGGTTTAGTATTCTTGACAATTTTCTTTCTCTTCTCCGTCTTCTTGGAGATACGGGATTGATCTTGATCGCACATCGGCTTTAGGAGGTGCGATGGCAGTCAACTTCACACGTGAAGCTTTTGGAGGAGCAGCTGACTTTGAAGCCTTGATTTTCTTTTGCTTCTACGGCTTTGGAGCAGGAGCATGAGCTGGAGCTGGGGCTTCATCAGACTCAACATCGTCATCAGAGTGATCCACTTTGGCACCTTGGACCAAGATGTAAGTGATGAGGCCATCAAGGTTTGAAAAGGGACCGATGACATTGGGTTCAGCATCACGTGAGCCGTCAGCACGGGGAGCAGAGGGACCAGGGTTGAAGTCTAATCCCAATGACTTCTTGTTTTCCTTGGCAGAAGCCTTTGCGTGCTGGAAATTGCGCTTGAAGAGATTATCGTCACGACACCAGAGCAAAGACGTTGGGTCGGCATTCTCAGGCTGAGGTCCACGAACCATACAAGGATAGAAACCTTGTGCAATAGCTTCAGCCATGTTCTTGGGTGGAAGGCCTCGAAAAAGAATAGCACCCCAAGGGCTTCTGATAGCATTCTTCTCGGCATATTCCTGGGTCACGAAATTGTACTTGAACCATTGTTCAGCCCAATATCGACGAATCCATTGGATTCGCGTCTTGCGCTGATTGTAGTTCTCTTCAGGATCTGTCTTGCAGAGCTCTGCGAGGTCATCAAGCAAATCTTTTGAGGTTTCCTCATGACGCTGTCTGCCACCCTTCATAACTGATTTCTCTGCAGCCACGAACTTCAAACTGAATGGCTTTAGTACTTTCAAAGGCTTCAAAGGCTTGCGTTTGCTGGACAAACAGGAACTGACTTCGGGAGAGTTAATTTGATGCTGTAAGAATTCTCCAAACGAATGCAGACTATGAGAACCAAGGGATTCTCCCATGGACATGTACCTGTGACAGCATTAGAGATGCGAGGGAAGGGGAAGAGGTCATATGCATTCTCAGAAGATTTTGAAGATAAATCAGTTTGAAGACATTGACCTCATGATGCGAGGACATTCACTTATACGCTGAGAGTTGGTTCCAGATTTGTACGAATCCGTGAATAAGTACAAGTGAGGAATCAAACTAGTTGTGAAGCTTAAGTGAATATACTAGGAAGTATGAGATGCAGACATAATAGATCTAACTTAGTATGGGCAGAAACCAATTTCGGTAAGTAGGATGAGTCTTGAAGATCAAAAAGATGGTAACAATAGAGTTATATTTACCACTCGAAGAACTACTAGATGGGAAGAAAAGGAAGCCGAGCAGTTCAATCCACCGTGCCCTAACTTGGCGACGGAGGACACCTATGGCGGCGGCGGAGATGACGATGTACGCGGCCGGTGTGAGGACGGCGTCGGAGAAGTCGCGGCAGCTAAGCGCTTCGTCGCCGACGTCGTCGAGAGCTAGCGGTGGCGCTAGGGTTTTGACGAGGTGGAGAGGTGGAAGAAGGTCTTCTTTACCGCAGGGGACATGTATTTATAAGGAGGTGTGCGGCACAGCGCAATTACGCAGGTGCCCCTGGCAGTTCACATCTGAGGGGCACGTGGCAAGCATGCAACATGCTCTGAGTTGTCCCACATTCCCACGCCCGCCAGGTTTGTCGGATGGTCGTTCCGGCTTCTCCGGATTTCAACAGTAAGGATGAATCATTTAAAACAGACTTAAAGTTTCTCTCTATGTCTTCTGCTGACAAGGAAGCATAGAAGACTTTCGACTGATTCAATAGAATGCATATGATTTGGACAGATAGAGTTTGAGATAGAAAGCATAGAGAGATTGGGGTCCGATCACATTCACTTAGTTCAAAAGATTCAACTTGGAAGATATAGCTATAAGTGAATCTTTGTCAGAGGATGAACAATATATATATATATATATATATATATATATATATATATATATATTAGAAAGCAACCAAATCAACATAGTGAAGAAAATCATGAAGATAGGTTGAAGTTGAAGACAAATCAAATGCGAAGATATTGTAGAAATAGCGCCATGAGTGAAACACTTCAAACAGGGAAATTTGGTGGTGGCGTTACCCACCGTATAGGAAGTATTAGACCCAGACTCGGCGCACAATTATCGTGGCGCTCCGAAGTCAAATTCCACGAATGTATTCACACTCAGAATGTAAGTCTTCATTGATTGAAGATATACGTTACTTCGTGTGTTGCACATCTAAGTCATCAACATGCATAAGTGTTAGGATGTGTGCCTGATCACAGGACATTTGAGGATTCCAAGATATTTAGCTCACACCATAACTTGCAAAACCTTTTCTCGTCCAAGGGCTTTGTGAAGATATCTGCCAATTGCTCTTGATGTTGACGTGAATGATGTCAATATCTTTCTTCATGACATGATCCCTGAGAAAATGATGACGAATTTCAATGTGCTTTGTCTTTGAGTGCTGGACTTGATTGTTGGCAATCTTGATGGCGCTTTCGTTGTCGCAGAAGAGAGGTACTTGTTTCAGATTGATGCCATAGTCCTTGAGAGTTTGCTTCATCCACAGAAGCTGAGCACAAAGAAGATCCAAAGAAGAATGTATTCAGATTCAGCAGTTGAGAGTGATACACAGTTCTGCTTCTTTGAAGACCAACAGACAAGTGATCGTCCCAGAAAGTGACATGTGCCTGATGTAGACTTGCGATCCACCTTGTCACTAGCATAATCAGCATCCGAAAATCCAACCAAATCAAATTTTGAGCCCTTTGGATACCATAATCCGAGTGTTGGGGTGTAAGCCAAATATCGAAGAATTCGCTTCACAGCTAAGTGATGCGATTCCTTTGGTGCCACTTGGAATCGAGCACACATGCAAACACTAAGCATAATATCCGGCCTAGATGCACATAGGTAAAGTAAGGAACCAATCATGGAGCGGTATACCTTTTGATCGAACTCTTTACCATTGTCGTCGGGACCCAGATGGTGTTTGGCTGGCATTGGTGTCGTGTATCCTTTGCACTCTTGCATTCCAAACTTCTTCAGACAATCTTGGAGGTATTTTTCTTGAGATATAAAGATGCCATTCCTTTCTTGTGAATTTGAAGACCAAGGAAGAACTTGAGCTCTCCCATCATGGACATCCGATATTGTTCTTGCATCATGTATCCAAATTCATCACTATACTTCTGGTTGGTGCGGTAGAAGATAATGTCATCCACATATATTTGGCATACAAACAGTTCACCATCATATGTCTTCGTGAAGAGTGTGGGATCAAGGGATCCAGGTTTGAAGCCTTTGCTCTTGAAGTCTTTGATCATATCATACCAAAGCGAGGAGCTTGTTTGAGGCCATACCGTGCTTTATTTAGCTTGTACACCATATCGTGGATGTTTTGGATCTTCAAAGCCGTGGGGTTGAGCGACATATACTTCTTCTTCAATCTTGCCGTTGAGAAATGCACTCTTCACATCCATTTGATAGAGCAAGATGTTGTGGTGGTTAGCATAGGCTAGTAGTATGCGAATAGCTTCAAGCCTAGCTACAGGAGCAAATGTTTCATCGAAGTCAATTCCTTTAACTTGAGTATATCCTTGAGCAACAAGTCGTGCTTTGTTTTTGACGACTTGACCATGCTCATCTTGCTTGTTTCGATATATCCATTTGGTGCCAATAATGTTATGCTTGCGAGGTCGTATGCTTGACAAGTTCCCAAACATTGTTTAGCTTGAACTGTTGAAGTTCTTCTTGCATAGCTTGTATCCATTCCGGTTCCATAAAGGCTTCATCAACTTTCTTGGGTTCTGATATTGACACAAAAGAAAAGTGCCCACAGAAATTTGCTAGCTGTGTTGCTCTTGAGCGAGTAAGCGGACCAGGTGCATTGATGCTATCGATTATCTTCTCAATCTGTACTTCATTTGCAATTCGAGGATGAACTGGACGAAGACTTTGCTCTTGCTGATCACTATCATTATTGGAAGGATTGTCTTCAGGCTGAGCATTGTCTTCTGGTTGGTTAGGTGCAGAAATGATGAGTTCCTCTTCAGGCTGTGCATCAGAAGGCATAATTTCACCAGTTCCCATTAGCTTGATAGATTCGCTGGGCGGAGCTTCGTCTAGTGTACTTGGCAAGAACTCTCTTTGTGAACCATTGGTTTCATCAAATCGCACGTCTACAGTTTCGACGATTTTGTAGAGATAAAGGTTGAAGACTTTGTAGGAGTGCGAGTCCTTTCCTTAACCGAGCATGAAGCCTTCGTGAGCTTTGGGTTCAAATTTTGACTTGTGATGGGGATCCTTGATCCAGCACTTGGCCCCAAATACTCTGAAGTAGCTGACATTTGGCTTCTTGCCAGTAAGGAGCTCATAGGATTTTTTGTTCAGAAGCTTATGGATATAAACACGGTTGATGACGTGACAAGCTGTATCAATAGCTTCAGGCCAGAACTTTCTTGGTGTCTTGTACTCGTCGAGCATTGTTTGAGCCATCTCAATGAGGGTTATGTTCTTGTGCTCCACGATGCCATTTTGCTGAGGTGTGTATGGAGCAGAGAACTCATGAGTGATTTCCATGGTATCCAGATAAAGATCAAGTCTGGTGTTCTTGAATTCAGTGCCATTATCACTTCTGATATGCTTGATCTTGACGCCATAATTGTTCATTGCTCGATTGGCGAAGCGTCTGAAGACATATTGCACTTCAGTCTTGTAGAGAATTATGTGCACCCATGTGTATCTTGAGTAGTCATCAACAATGACGAAGCCATAGAGACAAGCAGTTGTTGTGAGGGTAGAGTAATGAGTAGGGCCAAACAAATCCATGTGTAACAGCTCGAAGGGTTGAGATGTCGTCATGATTGTCTTCGAAGGGTGCTTTGCCCTAGTCATCTTTCCAGCTTCGCAGCACCACACAAATGATCCTTCTTGAACTTGACACCTTCGATGCCTATGACATGCTTCTTCTTGGCGAGTGTGTAAGTTCCTCATGCCAACATGCCCCATCCTCCGATGCGAGCCAAGATTCAAGCTTTTGCAAGAAGACATACGGCAAGCTGTGGACCTGCCGAGAAATCTACCATGTATAGATCATCTTTCCTATACCCTTCAAAGACTAGAGACTTGTCGATTCCATTAGTACAAGGCAACGATATTTTCCGAATATCACAATCATGTTCAAGTCACAAAGCATTGAGACAGACATCAAGTTGAAACCAAGGGATTCAACAAGCATCACTTTATCCATGTGTTGATCCTTTGAGATTGCAACTCTACCTAGACCCAATACCTTGCTTTTACCAGTGTCAGCAAATGTGATGTGACTCTTGTCAGATGGACGTAAGGTTGAGTCCATGAGAAGACTTCGATCATCAGTCATATGATTAGTGCATCCACTGTCCATAATCCATTCTGAAGCATGAGGTGTCATACCCTACAGTACAGTTAGTGGGATAGGCTTCACCAAGAGCATTGTGAAGCATAAACATTTAACGGGCAAGTGGATTATTGAAGCTTAAATCAAGATTAGGACTGATAGGATGAATGGCAAACGATTCAGGAACAAAATACATAGTGAGACCATTTGGGCATTTGATCTTGTGCCCTACAAGATGTTTTAGGTCCCCAGCTATAGCATCGACGCCTTTGATTTTCGGTGGAGACCCTTTCTGCAAAGAGAGTTAATCCTTCTTAACCACCCACATGTTCGGGGGTGGCTTAGAAGCAATGAGTCTAAGTGCAGCATCTCGAGAATTTCGGCTTTGGTGCCCTAGCAAATAGCCTTGCAGGAGATGAATGATACTCGTATGAATAAGCGAGAAAAGTTCTTAGTTCTATGTACATATTGGTTTGAAGACACACGCTCATATTCATAAATTTGAGTACGGTTTCCCTGCAAAACATTGGCGTTAGGGTGACTCAGGTGAGTCCTCTGTCTGTATGAAGCCTTTGGACCATATGACGCCTTAGGTCTGGGGTTTTTCTTCTTCCCAGGTGGTGTCATGAAGACATTCACTCGAAGATTCTCAAGACAGCTTTTGGGAACCCATATCTTCTTCATAGGCGGTCCATTCCTGCAGTTAGTACCAATATACCTGGCAAACACTTCACCATTCTGATTCTTGAACAGCTTATAGTTTGCATCAAAGGATTCATCAATGATAATAGGGTTAGCGCAGGTAAAGCCAGATAAGGTGGATGGATCCACTGAAGGTCCCTTTGCAGCAACCCATGTGGTTTTGGGATACTGCTTAGGCTTCCAGTAGGAACCATCAACATTCATTTTCCTCTCGAACCCAACACCCTCTTTCCTAGGGTTTCGGTTCAGAATCTGCTTTTGAGGACATTGCAAAGTGTCCGATGCCCTTTCGAGACTTTTATACATCCCTGTTTCAAGCAATGTCTTCAACCTAGCATTTTCATCAGCAATAGCGATGGTATCCTCCGCAGAGGGGTTAGTTACCACATTAGTAGTTGAAGACAATGCAACGATAGCGATAGTTGATCATTCAACAACAGAGGTAGCGATATCACGCTCAAGACATTTTAGACATGGTGGTTCAAATCCATCCTGAGCGGAACTAATCTGTTGAGCGCCAAGTGACTCATTCTCTTTATGAAGATCTTCATGAGCCGCTCTCAATTTATCAAGCTCTTGCTTCCTTTGAAGATAATCATAGGAGAGCTTTTCATGAGTAGTTGAGAGCGTTTCATGACGACTTTCAAGTTCTTGGTACTTAGCATGAAGATTTTAATGTCTTCAACTAAGGACTGTGAACGTATCATTTCCGCGTCCAACAGGTCATCGCTTTTGTCTAACAGTTTTTGAGTATGTTCCATAGCTCTTTGTTGTTCGGTTGAAATTTTAGCAAGTGTTTTGTAGCTGGGTTTGGATTCACAATCAGAGTCGTCTTCACTTGATGTTTGAAAGTAAGCATCACGTGATTTTACCTTGGCACCGCGTGCCATGAAGCAGTAGGTGGGAGCAGGGTCGTCCTTGTCATCGCCTTGACGTTGGTGTAGAAGTCATTGTCTTGATGTTGAAGATGGACTTGGCAACATAGGCTGTGGCTAAAGCCGGACTTGCAACACCAAGGTCGGACTCCTCTTCGGCACCTCCACCTCCTCAAAAGCAGACTCCTCCTCTGAATCCATTTCCTTGCCAACAAAAAGCACGAGCCTTGCCGATGAGCTCTTCTTATGAGATGAAGACTTTGATGAGGACTTGGAAGAAGACTTTGAAGATTTCTTCTTCTTCTTGTCATCAGAATCATATTCCTTGCTCTTCTTATTCTTCTTTTCATTGTCCCACTGTGGACACTCAGAGATATAGTGTCCAGTTTTCTTGCACTTGTGACAGGTTCTCTTCTTGTAGTCATGAGTGGAAGCTTCATCATTTATTGAGCTGGATCGTGAGGACTTTCTGAAGCCTTTCTTCCTAGTGAACTTCTGGAACTTGTTCACAAGCATAGCAAGTTCCTTTCCAATGTCTTCAGGATCATCGTAACCGCAATGATTCTTCTTCAGATGAGGAAACAACTTTTGCCTTCAAAGCGAAGTTCGGCCATAGTTGGGACCATAGATATCTCTTTTCTCGTAAAGCTGGAACTCATGTGTGTTGAGCCTCTCAAGTATATCAGACGGATCGAGTGTCTTGAAGTCGGACGTTCTTGTATCATGAGGGCAAGGGTGTCAAAAGAGCATCAAGTGATCTCAGTAGTGTCTTGACGATTTCATGCTTGGTGATCTCAGTGGCGCCGAGAGCATGAAGCTCATTTGTGATGTCAGTGAGGCGATCAAACGTGAGCTGGACATTTTCATTATCGTTTCTCTTGAAGCGGTTGAAGAGGTTGCGAAGAACACTGATCCTTTTATCTCTCTGGGTTGAGACGCCTTCGTTGACCTTGGATAGCCAGTCCCAGACTAGCTTCGACGTTTCCAGAGCACTCACACGGCCATACTGCCCTTTGGTCAGATGACCATAGATGATGTTCTTTGCAGTAGAGTCTAGTTGGATGAACTTCTTGACATCAGCAGGGTGACACCTTCACCAGTTTTTGGAACGCCGTTCTTGACGACATACCAGAGGTCGACATCAATGGCTTCAAGATGCATGCACATCTTATTCTTCCGGTAGGGATAGTCAGTTCCATCGAACACGGGGCAAGCAGAGGAGACTTTGATTATCCCTGCAGTCGACATAGCTAAAACTCCAGATGGTTAAATTGAATCACACAGAACAAGGGAGTACCTTGCTTTGATACTAATTGAAAGTGCTAGTTATCGACTAGAGGGGGGTGAATAGGCGATTTTTAGGAAAGTCTTCAAAACACGAATGTTTCAAAGACAAACAATAGAAATGACCTAATTGATATGCAGCGGAAGATAAACTACAACAAGCAAACCATAGTCTAGTATGCAATAACGTGAAAGTACAAGACTAATAGCAGCTTGGTAGTAGGATCAAGATGGAAGATAGTGAGAAGCCAATCAACAAAAGTAGTCAAGCAATGAAGTCAAACAGGTATGACAAGTAGGCAATGACTTCATGAAGACAAACTCTAAGTAAGGTGAGGGAGAAGATAGAACCAGTCAATCGTTGATGGCACATGATTTGTTGGACCAGTTCCAGTTGCTGTGACAACTGTACATCTGGTTAGCGAGACTGAGATTCAACTCAGAAGACCGCGTCTTCATCTTATTCCCCTTGAGCTAAGGACACACAGTCCTCACCCAATCACTCTGGTAAGTCTTCAAGGTAGACTTCCGAACCTTCACAGACTGCGTTCACCGGCAATCCACAATGACTCTTGGATGCTCAGAACGCGACGCCTAACCGGCTGGAGGATTCACAGTCCTCAAGTGTAATAAGTCTTCAGGTCACACAGACAGAAAGACTTCAGTGATGCCTAACACTCTTTGGCTCTGGGTGTTTGGGCTTTGTGCTCGCAAGGATTTCTCTCTCTCAAAGGCTTCGAGGTGGGTTGCTCTCAAACGACAAAAGCTGTGCACTAACTCTGAGCAGCCACGGCAACTTTACTTGGGCTACAAGCAAAGCTGACTCATCCAGCTCTGGATAAGTTTTGCTCTCATTGTCTTCACTCGAAGACATAGGATTTGGGTTGAGCATCACTTCAGTCATTCTGACTATGATCACTTGGACCCCACTTAACAAAGACGGTGGTTCCTATGACTCAACAAAGAAGAAAAGGAAACAACGAAACAACACAGTCTTCAAGGCTCCATAGTCTTCACTCAATGTCTTCTCATGTCAGAGTCTTCACTGAGAATAACATCACATACCACCATCGTCATCACTGTCTTCAAACAATTTTAGGGGTCGTCTCCGGTAGGTAAACCGAATCAATGAGGGACACTACCTGCGTTATCCTGCAATTCTCACAAATGCATTAGTCCCTCAACCACATTTTTCGTCAATACTCCAAAACCAACTAGGGGTGGCACTAGATGCACTTACACCTAGTTTATGCGTTGCTTCGTAAGGGGCTGATTTGGATCCATATGTTTCATGCTATGGTTAGGTTTACCTTAATACTTTTGTTGTAGTTGCTGATGCTTGCAATAGAGGTTAATCATAAGTGGGATGCTTGTTCAAGTAAGAACAACACCCAAGCACCGGTCCACCCACATATCAAATTATCAAAGTACCGAACGCGAATCATATGAACGTGATGAAAACTAGCTTGACGATAATTCCCATGTGTCCTCGGGAGCGCTTTTCTTTATATAAGAGTTTGTCTAGGCTTGTCCTTTGCTACAAAAAGGATTGGGCCACCTTGCTGCACTTTATTTACTTTTGTTACTTGTTGCTTCTTACAAGTTATCCTATCACAAAACTATCTGTTACCACTTATTTCAGTACTTGCAGAAAATACCTTGCTGAAAACCGCTTATCATTTCCTTCTTCTCCTCATTGGGTTCGACACTCTTACTTATCGAAAGGACTACGATAGACCCCCTATACTTGTGGGTCATCAAGACTCTTTTCTTAGTACTAGTAGTACTCTACACTACTACTACTATGAGGCCATCCAAACTGTGTCCCGGGCTCCTCGCAGAAGACCGCGGACACCGATTATTTGTTCATATTTAAATTTGTTTTCACACAGCAAAATATATCTATCTCTACTCTCTACTCTTATAAAAACTGAGTTGGTGATGATGGTGTGCCTGCCATCTTGTAATATAGACCGTCCAATCTATATCTGACAGATAGAAAGCAAACTATGACAATAAAAAAGATACCCGCACCCATCTCCACATTTAAAGATAAGGCCTTGCCTCATTCATCCTTATCTCCCACAACCTCATTGTTGAGCAATTTAAAAAGGAAGTCTCTGGAACAATCTAGCATGGTGGCCACTGCCGCCTGCCGGCGCCGTACATTTCCATGCCTCCGCCTAGTCCGACCACCAGTCACCACCACACCCCACTCCTCCTCACCTTATCTCTCATCTTTCTCGAGATATCATTTTTTCGATGAAATTCTCGAGATACCATTTTTCAGATAAAATTCTCGAGATATCATCAGTTTTTACACATGGGATTACTCCTGCATGGGTCAATCACAACAGGTGTTTTGTAAAAAAAATGCATCTTGATGTTCCGTGCAATGCACGGGAATCTTGCTAGTCCATGAAAACAACACATGGCAAAATTTCATGATGAACGAGGGATTTGAATGTACTGGGAGGGGCTGTTTGGATCTTTCCTGAGGTCCAAAATATTGGCAACCCTTTTGTCCACCATTGCCTTTGCCAACGATGAACGAGGAATAGCTTGGGTGCTCATCATGCATCCTCCAGCGCACGCGTTGGAGACGAGCTCGCACGAGCTGTGCTTTTTTTGTCCCACCATGCCACCTGAGCCAGCCGCAGACCAACAGTCGACCCGCAAATTACGCCATCCAACCATAGCCGCACACATTTGATAGCAACTCAACCAACCGGATGAAATTCATGCAAACACGGCGATATTTCATATAAACAATGACAGAATTCATATAAAATATCGAATTTTCATACAAACATGACGGATTTCATTACATTCAAATCAACTAAGCGGTGCTAGTTCTGAACAGCACAGGTATAATAATACCTACCCTAAACGGTCGCCCGCCGATCCATTTGTCTTCCTCATGTCCGGCAGCACGATCACCGGACTGCCGGGAGCCCCGGAGGTATATGCTTCAGCGCAAAGGATGGCTCGCTTCCCCACTGCCCAACTGACATCGTTGGTTGGTGCCCAAGATGGAGGTGGAAGGGGGCTTCTCCGCTTCAGTGGAGCCCATAATGGGTTGATGAAGGTCCTGACAACAAAAGGATCCGGCAAGACACATGTTGTGTACGCCGGCGTCGCCTCCGCGGTGGCCTTCATGGGACCCAAGCGGCAGTGGCCTCCCGTGTTCTACTTCTCCTCGATGATGGCAGCAGACGCGGAGGCGTTGGCCACCGACTCGTCGCTCTCCGCGCACCCGGCTTCTGTCTCTGCTTGCATGGCGCGGCCGCGGGCATGGGAGTCTCAGCCAAAGAAACGGGAGACGCGATCATAGACACGGGAGGCGCGGTAGGAGGCGGCGGCGTGGACGGCAACGACGATGCCCATGCTCCCCGCCGTGCCGGCGTGGAGCAGCTCGCCGCTCCAAGTCGAGCTGGCCTAGAGCGGCGAGTTGCTGAACTGTGCGTCGGCTTGGGGCGGCAACTGGCTCTGTCAGGCGAGGGGAGGGAGGTGGATTAGCGAGCTGCATAGCTCGTATCCGGCGGGCTCAGCGGGCCATGCCAGATAACTACTCTTTGTAAGCCATTGTAAGAGTGGACAAAATGGTGAAGGAGGAGATAGGGGAGCGGCGGAGGTGTGCGATTCTTGGCCGGCGTCTGGCCTCATTTAAATAGGAGATTAAATAGACGGCATACGGGAGGAGCTCGACCGGCGTTGCGTTTAATGCCGGCCCGGTCATGAACGGACGTGTGTCCAGAGTGGGTTTCTCGGCTTCCACACGGGTTTCATGGAGGCGATTGAATGCGGCAAGGAGGCGTGTCCAGTCGGGCGTGCAGCGAGCGGCGCCGTCGACTCTGACGTACAACACCGCGCTGTTCTTCCAATAACGTATGGGCTCTTTGGGTACCTGGCCTGTGATACGTCTCCAACGTATCTATAATTTTTGATTGCTCCAGGCTACTTTATCTACTGTTTAGGACTATAATGGGCTTTATTTTCCAGGCTACAAATTGTCCAGGTTGTCTAATTTTGGTAGAATTGTTTAAGTTCCAGAAGTTTGCGTTAGTTACAGATTAGTACAGACTCTTCTGTTTTTGACAGATTCTGTGTTGCGCGTGTTGTTTGCTTATTTTGATGAATCTATGGCTAGTAAAATAGTTTATGATCCATAGAGAAGTTGGAATACAGTAGGTTTAACACCAATATAAATAAATAATGAGTTCATTACAGTACCTTAAAGTAGTCTTTTGTTTTCTTTCTCTAACGGAGCTCACGAGATTTCTATTGAGTTTTGTGTTGTGAAGTTTTCAAGTTTTGGGTGAATTCTTTTGATGGATTATGGAACAAGGAGTGGCAAGAGCCTAAGCTTGGGGATGCCCATGGCACCCCCAAGATAATCCAAGGACACCAAAAGTCAAATCTTGGGGATGCCGGAAGGCATCCCTCTTTCGCTCACTTCCATCGGTAATTTACTTGGAGCTATATTTTTATTCACCACATGATAAGTGTTTTGCTTGGAGTGTCTTGTATTATTTGCGTCTTTGCTTGTTAGTTTACCACAATCATCCTTGCTGTACACAACTTTTGAGGGAGCCATACATGAATTGGAATTTGATAGAACACTCTATGTGCTTCACTAATATCTTCTGAGCTTGATAGTTTTGCTCATAGTGCTTCACTTGTATCTTTTAAGCTTGATAATTTTTGCTCTAGTGCTTCACTTAGATCTTTTAGAGCACGGTGGTGGATTTGTTTTAAAGAAACTATTGATCTCTCATGCTTCACTTAGATTATTTTGAGAGTCGTTAATAGCATGGTAATTTGCTTAATATTAATATACTTGGTATTCAAGATATGTGAAACTTTCTTTTGAGTGCGTTGAATACTAAGATAAGTTTGATGCTTGATAATTGTTTTGAGATATGGAGGTGATAATATCAAAGTCGTGCTAGTTGAGTAGTTGTGAATTTGAGAAATTCTTGTGTTGAAGTTTGCAAATCCCGTAGCATGCACGTATGGTTAAAGTTGTGTAACAATTTGAAACATGAAGTGTACCTGGCTTGTGCATCCTTATGAGTGGAGGTCGGGACGGCGATGGTCTTTTCCTACCAATCTATCCCCTAGGAGCATGCGGCGTAGTACTTGATTTTGATGACTTCTAAATTTTTGCAATAAGTATATGAGTTCTTTTGACTAATGTTGAGTCCATGGATTATACGCACTTTTACCTTTCCGCCTTTGCTAGCCTCTTGATGCCGTGCATTGCCCTTTCTCACCTTGAGAGTTGGTGCAAACTTCGCTGGTGCATCCAACCCCCGTGATATGATACGCTCTATCACACGTAAACCTCCTTATATCTTCCTCAAAACAGCCACCATACCTACCTATTATGGCATTTCCATAGCCATTCCGAGATATATTGCCATGCAACTTTCCACCATTCCGTTCATCATCATCATGACATACATTACTTTTGTCATATTACCATTGCATGATCATGTAGTTGACATCGTATTTGTGGCAATGCCACCATGCATTATTTTTCATACATGTCACTCTTGATTCATTGCACCATCCAGTACACCTTGTTCTAGTTTCGAGTTGTAATCCTTATGTTGTAATCAATAGAAGTGTGATGATCATCATTATTAGAGCATTGCCCAAAAAAAGAAAAAAAAGAAGGCCAAAAAGAAAAAAAGAAAGGCCCAAAAAAAGAAAATAAATAAAAAGGGCAATGCTACTAACTCTTTTTCCACACTTGTGCTTCAAAGTAGCACCTTGTTCTTCATGTAGTGAGTCTCATATATTGTTCTTCAAAGTAGCACCTTGTTTTTCATGTAGTGAGTCTCATATATTGTGCTTCGAAGTAGCACCATGTTTTTCATATAGTGAGTCTCATAAGTTGTCTTTTTATACTAGTGGGAATTTTTCATTATAGAACTTGGCTTGTATATTCCTACGACGGGCTTCCTCAAAATGCCCTAGGTCTTCATGAACAAGCAAGTTGGATGCACACCCACTAGTTTTGTTTTGTTGAGCATTCATAGCTCTAGTGCATCCGTTGCATGGCAATCCCTACTCCTCATGTTGACATCAATTGATGGGCATCTCCATAGCCCGTTGATTATCCTCGTCAATGTGAGACTTTCTCCTTTTTTGTCTTCTCCACACAATCCCCATCATCATATTCTATTCCACCCATAGTGCTATATCCATGGCTCACACTCATGTATTGCGTGAAGGTTGAAACAGTTTGAGATTATTTAACTATGAAACAATTGCTTGGCTTGTCATCAGGGGTATAGAAGTTGGGAACATCTTTGTGTGACGAAAATGAAGCATAGCCTAACTATATGATTTTGTAGGGATGAACTTTCTTTTGCCATGCTATTTTGAGAAGACATGATTACTTTGATTAGTATGCTTGAAGTATTATTATTTTTATGTCAATATGAACTTTTGTCTTGAATCTTTCGGATCTGAATATTCATACCAAAATTAAGAAGATTTACATTGAAATTATGCCAAAGTATCACTCCACATCAAAAATTCTCTTTTTATCATTTACCTACTCGAGGACGAGCAGGAATTAAGCTTGGGGATGCCTGATACGTCTCCAACGTATCTATAATTTTTTATTGCTCCAAGCTACTTTATCTACTGTTTAGGACTATAATGGGCTTTTTTCACTTTTATATTATTTTTGGGACTAACCTATTAACCGGAGGCCCAGCCCAGAATAGTTGTTTTTTTGCCTTTTTCAGTGTTTCGAAGAAACAGAATATCAAACGGAGTCCAAACGGAATGAAACCTTCTGAAACGTGATTTTCTCACCGAACGTGATCCAGGAGACTTGGACCCTAAGCCAAGGAACCAGAGAGGCGGTCAGGAGGGTGGGGGCGCCCCCCCCCCAGGGCGCGCCCCTGCCTCGTGGGCCCCCTGTTGCTCCACCGGCGTACTCCTTCCTCCTATATATACTTACGTACCCCCTAATTCCACCGCCGCAACTTCATTTATCCACGAGATCCCATCTTGGGGCCTGTTCTGGAGCTCCGCTGGAGGGGGCATCCACCACGGAGGGCTTCTACATCAACACCATAGCCTCTTCGATGAAGTGTGAGTAGTTTACTTCAGACCTTCGGGTCCATAGCTAGTAGCTAGATGGCTTCTTCTCTCTTTTTGGATCTCAATACAATGTTCTCCCCCTCTCGTGGAGATCTATTCGATGTAATCTTCTTTTTGCGGTGTGTTTGTTGAGACCGATGAATTGTGGGTTTATGATCCAGCTTATCTATGAATAATATTTAAATCTTCTCTGAATTCTTTTATGTATGATTGAGTTATCTTTGCAAGTCTCTTTGAATTATCCGTTTGGTTTGGCCGACTAGATTGGTAGTTCTTGCAATGGGAGAAGTGCATGGCTTTGGGTTCAATCTTGCGGTGTCCTTACCCAAAGGATGTAAAAGGTTGCAAGGCACGTATTGTATTGTTGCCATCGAGGATAACAAGATGGGGTATTTATCATATTGCATGAATTTATTCCTCTACAGCATGTCATCTTGCTTAAGGTGTTACTCTATTTTTAACTTAATACTCTAGATGCATGCTGGATAGCGGTCGATGAGTGGAGTAATAGTAGTAGATGCAGAATCGTTTCGATCTACTTGTCTCGGACGTGATGCCTATATACATGATCATACCTAGATATACTCATAACTATGCTTAATTTCATCAATTGCTCAACAGTAATTTCTTCACCCACCGTAGAATAATTATGCTCTTGAGAGAAGCCACTAGTGAAACCTATGGCCCCCGGGTCTATTCTCATCATATCAATCTCCATCACTTTTATATTTGCTTTGTTTTACTTTGCCTTTTACTTTTCACTTTGCATCTTTATACCAAAAATACCAAAAATATTATCTCTATCACATCTCACTCTCGTAAGTAAGTGACCGTGAAGGGATTGACAACCCCTAATCGTGTTGGTTGTGAGTAGCTATCGTTTTGTGCAGGTACGAGGGACTTGTGCGTGGCCTCCTACTGGATTGACACCTTGGTTCTCAAAAACTGAGGGAAATACTTACGCTACTGTGCTGCATCATCCTCTCCTCTTCGGGGAAAACCAACGCAAGCTCAAGATGTAGCAGCCTGCATGTCAGTGACCCTCCGCAGGCAGCGCACGGCAGAGGAGCTTTTGGTGGGCCAGGGCGGTCAGAAACGGGCATTTCATAAACCGATGATTGTTCATTGAGTGTGACGTCATCTATTTCATGTAGATAAACCTACTATATAATGTAAGAGAATTTAAAATTTTCATATATATGTTGATAGCCCGTTCAATACGTTGTGATTCATTAAGAGTGCTGCGAACATTAATGTTCTGCTTATCACAGATAAGATTGATTAATACCGTAACAATCCATGTCCTTAACAAAGGGTGCATGCACATATAGGTTGAGCGTGTGTCTTGCGTCGTGTGTTCTGTGCATGCAGGCGTGCGAGTGTTGCGTGCATGCATGTGTACGTTTCAGTGTTGCATGCATGTGTGTGTGTGTGTGCGTGCGTGCGTGTGTTCATGAGTGCATGTGTATGTGTCAGTGTTGCACGCCTGCATGCATGCGTGTGTTCATGAGTACATGTGTACGTGTCAGTGTTGCATGCCTGCAAGCATGCGTGTGTTCGTGCGAGTGTTGCGTGCGTGCATGTGTACGTGCGGGGTGAGGCTACACGTCACTCGACTGGCTTTTTCATCTCTGGTTAGTCGATTTTCTAGCTGTTGGATACGAAATAGAGGGCCTGCAGTTCATCTTCAACCTGCACCCCCCTGAGCCACCAGCCACTACCGGCCGAACCGCCGGCCCCCACCGCATGTGGCCGGCGGCGCTTCTGCGCCGCCTCGCCACCCCACCCGCCCCGAACCACTCCCCACCGTCGGTACGCCGCTGCCCCGGCCATCCCTCTAGGCCCCCCCTCGCACCGAGCTTTTTCTCCGGCAATCCCCACGCCACCGCCCAATCACCGCGCCCCCACCGCCGGCGACTGCCAACCAGAGGTCTCACGACTTCGAATCCCTACCGACCACTAATTTATTACCATTTCTGTCTTTCATATACACGCTAACAGATGGGCCCTATGGTAATGTGCGCTGCTGAATGTGGACCATTTGACTAGTCAATTGATCGTGTCATCAACAAATTACGGAGCTGTATGGTGAGCCAGTGACCATATGATCACCATAAAATGTATTTTATTAACACAGTACAGACTCAAATTACCATTTCTTTCTTTCATATAAGCGCTGACAGGTGGGCCCCACAGTTACACGCGCCGATGGTGCAACACTAGTTGCGCCACGTGGAACGTTTGACTGGTCAATTGATCGTGTCATCAACAAATACGGAGTTGTACGGGTGAGCCAGTAACCGTATAATCATGACATGTATTTTTTAACACGGTACAAACGCAAGCGCTCATATATACGTGCAAATACTCACCGCTATAAGCGCACACACGCAAACCCTACCCCTATGAGCACCTTCGAGAGAGTGAGCCAGCATATGATCTTGAGATTTTACGAAGTCACCATAGGTGCCTCGTAGTCGAGGGGAACGTCTCCTCCCACTGAACGCACATCGCCGGAAAATACTGAAATTAATCGAGGATAAATGTGAGCACCAGGACTTTAACCCTGGTGGGCTCGGGAAACCATTGTCCTCCTAACCATCTAACCATAGGTTGGTTAGCACCAAAAAATGTATGTGGTGCCGTGATGAGCTTATTCTGAAGTCTAGTGACCATATCGTGCTTTCGCTTCAAATACAATGACCGTAAGTGTCGTCAACAAAATAATGAGCACGCATCAAATACAATGTCCGTTAGTGCCATCAACAAAATACGGAGACGTATTGTGTGCTAGATACCGTATGATCACCACGAGAATGTATACGGTGACCGTAATGAGCATATTCTGAAGTCCAGTGACCGCATAGTGCTTTCGCTTGAAATACAGTGACCGTCACGCGTGAATGTGTCAGGGGCATGCATACTTTTAGAGGGCCGACAGATAGTTTTTGTGTGTACGTGAAAGTGGTGTAGAAAGAGGGGCTGTCCGATGGAGACAAGGAGGGATAGGCACTTTGTTTCTCTTTCCCGTGACTAATATTTTAGGAGAAAATATAAACATTCACAATGCAGAACAAATTTTTTGGATGCACCATGCAATTAACTTTCATGTATAACATTGTACTATTGTATATGCTTATTTTCTTAGTGGCCGATTGCGTGTGTGGTGTGGTGGGCACATCATTTCTAGTTGTGGTGGGTCAACGTGAGGACTCATGGGTCGGTTCCATCCTGCGCCACATAGGTTGGACCTTGACGCATTATACAAAGACCCATGTGGAGGACTCGGCGTACAAGACGAAGCTACAACAGTCGTGGAGGACTCTATCCCCACTGATGATAAGCCGACTATATATGATTTGTAACCCTAGGCCTCGAGTATGTTTTAGAAGCTCGGTGGCTAGTTCGTCGATAGTATACACACACGCACAATGCCTGGTATTCATGTGTACTTTGTACAAACCCCTATCACAAATATATAGTACCAGGAGTAGGCTTTTTCCTCAACTGCAAGAGCCCGGACTTGGGTAAAACTTTGCCTCGTATTACCATCCAGCCTAACAGTCAGGGATATCCTACCGAATGAACTGATGGAATCGTATCTGCCAACTACTAAGAGAGAGCTGTGTCTGTGGGGGCGGGCAATGTGTGTGAGAGAGGACTAAAGATAATGTGCACGCAGGAGACACGTAGGCACATATATGTGTGTATAGAGGGCTAGTAGAGACCGTGCGTGTTCATATATGCATGTGGGAGAAATAGTGTTTTCCAACTGAGATTAGTGAAAAGAGTGGTACATAGTAGTCAGAAAGAGAGAGGGAGATATATAGAGAGTGTGTGTGTGAGACACCCCGACACCCAGGGAGAGATTGTGAGCATGTGTGAGAGAGAAATGCCGATGTATATAAAGTGTGTGCACTTATGCGTTAGATAGAGAGATATATAGCGCGTGTGTGAGAACGGGCCGAGGCATAGTGCATCTACGTGTAAATAGCGGTTCTACGCATTAAATTAAAATATAAATGGCATTATTATTTTTGGATGAGATCATAAATTTTGCAATTTACGTATGAATGAAAATCGGTCTATCAGACACCCATACTCTATTGAATTCTAGCTTGTGCATGTGTTTATTTCATATTATCGATCCATAGAGTGAGAGAGGTTTGAAATACAAACAATGCATTGCTTTTGCAATTCATATATAAACATTAATTAGCGCACTCCATGTTGTTACTATGAATCACTTCATACATTTGTCACTTACATGGATACATTCAAAATTGCTAGCTACGAAATAGAATACATGTTGAATCCAAAATAAAGGGGGTTTCGAAGATTCGAATTCATAGGAAGTGCATTCATCTATTTGAATCTCCGAGAAGCATTCATACCCCGTGGGCGCCCAAACACCCATGCGCTCGGCCGAACTCTATCCCGCCTACCATTTGGGACACCTGAGATTACTGTCCTACCCCCAACCTGCAATATGTCCGAAATTTTAGATGGGGCAAAGTTTGTAACTTTCCCAAAATTTCAAACAAGCGCGTCCCAAACCAAAACATTGTTCCCCCTTAGTTCCCCTCTCCCTCTGTTTCCCCATTCATACTCCGTGGGCGGCAAAATGCCCTCTCCACCAGCCGCAAAACCCCAGCCTCCTCCGTCCTCCACCCTATCGCGCCCAATCCACCGCCGCCCTCCTCCATCACGCCGGAGCCGGCACCCCGACGTCATCGTCCAACGCAACCGCAACCGCAACACCCTCAAGGACTTAGCAGCTGAAGCCGAGGCACGGCTTCCTCCACGACGCCGACGCCGACGCCGACATGCGCCATACCAGAACCACTTCGACCACGCGCGTCCTGCACCTCACTGCTACCGCTCCACTGTCGCAACCGTCCACTGCACCAGAGTTGTTCCCGCTACGCCGTCGTTTGCCGCCTCGGATCCGATAAACGGCCACCACACCACACTCAACAACTTGGCCATGGGTTCGTCCAAGGCTCCACCGTCCTCCACAACTTCTTGTTTCCAGCGAACCACAAGAAGATCGTTGGAAAAACAGAAGGAGGACACAACACTGCCAGCAGAAAGAGGTACTCCTCTTCCCTTATTCGTGCAAATCTTACGTCTCTGCTCACACCGTATTCATCCCATGAAAGAAACTAGTTGAGAGCTTCTTACTGCATCTTCTTCGTGATACTAAATGCACAAGGTTTCCTCCCATTTACTATTTCACCTTGGCTAGAGGTCAGTAGCCCGCCTGGATTTTAATTCAGGGTCAGTTGATTCGCAATTAAAAGAAGCAGCACCAGCTTAGGCGCGTGGAGCACCTAGTCAACATGTTCACCAGGGAAGCGACGCATGGGTGTCTATCGCAGGGGTGTGGGGCGCAGGAGCTACTTGCGCCCGATCTAGAGGTCGGCGGGGCTTGAAGCGATGGCCGGGGGGCGCTGCCAAGCATGGCGGTGCGGTGAGGTCGAGGGGAGGGTGGAGGCAGACTGGGCCGGTGGTCGCCGGCGTTTCGAGGATGATCGTCAACACTGACTGGCTGGAGGTGGATGAAGGCCATCTGCCCGTTCTTTGTACATCGGACGACGTAGAAAAAATGGACTGTCCTATTTGTTTTCAGTCGACTGTTATTTTCATAGGACCACACCTTGTGGTGTGCTGGAGGAGCATCTGCATTTCCGAGCCATCCTTGTGCTCATATTTCAAAATCCTAGAATCTAGTGACTTCGTGTGCCATGCATGTTGTAGAGCTATCATATGTCTCACGTCATTTATTTCTCACCGACCTGCTATCTGCTACTTTTACATTGTACTACTTGTGCACACACTTCACCCATACTCACACTATTGTTTTTTTATGCATGGGTATTTCAGACTCTGGCGCAGTGTTGATGAATACACAAAAGAAAAGATAGAAGTCGCTCGATGTAATTGAAGATAAGCACTTTGGCGTTTCAGCCTCTAAAGGGTGTAGTGTCGAGATGGAGACGATGGCGTAAGCTTTGCGATTGATAATCTCAATTGTCACACACAACTATCCTGTGCATGCTTTAACTTCACATTTGTCAAATGTGGTTGCATGCTGCATATGGTGTCTAGCTTGTACTGCTTCCAATTTGGTTAAATTGCATCTGCTTACTTTACACATTATACCTTTGATAATGACATGCCTTCCTGGTTTTGATACATACTACATATGTCTATTAACCATGTTCGTACATCAAACTAATGCTCTTTTGTATCCCTCATGAATCACTTATGATGAGACAGTCACCCCAGTGGGTTACTGTGAGACGCGCTACTCGTTTAAAGAGTGCAGTGTCATCCTCCCCACATGATTCTCAAGAAATAGCAAGGCTAAATGAAGATAGTCAACGTAGCTCTCTAGTTGATGATCGCAATTCCCCTACACCACCATCACAGGTGCTTGCTCTTACTTGGCAGTGTGATTTGTGGTTGCATGTTGCATATAGTGTCTACCTTGTAATGCTTCTAATTAGGGTAAATTGCGTCTGCTTAGTTAACACATTATACCTGTGAATATGACATGCCTTCCTGTTTTTGGTACATACTACATCTTCTATTAACCATGTTCTTACATCAAACTACTTTTCTTGTGTATCCTCATCAATCACTTCTGATGAGACACCTTCAAGTTGATAGTGTAATATTGGTTGCATCTTGCATATCATTTCAAACATGTATTGCCTCTAATTTGTTGAACTGCCACTTATAATGAGACACATCTAACTTGGTAGAGTGATTTTGGTTGGATCTTTCGTATGGTGTCTAGATTGCATTGCTTCCAATTTGTTGAAATGCCTTCTGCTTAGCAATTTTCGTACACATTCCATCCTCCTACAATGTGGTTGCCTTACATAAAAGTTGTGTTCATCAGTATCATGCATCAACGAATTTGGAAGTGCAAATTTAATTCGTTTTTCTTGTGTGTTTACTTGACAAGGAAAAATCTAAAAGGACGAAGGCACGGAATGATGGTGGTCCTCTAGAGCAACCGAAACAAATGATCTCTGCAGATTCTCCTACTACTCCTACTGTAGTGCAAGTTCCAAATCTCATCTGTCCTACTCCATAACCCCAGGTGCTTGCTCTAACATGGCAGTGTGATATCTGGTGGCATGTTGCATATGGTGCCTAGCTTGTATTGCTCCTAATTTGTTAAATTGCATCTCCTTAGCTTACACATTATACATGTGAATATGACTCGCCTTTCTGTTTTTGGTACATACTACATCTGCCTATCACACCATGTTCTTACATCAAACTACTATTCTTGTGTATCCTGCATCTATCATTTATGATGAGACCGTCATGCCCGTGGGTTAGTATGACATGCGCTACTCTTATAAAGAGTGTAGTTTCAGCCTCCCCACATGATTCTCAAGAAACATCAAGCCTAAATGAAGATATTGAACGTAGCTTTGTACTTGAAGACCGCATTTCCCCTACACCACCATTGCATGCGCTTGCTCTAACTTTGCAGTGTGATATGTGGTTGCATGTTGCATACGGTGTCTAGCTTGTAATTCTTCTAATTAGGGTAAATTGCATCTGCTTAGTTTACACATTATACCTATGAATATGACATGCCTTCCTATTTTTAGTACATACTACATCTATCTGTTAACCATGTTCTTACATGAAACTACCTCTCTCCTGTATCCTGCATCAATCACTTACGATGAGACACCTTTATTCGTTGCATATTGCATATTATTTCTAGCCTGTTGCCATGTATTGCTCCTAATTTGGTCAAATACATTTATGAGGCCACCCTTTTAATTCGGCAGAGTGATATTAGTTTCATCTTTCATATGGTTTCTAGCTTGCATTGCTTCTAACTAGTTCAAACACCTTGTGCTTAGTTTACAGTTTATACATCATACATGTCAATATTTCATGCCGTCCTGTTTTTCATACATATTCCGTCCTCCTATCATGCGGCTGCCTTACATGAAAGTAGTGTTCGTTAGTATCATGCATCAATGAGTTCTAAGAGCAAATTTTATTAATTTTTCTTATGGTTTTGACTTGACAAGGCAAAATCAAAAAAGAGGAAGGAAAAGAGTAAGGAAGGCGATGATGGTGGCCCTCTGCAGCAACGTAAATGGAGCATCTGTACAGATTCTCCTCGTACTGCTAGTGCATTACAAGTTCCAAGTCTCCGCTCCCCTACTCCACCATCCAAGGTGCTTGCTCTAACTTGGCAGTGTGATATCTGGTTGCATGTTGCTTATGGTGTGTAGCTTGTATTGCTTCTAATTAGTGTAAACTCCATCTGCTTAGCTTACACATGATACGTGTGAATATGACATGCCTTCCTGTTTTTGGTACATACTATATCTGTCTATCACACCATGTTCTTGCATATCCCGCATCAATCACTTATGATAAGGCACCTTTAAGTCGCCACTGTGATATTGGTTGCTTCTTGCATATGATTTCTAGAGAGTATTGCTTCTAATTTGTTGAAACGTCAGACAGTTTGAACTTGGCAGAGTGATATTGGTTCCATCTTTCATATGGTGTCTAGCTTGCAGTGCTTCTAATTTGCTGAAATGTCTTCTGCTTAGTTACCACAACATAGGTGTGAATATGTCACGCTGTCCTGTTTTTCGTACATATTCCATCCTCGTATCATGTGTTTGCCTTTCATTCGAGTAGTGTTCGTCAGTATCATACATGAATGAGTTCTGAAGAGCGAATTTTATTCCTTTTTCTTACCAGTTTGACTTCACAATGCAAAATCAATACAGCTGAAGGAAATTAGTAAGGCAGTGGATGATGGTGGTCCTTCAGAGAAACTCAAACAGAGGGTCTCTACAGATTCTACTCCACCATCCTCCCAACAAGATTCGCAAGACAACACAAGGTTGGACAGTCAATGTAGTTGTGTAGATGATGAGCACATCTCCCCCACTCCACCATCACATGTGCTTGCTCTAACTTGGAACTGTTATATGTGGTTGCGTGTTCCGTATGATGTCTAGTTTGTATTGCTTCTAATTTTGTTGAATTGCATCTGCGTAGCTTACAACTTATACCTGCAACAATCACTTAAACATAAGACACATTTATCTTGGGAGTGTGATGTAGGTTGCATCTTGCATTGTCTTCCAGCTTGTACTGCTTAAAATTTCTTGAAATGGCACTTACGACGAGACACTTTTTACCTGATAGTGATATTGGTTGCATGTTCATATGGTGCCTAGCTTTCATTTCTTCTAATTTTGTTGAAATGCCTTCTGCTTACTGTTTTCATACATATTCCATCCTCCTATCATATGTGTGACTATGCAATGTTGTCTTTTTTTGTATATATTCCATCTCCTATCATGCGCTTACCTTATATCAAAGTAGTGTCCGTCTGTATCATGCATCAACCAGTTATGCAGAGCTAATTTTATTCATCTTTTGTGGTTTTGAATTCATAAGGCAATATCAGAAAATAGGAAGGAAAAGAGTAAGTTAGGGTGTGTTGGTGGTCCTCCGGACCGACACAAACATAGACTCTCTAGATTTGCCACTGCTACTGCTAATGTGGTTGAAGTCCCAAGTCTACATAATGAGTTCATCTCCGGTACTCCACCATCGCAGGTGCTTGCTCTAAGTTGACAGTGTGATAATTGGTTTCATGTTGCATATGTTATCTAGCCTGTATTTCTTCTATTTTGATTAAATTGCACCTGCTGAGATCATACGTTATACATGTGCATATGACATGCCTTTCTGTGCCTAGAATACACTGCATATATCTATCATACCATGCTCTTACATCAAGTCACTCATGATTGGACGCTTTTAACATGGCAGTTTGATAGTGGTTGCATCTTGCATTGTTCTATGTTGTACTGCTTCTAATTTTTCGAAATGCCACTTATGACAAGACACGTTTAACTTGGCAGAGTGATATTGGTTGCATCTTTCATATGGTGTCTAGCTTTATTACTTCTATTTTCTTGAAAATTCTTCTGCTTAGTTTACACATCGTAGCTGTGAATATGTCACGCCATCCTATTTTTCTTACATATTCCATCCTCATACGGTTGTCTTACCACTAGTACGCGTCGGTGTTATACAAAGGGTTTTTAACCCCTTTCCGCGACGGCATTTGGAACCGTCGCCTAGTGAGTGACGGCTATAGGGGGTCCTTCCCACACGACCCAGAGATCGTCGAGGATAGGGACCCTACAGTACTCCTACTTGTTTGTGCTCGCATTGACATCACAGTTGGTATTCTGTGGTGCTACGTTTATGATGCGCATCCCATCACAAACGGTTCACTATTATAGAACGTGTATGATAAGCATACAATCACACACATTCGCTTTTCCCAAACCGTATGCGATAACTAATTGAAAAGATTAGCTAATCGTTGTACGAGTGTCGGACAAGATTACGAAACGTCGGACCGTCGTAACATCGTCGTACACGACAACTATCGCACACACTATCCTATGGTGCAACATTTACGATGCACAATTCATCAGAAACAGTTCATGGTTGCGAATCGTGTACGATAAGGCAACTAACACAAATGTTTAGTTTTCCTGCACCGTTTGTGATATTGTCTGACATCGCACACGCTTTGCAAATGGCAACTGTGTGCATGCTTGCACACGTTTCCTCTCTGTGAACACTCTCGGATTATGGTGTATATCGCAAACGTTTGTCTTTTACCAACTGTGTGTGCCGTAATGACCTGGAGAGCGTAATTTCATCATAATTTAATTGCTGCAATTTCAAATTGTACCGGATTTGAATTTGAATTTGAACGTATGCTACAGCTTTATTGATATCCATCAGGTTCAAACAACCAATGCATTATTCGATTCACAGGTACATATGTTCAAGAATTACATAAGAACCAAATAAAGAATGATGAACCACAGTTGTATACTTGTACTATTAAAGACGGTAAAGAAAGAGGTGAAATACATTCTGGTTGCTGAACAAGGTGAAGCGGAATGCCCATATTGTGCCCTCCTCCATGCAGAAGGTACGCACGACTATAGTCCAACCCCATCCTTCACGGTCTTCATGAAAACATCTAGATAATCATCGTGTTCTCGTAGAAATACTTTAACCTTTGCATGCCCACCAATCATGTATTTTGAGAGGTAATCTTGAGTAAACTACTTTGGCAACCACTGCAAAGGAAAAAGATTCAGACATTGTCATCTAACACAACTCATTATGGGCAGTAAAAAGAAGGCTGCAGAGTTCTTACTTACCATCCTGCAGTTTTTTGTAGTCTTGGATAAAGTGTAAACAAATAGTTTAATTGCCATCTTTGGACCCATTTTACTATCAATCTTTATCAGCTTCCTCACCTGATGCTGGTTCATCGATATCACATTGCCCCATACGCAGAAAGGGTCGAAGCGCGGGTCTTTACCAATGACATATGTACCTAAAAGCACCAAGTTAATATTAGAAGCTAAACAAAAATTGCACAATGATGTAGTACAACACTCTTTTATAATACTCTCTCCGTTCCTAAATATTTGTCTTTCTAGCGATTTCAACAAGTGACTACATACGGAGCAAAATGAGTGAATCTACACACTAAAATATGTCTATATACATCTGTATGTGGTAGTTCATTTGAAATCTCTAAAAATACAAATATTTAGGAACGGAAGGAGTATCTTATAACATCCAATATACTCACATATTAGATGAATTAACATCTTATATTATGGGCCGGGGAATTTAGTGCATTCTTACAAATTATCGGCTGATTAACTGCTTTATTGTATCCATGGGTTCTGATTAGTTTGAGCTAGTTCGGGCTCAAATAACCCTAAAATATATCTAAACATGAGGGCTAGTTTGAGCTAGTTGCATCTATAACCCACCCAGAAAAACTATCCAACCCAAGAGGTGCTAATTGGAGCTAGTTCTCCTAGTGCATTTATTGTCAATCTAACCCTGCCGTCCAAACAACTCTTTGGATGGAGTTAGTTCAGGGTTAGTCATGAGCTAGAAACTAACTCTAACCTCTAGCTAAGTTGTGTATCCAAACAGGGTTGTGTTGTTGTTGCTGCTGCTCTTCTACGTATATCTAGACATCATTAGAACATCAATGTAACATTCTTCCTTGTTGCTATGTAGCCTAGGATTGCATATTTAGACATTAAGTACAGTGCATGTTGCTATGTAGCCTCAAATATATTACATATGGCCCTAGTTAACCTAACAATAAAAGGGTTGCAGATATATTCAGTTAAAAGTCCGATTCATCGATTAGTCCCTTTATCAGCCCCCGGCCTATACGGTACCAGCTACCGATATCATGAACAACGATCATATATAAGCCATGGGATGGAACTAACCTCGATGGAAAACAACAGTCGTTCCAAAAATTGTCTTGTGTAGGTACATCGAGAAGCATGTTAAGCACAATAGGCTAAACATCAACCAAAATTATCCATGGCAGACAAAATAATCTCCAAAAGATAGCTTCAGTGTGCAGGTTTAAGCACGCTAGTAAAGCAAAACAAGTGGAAAGGTGTGTTAACTGCAACAGGCCTAACATTTAACAACAAGCAAACATAGTCATTCAAACTGGTATTGTGCCGGTCTAAGTACACTGGTTATTGTTAAATCAAAATGTAAAGGCATGTTAACTACAAGATGCAGCAACCAAATGTAGTCATTCACAGTGGTATTGTTGAAACTGGTACTGACGAAATTGAACTGCACAGTTCATACTTGCAAATATAGAACATCACGTTGTGAATAACTAGAATAAACAAGGCATACTACGAACAACCAAAGATAGCAGTTGAACCTGGACATATGCTAACTACAAACAACCGAACAATCAAGAAACTTTAAAAGAGGCATATGCTAGCTATAACAGGCTTAACAGCAAGCAAATATATGCATTCCTATTGGTATGTTTAAAACTGGATTGATGAAATGTACTGCACAGTAAATAATTGCACATATAGAGCATCACACTGTGAACAACTGAAATAAACAAGACATATTCTCACTACACTACAAAAGGGACTCGACAAAACAAATCATGGGTTTCCCCCTGTGAAGAGGCACGGCAAAACAAATCATGGGTTTCCTCACTTGTCACAGATGGGCTCATTCCCGTGAGAAGAGCATGGACCTTGGATGCGCTCCATGTTGTCGCAGATGGGCTCCTTCCCCTTGGAAGAGCACGGCGGTAGGGTGCCCTCCCTGATGTCGCGGACGGGTGATTTCCCCCAGGAAGAGTCGGAGAGGGTGCCCTCCTCGTGGTCGCCGTTGATGAGGTCTGGCTTGGAAGCTGTGGATCCCAAGCCAGCGTCGCAGAACATGTCCTTCAGAAATGACAAAAGAGGCTTGATGGCGATGTAGGATGGCAAATTGTTGACAGCGAGCCAGAGGAGATCAGCGGCGGGGCCATGGATGAGATCGACGGCGGATGAACCAGAGGGGTTGGGGTGGGCCACTTAACATGTGACATATCCTGCCTCAGGCCGTCGATGTCGATGACCTCGAGGTCGTAGTCAGCAGCCGAGACATGCCCGCATACTCTAGCCCGCTGCTTGAGTGCATGCCGCCAGTAATGGTTGTCAGCTTCCTCGACGACGTCAGGCGAAGAGACCGCGATACACCTCTTTTGGGCCAGTCGCTCCTCGAGCTCCACAGGAAGCATAGCCGGGCTTAGGCTACGACGCTCTGGAGTGGGGGATGGGGATCTGCGGGAAAGGGGCATTTGGTAGGCGTCATCTAAGAAACTCAGGGCGGCCTGGGTATGGAGATCGGTGGGTAAGCTGCACGGGCAAACCGGCAGATGTTGACAATGGAGGCCTTGCGGCGGCGGCGGTAGCGGCGGCAGGGACCTTGCTAGGGTTTCGACCGAGGGAGGGTGTGTGTGTGTGTGTGTGTGTGCGCGCACGCCCAAGGAGGTTTTGGTGTGTGTGTGTGTGTGTGGAGGGGGCGGGGGTGTTTGAGGAAATGACGCGGGTACTGAAAATTTTACTACGGGGGAGTGAAATGCCGGGGCTATTGAAAATTTGATGATAGTGCATCGCACACGGTCCGGAGATAACAACTGTGTGTTATGAAACAGAAAAACCCTCAAGGCGGGCAGATATTTTCTAGGGATGCAGGCGGGATTGGGAACAAGAAACATCGCCCACGGTCCGGAGATAACAACCGTGTGTTATGAAGCAGAAAAACCCTCAAGGCGGGTAGATATTTTCTAGGGATGTAGGCGGGATTGGGAACAAGAAACATCGCACACGGTCCGGAGATAACAACCGTGTGTTCTGAAATAGAAAAACCCTCGAGGCGGGCATATATTTTTGAGAGGGGCAGCCTCATGCAGCCCAATGTACTCTGCGGATGTGTGAGTGACAGGGGCACCGGCGTTGCACACGGTTAGTTTGAGTGAACCATGTCTGTTGTGTCATCCGACTTGTCTAATGTTAATAAATTTGGCGAAAAATGACGTGGAAGAGGGTCAGAACATGAACACACTTGCATGTGGACCAAATTTATGTATGAAAAGGGTGGTTTGATTTTCAAATACCAAATGCAACTTCGATGTGGCACCTATCTCGCAAAGCGCACGATATTGCTTGCCCCCACCCCCTCCCCCCAACCAAGGTTCACCTAGCAAAGTGCGAAGTAGCTAGCAGCCCCCCTCCTCCCTCGTGTCGGCTCGAAGGGAATCCTAAGCTATGAATGCATGCCCCTCCCCCAACTGAGGTTCACCTAGCAAAGTGCGAAGTAGCTAGCAGCCCCCCTTCCTCGGTTCGGCACGAAGGGAATCTTAAGCTATGAATGCATGACCTCCCCCAACTGAGGTTCACCCTAGAAAAGTGCGAAGTAGCTAGCAATCCCCCCTCCCTCGTGTCGGCATGAAGGGAATCCTAAGCTATGAATGCATGCCCCCCCAAGGTTCACCTAGCAAATTGCGAAGTAGCTAGCAGCCCCCCCTCGTGTCGCCACGAAGGGAATCCTAAGCTTGAATGCATGCCCCCCAACCGAGGTTCACCTAGCAAAGTGCAAAGTAGCAACCCCCACACACTTTCAATCGGTGGGCCAGAGAGGCATATCTCACCAAGATGGATCGTAAAACAGACCAAGAATAATCCACCTTGGTCGTACAACCTCTCTCTTGTTGTTGGTCAAAGTGATGGCCGTCCATGCGACCCCAGAGATGGGCTAGCTCGTCAATAATCACGCAAGTAGCTAGTCCCCGAAGACAACCACTGCATGCGTGTGGCCCAAACACATGTATGGAGAGGTGTGTTTTTGAGTAACAATGGAACAACTTTGATGTGGCACCGTGATTTCGAACTAGAAATCCCCACATTGAGTGAGGCTTAGGTTGACAATGCATATGTATGTTACACCACACTTCAAGCCAACGACGGGGATTCATGCATGCATGCGCATATAGTATATGCGCTCAAACTTAATTAGGTCTGAATCTCACCATGACCTATACTACGATAACACAAACCAAATGAAGAATCCGCCATGGTAATCTATCTTGTTGTTGGTCAAGGTGATCATGGATGTCAACACGGGCCCACGAATATATAGGCTTGTAGCCGATAACCACGTGAGGGAGTGCACTGTTCGAAGGCAACCACTACATGCGTATGTATGGAGGTGATGCATTCATGCATGTTTGAATACCATTTCACAACATTGATGTGGCGTGTGCATCAAAAATCGTACACTAGCTCCCCACACAGAGCGAGATCGGTTCATGACGTGTCGTTGTATTAGCAACTTCGACTCGATGGGAGGGATTCATGCGTACACATGCATGTGTGTGTGCTCAAACAGTATCATGCATGTCATCCCACAACATGACCTATATATATACCGTATTACAAGCAAAAATAATAATCCCCTCCTAAGTCAAATTAACCTCTCTTGTTGTCAGGCAAAAAATAGTGATGGACCAAGCGGGCCCATAGATGGAAAGCATCGATATCGCTGATAACGCTTAAGTGGGAGCGGGAGGACAGCCACCACCGCTTTGCATGTGGGCCAAACATATATATGTTGAATACCCAAAATGCACAACTTTGATGTGCCACATGCCTCAAAAACCGTAAACGATGCACCCACACAGAGCGAGGTTCATGAAGCGTACTACATATGATGGTCCCCTTGCCCCCCTCTTCACCGCATACTATATGCTCCTGCCGTAATATGTACAACCCAAAAGAATCCTCGTCGATGGTGAAATTAATTAACCTCTCCCGATGTAGGTCAAAGTGATGCATGCATGCATCGACAATGGCCTCGTAGGCCCACAGATGGAAGCGTCACATGTGAGTGTCCTAGCTAGGATAACCATCGCATGCATGCATGTGGCCCAAAGAGGTGTTGTCTGATGTTTGAATAGCCAATTTCACAATTTTCATGCGGCACGTGCCTCGGAAACCAAAAAGTCCCGACACTGAGTGAGGTGTATTTGTTCACGGATGCGTACATATAGTATATATGCTAGTCCCCTCCCACCTCTTCGACGCATAGTATATACCACCATAACACAAACAAAAAAGATTCTACCTTGCTGGTCAAATTAACCTCACTATCGGTTGTTCGTCAAAGTGATGGACGACGACCTCGCGGGCCCATAGAAAGCGTCACACGCGAGTATCGAGTGTCATGTAGGACAACCATCGACTGCATGTGGCCAAAACATGTATGTATGAAAGGGTTGTGTAATGTTTTAAATAACGATTTCACGACTCTGATGTGGCACCGGCCTGCCTAACAAAATGGCCAACCCACACGGTGGCTCACAACTCGTAGTGTACTGCGAGCCACCCGCCACCCCCAGACGCACACACCCACACACACACCACGAATCCACCGCAACTACGATGCATGTGAAATTAATTATCCTGCGGTGAACATATGTTACCAAAGGAGGGATGTCGTGGAATTGTCACGGCAGATGTCCTAGTGTGAGGAATTAGTCGCGAGGCCAACGCATCTATGCGGTAGCTTGAAGGGGTTGGTCGAAATCAAGAGAAGCAACACACAAGACAAGGATTTAGACAGCTTCGGGCCCCGGGAAACATCATACGGTAATAACCCTACATGCTATTTGTGGCTAGGTCTCGTTATGCTCATCAGGGAGTCGTTGTAAACCGGCTCTCCTAGTTGTGTCTAATCTTAAGATTGTTTCTTCTCTCCCCTCTTGGGGAGCCCTGCCCCTACTTATATAAGTTAGAGGGGCGGGTTACATGTGGAGTCCTATTAGGATTATGACTAGTCTACCTTCTAATACAAACCGGATACAAGTCTGGGTTCTTGACTCCTTGTAAGGGAAATATTCCTCACGCCTTTCCTCTTAAACCGGCCCACCATTAACATAAACCGGCCTTCTGGGCCTTGGGCCTTGTCACCGTCTGTCCCGCCCGCCGCGTTACCAGTGAGTCATAACGTTCAGGCGGGTTGCTTGTAAACCGTCTGGTCAGGGCGGGTCGCTAGTGAATCGCCAAGTGTCAACCAGGTCTCAAGTAAGCCGCCAAGTCCGGCCTGGTCATATTTCCGGTCGGGTCATACCACGGGGTATATCCCCGACAAGGGACTTTTTAATTTTGAAAAAATCATAAAGATCATTAAGACGTTTTAGTACATTAATTGATTGAATTTCTACGAATATAATGTGCAAAAATTAAATTTGAGCTACATGCACACGTGACAGTGCATTGCAAAAACACCTGTGTCTCACTAGGTGCATGTTTACTCCCCGTGCAACAAATTTCAAACATGCTTGCAGCAACATGTCTTGAGCAGAACAAAGTGATGGCTTAAGACTTTCTTATATAAATACTGCCACTTTTGAAGAAATCCATGTTTGTTCATCTCAATCACTATTTAGAACTGAGTATTCCACATAAGTAGCCACCAAGTGCTGGGTTGTCATGCTTGCAGCAACCTGGGACTTGTAATTGCCTGATACTCATGAAAACTTCTACCAGTGTAGCCCCCAAGGGCCGGGTCATTATGCAATAATCAACAGGGACTTTATAGATATGATTATACGTCATTGAAAATAACATCATATGATGTAACTCCACCATGGGGCTTGAACCCATGTCCACAAGGTTAAGAGCATTATGCTTTACCAACTGAGCAGTGGACCCTTGAATATAATGGATTAAGACTTGTGTACCTTGAATCATTGATAGGAGTTGTTGGTAGCCCCCAAGGGCCGGCTCATTATGATGTGATGAGTCGGGTTTTCAATAAGGCCAATAAAAATGACTTTGCATTAGCCCCCAAGTGTCATGGTGCATGCTTGCAGCGACATGAGACTTGCATATTTGATATAATCTTAACTTGAATAATGTAGCCCCCAAGTGCCGGGTCGTAAGCCTGCAGTGACTCGGGACTATTCCCTCCATTGTAGAATAAATCATATCCATTGATAAAATAATAGCCATTGCGCTAAAGCGACTTTCAAAACCTCAATCATAATACTGGTTATTGATAACCATAATAAAAATCCAGCCATGTTGGCTATTAAAGATTTGAATAATATAACCCGGTTTGAAAACCGGTTCCTGTGATATTTGATCATATTGCCAGCTTATCAAACCAATGCAGTAAGGGTGATAACCCAAAATTTGAGCACTGGTAATTACCATACATTGCCGGCTTATAAATAAAGCCAGGCCGGGTTAATAAACACCAGATATTATCGTATCTCATACTGGCGACATATAGCCAAAAGCCAGGCCGGGTTAATAAAGACCGGATAGTATCTCATCTCATACTGGCGACTTATAGCCAAAAGCCAGGTCGGGTTAATAAACACCGGATTGTAGAATCTTCATCAAAATAAACTTCAAAAAGAAAGATTTCAAAAGAAAACATGCAAGAAGCGAGGCTTTTCATGGGCTGCCAGGCCACTGAGTTAAACCATTTTGTACAAACCTTATAAGATGGACCTCACATTAACCAATCGTCATTTTAACTAAGACAAGTTTAGGGTCTGTATAAGATTGACTTGTCAAACGTTCGACGGGTCTTACCAGGATTACCTGGGTGGAGTGACTTACTTAAAAAGGCAGGATAACCCGGGGTTTTAGGTGAATACACCTGGCTTCCAAGCCTGGATTTTATAGCCTATTACAAGGTTATAAACTTTGTGTTCTTTTAGAACAAAAGAGCCCCCAAGCAATATTTTTAGTTGTGCTCAATGGATACCTATGTTTGAGTTGTGCTTTTGCAACAGACTCTCTTTGGTACTTTTAACTTTTCTGAGAACTCGAACTTTGCGAGAGATATTTATTTTTGAACCGAATGTTAAACCGGATATTGAGAGCTTCAAAGCTTTATGGGAGACATATTTCCCTTGAACCGGATCTTAAACTGGAATCTTCATTTTCAGCCTGAAACTTTCTAACAACCTTTAAACTAGAACTTGCGAGAGATTAATTCTCTTTGAATCGGAAATTCTTAAACCGGATTTGAGAGCTTCAGAGCTTTATGGGAGAACAGATTTCCCTTGAACCGGATTTTAAACCGGCATTCTTCATTTTGAACCGGAAATTTTCTAACGGCCTTTAAATTTTCATCAATATGGTAGTAGCCTCCAGGACCGGGTTATCTTTCCCTCCAACATCCTAGGGTTCTTGAATTCACTGAAAACCGGCAACATTTGTTGAGTCATATCATTGTAGCCCCCGAGTCTCAAGGTGACTCGAGGAGTTGGCTTGAGATTCTCCATATTTGACCGTGATATAAACCAGCATAAGTTGTATATCATTGGTGTTGATAGCACGATGTGAATCCATAGAAGGTTGAGGTGATTGCGGCGGGTTATAAATGATCCCGTATGAGCCGTGTCAGTAACTCGGCCAATGGTTCCTTCCAACTGGCTATTTGAAGTTAACCAAACTGTAGTGGCGGCGACTTGTGCGCCTGCCCATTAAGCCACCTACTGTAGACGGCGGTTGATAGTATATGATAATTTACCTCCAATTTGTTGAAAAAAAAACGGGCTACTCAAGCTGTGACTTGCTCATACTCAATAAATAGCTCATGCAGACAGGTGCGGCCCGGTATGTTGATGTAGACCAGGCCGCGAGAGACGGACAGCAAAGACAACTGCAGCTTCAGAGGCAGCACAGATAGCTGAGTCGGTCGCGGTGTCATAAGCCAGCGTGGACGGGCGAGTTAGCCACATCATGTTGATGTAAACTGGCCTGCAGAATGGCGGTTTGCACATATATTCATCGAACTTGATGGTATGGTCAGATGCTAGCGCACTATATTGGTGGCGCGAGCTATACATCCATGACACGGCCATAACTTTTGCGGTGAACAATTGCTCCTGCATAAATAATATCGCAAGCCGGAGTAATTTGTTCTTTTTAAAGAATAAAAAATGTATCAATAAAAATTGATTGGACAGATTTCACCTTGATATGTTAGGCCATAAATTATCAGCCACTGTGTTGAAGATCACGACGGTGAAGCTGAAATCAACCACGAGTGAGTCGGCCGCGAGTGCAGACAGAGTCGACCGTGGTGTTGTAAGCCAGTGCGGACGGGAAGAGTCAAACAATGGTCCTACCCAAAAATACCAGAGACCAGAGTAATTGTTCTTGGAAAAAACATTATTTGTGCTGATAAAATATGTAGGAAGGATAGCACGTCGTAGTATTGTGCAGTGCCGGTAGGCCGGCTTGTCGCGGGTACCCCGGGTTGCATCCATGGTCAAAATAGTGGCAGCAGGGCGGCTTGCAACGGAAAAAACACCGGGGCACAGGCATAGTATTTGACTCAAATCCTTGGGTTTGATGCTTCATGTAATGAAACAGCATCCCTTAAAGCTTGAAAACTGGGAATCGCAGACGTGGAGCAGTGTCAAATTTGGCACAATTGCTGCACTCTTGTACAACACCACTCCGGTGGGATATGCCTTCTTCGGCAACTTGTGATCTGACGGTCCATGAGGCACACAGTACGCGCGCTCCCGTTAGTCTCCATGATTTGATTAATCTGACTCCGAATCACTGGATGTGAGCGGTGGTTTTACCCTTTGGTAATTGTTCTTCGCCTACGGAAGGGCCTCCATCACCAGCGACTTGGCAGGCTATGGCTATGCAGCAAAGGCGGCATCAAGGCCCGCATGTAGAGACAACGGGTTTCAATGGCGATTTGGGAACGCACAGGCAGGAACAGCGAGGCGAGCGGGCGACTCGCGGGTGCCGCGGCTCAGACGGGTCAGGGTCGCGTCATAGCGGCGGAGGTGAGGCGGGGTGAGGCCTCCTGGCCGGGATGGCCGGAGCGGCGACGCCAAGACACGAGGTCCAGTCGACGATGACTTGAAAAGGCTGCGCCGGCAGAGGCAGACGGATCGGCGGCTCCGGCGACTCATGGAGTCCATTTCCGGGTCGGTTGTTCTGCAAAAATACACGCCTGTCTCATCTTCCGGGTCGTGGCCTGTTGGATGAATCCACGCCCGTCTCTTTTTTTTAGCTGCCACACCCATCTGAGTACACCCTATTAAAAATAGCTACCACTTTTTTCGGTGGTACTTTCCTTAACACGTAGTTCTTCCGATTCTATGCTTGTTACCCACTCCAACTTGCTTCGCATGAACTTGAAACGCTACTGTTTTCATGGGAAGATGAGGCCGCGTGTGATGGAACTGTCGGTACACTCGGCACACGTAGACAAATTTATGTCCGTCTCAATGGATCGCTTCGGCTATTCCAACAAAAAAATCAATCTCTCCTCGGATTGCCAGATCTCCAAGATGCAGATTGTTCCGCCGGTTCTTCATCAATAGCAAGCTTCTCGATCCCTGAGAGAGATCCCTCCAAGAAATCAACACCATCGTGCGCAGGCCCCACGGTGGGCGCCAACTGTCGTGGAATTGTCACGGCAGATGTCCTAGTGAGAGGACTTAGTCGCGAGGCCAACGCATCTATGCGGTAGCTTGAAGGGGTTGGTCGGAATCGAGAGACACAACGCACAAGACAAGGATTTAGACAGCTTCGGGCCCCGGGAAACATCACCCTGTAATAACCCTACTTGTTGTTTGTGGCTAGGTCTCATTATGCTCATCAGGGAGTCGCCGTAAACCGGCTCTCCTAGTTGTGTCTAATCTTAAGATTGTTTCTTCTCTCCCCTCTTGGGGAGCCCTGCCCCTCCTTATATAAGTTAAAGGGGCGGGTTACATGTGGAGTCCTATTAGGATTAGGACTAGTCTACCTTCTAATACAAACTAGATACAAGTTCGGGTTCTTGACTCCTTGTAAGGGAAATATTCCTCACGCCTTCCTCTTAAACCGGCCCACCATTAACATAAACTGGCCTTCTGGGCCTTGGGCCTTGTCATCCGTCTGTCCCGCCCGCCGGGTTACCAGTGAGTCATAACGTTCAGGCGGGTTGCTTGTAAACCGTATGGTCAGGGCGGGTCGCTAGTGAATCGCCAAGTGTCAACCGGATCTCAAGTAAGCCGCCAAGTCCGGCCGGGTCATATTTCCGGTCGGGTCATACCGCGGGGTATATCCTCGACAAGGGACGTTTTAATTTTGAAAAAATCACAAAGATCATTAAGACGTTTTAGTACATTAATTGATTGATTTTCTACGGATATAATGTGCAAAAATCAAATTTGAGCTACATGCACACATGACAGTGCACCTAAATGGATTGCAAAAACACATGTGTCTCACTAGGTGCATGTTTACTCCCCGTGCAACAAATCTCAAACATTGAGAATCTTTATTTTAACATTCTAGTACATCCAGTACTTATTTGAAGTTCATGAAACTTATCGTGTTGTCATATGGACGCCAATATAAAGTTGCATTGTACTTTTTTGTCAAATTTGAGACCAGTTTTGATGTAATATTTATCTAATTACAAACAGGAGATTATTAATAATTGGGAACCAATATCCCAAATGGATTATTTATTAGAACCATGAGCGTTAGTCCAACAATGGATACGTGCCATGCTTCAGTTAAGCAATAAAGCGGCAGCATTAATCATCCAAATAGGAAAACAATATACGTGCCGCCGCGCGACCCGTGTGCCGTGCGAGCAGGCAGGAGTTGACGGGACGCATGCGAGCAGTCCGCCTCACAGGCAGACCAGGAGGCGTGCGTGAAGGTGTGTGAATTGACGGAGGCGTGCTCGCTGCGCAGTATCATTGGGAGGCGAGCGAGTATGTAGGATCGAAAGTATTTCTAGAGGGGGGTGATTAGACTACTTGACCAAATAAAAACCTAGCCTTTTCCTAATTTTAAGTCTTGGCAGGTTTTAGCAACTTTGCATAAGTCAAGCAATCAACCTACACATGCAATTCTAAGAGTATAGTAGCGAAATGTAAAACAATTGCACATGAAGGTAAAGGGGAGGAGTTTGAGGAGCAAATGCAATGTAGACATGGAGATTTTTTATCCGCGGTTCCGATAGGTGGTTTTATCGTACATCCACGTTGATGGAGACTTCAACCCACCAAGGGTAACGGTTGCGCAAGTCCATGGAGGGCTCCACCCACGAAGGGTCCATGAAGAAGCAACCTTGTCTATCCCACCATGGCCATCGCCCACGAAGGACTTGCCTCACTAGGGTAGATCTTCACGAAGTAGGCGATCTCCTTGCCCGTACAAACTCCTTGATTCAACTCCACAATCTGGACGGAGGCTCCCAAGTGACACCTAACCAATCTAGGAGACACCACTCTCCAAAAGGTAATAAATGGTGTGTTGATGATGAATTCCTTGCTCTTGTGCTTCAAATGATAGTCTCCCCAACACTCAACTCTCTCTCACAAATTTGGATTTGGTGGAACAATGATTTGAGTGGAAAGCAACTTGGGCAAGGCTAGAGATCAAGATTTATGTGGTTGGAATGGAATATCTTGGTCAACACATGAGTAGGTGGTTCTCTCTGAGAAAATGAATGTTGGAAGTGTAGGCATGTTCTGATGGCTCTCTCCACGAATGAAGAGTGGGTGGAGGAGTATATATAGCCTCCACACAAAATCTAACCGTTACACACAATTTACCAAACTTGGTGGGACCGAATCATGAAACTCGGTCAGATCGATTCAATTCATAATGTGACCGTTAGGCATTTCGGTGGGACCGACATGTCAACTCGGTGGGACCGATTTCATTAGGGTTAGGGCATAACGTAATCTCGGTGAGACCGATTACACAAACTTGGTGGGACTGATTTTGGTAATAAGCTAACCAAAGAGTTGGTCAGGCAAACTCGGTGGGACCGATTCGCTCATCTCAGTTGGACCAAAACGTTAAGAAGGGGAAATAGAGAGTTTGCATTGCAAACTCGGTGGGACCGGTCACTCATCTCGGTTATACCGAAATGTTACGAAGGGAAACAGAGAGTTTGCAATCCCATCTCGGTGAGACCGAGATCCCTATCGGTGAGACCGAAGTGACTAGGGTTTGTGGCAGTGGCTATGTCAAGAGAACTCGGTGGCGCCGGATAGAAAGTTTTGGTGGGGTCGATTTTGACTTTTGGTTTGAGACATATGTGGATATGAGAAAGTGATTGAGAGTTTTTGGAGCATATCACTAAGCATTTTGAGCAAGCAAGCCATTAAGCAACAACTCATCCCCTTTTAATAGTATTGGCTTTTCCTATGGACTGAATGTGATCTTGGATCACTAAAAGTAAAATGTAGAGTCTTGAGCTTTAGAGCTTGAGCCAATCTTTTGTCCTTAGCATTTTGAGGGGTCCACATTTCTCATCCATGCCATGCCAATCATTGAACTTTCCTGAAATATTTATCTTGAAATAGCATTAGTTCGATGAGCTATATGTTGTTAATAATTACCAAAACAACCCAGGGATAGTTGCACTTTCAATCTCCCCCTTTTTTGTAATTGATGGAAACATATAGATCAAAGCTTCGACAAATGATCATAAGATTCAAATCCATCGTCGCTTTGAGAAGTATGTGATAAGAAAGAGCTCCCCCTAAATTTGTGCATTATTTGAGATTTGCTTTTGAATGGAAATGCGCAATCGATTAGGATCATGGGTCACTCTTCCATGTCACATACATCTTGGTGGAGCGCTCAAACTGATATAACTTAAAAGCATGCACTCATCCCCAAGCAAAGTGAGTGATCATATATGGGATATAAGAGATAATATCATCCAGGAAAACCTTAAAGTAGCATATGATCAAACACATGATCATACAAGTATCTCACACACAGACATAAAGTATCAACCAAACAAAAACAAGAGAGACAAAGAAGCAACACTCTCTCTCGAAGTCTATGATCTATACATATTTCTCCCCCTTTGGCAACAAGTTACCAAAAAGTTCAAATATGCAGTGCTATGTGTCTCTCATTCTTGGTCTTCGGGAGGTGGTGTAGAGAGAACTCCAAGGACGAAGGCATCAGTTGATGTAGCTGGAGCTGGTGGAGTGGCTGCTGGAGGTGGCACTGAAGCTGTGGTTGCTGGTGCTGATGTGGTGGCTCTAGTGTCAGCCATGGGTACTGCAGCAGACCTCTGACCTCTAGGCACTCGCTGAAAAGCAACTGTGGTAGCCTTCCCTTTCTTCTCCTCTGCTTCCTCCTAGAGCTGCTCAATTGCTGTCTACATCTCACTTACTTTCAGATCAAGATCATAGAATTTTGTCTCTATGATCCTCTCCAAGCTCTCCTGATTCTGAGTCAGGGTGGCCAAGCCCTTCTCAATCCTCAAAGTAGATTGGATCAGATATGCAAGTTGATCTTGTTTGCTCTTCAAGAACACTTGAGATGCCTCTTCAGCACTTGACATATTTGCAGCTTTCTCTGCCTTTCCTTTAGCTCTCTTCTCTTGTGCTTGCACTGATGAAGGTTCATTCTCATTCATCACAACTTTGTTGTCTTCAAATTTAGGATATAGAGGTAAATGCTCCTTGTCCAACAAATAGGTGCCTGTGCCCATCGTGGAGTTGATGAAGCACCTGAATATGTGGAGCATACCCACAAGATATCTTCTGGTGAGCAGTTGTCCTCTTGATTGTCTCTACAATCAGACTCGTGACCTTGAATTTTTGAGGGACGTCAAAAGTGTGTAGCAAGTTGATTGAATGTCCTCTAATCATCTTGTGATCTCCAGACTTGACTAGCAAATTATGCCTCAGGATGGTGTTGATAGTAGGCAGACCAGACAACAAGTAGTGTACAGATCCAAGCTTGTGTGTCTCCAAAGATTTATCAGGGATCTCTTTGTACATGTTTGCCATAGAGTTGTGGTCTTTCTTCTTCTTGGCATACACATCCAAATCATCCTCATGATCTTCTGGGGCATTAATCAACTTGGCCCATTCTTCAATAGTTGATTGGTACCTTGTACCTTCAGACATCCATACTATCCTCCCATCTGGATAGAAATGAGCAGTGGAGTAAAACTGCATGATTAGCTCATCATTCCATTTTGTGAGCTTCTGAGCTACAAACTTATAAACTCCACAAGCTTTGAAACTGTCATATACACCTGGGAAGTGATCTTCATTCTCCTTGATGTATTCCCAATCAACCCATCTCATGTCACAGACCATTGGCTTCTTGTCAAGCAGAATGGTCTCAAAGAAATCTTGCTATTCCTTGGTGTGGAACCTGTAGTCAACTACAGTCCTCCTCCTCACAACATAGGGATTAGACTTTCTCCACGATCTCAGTCCTGCATCCTTTGTGATGTTCATGTCCTCAACTACTGGATGGGCATCATTGTGGTCTGGAATCTTTGGTTTCGGTTTTCTTAGCACTAGGGCTTCATCATCCTCTTCTTCAACCTCAGGCACTGGGGCCTTGTTATTCTCTTCAGCTGGGATGTTTCTGGTGCTTCTCTTGGGTGCAGACTTGGTGGTTTGAGCAGCAGCTTTGGGAGCAGTCTTGGGCTTTGATGGAGCAGTCCCCGACTTGATTTCATCCCCCATAAGCTTTTGTGACTTGGGTGCTGGTGCAACATCCTCTTCATTATCAGATGGATCTTTCATCATGGAGGGCTCTCCAATGACTCTGGCAATGGTCTTCTTGACCCTCTACTTCCTCTTCTTTCCTTCTCCAGCCTCTTTGGATTCAAGTGTGAACTCCATTATTTCTTCTACAGCAGCTTTCCTAGGCTTGGATGTTGGCACTCTCTTGGTAGGTGCTTTCTTATGCATACCAAGCTTTGTTGCAGCAGCTGTGCCATACTCTTTTTTCAGTACTTTCTTCCTTGAGTGGCCTCAGCCTAAACAGCCACATAGTCCTCATCCTCTGAATCTGAGGTTCTCTTCTTCCTTGTTCTGGTGGCTACCTTGGGCAAGTTACTTGGTGTGCTCCTGCTGCCATCATCATAGCTCCTTGAGGGACTAGTGCCCTCGCTCAATTGCACTTGCTCTTCAGACTTGTTCTGGCTATCACTCTAGTCAGACATCTTGGCAAGCAAACTGACAGTAGACCCTATGAATAGATATAGATGAGGTAGAGTGGATGAGCATCACAAAGTGTAGAGTTTTTGCAAAACAGATGACTCAAAAACTTAGTTTTAGTTCTCCACAAGAAGCATATCGGAGCTACCGATTTGTTAAACTCGGTGATACCGAAGTAACTTTTGGAACCTAAACTAGTCGAATTCGGTCACACCGATTTGTAGTTTTCGGTCAGACCGAAAAGTGCATGTGCAATGGCCTAAGCCAAATTAGTGAGACCGATTTCCACAACTCGGTCGGTCCGAGATGAGTTTGGTGGAGACCTAACCCTAAATTTTCAAATCAAATCTAATCTAAGGATGTTTCCTCTAGATAGATTGTTTTCACACGTGGTAAAGATCATGGCAAAGCAATGTGCTAAGAATCAGAGTAAGGGATTAGCACAAAGAGTCGAACCCATACCCTAGTTCGGCGGGAGTTCGCTACGGCGACAACGGCGGAGCAGAATTCCATTGACGGTGATGGAAACCAGCAACGGGAGGTCGCTGGCGGCGAGGAGACGATCCGGAGACCCGACGAGGTAGAGCAGGACACATGCGCGGGGCTGAGGAGTTTGAAGAAATTTCCAAAATCTCACCCCTGGGTATATATATCCCGACCCTGTCGGTGTGACCGAGTGGAACAACTCGGTGGCACCGAGATGCAGAATCGCAAGCGGTTACTGCAACTCGGTGTGGCCGAAAAGTTCAAATCGGTTGCACCGAGATGGAAAACCTAGAACAACTTAGTGAACTCGGTGTGACTGAAGTGGATGACTCGGTCATACCGAAATGCACAAAGAGGTTTTGGAAGTTTAAGTCTATGACGAATCGGGGACTCCGAGTGCTCCTCACACAGAGTGGTTCGAATCTGACTTGATCAAACTTTGTGATGTAGCACGCATAGAGTTTGAGACGAGAAAAGCATAGATAGCTAGAGGGAGTACTTAGGCATTCTTGTTCATCCACTTGGCAAAAGAAGAAAAGCCAAACAATCAAAACAACAAGTGGATGTCCTCGAATGGGTAAAATATGCATCCAACATGCTCACACAACAAGATGGCAAATGAAACATGTGACAAAGCATGCACAAACACTCTAGCATCTATCAAGCAATTGGCGATGACTAGGTCATCTATATATGAGTATATTGACTTAGGAGTCAAATGAGAACATTTGATCATAGGTCATACTCATCGTTTAAGCAAAAGTGGGGTTACCACTTTTACATAAATCATTTTTGTGTTCACACCATTAGAGTTGCTCTAGCTCAATTGATTAGAGTAAAGCTCCCCCTAGATGTGATATCCCCCCTAAGAGGGATGAACTAACCTTGGGTTTGTCAATGATGACTTCATGTAGGTGTTGAAGATGTGGTCGCTCAATGTTGATGTAGATCATTCGGAGCAATCCATTGGAGTGAGTTGCACTTTCGATACCTACACAGGTTAGTCCCATAAGGAACAAACAAGGATATCCATAGACATAGAGTGATGTACACACAAGATGATGTCCATGAAAGCATTAGGTTACCTTGTCCCTTGTCTTACCAACAAGAGGGTTTTTGACTCCTTGAACTAGTGCAAGATATGGAAGTTGTTTGCACTTGTCCTCGCCAAAATGATATGAGCGAAGTATGTTGGCGGAGTCACCCTCAAGAACTCTCTAGTTCTTCTTCTTTGGGATCCACATCATCTTGATGGGAATCCTTGGAGGTGTAGTCGTACTTTGATGAAGTAGAACTTGATGTAGTCTTGGGAACCCACTTGACCAAGGCCTTGGGAGCTTCTTCAAATGCATCAATCTCCTCTTGAAGCTTATCCTTGCCTTTTTGCTTGTGGTCTTGTGGTGGAAGATCATCTTGATCTTGTGTCCCTTGGAAGGAAGTAGGATCATACTTCTCTTGTTGTGGAACAAACTTCATCTTGGGGTATTGATCTTCTTCCCACTCAACTCCATTGGCATTGAACTTTCGTTCAAAACCAATACCTTGATTCTTCCAGTGCCTTCCTTGCTTGTGTACAATTTCCTCAAATTGCTTACTTCTGGCAAGGCTCTTGTAAACACCTTTCTCTATAATTCCCTTCAGTAAGCTATTTTCTTGCTCAAGTGTAACTTGGCTAAGAGAATCATTAGTGGAATCAAGAGAACTACTAGAAGCAACAACACTGGATTTAGCATGATTATTGTTACTACTAGAAGAAGAATCTTTCTTTGCTCTTGTTAGATTTTACTTGTGGCGTGTAAGTAGACAAGAGTAAACGCTTGGCAATGTAAGAAGAACTTTTCTTGCGAAGAGCATCATTGATTGCTTTTAAGAACTCATGCTCTTGCTCAAGGTTGAGCTTTTCAAAGCGTAACTTCTCATGAGTCTTTAAAAGTTCTCGATGATCTTCCAAGGTAGTTTCATGAGCTAACTTAAGAGTGTTTAGTTCTTTAGTTAGACGCTCAATCTCCTTCTTATCGTCATCATTCGTTTTATCTTGATTAGCATGATTAATAGCAAGTTCATCATTGTTTTCATCACTAGAGTTGTCAACAAGTAAATCATCATCACCTACCAAATCATCTTCATCACTATTGAAATCAACATACTCGGGGTGTGATACCTTTGGGCCTTTAGCCATTCCTTCATTTGGTGAGTCAAATATGTCATAGGAGTTGGTTGACACAAGTGCTAGACCGGCAACACCTTCATCCTGAGTATATTTGGAGTCCGAGTGATAACTTCTTTCAGAGTGATGGTCGGAGTCGGAGCCGGACACCCATTCACCAACATGAGCTTGATGTCTTCGTTTTGTGTAGCTCTTTGATGATTTGTCCTTCCTTTCCGAATCCTTGCTTCTCCGAGAGATTCTTCGTTCATAATGATCATCTCTACTCCTTCTCTCTCTTGGTGGCGATTCTTCTCTTCTACTTCTTCTTTTAGGAGAATCTTCTCTTCTTTTGTAGGGAGCCGTACACTCATTGGAATAGTGTCCGATGAGTGAGTCCTGGACTAAGGGGTCCTCGGGCGTCTGGACTGTTAGCCATGGGCCGGACTGATGGGTTGTGAAGATACGAAGACCGAAGACTGCATCCGTGTCCGGATAGGACTCACCTTGGCGTGGAAGGCAAGCTTGGCGACCAAATATGTAGATTCCTTTCCATGTAACCAACCTTGTGTAACCCTAGATCCTCCAGGTGTCTATATAAACCGAAGGACTTAGTCCGGAGGAGGGGAGATACTCGTTATCATAGTCATACAAGATAGACCTCTAGGGTTTAGCCATACGATCTCGTGGTAGATCAACTCTTCTAATACTCATATTCATCAAGATCAATCAAGCAAGAAGTAGGGTATTACCTCCATAGAGACGGCCCGAACCTGGGTAAACATTGTGTCCCATGTCTCCTGTTACCATCGACCTTAGACGCACAGTTCAGGACCCCCTACCCGAGATCCGCCAGTTTTGACACCGACGTTGGTGCTTTCGTTGAGAGTTCCATTGTGCTGTCCCCAAAAGGTTTGATGGCCCCTTCAATTGTCAACAACGATGCTGTCCAAGGCGAGACCTTCCTCCCCGGACAGATCTTCGTGTTCGGAGGCTTCGCACTGTGGGCCAACTCGCTTGGCCATCTGGAGCAGATCGATAGCTACGCCCCTGGCACCAGGTCAGATTTGGGAGCTTGAACTACGTTGCGGACATCCGCGGAGATTTGATCTTCGCTGGATTCGAAACCGCGGCAACCACTCTTGGTTACCCTGATGAACATGACCTAAATCTGTCATTGGATCGCATCCAGGAGACAGCTCCGGTAACCACTTTGGCCTTAGATCCGTAGCAGATCATGCCATCCAAGGACGGGAGGCTCAACCCCACCACGGAGGCCTCAGATTCCACGGTGTTGGAGCTGAACATAGACCTAAAGTCACACAACATCTTTGTCACCGGAACTCCGGACTCGTCTCTGGTTATAAATTCCGAGCCATGTGCATCCGCGGACGCCGAACTCGATAGCTTATCGATCTTTGAGTTTAGCACCGCAGACGTCTTCCAACACTCGCCCTTCGGCGATGTGCTAAACTCATTAAAGAACTTGTCCCTGGCGGGGGACTCGCAGCTGAATTATGTCCGGTTCGAACTAGGGGCTGATAATGGAGAATCTTGTTTCCCACCCGCCACCCAATTCATAGCCACTGTCAAGGACTTAACACACATGCTTGATTATGGCCCCGAAGACATCGTCAGTTCGGACGACGATGGCGATGAGGAACAGGGCCAAAACCCACCGCTTACCGGACGCTGGACGGCCACTCCTTCACACGATGTGTACATGGTGGATACACCCAAGACAACAAACTACGATGACAAATAAAATCCAGTTGAGAATAAACCTCCAGTGACACAGCAAAAACACCGGCGTCCTCGGCGCCGCTCTAAGACATGTCGTCCCGAAGACAGCAATACTGGCACCGGAGAAAATAATACTCCGGACGATGCCGAAAACAATGAGACCCTGTTGGGACAATCTCCGAACAGGATGAACGGGAAGATGGGCAAGTTAACCCTGATGAACAGGCCATACACGAAGACTAGGAGGACAGTAATTATCTTCCGCTCTCCGAGGAAGAGGAGAGCCTCGGCAACGAGGATTTCATCGTGCCTGAGGAACCTCTCGAGTAGGAGCGCTTTAAACACCGGCTAATAGCCACTGCAAGGAGCCTGAAAAAGAAGCAGCTGCAGCTTCAAGCTGACCAAGATCTGCTCAATGATAGATGGACCAAAGTCCTGGCTACCGAAGAATACGGCCTTAGTGGCCCAGCCAAAAATTACCCGAAGCACAAATTGCTACCTCAGTTCGATGATGAGGCGCTGGAGCTCGTACCATCATCGCACAACGCGGTCGACCGACCGCCACGCGGTCAGGATAAAGCGGCAACTAAAGCCGAACACCAGACCACCCCGCCTCGCCGTAAAGGCAAGAATTAAACAGCTCGGGGTTGTACATACGACCTTCGGCAGGACTTGGACAATAAAGCAGGACAAACAAGACCGATCTATGGATTGTGAGGACGTGCCTTGATACGAGACGACGGCTACCTATTCGGACGTGACAAACCTAGCCACGCCCGGGCCAAAAACCGCAAGCAGACTCCATCAGAGGTATGTCGCAGTGTGGCCCAATATACAGGCGCTGCACACCCTCTTTGCTTCACAGACGAAGTAATGGAGCATGAATTCCCAGACGGGTTCAAACCCATGAATATCAAATCATACGACGGTACAACGGATCCCGCGGTATGGATCGAGGACTTCCTCCTCCATATCCACATGGCCCGCGGAGATGACCTTCATGCCATCAAATACTTACCACTAAAACTCAAAGGACCAGCTCGGTACTCGTTGAACAGTCTGCCGGAAAATTCTATTGGCAGCTGGGAAGATTTGGAAGACGCCTTTCACGACAACTTCCAAAGAACATATGTCCGGCCAGCGGATGCCGATGACTTAAGCTACATTGTCCAGCAGCCCGGAGAGTCAGCCAGGAAGCTCTGGACTAGGTTCTTAGTCAAAAAGAACCAAATCGTCGACTGTCCGGACACGGAAGCCCTTGCGGCCTTCAAACACATCGTCAGGGATGAATGGCTTTCCCGTCACCTCGGTCAAGAAAGACCTAAATCCATGACAGCCCTTACCGCTCTAATGACCCGCTTTTGCACGGGAGAAGACAGCTGGCTCGCTCGTAGAAGCAACATCGTCAGCGACCCGGACACTTCCGAAATCTGAGACGGCAATGGCAAGCCACGACGCAGCAAACACAAAAGTTGCAATGATAATGAAAGATCACGCGACACAGCGGTCAACGCCGGATTCAGCAGTCCCAAATCCGGTCAACGAAAAAAGCCATTCAAGGCAAACAGAGACGGACCATCCAATCTAGATAGGATATTGGATCGACCCTGCCAGGTTCACGACCACCCCGATAAACCAGCTAATCATACCAACAGAAGCTATTGGGTCTTCAAGCAGGCCGGCAAGCTCAACGCCTAACACAAGGGGAGGAGGCCGCCCGGCGATACGGACGATGAAGAGATTCACGAACCAAATACCGGGGGTCAAAAGAAATCCCCCCCCCCCCCCCGAAGCAAAAACAGTAAACATGGTATACGTGACACACACCCCTAGAGGTGAGCGCACGAAACACTCCCTCCGTACAGGAGATCATACTACGGCTACCTCAGCCGAACTACACAGCGGCCTTATCACGCCGCATACCACGTCGGCCATCACGCCGCCGGTCTCCATTCAACATGACCGATCAATGTCCATATTGGACTAGCAATTCGGCTTCCGCCGTTCGCCTAATATGCCTTCGAAGTGGGTACCGCGCATACATTATTATGCACTTGAAATCCCCTGGGCACCGGCGGAAGCACAATACGGGTGTACCTGCAACCCCCCTACTTTTCTAACTGCCCATTTTTCGTTTTTATTATCCCCTCCACAGGTAGCTCAAGGGCTGGTCACCCCGAGGACTCTACCAGAGTTCGGGTTCGTACAATCATCCAAGGGTTATTCCTGTCAAGGAATCTCTTAACCGAGGACACGTGGCGCAGACGTGCGACAGCAGGTCCAAAATAACTTTTTGTAGACCGAGCTCTCTATTCCGAGCCTGTAAAGTGCCTTTTTCCTCAGCCTTCGACCCCTGGCATGTCAAATAGCCAGGGTTGCGGCTTTGTTATCTATATAATAATTGGCATATCACTCAGCTCCCAGTAAACGTAACTAGTGTGCATTATTGACTTTTTCCTAGTCGATCCGAATTTTTGCTCCTGTGGTTGTTTTACACACACACACACACCTCTGCATAACTCGCCAGGGGCTCGGTATGGTAACAAATGAGTTGCCGGCAAGTCCGAACAACTTAGTAGCGTACTTCGGCGTCGCGAGTTTGGCCTTATATGCATCAGCTCCGAATCATGTCTTGGGTCAATAGTTGGGTTGCCCGGCTCCTGTGCTTGCTACCCTATGTTCTGCTCTATCAGCTAGGGTAGTAATGGGAGAATGCTACGTCTTGAACTTGCGTTGGTTTTCCCCGAAGAGGAGAGGATGATGCAGCACATTAGCGTAAGTATTTCCCTCAGTTTTTGAGAACCAAGGTATCAATCCAGTAGGAGGCCACGCGCAAGTCCCTCGTACCTGCACAAAACGATAGCTACTCGCAACCAACGCGGTTAGGGGTTGTCAATCCCTTCACGGTCACTTATGAGAGTGAGATCTGACAGAGATAATATTTTTGGTATAAAGATGCAAAGTAAAAAGTAAAAGCAAAGCAAGTAAATAAAGTGATGGAGATTGATATGATGAGAATAGACCCGGGGCCATAGGTTTCACTAGTGGCTTCTCTCAAGAGCATAAGTATTCTACGGTGGGTGAACAAATTACTGTTGAGCAATTGACAGAATTTAGCATAGTTATGAGGTTATCTAGGTATGATCATGTATATAGGCATCACGTCCGAGACAAGTAGATCGAAACGATTCTGCATCTACTACTATTACTCCACTCATCGACCGCTATCCAGCATGCATCTAGAGTATTAAGTTAAAAACAGAGTAACGCCTTAAGCAAGATGACATGATGTAGAGAAATAAATTCATGCAATATGATAAATACCCCATCTTGTTATCCTCGATGGCAACAATACAATACGTGCCTTGCAACCCTTTACATCCTTTGGGTAAGGACACCGCAAGATTGAACCCAAAGCTAAGCACTTCTCCCATTGCAAGAACTACCAATCTAGTTGGCCAAACCAAACGGATAATTCGAAGAGACTTGCAAATATAACTCAATCATACATAAAAGAATTCAGAGAAGATTCAAATATTATCCATAGATAAGCTGGATCATAAACCCACAATTCATCGGTCTCAACAAACACATCGCAAAAAGAAGATTACATCGAACAGATCTCCACGAGAGAGGGGGAGAACATTATATTGAGATCCAAAAAGAGAGAAGAAGCCATCTAGCTACTAGCTATGGACCCGAAGGTCTGAAGTAAACTACTCACACTTCATCGGAGGGGTTATGGTGTTGATGTAGAAGCCCTCCGTGGTGGATGCCCCCTTCGGCGGAGCTCCGGAACAGGCCCCAAGATGGGATCTCGTGGATACATGAAGGTACGGTGGTGGAATTAGGTTTTTGGCTCCTATTTTGATCGTTTGGGGATATATAGGTATATATAGGAGGAAGGAGTACGTCGGTGGAGCGTCAGGGGGCCCACGAGGTTGGGGCGTGCCTAGGGGGGCGCACCCTCCACCCTCGTGACCGCCTCTGGTACTTCTTGGAGTAGGGTCCAAGTCTCCTGGATCACGTTCGGTGAGAAGATCACGTTCCCGAAGGTTTCATTCCGTTTGGACTCCGTTTGATATTCCGTTTCTTCGAAACACTGAAATAGGCACAAACAAACAGCAATCCTGGGCTGGGCCTCCGGTTAATAGGTTAGTCCCAAAAGTAATATAAAAGTGGAAAATAAAGCCCAATATAGTCCAAAACAGTAGATAAAGTAGCATGGAGCAATCAAAAATTATAGATACGTTGGAGACGTATCAGGCATCCCCAAGCTTAATTCCTGCTCGTCCTCGAGTAGGTAAATAATAAAAAGAGAATTTTTGATGCGGAGTTATACTTTGGCATAATTTCAATGTAAATCTTCCTAATCATGGTATGAATATTCAGATCCGAAAGATTCAAGACAAAAGTTCATATTGACATAAAAATAATAATACTTCAAGCATGCTAATCAAAATAATCATGTCTTCTCAAAATAGCATGGCAAAAGAAAGTTCATCCCTACAAAATCATATAGTTAGGCTATGCTTCATTTTTGTCACACAAAGATGTTCCCAACTTCTATACCCCCGATGACAAGCCAAGCAATTGTTTCATACTTAAATAATCTCAAACTTTTTCAACCTTCACGCACTACATGAGCGTGAGCCATGGATATAGCACTGTGGGTGGAATAGAATATGATGATGGAGATTGTGTGGAGAAGACAAAAAAAGGAAAGTCTCATATCGACGAGGATAATCAACGGGCTATGGAGATGCCCATCAATTGATGTCAACATGAGGAGTAGGGATTGCCATGCAACGGATGCACTAGAGCTATGAATGCTCAACAAAAGAAAACTAGTGGGTATGCATCCAACTTGCTTGCTCATGAAGATCTAGGGCATTGGAGGAAACCCATCGTAGGAATATACAAGCCAAGTTCTATAATGAAAAATTCCCACTAGTATGAAAAAGACAACTTATGAGACTCACTATATGAAAAACATGGTGCTACTTTGAAGCACAATATATGAGACTCGCTATATGATGAACATGGTGCTACTTTGAAGCACAAGTGTGGAAAAAAGGATAGTAGCATTGCCCCTTTTATTTTATTTTTATTTTTATTTTTTTATTTTTTTGGGCCTTCTTTTTTTTTGGCCTTTCTCTTTTTTTTGGGACAATGCTCTATTGAATGATGATCATCACACTTCTATTGATAACAACATAAGGATTACAACTCGAAACTAAAACATGGTATGACTCTATATGAATGCCTCCTGCGGTGTACCGGGATGGTGCAATGAATCAAGAGTGACATGTACAGAAAATAATGTATGGTGGCTTTGCCACAAATACGATGTCAACTACATGATCATGCAATGGCAATATGACAAAAGTAAAGTATGTCATGATGATGATGAACGGAACGGTGGAAGGTTGCATGGCAATATATCTCGGAATGGCTATGGAAATGTCATAATAGGTAGGTATGGTGGCTGTTTTGAGGAAGATATAAGGAGGTTTATGTGTGAAAGAGCGTATCATATCACGGGGTTTGGATGCACGAGCGAAGCTCGCACCAACTCTCAAGGTGAGAAAGGGCAATGCACGGTACCAAAGAGGCTAGCAAAGGCGGAAAGGTAAAAGTGCGTATTATCCATGGACTCAACATTAGTCAAAAGAACTCATATACTTATTGCAAAAATTTAGAAGTCATCAAAAATCAAGTACTACGCGCATGCTCCTAGGGGATAGATTGGTAGGAAAAGACCATCGCTCGTCCCCGACCGCCACTCATAAGGATGCACAAGCCAGGTACACTTCATGTTTCAAATTTGTTACATAACTTTAACCATACGTGCATGCTACGGGATTTGCTAACTTCAACACAAGCATTTCTCAAATTCACAACTACTCAACTAGCATGACTTTGATATTATCACCTCCATATCTCAAAACAATTATCAAGCATCAAACTTATCTTAGTATTCAACGCACTCAAAAGAAAGTTTCACATATCTTGAATACCAAGTATATTAACATTAAGCAAATTACCATGCTATTAACGACTCTCAAAATAATCTAAGTGAAGCATGAGAGATCAAGTTATTTTAAAACAAATCCATCACCGTGCTCTAAAAGATCTAAGTGAAGCACTAGAGCAAAAATTATCACGCTCAAAAGATATAAGTGAAGCACTATGAGCAAAACTATCAAGCTCAAAAGATATAAGTGAAGCACATAGAGTATTATAACTAATTCCAAATCATGTATGGCTCTCTCAAAAGGTGTGTACAGGAAGGATGATTGTGGTAAACTAACAAGCAAAGACTCAAATAATACAAGACGCTCCAAGCAAAACACATATCATGTTGGTGAATAAAAATATCGCTCCAAGTAAATTACCGATTGAAGTAGATTTAAAGAGGGGATGCCTTCCGGGGCATCCCCAAGCTTTGACTTTTTTGGTATCCTTGGATTATCTTGGGGGTGCCATGGGCATCCCCAAGCTTAGGCTCTTGCCACTCCTTGTTCCATAATCCATCAAAAGAATTCACCCAAAACTTGAAAACTTCACAACACAAAACTCAATAGAAATCTCGTGAGCTCCGTTAGAGAAAGAAAACAAAAGACTACTTCAAGGTACTGTAATGAACTCATTATTTATTTATATTGGTGTTAAACCTACTGTATTCTAACTTCTCTATGGATTATAAACTATTTTACTAGCCATAGATTCATCAAAATAAGCAAACAACACACGCAAAATAGAATCTGTCAAAAACAGAACAGTCTGTAGTAATCTGTAACTAACGCAAACTTCTGGAAACCAAAAAATTCTACCAAAATTAGAAGACCTGGAAAATTTGTTTATTGATCAGCAGCAATTGGAATCACTATTTTATCACGTTCTCGTTATTTTTAACAATTCGGGCACTGAGCGCAAAGATTCTGGAAATTACAGCAAGATCAAATGACTATCTCCCAAGAAGATCTAATAGGTTTAACTTGGCATAAACACTAATTAAAAGATAAAACCACATCTAAACAGAGTCTAGATGGATTATTTATTCCTAAACAGAAGCGAAAACAAGAACCTAAAAATAAAATTGGGTTGCCTCCCAACAAGCGCTATCGTTTAACGCCCCTACCTAGGCATAAAAGCAAGGATAGATCTAGGTATTGCCATCTTTGGTAGGCAATCCATATGTGGCTCTCATGATAGATTCATATGGTAATTTTATTTTCTTTCTAGGAAAGTGTTTCATGCCCTTCTTTAAAGGGAATTGGAATCTAATATTTCCTTCCTTCATATCAATAATTGCACCAATCGTTCTAAGGAAAGGTCTCCAAGAATAATAGGACATGAAGGATTGCAATCTATATCAAGAACGATAAAACCTACGGGCACATAATTCCTATTTGCAACAATAAGAACATCATTAATTCTTCCCATAGGCTTTTTAATAGTGGAATCCATAAGATGCAAGTTTAGAGAGCAATCATCAAAATCACGGAAATCTAGCAAATCACATAAAGTTTTGGGAATAGTAGAGACACTAGCACCCAAATCACACAAAGCATGAAACTCATAATTTTTAATTTTAATTTTGATAGTAGGTTCCCACTCATCATGGAGTTTCCTAGGGATAGAAACTTTCAACTCAAGCTTTTCTTCATAAGATTGCATCAAGGCATCAACAATGTGTTCGGTAAAAGCCTTATTTTGACTATAAGCATGAGGAGAATTTAGCACGGATTGCAACAAGGAAATACAATCAATTAAAGAGAAATTTTCATAATTAAATTCCTTGAGATCCAAATTAGTGGGTTTAGCAATATTTTGATTTTTATTTCGTTCAATCCCACTTTTATCAATTTCATCATCAAGATCTAAAAACTCAGAATTCTTAGAACGCCTTCTAGGTAAAGGAAGATCATATTCAGTTTCATCAAGATTCATATGGCAAAACAAAGATTTAATAGGGGACACATCTATAACTTTCAGATCTTCATCTTGATTTTCATAGGAATTCGGTTTAGTGGTCATCTTATTGACTAAGGTAGCTTGCATATCTGAAATTTCAGCGGTCATCTTTTCAAGACGAGCAATTTGGGCTCTTATACCATCAAATTCTTTGGACATATCATCGAGCTCTTTATTCATATAGCTCATAAAACTCTTTCGTTCCTTAAGCTCGTTTCTAAAGAAATTATTATGCTCAAATTGCAAAACCATAAACTTCCTGACATTGTTTTCGATCTCCTCTAGCCTTTTAAGGTGAAGATCACCAGGTTTAGGTAGGGCCATCACGACAAACAAGCAAACTAACACACGAGCAAACAAAAGGCAAAGGGAAAAAGAGGAGGAGGTTGGGAAAGAGAGGGCGAATAAAACGGCAAGGGTGAAGTGGGGGAGAGGAAAACGAGAGGCAAATGGCAAATAATGTAATGCGAGAGATAGGGATTGTGATGGGTACTTGGTATGTTGACTTTTGCGTAGACTCCCAAGAACGGCGCGAAATCCTTCTTGCTACGTCTTGAGCTTGCGTTGGTTTTCCCGAAGAGGAGAGGATGATGCAGCACAAGATGGCGTAAGTATTTCCCTCAGTTTTTGAGAACCAAGGTATCAATCCAGTAGGAGGCCACGCGCAAGTCCCTCGTACCTGCACAAAACGATAGCTACTCGCAACCAACACGATTAGGGGTTGTCAATCTATTCACGGTCACTTACGAGAGTGAGATCTGATAGAGATAATATTTTTGGTATAAAGATGCAAAGTAAAAAAGTAAAAGCAAAGCAAGTAAATAAAGTGATGGAGATTGATATGATGAGAATAAACCCGAGGGCCATAGGTTTCACTAGTGGCTTCTCTCAAGAGCATAAGTATTTTACGGTGGGTGAACAAATTACTGTTGAGCAATTGACAGAATTTAGCATAGTTATGAGGTTATCTAGGTATGATCATGTATATAGGCATCACGTCCGAGACAAGTAGATCGAAACGATTCTGCATCTACTACTATTACTCCACTCATCGACTGCTATCCAAAGATGCATCTAGAGTATTAAGTTAAAACAGAGTAACGCCTTAAGCAAGATGACATGATGTAGAGGAATAAATTCATGCAATATGATAAATACCCCATGTTGTTATCCTCGATGGCAACAATACAATACGTGCCTTGCAACCCTTTACATCCTTTGGGTAAGGACACCGCAAGATTGAACCCAAAGCTAAGCACTTCTCCCATTGCAAGAACTACCAATCTAGTTGGCGAACCAAACGGATAATTCAAGAGACTTGCAAAGATAACTCAATCATACATAAAAGAATTTAGAGAAGATTCAAATATTATCCATAGATAAGCTGGATCATAAACCCACAATTCATCGGTCTCAACAAACACACCGCAAAAAAGAAGATTACATCGAATAGATCTCCACGAGAGAGGGGAGAACATTGTATTGAGATCCAAAAATAGAGAAGAAGCCATCTAGCTACTAGCTATGGACCCGAAGGTCTGAAGTAAACTACTCACACTTCATCGGAGGGGCTATGGTTTTGATGTAGAAGCCCTCCATGGTGGATGCCCCCTCCGGCGGAGCTCCGGAACAGGCCCCAAGATGGGATCTCGTGGATACAGGAAGGTACAACGGTGGAATTAGGTTTTTGGCTCCTCTTTTGATCGTTTGGGGATACGTAGGTATATATAGGAGGAAGGAGTATGTCGGTGGAGTGTCAGGGGGGCCCCTCCACCCTCGTGACCACCTCTGGCACTTCTTGGAGTAGGGTCCAAGTCTCCTGGATCACGTTCGGTGAGAAGATCACGTTCCCGAAGGTTTCATTCCGTTTGGACTCCGGTTGGTATTCCGTTTCTTCGAAACACTGAAATAGGCAAAAAACAACAATTCTGGGCTGGGCCTCCGGTTAATAGGTTAGTCCAAAAAGTAATATAAAAGTGGAAAATAAAGCCCAATATAGTCCAAAATAGTATATAAAGTAGCATGGAGCAAGCAAAAATTATAGATACCTTGGAGACGTATCCGAGAACTACTGCGATTGTGCTTCCAGTTCATCTGGTCAAGCACCTCAATAGAGAAAGCCGAAAACTGACTGTCATGATGCGGCGAGAGCTGGTCAACCACTTGATGACTTATCGGAATCTTTAGCGATTCTCTCCGTGTTATACGAAGGATCTTTTTTAGATCATCTGTACAACGCATCGTATTAAAAATAAGTTGCCTACATACCAGGGGCTATATCGTAGACCCACCATAAAACTCCTATGGCTAAGTGAAAGTGTTAACGCCCTATAGTTTGATTGCCTGGTTCGCCGCATTGTCACCTCCTTCATTAACCAAGACGTTGGGTCAAGAGTGATCAAATGCTTTTCCGAACACCCCCGTACTTCCTACGAGGGGGCTGAAGCCGATGACTGGAAAACTTTCAGATTATATAAAAACGGTCGCACAGGAGGAACAAAAGCTTTCAAGCAAAACATAAAAATAGATTATATATAAAATTGTCTTTTACAATTCCCTTACACCTCACTTGAATACTATGTCTTTCGAGCATTGACCCTCTATCAAGCAGGCAGCCTCTAAGACGTCTTCAAAATAATGCTCCGATGCGTGATGGTCCTTGCCCTTGGGTGGACTCTTCACCGCAACATCGATGGCCTTCATCTTCCCCCAGTATGTCTTGACACAGGCAAAGGCCATCCGTGCACCCTCAATGCACGCCGACCACTTCACAACGTCGATACGTGGCACCACATCAACAAGCTGCTGCACCAGGCCGAAGTAGCTATTCGGAACAGGCTCAGTCGGCCACAGCCGGATTATGACGTTCTTCATGGCAGCGCCGGATATCTTATGAAGCTCAGCCCATTGGGACATCTGTTCATTCAGCAACAGAGGGCACTTTGACGCGCCAAATTGTGACTAGAAAAGCTTCTCCATTGCATACCCCTCTCGCTCTTGGTAAAACTACGCCACATCGGAAGAACTCTTCGGCAAGTCTAAAAACTCGTCTGGAGAAATCCACACTTGGTTAAGTTGAGCATAGTTCGGATCGCCGATCTTATTCTGTAGCAAAAAGGGCTTACCGGCCGCAATCTCCCCAGCTTGCCGGATCTCCTCACGGGCTACTCTGGATTCAGACCGCGCTTCTCTCGCCTCTCGTAAGGCCAAATTCAGCCGTTTTGGCTTCATTCTCCTTCTTAAGGAATTCACGGCGGCTAGTAGCATTTTTTAGTTCGAGCGCCATCGTGGATATTTTCTCCTCGTCTTGGCGCCGAGCAACTTGTTCGGCCTTTAACTCAGCCGATGCCTTTTCTTCAATCGCATTACTAAATCGGGCCTGCTCCTTGGCCCGGGCCAGCTCCACCTAAAGAATATCAACGGCGGCGGCACCATCTGCAGCCATGCATATCCCAATATGCAACTTTCAGTGTCATGCTTATATTACAAACATGTATGTGTATGGACTGCTCCGAATACATACCTTACGACTCGTCAAGACGCATATTGATTAACGCAATGTCATCCCCTGCCACATCAAGCTTCCGCTGCAGCTCGGCAATATCCGTAGTCCGGGAAGTTGCTAGGGGAGAAGCAGCCTGTGTTCCACTTAACCAGATTAGTCCTTGAGTATTTCTTCTTTATGCTCCGTTCGCCTCCCATGGGAAGCCAACCTAAGTCTCAGGGGCTACTACCTATACACATGTGCATTTTTGCAAATAAAATATAGTTGAAAATATTACATCACAAACCTCAAAGCCTCTTAGCAGGCTCATGAAGGCTTCATTCAATCCGCTCTTCACAGACAGAATCTTCTCAACCACCGTACCCATCAAGGTACGTTGTTCCTCCGAGACAGATGCCTTTTGCAGCATATCCCTCAACATATCCGGCGCCACCGGGTCTCCGGAAGCCGCTGTAGGAGCATGACCATCCTTTGAAGGAACCCGTTCACCCGTCTCCTGAATCATTGTTGGCTGAAAACCGGATAACCCGGGGCCTTCATTGTTGGCTCCCGAATCCCGGACGATCGGAGGTCCACCTTCAGGTACTGCCTCTTTCATCCCTCGCGCCGCTTGTTGATCAAGAAAAACACTCCGAGATGACACTTTGGAGTCTTCCGCCTTATTGGGCGAGGAGGTCGGGGGAGGCGTCTTGCTTTCCATCATCTCTGGGAGGAGATCTCCCGAAGAATAGGATTGCCAAGAAAAACTCTGTGCCGAACTGTAAAAATGCATAGGCACGTTACATGTCTCTTCGGTAACAGGAAAGGAACGGGATGCGATCAAAGCACCCCGGATTCACTTACAATTTTGTCGAGGGCTTGTCCACACGATGGAGCTGCTCAACGGCGTAGCCTTCCAATCCCGAGCTGCCCGATGGTGGCATCTTGCCCCTCTTGGGAGACCGCCCCTCCCAACCTTCGGAGGCGGCTCTTTTATTCCTGAATGGAGAAGGGATACTCACTTCTCCTTCGCCTTTGTCTGCTGGCGAAGAAATGTTGATTTCTCCGGACGCGGTATCTAATTTACCTCCGGAATGAAGGTCATCCTGGATCTTCCCACTTTCCACCTTACCCTCCTCTACCGGCGCCTGGTACGGTGCCGGTACCAGCATCCTTGTTAACACGGGGTCCGCTGAGTCTTCGGGAAGAGGGGCCGGACACGTAATCCGTTGCGCTTTCTTTATCCAGTCCTGGAAAAAGATGTGTGCTTAGTGTCTTACCACATGATACCTGATTAGGAGGTGTTCGGCGGATGGATACTTACCGGGGTGTCCGGATGGTTACAGTCAGGCCGATGTCTTTGATGGTATCTGGCCACTGTTTTCGTTTCCCGAAAAATAATTTCCACATTCCTTCGTTTAGTACCGAAGAAGTGCTGAAGAGTCTGTGGCCCTTCTGGGTTAAAATCCCACATGCGGAGAGCCGTCGCTGGCACGGCAGGGTCCGGCGGGCCAACATTACCTGGATAATGTTGACAAGATCGATGTCCTTCTTAATGAGGCTTCGGATGCGGCTCTACAGAGTCCACACTTCGTCAACTGATCCCCAATCATACCCTTATTAATCCATGATGCAAGCAGAATTGGGGGGCTGGATTGGAATGCAGGCGTAGCTGCCCACTTGGAACCACGGGGCTCGGTGATATAGAACCACTCCTGCTGCCATAAGTCGGAAGATTCTGTGAAGGATCCTTTTAGCCAGACAACACTGGTAAGCTTGCTCACTGAGGCTCCACCGCACTCCGCCAGCTCCCCCTCTATCACTCGGGGCTTCACATTGAAGGTCTTGAGCCACAAGCCGAAGTGTGGAGGAGTTTGGAGGAAGGCTTCGCACGTGACGATAAACGCCGAGATGAGAAGAACAGAGTTCGGGGCGAGATTGTGAAAATCTAGTCCGTAATAGAACATGAGCCCCCGGACGAAGGGATTAAGGGCAAACCCTAATCCTCGAAGGAAGTGGGAAATGAACATGACCATCTCGCCGGATCTGGGGGTGGGGATAACCTTCCCTTCCGTGCGAAGCCGATGGAGGATTTCTGCGGTCAGATATCTTGCCGCCCGAAGCTTCGCGATATCCTCCTCTATGACAGAATAAGCCACCCACCGGCCTCGACGGCTGGATCCGGACATGACTGAGGCTGGTGGCGATTGAAACCTGGGTGTTGGAACTTGAGGTAGTAAGGGTTGATGAAGAAGCAAGCGTGGAGAAGGAAGACGGGTCTGTACCCCCTTATAAAGGCTGTGAATATCGAACGCCTCCTCCCAGGCCTTAAAGCTTGCCTATTCCCAAGGAGTTGTACCCCAAAGACAGTTGGGTTACCCACGTCTGTGTCGATAAAGAATCCCTTAATAAGGGGACACGATCTCTGCTTGGATAAGACGTGCCAATGACAACTGCATCTCTAACGTAAGCAAAGAAAGTAAAAACGGTTCAAAATAATGACCTGATGGACGTGATGTCATGTTGTAAAAAGTTGCCAGAGGATTGGACTTATAAATTATTATGCCCTCTGTGGGAGTATATGCTACTTGTGTTGCAGAGCCGAATTCGATCATCTGAAGACCATTGTGAAGTATTCGGAAAGGGGGAACCCGCCTTGCAATGCCGAAGACAAATCTGCGCGCCGGACTCCTCGTCATTGAAGTCAGGTTCAGGGGCTACTGAGGGAGTCCTAGACTAAGGGGTCCTCAGGCGTCCGACATGTTAGCCATGGGTCGGACTAATGGGCTGTGAAGATACGAAGACCGAAGACTGCACCTGTGTTCGGATAGGACTCACCTTGGCGTGGAAGGCAAGCTTGGTGACCAAATATGTAGATTTCTTTCCTTGTAACCGACCTTGTGTAACCCTAGATCCTCCCGGTGTCTATATAAACCAAAGGACTTAGTCCGGAGGAGGGGAGATACTCATTATCATAGTCATACAAGCTAGACCTCTAGGGTTTACCCATACGATCTCGTGGTAGATCAACTCTTGTAATACTCATATTCATCAAGATCAATCAAGCAGGAAGTAGGGTATAACCTCCATAGAGAGGGCGCAACCCTGGATAAAGATTGTGTCCCCTGTCTCCTATTACCATCGACCTTAGACGCACAGTTCGAGACCCCCTACCTGAGATCCGCCAGTTTTGACACCGACATCCGGGTCTTCCACAATTGTAGCAATTTCGCTCACGACTAGAAGATATTTTGTAATTGTAGGACCTTGACTTGGAACTTCTTTCCTTGCTTCTACTCTTGTAGAACTTGTTGAAGTTCTTCACCATTAGGCTCAATTCCTCATTGAAGGTTCGTTTCTCACTTGATGATGTAGGAGCATCACATGATGCTTTGTAAGCACCACTTGATTTGTTGTGAAGCTCTTCCTTATCCTTGAGTGAGATCTCATGAGCAACAATTCTTCCAATGACTTCCGTAGGCTTGAGATCTTTGTAATTGGGCATCATTTGGATCAATGTGCACACGGTATCATATTTTCCATCCAAGGCTCTTAGGATCTTCTTGATGATGAATCTATCGGTCATCTCTTCACTTCCTAAGCCGGCAATCTCATTTGTGATGAGAGCAATTCTAGAGTACATTTCAGTGACACCTTCACCATCCTTCATTTTGAACTTGTCAAGCCGACTTTGAAGCACATCCAATTTGGATTCCTTGATGGAGTCGGTACCTTCGTGCATATCAATCAAAGTATCCCAAATTTCCTTTGCATTCTCAAGACGGCTGATTTTGTTGAATTCTTTGGGGCACAATCCGTTGAAGAGGATATCGCAAGCTTGAGCATTGTATTGAAGCATCTTCAACTCTTCCGCGGTAGCTTCACGGTTTGGTTCTCTCCCATCAAAGAATTCACCTTGCAAGCCAATACACACAATAGCCCAAACGCCGGGGTTATGTCTAAGAATATGCATTTTCATCGTATGCTTCCAACTAGCAAAATTAGTACCATCAAAGTAAGGACCTCTGCGGTAGTAATTTCCCTCACTAGATGCCATACTCTCCTAGGTTGTGAAACCAAGGCTATGATCACCAAAATCTATGGAAATCAAGGCAAATGGAGACCAGAGCTCTGATACCACTTGTAGGATCGAAAGTATGTCTAGAGGGGGGTGATTAGACTACTTGACCAAATAAAAACCTAGCCTTTTCCCAATTTTAAGTCTTGGCAGATTTTAGCAACTTTGCATAAGTCAAGCAATCAACCTACACATGCAATTCTAAGAGTATAGTAGCGGAATGTAAAACAGTGGCACATGAAGGTAAAGGGAAGGAGTTTGAGGGAGCAAACGCAATGTAGACACGGAGATTTTTTATCCAAGCTTCCGATAGGTGGTGCTATCGTACATCCACATTGATGGAGACTTCAACCCACGAAGGGTAGTAGCAGTTCTTGTGAGTCCACGGAGGGCTCCACCCACGAAGGGTCCACGAAGAAGCAAACTTGTCTATCCCACCATGGCCATCGCCCACGAAGGACTTGCCTCACTAGAGTAGATCTTCACGAAGTAGGCGATCTCCTTGCCCGTACAAACTCCTTGGTTCAACTCCACAATCTTGACGGAGGCTCCCAAGTGACACCTAACCAATCTAGGAGACACCACTCTCCAAAAGGTAATAAATGGTGTGTTGATGATGAACTCCTTGCTCTTGTGCTTCAAATGATAGTCTCCCCAACACTCAACTCTCTCTCACAGATTTGGATTTGGTGGAAAGATGATTTGAGTGGAAAGCAACTTGGGGAAGGCTAGAAATCAAGATTTATGTGGTTTGAATGGAATATCTTGGTCTCAACACATGAGTAGGTGGTTCTCTCTCAGAAAATGAATGTTGGAAGTGTAGGCATATTTTGATGGCTCTCTCCACGAATGAAGAGTGGGTGGAGGGGTATATATAGCCTTCACACAAAATCTAACCGTTACACACAATTTACCAAACTCGGTGGGACCGAATCATGAAACTCGGTCAGACCGATTCAATTCATAATGTGACCGTTAGGCATTTCGGTGGGACTGACATGTCAACTCGGTGGGACCGATTTCATTAGGGTTAGGGCATAACGTAATCTCGCTGAGACCGATTACACAAACTCGGTGTGACCGATTTTGGTAATAAGCTAACCAAAGAGTTGGTCAGGCAAACTCGGTGGGACCGATTCACTCATCTCGGTTGGACCGAAACGTTACGAAGGGAAAACAGAGAGTTTGCATTGCAAACTCGGTGGGACCGATCGCTCATCTCGGTTAGATCGAAACATTACAAACGGAAACAGAGAGTTTGCAATCCCATCTCAGTGAGACCGAGATCCCTATCGGTGAGACCGAAGTGACTAGGGTTTGTGGCAGTGGCTATGTCAAGAGAACTCGCTGGTGCCGGATAGAAATTTTGGTGGGGCCGAGTTTGACTTTTGGTTTGATACATATGTGGATATGAGAAATTGGTTGAGGGTTTTTGGAGCATATCACTAAGCATTTTGAGCAAGCAAGCCATTAAGCAACACCTCATCCCCTTTTAATAGTATTGGCTTTTCCTATGGACTCAATGTGATCTTGGATCACTAAAAGTAAACTGGAGTCTTGAGTTTAGAGCTTCAGCCAATCTTTTGTCCTTAGCATTTTGAGGGGTCTACATTTCTAATCCATGCCATGCCAATCATTGAACTTTCCTGAAATATTTATCTTGGAATAGCATTAGTTCAATGAGCTATATGTTGTTAATAATTACCAAAACCACCCAGGGATAGTTGCACTTTCAGTCACCCACTTTTTGGTAATAGATGACAACATATAGATCAAAGCTTCGACAAATGATCATAAGATTAAAATACATCGTCGCTTTGAGAAGTATGTGATAAGAAAGAGGTCCCCCTAAATTTGTGAATTATTTGAGATTTTCTTTTGAATGCAAATGCACAATCGATTAGGATCATGGGTCACTCTTCCATGTCACATACATCTTGGTGGAGTGCCCAAAATGATATAACTTAAAAGCATGCACTCATCACCAAGCAAAGTGAGTGATCATATATGGGATATAAGAGATAATATCATCTAGGCAAACAATAAGGTAGAATAGTATCAACCAAGCACACAATAAAGTTCAACCAAACAAAAACAAGAGAGACAAAGAAGCAACACTCTATCTCGAAGTCTATGATCTATACATATTTCTCCCCCTTTGGCAACAAGTTACCAAAAAGTTCAAATATGCAGTGCTATGCGTCTCTCAGGCATGGTCTTCGGGAGGTGGTGTAGATAGAACTCCAAGGAGGAAGGCATCAGTTGATGTAGCTGGAGCTGGTGGAGTGGTTGCTGGAGGTGGCACTAAAGCTATGGCTGCTGGTGCTGATATGGTGGCTCTAGTGTCAGCCATGGGTACCAAAGCAGACCTCTGACCTCTAGGCACTCGCTGAAAAGCATTTGTGGTAGCCTTCCCTTTCTTCTCCTCTGCTTCCTCCTAGAGCTGCTCAACTGCTGTCTGCATCTCAGTTACTTTCAGATCAAGATCATAGAATTTTGTCTCTATGATCCTCTCCAAGCTCTCCTGATTCTAAGTTAGGGTGGCCAAGTCCTTATCAATCCTCAAAGTAGATTGGATCAGATATGCAAGTTGATCTTGTTTTCTCTTCAAGAACACTTGAATGCCTCTTCAGTACTTGGCAACTTTGCAGCTTTCTCTGCCTTTGCTTTAGCTCTCTTCTCTTGTGCTTGCACTGATGAAGGTCCATTCTCATTCATCACAACTTTGTTTTCTTCAAATTCAGTATATAGAGGTAAATGCTGCTTGTCCAACAAATAGGTTCATGTGCCCATCTTGGAGTTGATGAGCACCTGAATATGTGGAGCATACCCACAAGATCTCTTCTAGTCAGCAGCTGTCCTCTTGATTGTCTCTACAATCAGACTCATGACCTTGAATTTTTGAGGGACATCAAAAATGTGTAGCAAGTTGATTGAATGTCCTCTAATCATCTTGTGATCTCCAGACTTGGGTAACAAAGTATGCCTCAGGATGGTGTTGATAGTAGGCAGACTAGACAACAAGTAGTGTACAGATCCAAGCTTGTGTGTCTCCAAAGCTTTATCAGGGATCTCTTTGTACATGTTTGCCATAGAGTTGTGGTCTTTCTTCTTCTTGGCATACACATCCAAATCATCCTCATGATCTTCTGGGGCATTGATCAACTTGCCCCATTCTTCAACAGTTGATTGGTACCTTGTACCTTCAGACGTCCATACTATCCTCCCATCTGGATAGAAATGAGAAGTGGAATAAAACTGCATGATTAGCTCATCATTCCATTTTGTGAGCTTCTAAGCTACAAACTAATCAACTCCACAAGCTTTGAAGCTGTCATATACACCTGGGAAGTGATCTTCATTCTCCTTGATGTATTTCCAATCAACCCATCTCATGTCACAGACCATTGGCTTCTTGTCAAGCAGAATGGTCTCATAGAAATCTTGTTGTTCTTTGGTGTGGAACCTGTAGTCAACTGCAGTCCTCCTCCTCACAGCATAGGGACCAGACTTTCTCCACAATCTCAGTCCTGCATCCTTCCTGATGTTCATGTCCTCAGCTACTGGATGAGCATCATTGTGGTCTGGAATCTTTGGTTTCAGTTTTCTTAGCACTAGGGCTTCATCGTCCTCTTCTTCAACCTCAGGCACTGGGGCCTTTGTTCTTCTCTTTAGCTGGGGTGTTTCTGGTGCTTCTCTTGGGTGCAGACTTGGTGGTTTGAGCAGCAGCTTTGGGAGCAGTCTTGGGCTTTGATGGAGCAGCCCCTGACTTGATTGCATCCCCCATAAGCTTTTCTAACTTGGGTGCTGGTGCAGCATCCTCTTCCTCTTCATTATCAGATGGATCTTTCATCATGGAGGGCTTGCCAATGACTCTGGCAATGGTCTTCTTGACCCTCTCCTTCCTCGTCTTTCCTTCTCCAACCTCTTTTGGTTCAAGTGTGAACTCCATTGTTTCTTCTACAGCAGCTTTCCTAGGCTTGGATGTTGGCACTCTCTTGGCAGGTGCTTTCTTATGCATACCAGGCTTTGTTGCAGCAGTTGTGCCATACTCTTTTGTAACACCCCGGATGTAACTTTCCATATTTGTAACTCCAACTCTTGCCATTTTCGGCATTGTGATATGATATTCCCTTCGTGGTTGGGTTTTTGTCTTTCGTTTTGCATTTTGTTTATGTCATGCATCTCATATCATATCATCATGGGCATCTCATTTGCATACGTGCTCGTCTCATGCATCCGAGCATTTTCCCCGTTGTCCGTTTTGCAATCCGGCACTCCTATGTCCCCCGGCGTCCCCTTTTAAATTTTTCCGTGAGCGGGTACTAAACTTTCTCGGAATGGACCGAGGTTTGTCAAGTGGCCTTGGTACACCACCGGTAGACCACCTGTCAAGTTTCGGGTCATTTGGAGCTCGTTTGATACTCCAACGGTTAACCGCACTCTCGCAAAGGCCTCTTTTAAGTTGCAGCCTAACACCCCTTAAAAACAGCCCAATAACCCATCTAAGTCACTTCCATGCTCTACGTCGTCGGATCACGATCGTGTGGGCGAAAACCGCACCTCATTTGGACTCTCCTAGCTCCCTCTACCTATAAATAAGTGTCCCTCCCGGATTTTTTCGCGCAGTCCAACCCTAGCCTCGTCTTCCTCCGTGCGCCGGACACGTCCGGACGGTGCCGGACGCGTCCAGCCGCCGCCGACCGCCCAGCCAGAGGCTGCCACGTGGCACCCGGCCACCAGCCGTCGTACGCCGAGCCCCGGCCCGGCCCGCCGCCTCGCCCGCGCCCACCAGCCGCCCGCGCTCGCCTCCGCCGAGCCGCCCGCCGTGGCCACCCGCCGCCGTTGGGCACCAGCCCGCCGCCGCCCACCGTCGCCCGTTCGGCCTCGCCCGGCCAGATCATGCGCGCCGGATCCGCCGCCCCCCCCGGCTCCCTCCTCCGGCGCCGCTCCGGCGAGCCGCCGCCGGCTTCGCCTCGGAGTCCGCGCCCGGATCTAGATCCAAACGAGAGGGTTGACTCCTCCCCCCGATTTCCTCTTAAGTCTTTGATCTATGATAATTTTGTTGCATTTTCATCATGCCATAACATTGCACTCATGGCTCCGTTTTGGGCGTATAGCATACCGAATTGTTCGACTCGACGATTACATCATTTCATCTCATTGCGTCATTTTCATTTGAGCTCATATTGATGCCTGAAATGCTGTCGCAAGAGGGCTATGTGATGTTAATTTCTGTTTCTTAACAGAACATGCACTTTTGTCATTTTTGCCATTATTAATGTGTGCATCTTATGAACTTGAGTCCTACATTTGTTTTGTAACATACCATGCCATATTTACAGGGGTGTATGCCATGTATTTTTGTGATCTCTGTGGTGACTAGCACAAGCATGCAAACTAGGCTTCATGATGTTGCTGATTTCAGCCCCTGTTTTGCTGATATTTTTATGCCATGTAAACTTGATGCTACCGAGAGATCCATGCATATTTTGAGATACTTCAGTAAGTATGTTTTTAACATATGGTTATGCTCTATCCATCCATGCCTTTGTTTGCAATTATGGAGTGCCATAGCTTGAGTCAATCAAGCTCTACGTTTGCTATAAAATGTTTCCTGGCAGATTGTTTACATGTTATTCAATTTTGCCAAGGTTGTTGTAGTTGATCCGTGTATGCTATGATGTTGTTCTTGCCATGTATAGCTTCTATGCCATGTCTTCTTGATGGATGTATGCTTAGTTTATCATATAACGCTCTGTAGTGAGTACATCGAGCTTGCGAAGATGCCTACTTAATTCTGTCAATGGCATGCCCTGTTTGCTGAATCTGTTAACGAAACTTGCTATATTGACATGGGTGCTAGTACATTTTCTGATCCCTTTTGGCTCATTGTCAGTAAGGGACTTTTGTTCTATGCTTTGATTAGATTCATGCCATGCCTTATTTTGCTATTATAAATTCCTGTAGCATGTTGTTTGCTTGCTCTGAACATTGCTTCCTGATGCTGATTCTGCCATGTTCAGTATTTTCTCAAGTCTGTGAAGCTGATATGTTTTGCACTTTTGCCATGCTTGTTTGGACCTGTTATGGTGTTGTTTATCCGTAGCTCAGTGTACATCTTTTGTCAAGAATCTTGAGTAGATCACTTACGTATGCTTTGTTGGTACGTTTGGATGCAGTAGCTTAATTTCTTGTTTCTTGCTATGTGGCATCATGCTGTTAATGGCAGATTTGTGCCATTCTTGTTTTGCTTGTCATTTGCAAACCGTGCATCCGATTCCGGTGATCTTTATATCGATTTCAACCGAAATCATCTCACCTTTGCAGCGGCATACTTGGTTTGCCAAGTTGATGCCTGGTTCATCATTTTCTTTCCGGAGCACGCATACGCATTGCATATCACATCTCGCATATCATGCCATGTATTGCATCATGTTGCTTGTGCATTGCACCGTGATTTATTTTGGTTCCATTGTTTGTGTTCTTATTTTGGGTAGAGCCGGGAGACGAGTACGTGAACGAGGAACCTGTTGAGAACGCTTACGAGGATCAAGCTTTCGACAACTCTGAGAACTTTGCAGGCAAGATGACCATACCCTCGAAATCACTTCTATCTTTGCTTGCTAGATGCTCGCTCTTTTGCTATGCCTATGCTACGATGCCTATTACTTGCTATATCATGCCACCCATATTGCCATGTCAAACCTCTAACCATCCTTTCCTAGCAAACCGTTGTTTGGCTATGTTACCGCTTTGCTCAGCCCCTCTTATAGCGTTGCTAGTTGCAGGTGAAGATGAAGTTTGTTCCTTTTTGGAACATGGAGATGTTGTTCCTTGTTGGAACATGTTTACTTGTTGGGGATATCACAATATCTATTGTTTAATTAATGCATCTATATACTTGGTAAAGGGTGGAAGACTCGGCCTTATGCCTGGTGTTTTGTTCCACTCTTGCCACCCTAGTTTCCGTCATACCGGTGTTATGTTCCTTGATTTCGCGTTCCTTACGGTTGGGTGATTTATGGGACCCCCTTGACAGTTCGCTTTGAATAAGACTCCTCCAGCAAGGCCCAACATTGGTTTTACCATTTGCCACCTAAGCCTTTTTCCCCCGGGTTTTCGCGAGCCCGAGGGTCATCTTTATTTAACCCCCCGGGCCAATGCTCCTCTGAGTGTTGGTCCAAACTAGAGCCACTTGCGGTGCCACCTTGAGGCAACTTGGGGTATCTTCGGTTGCTGTCGTAGTGTTCATCCGGATGTGCCCTGAGAACGAGATATGTGCAGCTCCTATCGGGATTTGTCGGCACAATCGGGCGGCTTTGCTGGTCTTGTTTTACCATTGTCGAGATGTCTTGTAGTCCGGGATTCCGAGACTGATCGGGTCTTCCCGGTAGAAGGAATATCCTTCGTTGACCATGAGAGCTTATTATGGGCTAAGTTGGGACACCCCTGCAGGGTATTATCTTTCGAAAGCCGTGCCCGCGGTTATGAGGCAGATGGGAATTTGTTAATGTACGGTTGTAGAAAACCCGAAGTTGATCTTAATTAATACACATCAACCGCGTGTGTAACCGTGATGGTCTCTTCTCGGAGGAGTCCGGGAAGTGAACACGGTGTTGGAGTTATGTTTGACGTAAGTAGTTCAGGATCACTTCTTGATCGCTACTAGCTTCACGACCGTGCATTGCTTCTCTTCTCGCTCTCTTTTGCGAATGTAGCCACCATATATGCTAGTCACTTGCTGCAGCTCCACCTCACAACTCTGTCCTTCCTATAAGCTTAAATAGTCTTGATCTCGCATGGTGTGAGATTGCTGAGTCCCGTGACTCACAGATTCTACCAAAACAGTTGCAGTGCCGACGATGCCGGTGCAGATGACGCAACCGAGCTCAAGTGGGAGTTCGACGAGGAACGTGGTCGCATTACTGTGTCTTTTCGGATGATCAAGAGTGGAGCCCAGTTGGGACAATCGGGGATCCGTGTAGCATTTGGGGTAGTCTTCTTTTATTTTGGTTCCGTAGTCGGACCTTGAGTGTATTCTGGATGATGGATGTTTATTTATGTATTGTGTGAAGTGGCATTTGTAAGCCAACTATGTATCTCTTTCCCTTATGTATTACATGGGTTGTGTGAAGATTACCTCACTTGCGACATTGCTTTCAACGCGGTTATGCCTCTAAGTCGTGCTTCGACACGTGGGAGATATAGCCGCATCGAGGGCGTTACATCTTTCTTCAGCACTTTCTTCCTTGAGGTGGCCTCATCCTCAACAGCCACATAGTCCTCATCCTCTGAATCTGAGGTTCTCTTCTTCCTTGTTCTGGTGGCTGCCTTGGGCAAGTTACTTGGTGTGCTCGTGCTGCCATCATCATAATTGCTTGAGGGACTAGTGCACTAACTCATTTGCACTTGCTCTTCAGACTTGTTCTGGCTATCACTCTAGTTAGGCATCTTGGCAAGCAAACCAACAACAGACTCTGTGAATAGATATAGATGAGGTAGAGTGGATGAGCATCACAAAGTGCAGAGTTTTTGCAAAACAGATGACTCAAAAACTTAGTTTTAGTTCTCCACAGAAAGCATTTCAGAACTACCGATTTGTTAAACTTGGTAATATCGAAGCAACTTTTGGAACCTAAACTAGTGAACTTGGTCAGACCAAGTCACAGTTCAGTGGCACCGAGATTGCTAGGGTCTCATAGAGAGTCGAGCTCGGTCACACCGGTTTGCAGTTTTTGGTCACACCGAAAAGCGCATGTGTAATGGCCTAAGCCAAATTGGTCCACAACTCGGTCGGTCCGAGATGAGTTCGGCGAAGACCTAACCCTAAATTTTTAAATCAAATCTAATCTAAGGATGTTTCCTCTAGACAGATTGATTTCACACGTGGTAAAGATCATGGCAAAGCAATGTGCTAAGAATCAGAGTAAGGGATTAGCACAAAGAGTCGAACCCATACCCTAGTTCGGCAGGAGTTCGCTATGGCGACAACAGCGGAGCAGAATTTCGTTGACGGTGGTGAAACCAGCAGCGGGAGGTCGCTGGCGGCGAGGAGACGATCCGGAGACCCGAGGAGGCAGAGCAGGACACACGCGCGGGGCTGAGGAGTTTGAAGAAATTTCCAAAATCTCACCCGTGGGTATATATATCCCGACCCTGTCGGTGTGACCGAGTGGAACAACTCGGTGGCACCGAGATGCAGAATTGCAAGCGGTTACTGCAACTCGGTGTGATCGAAAAGTTCAAATCAGTTGCACCGAGATGGAAAACCTAGATCAATTTAGTGAACTCGGTGTGACCGAAGTGGATGACTCGGTCATACTGAAATGCACAAAGAGGTTTTGGAAGTTTAACTCTATTTTGAATCGGGGACTCCAAGTGCTCCTCACACAGAGTGGTTCGAATCTGACTTGATCAAACTTTGTGATGTAGCATGAATAGAGTTTGAGACGAGAAAAGCATAGATAGCTACAGGGAGTACTTAGGCATTCTTGTTCATCCACTTGGCAAAAGAAGAAAATCCAAGCACACACAATCCTCTCTCTTCGCTTGCATCCTCGACGCCGCACCCCGGGCGGCCGTACCCCCATCCTCGCCACACACACACAATCCTCTCTCTTCGCTTGCATCCTCGATGCAGCTCTCAGTCCTCAAAGCCAACAGTGTATGAGGATGCTCCCGAAGCTCCCCATCAGAGGGAGTTGCAACGCCGGGGCTGCTAAAGCACCGGAGCACGACGTGGAGATGAAGACAGAGGTTGTCTTCACCATCAGCGAGTTATCGCTGCACCCTGACATTGTCGACGACATCGAGCTTCCACAACCGGAGGCAGAGTTCCACACCAACTCTGGTGACGACCCAGGCGACGACTCCGACAACGACTCCAACGAGGACAGACTGCTGGTTAGTCATCTATACCCATTTATGTATCAAATAGATCATAGGGTTTCTCTGGTTACTCTTGCCTCCCCCTTTTTGTAATAGAAATCTTATGGTTATGTTCTCCCAATCCATGAAATCTGAGTAAGTTTCGTTAGATCCGTGTAGTGTATTGATTGTTTGAATGGTACAAGTGATAAGTGATTAGTTGTTTCATCTGTGTAAATGATTTATGCTAGTAATCTGACTAGTGTTAGTGTTCGTGCTAATAATTCCTAGCCAGGACTTGACAATTGATTTCGAATGACCTACATATGTTTGTGCCATTATTTTCTTCAAGATTGGTGTGTACATAGACGACTGTGCTTAAAAACCGAACCATAATCTCTGGATATGTAATAATAAAAAGCCATAAATTCCTAATCCTACTTCACAGCATGTAATCATTGATTTGATGCCAAATTTGTTTTACAATTTGTATAGGTGTTGTCTGACGATGTGGACAGCGAGGATGAAGATGGCCAGAGGAGGTACAAGAGGCAAATCCCGAGGGAGCTTTATGCGGGATTGCATAACAGGCGTATTAGGACTTGGAATGGCGGCTATCAATGCCCATTTTGCAACCACAAGCTTCGTGACGCGTATCTAAGTGTTTTGGCGCATGCAAGAGGACGGGTCGTTCGCTCCTTCAAGCAGAAGTATTCTCGCAGGGTGGTGCACGACGCGTACGCCGAGTACCTGGAGAAGCTTCAAGATCATGCCGGCATGTGAGATGAGATGTGGGATGGATCAAACTATGTATGCTTGAGTATGCTTAATGACGATTGAACTATGTACTTATGGTTGAACTATGCTTATGTACGCGTACGCTTATTATCTATGTCTGAGTATGTTTAATCTATGTTTACTTATGTCTAACCGTGGGACATGGATGCAACCAGTTCGGTTGATGGAATCAACGTCCGTCTTGATTTATTGGTCCCCTTTGTAATTTGTGTTAAATTTTGACCAAAGTTTAACTGACAAAATGTTAGTGCAAGTCAACAAAAATTATATCGTTGGATGGGTATTTCAGCATAGTGTTCAATGATATAATTTATGGTGACATGCATAAACATTTCTTAGTTAAATATTTGGTCAAATTTGGTAAAAATTACAAATGGGACCAATAAACCAGGACGGAGGTAGTACGTCAATCATACACGGTTCCCAAAATTTGAACCGTGTGCAACGACTTTCATTTTGCCTGTTGCGTCAATCACACACGGTTCGCTCTAGCAAACCGTCGCCTCCAAAATTATTTGTGGGACAGAAAACCCTCACCACCCAATTCAAAAAAGAAAAAAGAAAACCCTCACCATCCCCACGTCGCAAAAACCCTCACCCCGCCCGGAACCCCCTACGGTCCCCATTCACACCTACACAAGCTCCTCCGCGTCTATGTCATGGCACCGCCTATCGCGGCGGTAAACACTTAGCTCGTCGCGTGCCGCCGCCGCCAGGCTGCCGGCAGAGCCCACTGCATTTCGCCACTTCCGCTTGCCGCCGCCTATCGCCATCGACTTTCTCGACGCTACTCGCAGTCGACCCAGCTCCGCTCGGTTGGGGAATCTGCCGTACTGAGGGTTCTTTCTCATGGACGACAAGGTAACTAATTTAATGAGATATTATCTCATCTCTTATCCGAGTTCATCTGCCTCCTTTAATCACCCGGTGGAAATCGCCATGAATTCATTTTTATTCGAGATGATTTGCGGGTTTTCTTTCATTCATAGAATGTACAGTGCGCTGACACATCAGGACTTTGCGACCTCCACCAGAGATTCCATCTCACCGTACCAGATCACTTGAGGACAAAGGGGATTTTCCCCCTCTTCTTTCTATATTAGGCAAATTAATGATGTATTGTTCTTTCGATTACTCTCATATTTCCATGACATCATGTTTACCCTATCTGTTTAATTATAGATTTTTGTCCTTCGATTTCAACTGCTGTACAGTTCTTTCAATTTGGGCCCATATTTGCATGTTACCATGTTTTCTTTAACAATCCTACCATTTTCTGCAGCGCATCCCTTGCTATGCAACAGATTATGTAGTGCACAATATTTCCCTTTACATAGATCAAGACTGCACGGATGTCATACTGCACACAAACCATGGATTCACAATCGTTGCTACTGTAAGACTTGATTAACGTGGTGACTCCTATTTTGGCACTGGATTTTGGAAAGAAATTTCTAAGTTTTATGTACTGAAAGCCGACACTAAAATTGCCTTTGCACATAAAAGGGCCTGGTCATGAGATATATGCTAACTTCCCCGATAAAATCATCCGTCCAGACTTTGTTGGAAGTGAGTTTTCTTTTCAACTATCTGCATATTGGCTTACCCAGCAATGTCAAATGAATTGTGTAGTATTTAAGCAACCAATTGTTATTCCCTTATTTTACTATATTCCTACCTAATAACTTCTAGTTACCAATACACTTTTATATTACCCTGTTTTAACTAAATATTCCATGTACTCCCGTTTCTATCAGAAAGCGCCGCTGACAAGGAGACTTCGGAGGTGGAGAATGGGGCTGCCAATAAGTGGAGGCGGGCGAGCTAGAACCGCAAGCGACTCCAAAGAGCCTAGACTTCATCGCCAGCCTCCCGATGATATGTTGACAGTCATCATCTCCCTCCTCCCAATCAAATATGGGGCCCGGACAACCGTCCTTTCCCGGCAGTGGAGCCCCCTATGGAACTCCATCCCTCTCGACCTCATCGACACCCACGAAGTCTGCCATGGCTACCGCAAAAGCTTGGATGCGTTCTCCAAGATCCTCGGCAGTCACCTTGGCCCAACCAGAGGCCTTAGAATGGGCAAGTTCCGTTCCAACAGCAAGGACCGAGCCAAGCTTGACGACTGGTTCCGATCCCCCGCCCTAGCAGATCGAGGAGCTCACTTTTGATGATGGGCATATGCGGTTGCTACCAACTTCCGCACTCCACCTCGCGCCCATGCCGCGTGTCGCCAAGTTCAGGAACTGCCATCCCCCTTAATGACGCGCCCGCTCTTATTCTACCATGACTGGAGCACCTCAAGCTCGCCGTCGTCTGCCTCCCAAACGGTGACATGGAGCGCCTGCTCCGTGGCTGTACTGCACTCGAGTACCTTCGTCTTCAGGCGATCAATGGGTTGAGTACCTTCCACATCACCTCCATGACTCTTCGGACTATTTATGTGTGCTGCTGGTGCGGCAGGAAGACATCACAAGATGTGTACCACGGTATGGTCATTGAGGACACACGTACACATGAGAGATTACTTGTAGTAGATCAAGAAGGTCCAACAAGAATCAATGTCATTTCTGCGCTGAAATTTACAGTGGTGGGCTACTCGTCTGACAAATACTCTGAACTTGTTATTGGATCCACACCCGTTCAGGTACAACAGCCGCCTTCTACCTCTCCTTATACAAACTAACATTATTTATAATTTTGAAGATGTTTGTTTGTCTGTCATTCAGAAAATGATTCCGACAAGCTTGACCCTGAAACTGCGCACAGTGAAGGTCTTGGCACTAGAATCTATCGGCCCCAACCTGGAGCAAGTTGTCAGTTTCCTGAGATGCTTTCCATGCCTAGAGAAGCTATATATCGAGGTTGTGTTCCTTTCCTGTCAAATTTTAACAATAAGGGAGTTCAATTTGTGACACCTTTTTCTAAGTTTACAACGACAATGTACTACTATTTCTGAAGGATTCTTTTGGAGGATTTTAGTACATACATGTTCCACCCCCCCCCCTATTGGTTGCTTGATCCATATGGTTACAATCAATAAGCATTTCTCCTTGGATTCATCTGTACTAGTTTTCTTAGGGAACTTTTCATCCACTCCAACCTCTTGTGAAGAAGGCTACATTTTTCTAGAATGTAATCAAGTGCCCATGTTAATCATGTCAGATCGAAGATGGCATGTTAGTGCATTTTACAAATCCTGCAAACCAAATAGGCGTGTAGTAATGTTCAAAACTGCATGTAGGCACTAACACATTTTCTTCTTTTCTTGAGATTAGATTTGGCCCAGTGGTGGATAATGTGATACAATATACCAATCACATCGAATGCCTAGATCTGCATCTCTCAGAAATTGCTTTGAAATCCTACCGAGGGACCTTACCGGAGATTATATTCGCCAGGTTCTTTGTTCTCAGAGCAAGGGTGCTGAAGGAAATGAGGTTTCCCTACATTTATTTCACAAAAATGAATAGTTTGTTGATCAGCACCGGCGCCTGCGGCAAAATGGAATAGGCTCCAAAAATGCTGAATTTCATTTTGGAACTTCAGATGACAGAGTAATCGGAAGTCATCGTGTCAACCCCATACATGACTTCTCAGTGGCTGACCGCTTTGCAAAAATTGTGAGGTTTCAAAATCAGACATAGAAGTGGCAATATTAGTTTGAACCTCTCTGATATCCATGTTCAGTGGATCAGTATGACGTTCACGGTGATGAGCTGAATTTCATTTCTAATATCAGTGTGAACCTTGTAATCTTCGAATTTGAGCCATATAACTCTGGAATTTGAACCTTGTAATATTTCGAGCTTTTGTGGTACAATCGTTGAAATGGCATCATATGAGACTCGTATATTGGTAGCACTATTTTGACCTTAATATGCAATGGTCTTAGATTTTATTAACCATTCTCGAATCTGTTTACCTTGTCGATCTCACAAAGACACGATCTCAGTATAGCTAACTCGTGGCGATCTTCGACATTATTGCACACAGTTGGTTTCTTCCATCGTAGCCTGTGAGAGTGCAGAATTAATTATCGCACTCGAGTGTCCATCATCACCCTTTTGTGTAACTTTGACCTTATCACCCACGGGTAAACTTATGACCGAAGTCATTCCACACACTTCATTTTTACAAAGCTTTTTGCCAATAAACGCCCCACGATTTGTCCCTCTTCTAGCCGACGCGTGGCCAAACTAGCCGGGCGGGAACCTTGCACGGTAAACTGCACGGTAGCGTGGGAACAGTCTCACCGACGATACATTTGGCACCTCTTCGAGCCCACGCGTGTGGTGTGGTGTTGTCAAGCATGCACGGGAATCCCCCGCTATGAACGTTGTGACAAGACGTGACAATTAAAGGCCAGCCGGCCCCCATTTATTACAGTGGACAACCTTTCGATCGCACCCCACCATTGCAAGAAGCACACCCACCACGAGAAATTCTTAGAGGGTATCCTGCGCAGCTCCAATGGTGCTCCGAGCGGCTGCTGACGACGAGCAACAGTTCACCATGCGTGCCGTGGTGGACACCCACAGAAGGTTGATGGACCTCTCGGTGGTGTACACCAATGACCGGTCTGGGTGGAGCACTCCATCCACATCATGGAGCTATTGCTTGCCGAGAAGAAGTACAAGGTGGTCGGGTTCGATCTCGAGTACACCCGCACTTTGACGGGTCTCATCCCAAGGTCGACGTTGCCCAAATGTGCGTGCGCCACTACGTCCTCGTCTACCACTACTGCCTGGCCACAAGGCCTTGCGAGCGTTTTGCTAGGTTTGTCAACAGTCCCCCACTACATGTTCACTACGGTGTACATCACCAACGATGTAAAGGCGCTCGAAAATTCGGGCATCGCCTGCCAGAATCTTGTCGACATCCAGGGCCAATACAAGATCTGGGGCAGCAAGGAGCATGAGAAGGACTCACGGGTTCACCTCGTCGAGGCCATCATCGACCCCTACTACAGAGACATGAAGGATTCGTGCAACAAGGACAAGCGTGCCTGGCACTCGGCCTGGATGGAGAAACTCGACAAAGCTCACGTCGTGTGCGCGGCCAAGGAGGTGTACATGAGCTACGACATGTATAGATAGATCGTTGACATGAGGAAGTGCCTCCTTCCCCAAAATGGCCAGGGATCCAGCCGGAAGCAGAGCAATGGCAAGCATCGTCCCAACAATAAGTAGATTATTAGATCCTCATTTCTCCTACTTTAGTATGCATGTAATTGCTTACTTTGGTGTGTGGAAATGTTATGTGTGTAGTCACTTGTGTAATTGTATACTTAATTTGGTTATGCAATGATGTATTTTTAAGTATATATGTTGATGCTCTATAGACAGAGCATAGATGTTGTGCGGAAAAACAAAATCACATCGCACATGGACTAAACAATGGAACCCGTTGGTGATGTTTTCATCAATCACTTACAATTGTATACCAGCAATCATTTGCTCACAACACACACGGCTTGTAAGCATTAATCGTCTGTGTTGTTATTGGTCTTCGCACATGTTTCCGATTACAGACCTGTTGCCGCGTATCACACACATCTTGTTAAGTATAACTGTTTCTGTTCTCATGTCTCAACGCAAACAGTTCATCCGAGTGAACCGCATGCCGTATATCGCACACACCTTGATTTGGCTGACCGTTTCTTTTGTGTTGCCTAATCACAAACAGTTCATCCGAGTGAGCCGTATGCTGTATATTGCACACACCTTCATCTGGCTGCCCGTTTATTTTGTTCCTCCTCATCGCAAATAGTTAATTGAACTGAACCATATGCCCTGCATCGCACACGCAACTAAAATCTGAACTGTGTTTGATGCATCCTCCATCGCAAATGTTTTGCACCTTTTTTGACGGTTTTTTACACCGTCGTTTGAGATTAGGGCATCGCACACAATTTCGTCGAAGGGTCTCTTATTGTAGTGTCACGTTAGCAGCATCCTGCAGGAGTGTACATCAAAGTATTGCTTGTCTGTATCATGCATCAGTGAGTTCTGAAGAGCGATTTTGTTCTTTTGTGTTGTAGGTACGGCTTGACATGGAAAAGTCAAAAAAGAGCAAGGAAAAGAATATAGTAGGGAATGGTGTTACTCGTTGGGTGCAACGGAAAAGGATCTGCCCTCGAGATTCTGTTGGCACTTATAGTGCAGTAGAAGGTTCAAGTCCACCGGCTAAATCTACAAACACAGTATCGCCTACTCCACCAGTTGCGGCATCCGTTCAACTGTACCGGCATCTCAACGAGTTACTCGTTTGTTTGCTTTGCAACTGGCCAGTTCCCAAGCTACCTTCACACCTAACACTACTTCCGAAGCACTGCTGACACAACAAGACTTGGCAAGATCAGCTGAACCTCGTGAGCATCAACATCAACACGGTACCTGACCGAGTCAAGTTGTAGTTGCATGCTCCTTTATATGTACTCTCACAGTTTGATGTGCACTAACACTTTCCATATTCGTTGTTGAAATAGCACCATGGCGCAAGCGGAAACAGACATCAGGGATAATGCTTGACAGATTAACAAAATCTAAAGGAGGAAGAATGGAGATCCATTTTGAGGCAGGTTTAAAAAGGCCACATGATGCTCTGATTCAGCCAAGTTAGTATCGAGGCAGTCGTTGCCATTAGGTGTCATGCACGTATCCTCCCAACGTGGATCCGGTACAGGAATGAGAAAGACGATACCGAGTTTAACACCTTCCTTGACCATTTATCCGTAAGTAATGTTATTCATCACAATTTGTAATATTGTCTTGCTCCGTTCCATACTTTCTAGCTTCCTCCTAATAAGACTCACATTCTTTTTCAATGAGATGAGGTTCAAGTTGGATCCGAAAGATGATGCAACTAAACAAGCATGCACTCATGTTTTTAAGTCTGCTCTGCGACAGTATCGGTATCACCTTAGAAAAACTCACTTTGAAGGCAAGGCTAATAATGAAATCGCCCAAACATCTCCAGTGGAATATATTACAGATGAAGACTAGACAACCCTTGTTAAACACTGGTATGATCCACAGTATCAGGTAGGGTATATGTATTTGATCAGATCACATATTGAACTTGTATTTATGTATGTGCCGTACAAGTGTATCTTCTTCTAGGCTAACTGTTTGAAGAACAAGACCAACCGTTCTAAAGTGAAATTCCAACAGACAACGGGATCTCATAGCTATATTGCACACTGCAAGGCTCTTGTAAATAGCTGCTACTTCCTTCTTTTTTTCTGTGCCATATTATCGTATCTATATTGACTTGTTCCAAATACATAGGAAAGCCCGTGCAGAACAAAAAGAACCTGAACCGAATGCAGTGCAAATCTTCAAGGATTGCCACACCAGCAAGATGAAGGGCATGAGCTCACCAGTTCAAGCCGTTGCTGTAAGTCCTTACTCCTCCTGCCTTCGAACTAATTGGTACTGTGATGTGTTCATTTAACTGCTTGGTTTGCAGCCAATGTCAGTTACTCTATTCACTTTTATACACAGTTGTCTTAACGTATCATTTCACCTTACATGGTTTAAAAGAGATGAAGGATATTCTTTTGGTCTTTATCTGTAATCTAGTTGTGATTTTCATGTGCCCACACAATGATACAATAGCCTATTTGTTTTATATCTGTTTGCCCATGATATGAATGATGTCATAACATGTTCATCCTACTTTAAACCATGTCTCTTTATCCTTAGATGTCAACGAATGTGAGGAAATAGACAATACAAGATGGGCATGCTACATGGACATATGTTACGAAAGTGATTTTATTATGTAGTTGGCACTACAATACATGCTAATGTATTACAAGAGTTCACCAAAATAAGTTATGTATAAACGTGAAACCTAGTTTGTTTGTTTTTGTCTCATTAGTAACTTATCCGGTACACTAATCTACAAGTTCAAACTTTCAAAGAACCTATGGAACAAATGATTCAACAGCCACAACCACGGCGGTGGACGAGGCTACCACAGGCACAATGTCACCTCTTGCTGGAGTGCGTCAGTATCTCTCCACTAACAGTGAAAAAAGCACCTTCCTGCGTAATTCTAGGTTGGTTGTCAAGGTAACCTCGTCCAAATCGCCTACTGAACAAAATATTCCAGCTAGACAGAGTGCTATATCTGTGCTCCAGACACAAGTACAATCCCTAATGGACGTCGTTTCGGAAACAAGAATAGTGGTTGACAAATGTCGTCAAGATATGAATGGTTTTGAAACCAGACTATTAGACATTTTCTTAGTTGTTCAAGAGAAATGGCGGAAAAAGGGGAAGATCATGCTGCTCCATCAGATTCTACAGCCTGAAACATTAGCACTCAGGTCAAATGATCTGTGCTTCTATACATCTAATGGTGCTTTTATTTGCAAGGACTGTAAACTTTATGCCAACATGCCTTTTGTCGTATGGTTGGAATTTATATTGTTGTAATACATCATTTATGGTGCTGCCAAAGGCTGCAGAAATTACGATGATCTTAGTAATGTATTCGGCCGAAAGCTTCCTAGGAGCCCAATGTGCCAACATTCGTCGGGCCCATTCCAATTGGGCTAAAAACAATTATGGGCCGTAATTTGCATGTAGCCCACTAAAAATATCTGGGCCTAAATCAGCATAAGCTTTCATATTTTTTGGTAGGCATGTGCCCACGGTGGGCCTTTAACAAGCCTAAACATAATTTGGGCCCTCAATAACAATAGGCCATTTACATGTGTAAATATCTTGAGCCCATAAAAAGCATGGGCCTTTAATATGTCGAAAGTGAGATTGGGCCCTCATTGTGCCAAATAACCCACTGGTCATTAGCAGGCCGAAATGTATCTCAGCTCGTGGTGGCCCATTTAGAATGCGGATCGTTCACATGCTGAATTTCAGACGGCCCGTGAATGCGCCGACCTACTACACGGGCCTTTAATAGGCCGAAAGTTCGGTCGGGCTTGATTAGTGTTAGTTTTATATGGGCCGTTAATAGACCCGATGTGACGTTGGGCCACATATGGCCCATGGATTTCGTCCAACGTTAACAGGCCAAAAATGACAACAGGCTGAAAGTGGCCCAAATCTACAGCGGGCCTCTAACAGGCCGAATCTCAGACATGGCCGAATATGACCCAGATCCTTCACGGTCGTTTATGGGCCGAAAGTTTCAATGGCCTATAAATGGGCCCAAATGAAGCAGGACCTTTAACAGGCCAGAAACACACTGGGCCGTAATTCGGCCCAAATACTTAGCAGACTGTTAATGGGCCAGAAGTGACCATGGGTTGCGATGATGACAAGTTTAGGACGGGCCGTTGACGGGCCAATTTGACACTAGTCGTGAGGGCCTTGACTGCGAATAGGTCGTCCGCAAGCATGCCGTTAATGGGTCGGCCCGCTAATTTTGACTGGGCCTGTCTTTTTAACCTAAACGGGTTGATGTTGGGCCTTGCCATGTGTCGACGTATCATAGGCTAAGCTAACGGATGGATCTTGTCCATCACATCATTCTCCTAATGATGTGATCCCATTATCAAGTGACAACACATGTCTATGGTCAGGAAACCTTAACCATCTTTGATCAACGAGCTAGTCTAGTAGAGGCTCACTAGGGACACGATATTTGTTTATTTATCCACACATGTATTTAAGTTTCCGGTTGTGATGCCTCGATTCAATCATACACTAATCATACATGCAAATTTGTATGATCAAGATCAAGGACTCACGGGAAGATATCACAACACAACTCTAGACATAAATTAAAATAATACAAGCTTTATATTACAAGCCAGGGGCCTCGAGGGCTCGAATACATAAGCTCGAATACACAAGAGTCGTGGAAGCAACAATATCTGAGTACAGACATAAGTTAGACAAGTTTGCCTTAAGAAGGCTAGCACAAAAGCAACAACTATCAAAAAGGCAAGGCCTCCTGCCTGGGAGCCTCCTAACTACTCCTGGTCGTCTGCGGTCTCCACGTAGTAGTATGCATCGGCGGTGGCATCTGGCTCCTGGGCTCCGACATCTGGTTGCATCAACCGGAAAGAAGAAGAAAGGGGGAAAGGGGGAGCAAAGCAACCGTGAGTACTCATCCAAAGTACTCGCAAGCAAGGATCTACACTACATATGCAACATTATCAAAGGAAGGTTGTATATGTGGACTGGGCTACAGAAATGACAAAATAGAGAGAAGGCCTAGTCTTACCGAAGACTAGCATCTTTTGGAAACCACCATCTTGCAGCAACAGGGGGAAGTAGAGTAGCATAAAGTAAAGTAGTAGTAGTGTTATCAACCTCGGCCAGAGATCCTTTCTCGACTCCCTGCGAGAAAGCAATCCCAGAGCCATACTATCCATTTCTCATATCCATGTCTCATCTCATGTATCCAGTTCTAGTTGTATCGATCGGGATACAACTCCAAGTGTCTGTTACCGTAGGACAGGCTATCGATAGATGTTTTCTTCCCTGCATGGGTGCACCAACTTACCCACCACGCTCGATTAACTCCGGTCGGACACACTTTCCTAGGTCATGCCCGGCCTCGGCCAAACAATACGCCGCAACCCGACCTAGGCTTAATAGAGAGGTCAGCACGCCGGACTAAACCTATGCCCCAAGGGTCACGGGCCATCGCTCGGGGAACTCCTGCACATTGCATGGGCAGCCGGTGAGCAGACCTAGTTGCCTCCTTAAAAAAGGCAGGAGCTTACCAGTCCAACCTGGCGCGCGCCGCTCAGTCGCTGACGTCTATTAAGCTTCGGCTGATGTATACGACGCGGAACGCCCATACTATGCCCACGTGATGGTTAGTGCTATCAGGCCAGTGGCCCCTCGGATCAAATATCCAAATCATAGTGGATTTAGAACGCGTGGCAACAAGCAGAGACTCACGAAAGATGTGACCCCGTCGCCCCGTCTCAAGGACTTGTGGCAAGGGCTAAGAATGCCCGGCCATGCCTCGTAATTATCTCGCGGACACCTTCCAGGTCAACCCGACTCCACATCACTCGCAATTAAGCTCGCGCGGGTACCCCTCAGGGCCGACCCGTCTTTAGTAACATGGTTCAGTGTAAAGTCATAGTAACCATAGTAACCGTGTGTCTAACACCAAGGGGAAAACCTGAGGAATCACCCTTGACGGATTCCACTCAATGTAATCATCAAGGTGAACGTAAGAGGATCCACCCTCGAGGTTCACACTTGAGGGTTACCTGACAGTCGTATCGGAAGTGGTTAAGGCGGAATCACCCTCGATGACCACGACCGAATAGCTACACTACAGGGTTAACATCAGAAGTGATGATGAGGTCTCACCCTCGGCACTCGATAGTAACTCATTAGTGTCGAGCAATAAGGGAAAGTGATGTGCGGTGCCTGGGCCTAGTCTTCGATCCCGTTGATCAGGTCTTCTGATAATCCAGTGGGGCAGTTGGGACAAAGTGGGGGTCTCTGATGGGTCTCTACCCAGCCTATACTAAACAGTTTAGGATAAGCAGGTAGGTAACAACAATAGGTTACAATAAACAGGCTATGCATCATAATAGGAGCAAACAATAATAGTAGCAAAATCTAATGCAAGCATGAGAGAATGAAATGGGCAATATCAGGATGATCAAAAGGGGGGGGGGGCTTGCCTGGTTGCTCAGACGAGAAGGAGGGGGTCGTTGGTGACGTAGTCAATCACTGTGGCATCGGCAGCCATCACGAGGTCTACCGAAGAGAAGAGGGGGGGGAGAGAAACAGTAAATACGTAGCAATCAAGAGCATAACAACACAACAGGCAGAGCTAGACATGTTCTAACACGGTGCTACATGCTACCGGCGAAGGGGGAAACATCCGGGAATGCTTTCCCAAAGTTTGGCATTTTCGGACAGACGAAACGAAGGGGAAAAGTTCGATGTTTGCTATGCTAGGGACGTGTGGCGGACGAACAGACCGCGTATTCAGATTCGTCCCGTCGTTCTGAGCAACTTTCATGTATAAATTATTTTCATCCGGGTTACAGATTATTTTATATGAATTTACAAAGTTTAAAATGATTTTCTTTATTTATAGGATTATTTTAATTCGAAAATAAAACAGCAAAATACTTTTGTCACCTAGTGCTATTCTAGCCGTAGTGTATTACAGTGGGACTAGTGGGGTTGGGTTGACCCATTCAAATGTTGACTAGTCAACATATGAACAGTGTAGGGGCCACATGTCATTGACTTAGACCTTTCTGAAAATTTATTTTTCTTTAAACTAACCATGGGTCCACATGTCATCTACTATTGGACTAATTAACTAGTACTACTAATTAGACTAATTAACTAAACTAGTCCCTAAACTAGTATTTGGGCCGGCCACACACACACAAAACACACACTCATGCACACACACACTGCGCTGCACAACACCACTGCCTTAGCAAAGCAATGAGCAGCAGCAGAAGTAAGAGCAGCGGCGGCAGCTAAGTAGCAGCAAGGTAGTAGCAAAGGAGCAGCGCATCGGCACGCAAGAAGTAGCAGTAGTGCACAGCAGTAACAAAGATCAAGACGAGCAAAGAACGGCGAGGGAGCAGCAAGGGCTGAGCGGCCTGGCAAAGCGCAGAGCAGCTGCGACACGGAGCTTCGGGCGAGGGCACGGTTAGCGGCCGAGCGCTGGGCTCGGCAGGGCGTACGGGCAGCCGGGGCATGGGTCGCGGGCGCGGTGAGCACGGCGCAAGCAGGCAGCAGGGCGCGTACATCACGGGTACAGCCATGGACAAGCATAAGGCGATGACTACGACGATGTATCAAAGGGGGAAAGGAGGGGAATCGACAGAGGAGCTCACCGCGGAGCTTGTGGACGTGGTCAGGGAGCCTTGAGGGTGGCGGACACGAAGAACTCGACGACGAGATGCGCCGGCCATGGGCGAAGACGACGGCGATGGCAAGCGTACGGGGCCTCCCAGCTCGGGCCCTTATGCGAGGGCAAAGGAGACGACGATGGAGGAGCTCCTGGATGCTTGGCGCGGCGAGGGGAGGCCGGACTGGTCGGAGCAGAGTTGTTGGACGGTGGCGCGCCGGCGACCGAAGAGGAAGGAGCGCTCAATCCCGGTGGTGTAGAGGCACCCAGCTCAAGCCATTCGGTGTAGTCGAAGCAGAGGAGCGAGGCGGGGCTCGCGCACATGTCGGGACAGTGCGGGCTGGCTAGTGGCCGCGGAATCGACACGGTAACGGTGATGGAAGCACTCGTCGTCGAACAGTGGAGGAGATCGAGCGAGAGGAAAGCAAGTGCGGCCTAGGGTTTGTCCAAGGGGAGTGCTCGGGGTCAAGTAGGACACCGAGAGGGGTCGGATGACCGCCACGCAAGTTGCCACGACCGGCGGATGGCCGCCACGACCATGCTGCCTCCCCTTGTACAGTAAAGAGGTAGGGGAGAGGCCGGTGGTGGGATTGTGCTGCATTGTTCATACGGGCCAAAGTGCACAGCAGCACTTTCTCATTTCTTTTTCTGTCTAACCTTTTGTCTCAGCTTTCTATTCATTTTAGGCACTAAATGATATTAGTTCTACAAGGTACTGCACCTATAATTCAAATACAATGTTTTGGGTGCTACACACAAGGTTCCATTTTATTTGGGAAGGTTTAGACATTTGTTTAATTTGAAAAGGCCCTTTTATTTTTGTGTTAGACCACTTATTAAATTCCTAGTAATTTATATGTGAGTCCAATGAAGTTGGTTTCAGCATGAAGACAATCATGAAGACGATCAGCGGAACTTATAGAATTATTCAAACATTTTTGTTTTACCTTGAACAAATAATTATTTTGACTTTATTTTAAGTTTGAAAATGTCTTTGATTTTTACCAAGAGGAAATTTGGTTTAGCTAATAATGATGACACGGCACCATTAGCATGGGTTTACTGTAGCTTGACATCAGGGTTGTTACAAATCTCCTCCACTACAAGAAATCTCGTCCCGAGATTTAAGGGGTGGAGTAAGTGGAAAGACTCGGGAAGGACGGAGCTCAACACAAGATAGCTACCTGGGGACTATCTAAGTGAACGTGGCAAAGAGGCATCTCTCGAGTTGAAATTCAAGAAAGTCATCGAGAGCAAGGTAAGAAGGTGCAATAAGAAGCTTCAATCGGGTAGGCAATTGTTCGTTGCTTGGAACAGAGTGTGAAAGGGTTTCAGAGCAACGGGAATAAGTATTTTGTCTAATACCAGAATTAGTGATCTCTCGAAAGGTGGCTCATGAATTATATAGGAAGCCAAGCGTGAGGAAAAAAACTTTTAGAAACGGGGGTATACATGAGAGTCAGGTTTCGATCCTGTGGCACTGTGGGTTAAAAGTAGAAGGGGGGCTGACATCTTGCATGGTCATGATAGCAAGGCTTGTCAGAGGATAGCTTGTTGGTTATGTTGGCAACAATGTTGGTACCAAGGGCGAGGGACGAAGAGAACCATCTTCCTACTCGTTGAACGAGGCAGACCAATAGGAAAGTTCTCATCCATCGGTGGTTACCGGAATGTCAATAGCAATAATAACAAGGTCTTACTGACAAATTGTACACCGAGGTGTTTTCATAAGCAGGGAACTATTACTGCTTAGATCTCATAAACCACAAGAAAGGTCAAACAAAACAATGGAAAAGAAAAGGTGATCATTAGATTAATCAGAACATTGGAAAGGAAAATGTGTTTACACACAAGAACTGGGAGTATATCCTTCCCAAGGGAAAGCAGAGTAGGATATACATGATATGACAACAAGTTCAAAAGTATTTAGATAAAGGGGGCGAGGGAAGAATCATGATATTATCCATACAACGGTGTTTGGATAATAGATCAAGAAACATTCGACAATGTGCTTCCAATGTTCTTTTTGATAGTCGGAATACCTCAGTCATGCTTCGAGGTAGCATTAACATGGTGTTCCAAGTAGGGGTTGGAGTTGAATATCACAAGAAATACTCAAGGAACAATTGCAGGAATAGCAAGGAGTCCAAGGTATAACCAAGACATGATCAAACATGTGTTGGAAAGAAGACAAGGGGGTTGTCGATGATAACTCAAATCATCGTAGGTCAAGGATGGTATTTCTCACCATGAATTCAATTGTCATCTCAACAGAAGTCAAAATGTTGGTGCTGATCATGACACATTTGTCGAGAGGCTCTACAAAGATGCCATCGAGGAGCGAAGACATCAAGCAACAGGAAGGATGAAGCGAAAGGCTATTGGAACCACGGATACGACACAAACTCGAAATCAAGCTTGTTGTTCAAGGCAAAATGATATGACAAGGAAGATCGACGTAAGTTTAGCTCATCGCCAAAAATTGTGCTCCGGGAGGAAGGACCAGGTAGCACAGTTAAAATTTAGCATGATAATGATATAGCCGATAATGCTAGGAATGACTTGAATGATTATTAAACTCGTAAGAAACGAGAATTACTTAGAGTTATTGAATCGGGGTGTGGAATCGATTCACTTATCGGTGTCCTCGAGTGACTAATAACTCAGAACATGGGGAATTCTGAAATCGGTTAGAAGCAATACTAGATAAAGACTCATAGGAAGCAACACAGTTCTTTGTTATTCTCGAGATACCATAGGGTAATACTCGAAGGAAGATCTAAATAGAGGTTGCGGAGATGCATTGTTCTGCAGAAGACAAGTGCTTTAACTTGTCCGAGAAAAGGAATCAAAGAATATCAATATGGCCAGAACCACGATTACAGAAAACCAAATCCCAGATATAAGATGAACTTATACCAAGGGGGTAATTATTTTTACGAGAATCTTCCATGATAAGATTGGCATCGTGTCCATGGGCATGAACGCAAGGTTCAAGGTCGACTCCCACTTCTTCAATGCATAATCTTTCATTCACTTCTCGCTTTCGATGAAGTTGTAGTGTTTAAGATTTATCTAGTGAAGCACCAGAAGAGTATGACTCGCATAACTTTAGAGTTCACACAAATTGGGAAAAGCATAGGTTCAACCCATCGGGACATTTTTACGAAGCTATACAACACAATAACAGGAGCGACGAGTACACGCTCGAAAGCAAAGGGCTGGTGATACCGGAGTAGATGGTCCAATTCGCCAGAGTCATTTTGTATCATGGGAAAGTCGTCAATGATTTAAAATATGAAGGAGTTGTCGGATAGTAATCCACCAAAAGATCACGTGGTCCGCAAAGGATCTGATGTGAATATCGGTACTCAACCAGAAGAAGGAATGCAAAGGAATCGGTTTATGGAATCATCTGAATAAGCTAAAGCTTGAATACGAAGGGTTTACGATTTTTAAAACAAAAGATCAGAAGCCGAGGCTCTGATCAAAAGATAATTGAGTTGAATCGATATAGGTCGACAATTGATCAAGGTTTGATTTTCCAAGAATAAGCTCAAGTTCGGAATGACGTCTGAGCCGGAAGGGTGAATGCTAGGATCATGGAGGATTGCGAGCATTCGTAACATATTGGATCGAGGGACTCGAAACGATAGTGACAGAGGATGTCAATAGAGATTACTAGGAATATGGAACTAACCATAATGCAGGCACGCAAGACTTTCCAAAGCAATAGGTTGCAAAGGATTCTTGGAAGGTCGAATAGCATTTCGGGGTATTTTGTGAAACATATGATCAACTGGGGATGAACGAATCCCCGATAAGAGTGAGGAATTATTCGTAGGGTTATTTAGGCGGAAAAGAGCTGCAAGGCAGTCGGAAAAAGGATTCTCGAAGGTCGGAGCATACTTTCGAGTATCTTGTAATAACAAGAAGGGATGGAAGTATGAATGGCGAGGGTATGCAGTTATCCATAAGGATTCAACGGTGTTATGGGATTGCAAAAGAAAAGAACACTCTGGAGTAGATCAAAGAGTATCTTCGAAATCTTCTGGTGAAACAAGTGATCATCAATAATGTCGGGGCTCTCCGGGAGGAAGTGGGTACGAGAACCTAATGTCAGAGTTAGTAAAATGTTTAACCCGAATAATTAAGAGATCAGAGTCCCAGGGTATAGACGAGGAGTAAAAGATCCTAATACCACCCAATGGCGACGTGGGCCCATAAGACACACAGCCATGTTAGTAAAAGTTTTTCAGTGACTAGACTCGAGTTAGGCCAAGGAGTTGTAAAGGGGGCTACCTACAGGCAGTTGGCTCTGATACCAACTTGTGACGCCCTCGATTCAATCGTACACTAATCATACACGCAAATGTGTATGATCAAGATCAAGGACTCACGGAAAGATATCACAACACAACTCTAGACACAAATTAAAATAATACAAGCTTTATATTACAAGCCAGGGGCCTCGAGGGGTCGAATACATAAGCTCGAATACACAAGAGTCAGCAGAAGCAACAATATCTGAGTAAAGGCATAAGTTAGACAAGTTTGCCTTAAGAAGGCTAGCACAAAAACAAAAACGATCGAAAAGGCAAGGCCTCCTGCCTGGTTGCCTCCTAACTACTCCTGGTCATCGGCGGTCTCCACGTAGTAGTATGCATCGGCGGTGGCATCTAGCTCCCGGGCTCCGACATCTGGTTGCATCAACCGGAAAGAAGAAGAAAGGGGCAAAGGGGGAGCAAAGCAACCGTGAGTACTAATCCAAAGTACTCGCAAGCAAGGATCTACACTACATATGCAACATTATCAAAGGAAGGTTGTATATGTGGACTAGGCTACAGAAATGCAAGAATAGAGAGATGGCCTAGTCCTATTGAAGACTAGCATCTTATGGAAACCACCATCTTGCAGCAACAGGGGGAAGTAGAGTAGCACAAAGTAAAGTAGTAGTAGTGTTATAAACCTCGGCCAGAGATCCTTTCTCGACTCTCTGCGAGAAAGCAATCCCAGAGCCATACTATCCATTTCTCATATCCATGTCTCATCTCAAGTATCCAGTTCTAGTTGTATCGATCGGGATACAACTCCAAGTGTCCGTTACCATAGGACAGGCTATCGATAGATGTTTTCTTCCCTGCACGGGTGCACCAACTTACCCACCACGCTCGATTAACTCCGGCCGGACACACTTTCCTGGGTCATGCCCGGCCTCGGCCAAACAATATGCCGCAACCCGACCTAGGCTTAATAGAGAGGCCAGCACGCCGGACTAAACCTATGCTCCCAGGGGTCATGGGCCATCGCCCCGGGAAGTCATGCACGTTGTGTGGCAGCCGGTGAGCAGACGTAGCTACCTCCTTCAAAATGGCAAGAGCTTACCAGTCCAACCTGGCGCGCGCCGCTAAGTCGCAGACGTCTATAAAGCTTTGGCTGATGTATACGACGCAGAACGCCCATACTATGCCCACGTGATGGTTAGTGCTATCAGGCTAGAGGCCCCTCGGATCAAATATCCAGATCATAGTGGATTAGGAACGCGCGGTAACAAGCAGAGACTCACGAAATATGTGACCTCGTCGCCCCGTCTCGAGGACTTGCGGCAAGGGCTAAGAATGCTCGGCCACGCCTCGTAATTATCTCGCGGGCACCCTCCAGGTCAACCCGACTCCACATCACTCGCAATTAAGCTCGCACGAGTACCCCTCAGGGCCGACCCGTCTTTAGTAACATGGTTCAGTGTAAAGTCATAGTAACCATAGTAACCGTGACACCAAGGGGAAAACCTGAGGAATCACCCTTGACGGATTCCACTCGATGTAATCATCAAGGTGAACGTAAGAGCATCCACCCTCGAGGTTCACACTTGAGGGGTTACACGACAGAGTGGTATCGTAAGTGGTTAAGGTGGAATCACCCTCGATGACCACGACCGAATGTAGCAACCCGATCCGAATGGATCAAGTCTCTGTGCTTTCGTGTCATCCCTGGATCGGTATGCTGACACACACAGTACTCGAAGGATTTATAACAGAGGTAAATCACATGTTTAAAGTAACGTAAATACTATTACCTCAATCCAAAAATATAGTGGAAGCAACAAGGTTGTGGATTCCCATCAACACCAACGGCAAAGTTGAGTATAGGAAATCGTAACCCTAACGTATCACTTACTCGTCGTCTGAGAAGTCTACAACATGAAACGTTGCAACCTGAAAACGGGTCGGCACATGGAATATGCTGGCAAAGTAACACATAGAGAGTAATGAAAGAATAAGCCTATACTACATGCATATATGGCTGGTGGAAAGCTCTATGGTTACAGTTTTTGCGAAAAGCCGATTTTTCCCTACTGCAAAGGAATAAATTTATTTAACTATCATGGTGGTTGTGAAACATTGAGAATGGTTGACAACATCCTCAATCCCAATTAAAAGTACTCATTAACACAACAATATTAATTAGAAGTAACATGATGAGATTCACATGATATCCAGGTACTAGATACTCAAGATGTCCATAACCGGGGACACGGCTAACCATGATTAGTTTATACACTCTTCAGAGGTTTGCGCACTTTTCCCCACAAGACTCGATCGCCTCCGTTTGGTTTCTCGCACTACATGGTGTTTGAGAAACGGATGACCGAGACATAGTCTTTCAGAAGCACTAGCACCTTACATGTGGGTAGACTGTACCAACCTACATCCCCTACATCAGCTAGCCTACCCGTAAGAGTTCGCACAACTTAATCAACAATGCCACAGCCCATAATGGCTTGTGGCTGCACACGGAAGTTTCTAGTTTGAATAATCTCATGATCCCTTTGAGCCTGGGTGGCGGACCGAAGAAATCTGAGCAAATTCGATAGAAACCAGTGCCTCAATCCACCCAGATGTGTGTTTAAGTTGCCACCTTAAATAAACCATTAAATAACAATCTCACATCTGTCATGGATACACTCACCCAATCCACGTCTACTAGCATAGCATAACATGATAAGCAAACGTAGAAGTAACTCCCAAGGGTTTGATAATAAAACAGGTAACAGGTATGAATAATCATGCAAGTGTTTGAGAAATAGATCTAATGCATAAGAACTTGGTATGAGAAAAGTATGATCAAAGTGTTACTTGACTCCAAAGTTGATGAAGATGATTCGCACTCAAAACTCTTGATAGATCTACTTGTCACACTCCGGTCAATGTATCGTAATCAAGCAATAGTAACCACACATAAGAAATCACTCAAAAGATCGGAAAGAACGAAGAAAACGATTCGGAAAACATCAAAACCAAGCAAATAACTCTTGCAACATAAAACAATTTCTAACAGTACCAAAATTATGTGAATTTGTCCTTATCAGAAATTTTAGGTCAAGAGCTTTAATTTGGAAATAGAATCAACTAAATCGAGATTCTGAAACTCAAGTTATGATCAAACGAAGTTTGAATTCAAATCTGATCTAATTCAAATTTTAAACTTTCAAAAACATGTTTGAGTTGGATTACTGGATAGAGGAGATCATAACAAAGACGTGAGCGTTGGTTTCGTTGAATTTGGACTAAGAAGTAAAAAGTTATGAGCGTTTGAAAATCAGGGACTAATCTGTAAAGGAAAATCATCATAGATAGGTCCCTGGTCGGAAACTAAAATAAAAAGAAAAAACTAAATAGCGAACGTTCGTTACCGATCGCTAACGAACGAAAACCGTTCGCTAGATCTACCTAAACAGAAAACGTTCTCTGTATAACTAAACAAAAAAAGAAACCGGTTTTATAAAACAAAAACGGGGAACCGGGACGGTTTTATACCGTAGGCGGTTTATTACCGGTTCGGGGGTTTTCCAATGAAAACCAGGGCGGGCGGTTTTTGATGGGCGGCGGGGCGGATCCGGCCGGCGGCGAACTCCGGCGAGCGGGGCGAGGCGGCGACTGCGAACTCTGGCTAGGCGGGGCTTCGTGACGAGAGGCAAGGGCGGCGAGGCGGCAGTACTGGCGCCAGCGGGCGGTCGGAGGCGGCGGTGGTCAACAGCGTCCCGGCAGCGAAGGAGCGAGCGGCGGCGGGCGGTTGACGGCGTGGTGCGGCGGCGCGATGCGAGGGGAGGAGAGAGGAACGGGGCCTGGGGCGGCGCCTTTTATTGGGGGGGGGGGGCGAGGAGGTGGCGTGCGGGAGGGGGCAGGAGGAGGCGGTGGCCGGTGGCGGGGCGGCGCCGGACTCCGGGGAGGAGTCCCGGTCGGGGACGGGAGGGAGGCGGCGAGCGGAGCTGGGCCTTGGCCTGGCTTCGGCTGGGCCGGCCCAGTCGGCGGAGAATAGTTTTTTTAAAACAGACACTAAAAATAAAATAATACCAATAAAATAAAAAAACAACATAGGCATATAATATATCAAATTTTTTAGAAAAATATTTTCTACAACATGAACATTATTTTAGCTTCAAATAAAATACACACAAATTCAAATAAAGCAAAGAGTGCTTCTGGTCCAATAAAATCCAACAAAAATCATTTTAAAAATACCAAAATGAATTCAAATTTATTTCTCTCCAATTTTCTAATGTAGGGAATCATGTTACCCTATTTTCCATATATTTTATTTTTTGGAGAAAAATAGTTTGAATAAAACTCAAATAACTCCAAGTTGAAAATAAATTCAAAGGAACTTTGAATTTAATTCTTTGAAACTCCCAACTCATATTTCATATAATTTGAAGAAGTCATTTTATCTTCGCTCGTGAAAATCATTGAGTTGCATAAAGCTTCAGAATTGGAAATATTTTTCAAATGAAACTCAAATATTTTCAACACCCCTTGTCATTTAAATAAATGGAAGAAGTCATGTCATCTTCTCTCCAGGGTTTTGTGATGAAAAGAATTTGAATTCCCGAAGATCATAAAAGGAAAAAATGAAAGTTTGGGAAAGTCCTTTTATTCCCTCTCATTTACCTTTCAAAAAGTTTTCAAATTCACTCACTTTCAGTCAATCAACCAAACAATCAAACAAACAATCAAATGTGTTTATAACATTCCAAAATTTAGAATTTTGGGATGTTACAAACTACCACCCTTAAAATGAATCTTGTCCTCGAGATTCGGAGAGGCTAGAAAGAAATAGATTAGGGTTTGGGGGTCTTCTAAAAAATCCATCGATCGTCTCCGGGGTCTTGGGTGCTACCACCCTTAGAAGCATGGTTACGGTTTCCATCAAAAACTTATATACTCCATCCTTATTACTGATAGTGTCGGTCTTCTCAGATTGTAAGGATAATTCCTTCTCTGGGCTCTTCCGGTAGTGGCATAACCTTTTCCTAAATTCTTCTGTCCTTTCATCTTGGTAAGGTTATTCCGAGATTGGGTCTTCATAGCTGATAGGTCTGGCGCCAATACTAATCAACTATCGATATCTCATGGTGGTCAACAATTTATGGTTTCTCCTGCAGAAAACGGGTCTGGGTTGAACCTCACCGTATAACCTACGGTTTGGCAAAAGCTGCCTTGTACAAGGGAAAATACTTATACCATTCTAAGGTTTAAACAGGGTTTTGATCGTCGTCACTCTACTATAGGTAAGTCACTCAGATTTACCATCCCATATAGCAAAGCGAATAATAAGAGTAAGTCGGTATGGTGATCAATCCATCCATACGCATAAATCATTACCTTGTACATGGTTTAGCGAATCTCGCATCCTAACACTCGGTCATCCTCACAAGCATTGCTGAATTTCTCTTGTCGACGAACCAAGTTCGGAAGATCCATTGATTCTGCAAGCCAAACAAACATCTATCGTTCCTTCACAACTCTCAGGTTTTGCGTACACTCCTATAAGATCGTCTGTCGGTAAAAGTCGTAACTTGTTCCAAGGTTTTTTTTTTCTTCAGCAAGAATGTGCTTGTTTCTTAGCAGGTCATGGGGCCTGTGAGTTATGGCCCATCTCATTACTTAAAATCCTTGAACACATCATCTGGGCAGCTGATCATTATCCCAACATCCAACTTAATGGCATACTTAAATCCATCCAATTGTAATGTCTTCCTTCCTTCTATTGGCACCAAACTAGGACATGATTACTCAGACTCATCATGGAATTTCCATTGATCCATATTTCCAACATCATACCTCCTTTATATCCAATGATACCTCATCTCTTCATCCTCGTGGGATATCCCACATACCGAGATAAAAACTTATACTTATGAAATCCATACTCCACTTCGTGGAACATCATTATCCTTTCAATGGAAAAACGTCCTTACAGGGGAATATTGGCCATCTCTGCATGGCACTTCTTCAACTGGGAAACGTGAAGCACATCATGAACTCCTAACAGTCCTTCGGGTGACTCCAACTTGTTAGCCAATTCTCCCATACGTTCTAAACTTGCTATGGTCCTACAAATCTCGGGGCTAACTTTCCCTTAACTCCAAATCGTTTAACTCCTCGCAGAGGTGGCACACAAATATATGCAATGTCTCTGATTTCATAGACTACCTCCTTGCGTTTTTTGAGTATGCATGACTATTCTGCCTGGACTGAGCTACCTTCAGTCTATCTCGAATCAACTTAACATTCTTTTCTGACTCCTTGATCACATTTGGTCCAAACAACTGATGGTCTCCAACTTCATCCCACATCAACGATGTCTGGCTCCTTCTCCCATACAAAGCTTCAAAAGGGGCCATTTTCAAACTGGATGGGTAACTGTTGTCGTATGAGAACTCTGCGTAAGGTAGACTATCATCACTACTAGATCCAAAATTTAGCGCGCACGCTCTCAACATGTCCTCTAGAATCTGATTGACTCTCTAGATATATCCATCTGTGTGCGGATGAGAAGTTGTACTGAACTCTAGCCTAGTACCCAAAGTCTGGTGCAGCCGATTCCAAATCTTTGAGGTAAATTGTGTTCCTCTACGATGGTCCTCGGAACTCCATGCAGACATACGATCCTGGTCAAATATATCTTGGCTAACTTCGCACTTGTTTAAGTTGTTTTCACTGGGATAAAGTGAGCCACTTTGGTCAAGCGAATCAACTACTACCCAGATAGAATCATATCCCGTTCGGGTTCTGGGAAATCCGGTAATGAAATCCATGCCAAGCTTATCCCACTTCCATTCGGGTATCGGCATAGGCTGTAGTAATCCTGTTGGCTTCTGATGCTCTGCCTTTACTCTCTGGCATATATCACCCATGACTACATACTCCGCAATATCCTTCTTCATACTAGTCCACCAGATACGCTCCTTTAAATCCAAATACGTCTTGGTGTTTCCAAGGCGAATCGAGTATGGTGAGTCATGAGCCTCCTGAAGTATTAACTTCCTGATCTTTGCATTTTTAGGCACATATACATGGTCCTCGAACCATAAGGTGTCGTGTTCATCCTTATGAAAACTTTTGGCCTTTCCTTTTCTCATCCTTTTCTTTTTAACTCAGCAATCTCTTTGTCATCTTTCTGAGCTTCACGGATCTTTCTCAACAATGTAGACTGGACTTCCATTGCTGCAACAAAACCTTTTGGAACAATCTCCAATCGAAGCTCCCTGAGTTCCTCGGCTAACTCCTTTGGTAATCCCCCACTTATGAGGGTATTCATCCTGGTGTTCTTTATGTTTGTGTCCTATTTCTCCACAAAGCTTGCATGCAATTTCTCCATATCCTTTCCATAAGGCCTCAATTTCTGGGACACAAACCGAGGCATTAGCAAAGTCAACTTAAATTCTCCCCAAGTGGTTACTCCTTGCCATCCATTGATGGTTTGGTACATCCTCCACCAAGTAGCAGCACCTCCTTCAAAGCATTGAAGAGCTTGCTGGGCCATATCCTTTCCGGCTATAGGGTTTTTCTCCAGGCGATCCTCCATGTTCTGAATTCATCGGTCTGTCTTCAATTGACTCATCGGTCCAGAAAATACAAGCTCATCTCCATTCATCCTCTATTGGGTCCATGGGTTTTGGGGTGGGATAAGAGAGATAGAGAGGGATGCACACAATACAAACAAAAGTTTTGAAAAGACAGATTTTATTGTGGCTGTCGGAAAAACATCAAACAAATGACAGCTCACAATCGTCGCATCTAACGAAGGTATATAGCAGGGGTTTGGTCTTCTAATGGTCAATAAATCTTCAACGTCGCCAAACTCTTCAAGTCTTGTTCATGTCTCTGATGACTCCTTCTGATCATACTTGTCCTTCTCAAGTTCTTTTGTCAGATCATCTCTGTTGTCGTAAAGTCTATCATGGCGTCCTTCAATATTCCGGGGTTGCATTTCAGACTTCTAGGTTTCAACATCCTTGGCATGAACCATGTTCCTACTGTCCTTCAATTCCTGACGAATCTTCGATATCTCGAGGTTTAGCTCCTCTGGCTTGGCTGCTTGCAGCTTCTAGGTCATGAGTTCTTCACGAACTGTTTCCTTATCAAATACTGCTTCTTGTAGGTCCATTTAACTTCTTAATGTAACACTCCAGATCCTGGTGATGCACCAGCTATGTTAAAACTGCATCCTGCTCATCCAATCCTTCCATGCATATGCATGCTTAACTCAGCACGGTGAAAATAGCATAAGCAAACAATAACATCCTGAATATCCATGTTTCTGCTCTTATTATTTTCATGAGCTATCATTCCATAGTTGATATCTCCTGCCTTAGGGTTTTCCTGACAAAACTTTGAGTTACTAACTCTTCATGTTCCGGTTTTACTCCAATACACCTTGATCTCGGGTATTGACAACTTCCTTAGTCTGACAAGATCTATCAGAGTAGCCTTCCTAGGTCATATGTCAGGACCCCGATTCCAAGTCACATCGATCTAGCTGGTAACACCTCATATCACTTTGCGGCCTCACGCATGGTATTCCCACGGGTGTCGCCTTACCATGGCCCGGGACCATTTGCGCCTTTTGGCTCACGTATATGATATTGTTGCTAGCATCCATATGACAAAGAACCCGTGCCGACATGGCTAGTCGTGAACCCAAAGCGGCGCTAACCCATGGGGACAGGCATACATGAATCACATCAAGCATGTCGGTCATCAACGTATGAATTCGGGCTGTAGCACTGGGCTAACAGGACTCCGGTATCCCGGGCTGTGAGCTAGGCAGGACTCCGAATATCACCGCGTGACATTTCCCGAAGGGACGGACATAGGAACAAAGTGAAACACATGCCGGCTAGTCAAGTGTCCAAGCAGTAGTCTTTGGGCTAGTAGGACTACAGTGAACCGGTCATGGCGGACTACTATCGCTCGGAAGCACGAGACTACATTTCCCCATATGAGAGGCTGCCAAGGATAAACAACTAGTTTGTCGGATCCCACACATACCAAGCATTTCAAACATACACACAATATGCTCAATATGTGTAAATACAACATGGCATCACAACATAACTCTCGACTCAAATATCTATTCATTAGGCTCCGAGGAGCGAGATATTACAAACATGGGTCTCATGACCCAACACTCGAAAGCATACAAGTCAAAACACAAGCGGAAGCTAAACATGTCCGAAAGTACAGCACAACTATAAATGAAAAAGGTGAGAAGCTCGACTATCTACCGAGATCTCGCCGAGGGCACAAGATCGTGGCTGAGGTAACAAGCTAAACGTCAAGTCCAAGCGGAACTACTAAGCGAGACCGACGTCTCTCGCAAAACATAAAATAAGCATACGTGAGTACAAACGTACTCAGCAAGACTTACATCGAGAACTAACTACATATGCATCATTATCAACAAAGGGGTGGTGGAGTTTGACAGCAGCAAGCCAGCTTTGACTCGGAGGCTAATCTGAACTACGACTGCAAGTAACTCTTTTGAGGTGGCGCACACGAGTCCACATATTCACCATATCAATACACCACTATGGACCCGCTCCCGTCTCCCTACGAGAACGCCATCCATAGCATTCACGCTTATCTTGCGCATTTTAGAGTATCCACTTTCACTTGTCTATGAACTGATATAGGCAACCCAAGTCCTTTTCATGGACACGGCTATTCGAATAGATCATATTAACCCTGCAGGGTGTACTTCTTCACACACGCTCTCACCACTTACCACCATTTACACGACATGTACTCGGCAACCTTCAGCGGAAGCCCAACGTGGGTGTCGGCCACGGCCTACCTAAACACTCAAGTCCCTAGTCCGGGTTTATCGCCTATTCGGGTTCCATCCGGCAGGAGTCGGCCGAGGTTTCCAATAACGGCCCCGAACGATGTGTGGGGTTCCCGAGACACCAAACGGGTGAATCGGTACACGACCACGTGCCTACCGCAACACAACCCACCCCTATGGTCAGCGCTATGCGGCGGCCCTCAAAGATGCTACAAACACGAAACTACTTGCAACTCCGGACCGAGGACAAGAGTGGTTAAGAAGCCGAGAGGGTCCATTGGTTTTGGGCCCAATGCGTGGTAATGCTGTTTCATGGATCACAAACACAGAACTCAGTTCTCGAGGACGGCTGCAATGAGACAACCCACCATGTACTCCTACATGGCCTCTCACCGCTACCTTTACCAAATCGTGTTCACACACTTAGCTCACACACAGAGGACATGTTCACACACCTCCGATTCATCCCCGATGAATCAGACACGACTCAACTCTAAGCGATAGAGGCATGACAAACAAGCATGAATGAGTAGGCACAACATGGCTCAAGCAACTCCTACTGATGCTAGTGGGTTTCATCTATTTACTGTGGAATGACAGGTCATGCAGAGGATAAAGGGGTTCAGCTACCGCAGCAAGTAACAGATGACTCGTTGTTGTCCTAATGCAGTAAAAGAGAGCAGGAGCAAGAGAGTGGGATTGTATCGGAATGAACAAGGGGTTTTTGCTTGCCTGGCACTTCTGAAGATAATATAGTTCTTCATCGGTGTCATCGAACTCATCGTCGAAACCACGTCTATCGAGAGGGAACAAGCACCGACAAACAAGAAGAAACACAATCAATGCAATGCACAACAAATGAATGACAAGTCATGTTAAGGAACTGAATTGACCTAATGCAGCAGTAAGCCAAGTTAATTGAAGTGGAATTCAAACAAGGTTAAACTCCAACTCCAAATGCTAGTTCATAAGTTTCCCTAATCATGATTCATCCTATTCAGTGAGGTTAACTTGTTCAATCATGCATGAAAGTGGTACAGATGGATAGATTGGATTTTTCTGATAATTTTTCATATATAAATTATTTGATTTGGAGCTACGGTTGAATTACTATGAATTTATTGAAGTTTGAACTATATTACGGAATTTCCTATAACGAGAATAATTCCAAGAATTCATTTCTTTGCGTCGACAATGCGTCGAGGATGACGTCGGCGGAGTCAACGGGACACGGTCGGGTCAAACCGACGATGGGTCAGCGTGTCGACATAATTAGTTTAGCAAAATATTAATTAGAACTAAACTGATTAGTTAAGGTCGGGCCCCACTGTCATTGACTCAACAGAGTCAACCAGGGCCCACCCATGGTCAAAGTCCAAGTCGGCTACACCGGCGTCTAGCCGCCGGCGAGCCCGACGCGGCGGCGAGAGTGGATTTGGTCATTTCGGCAACCAACCGAGCCACGGAGGGTGTCTTTGGATAGCTGGGAGCAAACCGCAGCTTTTGGTGGAGTTAGTTGAGCTCAGGCGGGGCGGAGTCGGCGCCCGGCGACGAGGTTAGCGGCGCCGGAGTCAGACGAACTCGGGTTGTCGCTAGGAGGCACGGCAGGAGGTGCGGAGGGTGCTACTGAGTCCTGCGGACTCACCGAACACGAGGTAGGCTCGAATGCGTCGTGGGTGCGCTCTAGCTACGGCGGCGCCATGGCCGGCGGCGGGAAGCTCTCGGGTCCGGCAGAATCAACGGCTAGAGAGGGAAATAGAGCATGGGGAGAGAGGGGTTCGGCAGAGGAGCTCACGGCGGGGTCGATGAGTAGCTCAGCGGGCTCGGGGCAGGCCGGGCGGCGTCGGAGCATCTCCGGCGATCTCGGTTGCCCGAGGTAGAAGACGACCGCGGAGACGTCATTCGGGGCATCCGGTGCCGCGTGGCTCGGCGGAGAGGTTCAGGGTGGCGAGGCGGAGCTCGTGGGCGGGATGGCTGGCCGTGGGGAGGTCGGTGGCCACGACGAACGGCGACGGTGGGGACGGGGCCGCTCGGGTGCGTGCGAGTGAGAGAGCAGAGGAGGGGAGAGGCCACGGGCGAGGGAGAGAGGGGTCAGGGGGGTGCGTGGCGCTCCGGGGAGGGGAGCGGCAAGCAGGAGGTGGCGCGGCGAGCGTCGGGCACGCACTGTGCATCCGACTGGCGGGAGGAAGAAGACCTCCCTGCCCCTGGTGGGCTGGGCGGGCCAGATGGGCTGCCAGGTGAGCGCCAGGTAAGTGGCTGGGCTTCTCTCTTTTATTTCCATTTTCTATTTTCTGTAATTATGTTTGGCTTTAATAAAAAATGCCAGGGCATTTCCAAAAATCATGAAACTGGTCAATGTCACTGTTTGGAATATTTCCAACAACAAACATTTCAGTTTATGATTATTTGAACATTTAAACTATTTATTAGCATTAAATGCCAAAATGCAAATACTATATGATTTAATTCAAAAATCCAAATGTCATGGAAAAATGTGCAACATCTCTGGTTACTGTTTCCAACATTTTCCAAAAATGGTGAACATTTTTGAAGGCCATTTGGGTTCATTGAAAAATATTTCTTAGTTGAACCTATTTGAATTGCTTTGGTGCTAGGGCTTGGTCATCCCCATTTCAAATTTCATGAAAATTAAACATGATGCATGGATGCAATGCCACTAGTTGCAAGCAAGCTCTAGGGCTGTGACAACTCACACCACTAAACAAGAATCTCGCTTGAGATTCAAGGCGTGAGGTAAGAGGAGAAGGGAGTCACAAAACTATCGCAATCTTCATGATCCATTTGCCCTTCTCGAAGATGTTGATTCATTCCATCATCTTGGTCTTGACGTCTTTGCTTTAGAGATCTTCACTCAACATGACAACAGAAAGAAGGGGGAAATCCTATAGGATTAAATCTTCTTGAAGATCGAGCAACTCAAGATCAGTTCATGGAGTGAGACGTAAGAACATCTCTTGAGTTGAGACACAAAACACATCGAGAGGGATGGAAGGACAAACGACGGGGTTGGATTGGTGGGCAACAATTCCACGCTTAGAAGGATGGTGGATGGTGTCAAGGTGGCGAGGAAATATTTGCCATGATTCAATAACGGGGCACCCCAGGGGAGGTGACGCGAGGAACTATTCCCTTAAGTGGCAAAAAGAATTACTTTTGAATCAGAGATCATTGAAACTCTTCATACCAGCCTAAGGCAATTCACAAAGATCGTTTGGTGGAGTGCAAGGAATGGCATACCCAGACTAGAATGGATGATGTGGACTACCTTGTTGAAGACAACGCAATGGATGATTTTGCTTATCATTGGAGGTGGAGGGGACCCTTGGTAGGACCACTTTGAAGATGATCCTGGACAAGAATCTGCCGAGAAGGCAGCCCATGGAAAATTGGCACGATGGGATGCAAGCTGGGAACAAAATGCAAATGTTGGGAATGTTCCAACCACCATATCTGCACGAGATTCAGGTGCGGTTAGAAGCAGGATACTTCAGACTCACATGTGCGAAAGAAAAGTTGCAACAGAAATCGATGGGATAACGTTGCGAGATTCTCGGGATATGAACTACGATAGCAAGCTCCAAAACATGAGCTGGTTCTGCTACATACATGTGAGCATGTTGTCCAAGACAAGAATGACCACATAGTAGTCTTATCATAAAACACTACCGAGTTCAGGTGGGGAACCATCATCGAGGATATCGAAGTCCTTGTATAAGCCGCGGTCTTAAGAAGGAACTTCTTCTCCTTGAACAAATCAATCGGTGGCTTGGTGTGCTATGGAATTCATATGGAATGAAGATGATCGATCTATCGAGACCATAGAATACTTCATGCGTGCATGGTGACTTGGAATGATTCCAAAGGAAACAAAACAAACCTTTCTCAAATTCATGGCGGCAACTTACACCTAAAGCACATGAATTCGAGGAAGTCACTCTTTCCATCCAAGCATAAGCTTCATGAACGGAACACGAAGAAATGCTTACACAAGTTTCCAACACTAGGTTGATGTTCAACATGAATCATGGGGGAGACAAGAATGCTGCTGATGGGCTCAACAACAACTCATCGAAATTTCCATATCACTGGACTTCCGCCATCATGTGAACACAGTGATAGTATTGGTCGAGACCAAAAGATGTAATGGTGTATGCTCGAGGGATCAACCACGAGTAAGACAACAATCTGAACATCGTTGGTTCTGATTTGACTTAATAATAGCCCATACTCAAGTCAAAGTTTGATAAGACAATAGGTTCAACAACTGATCACGGGGATCATTCGATGAAGATATCATCTTTCTTCAACACACACTCACGCACAGAAGATATCCCTTAGAGATGAACTAAGTTAAGCAAAGCTTTATCTTCCAACTCTCCAAGTTGTTGTCTAGCTCAACCAACTAGCTCAGGGATATCCAACACAGATTCTTGGAGAATGGGTGGTTTAGAAGAAAACCAATATGATCATGAACTCAACATAGCGGTCAGGTGACAACCTGGTAACACTTCCAAGAAGATATTTGGAAAGTCACGAACCACCGATATATTACTAGGCTCGAGAACAATCTTGCTTTTCGAGGCAAGACGATATGACCAAAAGAGTGAGGAATTGACACAATCCTAACTCATAGATCGAAGAGTGCACCGTAACTAATGAATAGGTAGCACTATTAATCTTATTTTGTTGATTCAATAACCTATACGCTAAGAATGAGAGTATTGTCCATTTACTACCAAGCAACGAGTTGCTAGGAGTATTGATTTCACACATCACAATTCACTTGTCGGCATTCGGTTACAACAACACGAAATCGAGAAATGAATAATGATAGCGAGAAGTATCACTACGTCAAGGGTTCATAAGAGGTGGTGCAATTCTCATGACACACTTGACATAAAGATGGTAACACTCCAAGGTACAGCAGAGCAAAAGCTGGATTGGCATTTTGATCTGCGGAATACAACTGCTTTGACCCAATCCTAGATATGGATGAGGTACTGGAGTTTGTTTCTCCTAGTCATTCCGGAATAGAATGGCTTAACAGACCACAGGGATAATAGGGCATCGATGAACACAAATGCACACATATTCTTGACTATCAATTGATAGACGAGAGTCAGAATACAACTAAAGAGGGACAACTCAAGGAACATATAATTTTCTGAGTTGTGGATGCATAGATTAGTATGTCGAGCAAAGCTCAACATTTCTTCCGGATAATCCATGGAGAGAAGGTAGAACTGGCAGAGTCACAATATAGAATGGAGTACTCCTCAAGAGTACTCTGACTGTGATCCTTCGGTTCAGCGAGGAACTTCTGCCATAAGCGGTTCATGGTATTTGGAAGAAGGAAATACCACGGACCTCGAGGACTATTGCAAGGTTACCAATATCCTAAGGAAGCTAGCAATTACTATCAACATGAAGTAAGTAGGGTGAATCTCGGGTTCAAGAACCCAGGAACAGAATGCCTACTAACTAATAACATCACGGGATGCTTTCAAGAATAATGGCCAGAAACATCACCTTTGGGGATACAAAAGCATTGCTAAATTGCTAGGTGACTTCCTAAACACCTAGGGTCATAATAATAGCTCCAACATCTACGTCGAGGCAACAAAATACCTCAACTTACCGATTAGTGTGCTTATTCTGACCAAAAAGGACATCGAACGGAAGAAAAGGATTTGCAAATGCATCGGACTATTTAGAGACACAGGATGACTCGGACAAAGCATAACGGTTGTAAATGCTCAAAATGATTTGAGACATCCTGCAAAAAGGGTGGCATAACCACTCAACATCACAATATCAAGGTTCCGAGATCAACGGTTATCATACGTAAATAGTAGGAACTGAGCGGGGCTTAAAACCAACAATCTTAAAGGTCTAGGGATTAGTAACACGTCATCACGATAGATAGATAAGAAGCCTAGTTCTTAAACCCCATAGAAGAGAAGAGGATGACTCAGATCGAGAAGGCCATGAGGTATAAGGAGTAAAAAGAGCCTTACGTTCCCTTCCACAATCAATTCCCTTACATAACTAAAGCATTTCTAGACACAACTTCGACCAGTTTGGCTTGGTAACCCTACAGGCAGTCAGGCTCTGATACCAACGCTGTCAGGACCCCGATTCCAAGTCACATTGATCTAGCTGGTAACACCTCATATCACTTTGCGGCCTCACGCACGGTATTCCCACGGGTGTCGCCTTACCATGGCCCGAGACCGTTTGCGCCTTTTGGCTCACGTATATGATAGTGTCGCTAGCATCCATATGACAAAGAACCGGGCCGACATGGCTAGTCGTGAACCCAAAGCGGCGCTAACCCATGGGGACAGGCATACATGAATCACATCGAGCATGTCGGTCATCAACGTATGAATTCGGGCTGTAACCTTTGGGCTATGAGGACTCCGGTATCCCGGTACATGTAGCAGGCTAGGCAGGACTCGAATATTACCGTGACATTTCCCGAAGGGACGGACATAGGAACGAAGTGAAACACATGCCGGCCGATCAAGTGTCCAAGCGGTAGTCTTTGGGCTAGCAGGACTCCGGTGAACCGGGCTGTAGAGGACTACTATCGCTCAGAAGCACGAGACTACATTTCCCCATATGAGAGGCTGCCAAGGATAAACAACTAGTTTGTCGGATCCCACACATACCAAGCATTTCAAACATACACACAATATGCTCAATATGTGTAAATACAACATGGCATCACAACATAACTCTACGACTCAAATATCTATTCATTAGGCTCCGAGGAGCGAGATATTACAAACATGGGTCTCATGACCCAACACTCGAAACATACAAGTCAAAACACAAGCGGAAGCTAAACATGTCCGAGTGAGACAACTATAAATGAAAAAGGCTGAGAAGCGACTATCTACCAGATCTGCCGAGGGCACAAGATCGTGGCTGAGGTAACAAGCTAAATGTCGAAGTCCAAGCGGAACTACTAAGCGAGACTGACGTCTCTCGCAAAACATAAAATAAGCAAACGTGAGTACAAAGCGTACTCAGCAAGACTTACATCGGAACTAACTACATATGCATCATTATCAACAAAGGGGTGGTGGAGTTTGACTGCAGCAAGCCAGCTTTGACTCGGTGGCTATCTGAACTACATTGCAAGTAACTCTTTTGAGGTGGCGCACACGAGTCCACATATTCACCATATCAAGACACCACTATGGACTGCTCCGTCTCCCTCACGAACGCCATCCATAGCACTCACGCTTATCTTCCGCATTTTAGAGTATCCACTTTCACTTGTCTATGAACTGATATAGGCAACCCAGAAGTCCTTTTCATGGACACGGCTATTCGAATAGATCATATTAACCTGCAGGGGTGTACTTCTTCACACACGCTCTCACCACTTACCGCCGTTTACCACGACATGTACTCGGCAACCTTCAAGCGGAAGCCCAACATGGGTGTCGGCCACGGCCTACCTAAACACTCAAGTCCCTAGTCCGGGTTTATCGCCTATTCGGGTTCCATCCGCAGGGAGTCCGCCGAGGTTTCCACTAACGGCCCGAATGATGTGTGCAGGGTTCTGAGACACCAAGCAGGCGAATCAATACAAGACCACGTGCCTACCGCAACACAACCCACCCCTATGGTCAGCGTTGCGTGCGGCCCCAAAGATGCTACAAACACGAAACTACTTGCAACTCCGGACCGAGGACAAGAGTGGTTAAGAAGCCGAGAGGGTCCATTGGTTTCGGGCCCAATGCGTGGTAGTAACTGTTTCATGGATCACAAACACAGAACTCAGTTCCTGAGGACGGCTGCAATGAGACAACCCACCATGGCCTCTCACCGCTACCTTTACCAAATCGTGTTCACACACTTAGCTCACACACAGTAGGACATGTTTACACACCTCCGATTCATCCCCGATGAATCAGACCTGACTCAACTCTAAGCAGTAGCAGGCATGACAAACAAGCATGAATGAGTAGGCACAACATGGCTCAAGCAACTCCTACCCATGCTACTGGGTTTCATATAATTACTGTGGAATGACAGGTCATGCAGAGGATAAAGGGGTTCAGCTACATGACAAGTAACAGATGACTCGTTGTTGTCCTAATGCAGTAAAAGAGAGCAGGAGGCGAGAGAGTGGGATTGTATCGGAATGAACAAGGGGGTTTTGCTTGCCTGGCACTTCTGAAGATAATATAGTTCTTCATCGGTGTCATCGAACTCATCGTCGAAACCACGTCTATCGAGAGGGAACAACCACCGACAAACAAGAAGAAACACAATCAATGCAATGCACAACAAATGAATGACATGTCATGATAAGGAACTGAATTGACCTAATGCAGCAGTAAGCCAAGTTAATTGAAGTGGAATTCAAACAAGGTTAAACTCCAACTCCAAATGCTAGTTCATAAGTTGCCCTAATCATGATTCATCCTATTCAGTGAGGTTAACTTGTTCAATCATGCATGAAAGTGGTACAGATGGATAGATTGGATTTTCTGATAATTTTTCATATATAATTTATTTCATTTGGAGTTACGGTTGAATTACTATGAATTTATTGAGGTTTGAACTATATTACGGAATTTCCTATAACAGAATAATTCCGATAATTCATTTCTTGCGTCGACAATGCGTCGAGATGACGTCGGTAGTCAACGGGACACGGTCCGGGTCGAACCTGATAGTGGGTCCCGCGTGTCAGCATAATTAGTTTAGAAAAATATTAATTAGAACTAAACCTGATTAGTTAACAGGGCTGGGCCCCACCTATCATTGACTCAACAGAGTCAACCAGGGTCCACCCGGGGTCAAAGTCAAAGTCGGCTACACCGGCGTCTAGCCGCCGGCGAGCCCGACACGGCGGCGAGAGTGGATTTGGTCATTTCGGCAACCAAACGAACCGCGGAGGGTGTCTTTGGATAGCTGGGAGCAAACCGCAGCTTTTGGTGGAGTTAGTTGAGCTCGGGCGGCGGAATCGGCGCCGGGCGAGGGTTGGCAGCCAGCCGGAGTTGAGACGAACTCGGGGTCGTCGCTAGGAGAGCACGGCGGGAGGTGCGGAGGGTGCTCTGAGTCCTGCGGACTCACTGAACATGAGGGTAGGCTCGAATGCGTCGTGGGTACGCTCTAGCTACGGCGGCGCCATGGCCGGCGGCGGGAAGCTCTCGGGTCCGGCGGAATCAACGGCTAGAGAGGGAAATAGAGCACGGGGATAGAGGGGTTCGGCAGAGGAGCTCACGGCGGGGTCGATGAGTAGCTCAGCGGGCTCGGGAGAGGCCGGACGGCATCGGAGCATCTCCGACGATCTCGGTTGCCCGAGGTAGAAGACGACCGCGGAGACGTCATTCGGGGGCATCCGGTGTCGCGTGGCTCGGCGGAGAGGTTCAGGGTGGCGAGGCGGAGCTCGTGGGCGGGATGGCTGGCCGTGGGGAGGTCGGTGGCCACGCATTTAACGGCGACGATGATGACGGGCCGCTGCGTAAGGAAAGGAGTGAGAGAGAAGAGGAGGGGAGAGGCCACGGGCGAGGGAGAGAGGGGTCAGGGGGTGCGTGGCGCTCGGGGGAGACGTCCAGAGCATCGGGGAAGGGGAGCGGCAAGCAAGAGGTGGCCTTGGCGTCGAACACGCTGTGCATCCGGTGGCGGGTGGAAGAAGACCTCCCCCCGTGGGCTGGGGCGGGCGAATGGGCTGCCAGGTGAGCGCCAGGTAAGTGGATGGGCTTCTCTCTTTTATTTCCGTTTTCTATTTTCTGTAATTATGTTTGGCTTTAATAAAAAATGCCAGGGCATTTCCAAAAATCATGAAACTAGTCAATGTCACTGTTTGGAATATTTCCAACAGCAAACATTTCAGTTTATGATTATTTGAACATTTAAACTATTTATTAGCATTAAATGCCCAAATGCAAATACTATATGATTTAATTCAAAAATCCAAATGTCATGGAAAAATGTGCAACATCTCTGAGTTCTTGTTTCAGCATTTTCCAAAAATGGTGAACATTTTTGAAGGCCATTTGGGTTCATTGAAAAATATTTCTTAGTTGAACCTATTTGAATTGCTTTGGTGCTAGGGCTTGGTCATCCCCATTTCAAATTTCATGAAAATTAAACATGATGCATGGATGCAATGCCACTAGTTGCAAGCAAGCTCTAGGGCTGTGACATCATACCAATCTGGGAATTCTTCAAAGCCTTCAAATTCTCCTAGTCTTCGGAGTCTTCACCGTTGTAGTTTCCGTCATTATAATGCACGGTAAAATCCTCTTTATTCCAATTGGTCTTAGTTGTCCGATATCTTTTCTCCTTGGAGTGGTCTCATCGGTCGAATCTTCGAGTGGTCAAAAGGGAAAAGGGATATGGTCTCACTAAAAGAGGATATTTGAATAAGCTCAGAACAGAAGAGAGGTAAGAGATCCTTTTGAAAATGAAGTTGTAGAGAAAAATCTATCCTATGGGCTTGCCAGTTTCTAGGGTCACGTCCTACAGTCAACATGTGCTCTGATACCATCTTGTAGCAACCCGACCCGAATGGATCAAGTCTACGTGCTTCGTGTCATCCACGGATCGGTATCTTTGACACACCACGATTACTCGAAGGATTTATAACAGAGGTAAATCACATGTTTAAAGTAACGTATATACTATTACCTCAATCCAAAAATATAGCGGAAGCAACAAGGTTGTGGATTCCCATCAACACCAACGGCAAAGTTGAGTATAGGAAATCGTAACCCTAACGTATCACTTACTGTCAGTTCGAGAAGTCTGCAACATGAAAGCGTTGCAGCCCGAAACGGTCAACACATGGAATATCTTTGGCATTGTAACACATAGAGAGTAATGAAAGAATAAGCCTATACTACATGCATATATGGCTGGTGGAAAGCTCTATGGTTACAGTTTTTGCGAAAAGCCAATTTTTCCCTACTGCAAAGGAATAAATTTATTTAACTATCATGGTGGTTGTGAAATATTGAGAATGGTTGACAGCATCCTCAATCCCAATTAAAAGTACTCATTAACCCAACAACATTAATTAGAAGTAACATGATGAGATTCACATGATATCCAGGTACTAGATACTCAAGATGTCCATAACCAGGGACACGGCTAACCATGATTAGTTTATACACTCTGCAGAGGTTTGCGCACATTTCCCCACAAGACTCGATCACCTCCGTTTGGTTTCTCGCACTACATGGTGTTTGAGAAACGGATGACCGAGACATAGTCTTTCAGAAGCACTAGCACCTTACATGTGGGTAGACCGTACCAACCTACATCCCCTACATCAGCTAGCCTACCCGTAAGAGTTCGCACAACTTAATCAACTATGCCACAGCCCATAATGGCTTGTGGCTGCACACGGAAGTTTCTTGTTTGAATAATCTCATGATCCCTTTGAGCCTGGGTGGCGGTCCGAAGAAATACATGCAAATCCTGATAGAAACCAGGTGCCTCAATCCATCCAGATGTGTGTTTAAGTTGCCACCTTAAATAAACCATTAAATAACAATCTCACATCTGTCATGGATACACTCACCCAATCCACGTCTACTAGCATAATAGCATGATAAGCAAACGTAGAAGTAACTCCCAAGGGTTTGATAATAAAACAGGTAATAGGTACTACCTCAACTACTTCCCAAAACCCACAATTTATTTAGATCCTAATCATGCAAGTGTTTGAGAAATAGATCTAATGCATAAAAACTGGGTATGAGAAAAGTATGATCAAAGTGTTACTTGCCTGCAAAGTTGATGAAGATGATTCGCACTCAAAACTCTTGACAGATCTACTCGTCACACTCTGGTGAATCTATCGTAATCAAGAAATAGTAACCACACATAAGGAATCACTCAAAAGATCGGAAAGAACGAAGAAAACGATTCGGAAAACATCAAAACCAAGCAAATAACTCTTGCAACATAAAACAATTTCTAATAGTACCAAAATTATGTGAATTTGGCCTTATCAGAAAGTTTAGGTCAAGAGCTTTAATTTGCAAAAAGAATCAACTAAATCGAGATTCTGAAACTCAAGTTATGATCAAATGAAGTTTGAATTCAAATCTTATCTAATTCAAATTTTAAACTTTCAAAAACATGTTTGAGTTGGATTCTTGGATAGAGGAGATCATAACAAAAGACGTGAGCGTTGGTTTCGTTGAATTTGGACTAAGAAGTAAAAAGTTATGAGCGTTTGAAAATCGGGGACTAATCAGAAGGAAAATCATCACAGATAGGTCCCTGGTCGGAAACTAAAATAAAAGAAAAAATTAAATAGCGAACGTTCGTTACCGATCGCTAACGAACGAAAACCGTTCGCTAGATCTACCTAAACAGAAAACGTTCTCTGTATAACTAAATAAAAAAAAGAAACCGGTTTTATAAAACAAAAACGGGGAACCGAGACGGTTTTATACCGTAGGCGGTTTATTACCGATTCGGGGGTTTTCCGATGAAAACCAGGGCGGGCGGTTTTCGACGGGCGGCGGGGTGGATCCGGCCGGCGGCGAACTCCGACGAGCGGGGCGAGGCGGCGACTGCGAACTCCGACGAGGCGGGGCTTCGTGACGAGAGGCAAGGGCGGCGAGGCGGGTGCACTGAGGCGCCCGGGCAGTCGGAGGCGGTGGGGTCAACGGCGTCCGGCCGCGCGATCTTGAGCGGCGGGCGGTTGATGGCGTGGTAAGCGTGGCGCGTAGAGGAGGAGAGAGGAACGGGGCCTGGGGCGGCACCTTTTATTGGGGGGGCGAGGAGGTGGCGTGCGGGAGGGGGCAGGAGGAGGCGGTGGCCGGTGGCGGGCGGCGGGACTACGGGAGGAGTCAGTCGGGGAGACGGGAGGGAGGCGGCGGAGCTGGCCTTGGCCGGCTGGGCCGGCCCAGTCGGCGGAGAATAGTTTTTTTAAAACAGACACTAAAAATAAAATAATACCAATAAAATAAAAAAACAACATAGGCATATAATATGTCAAAAAAATTAGAAAAAGATTTTCTACAACATGAACATTATTTTAGCTTCAAATAAAATACACACAAATTCAAATAAAACAAAGAGTGCTTCTGGTCCAATAAAATCCAACAAAAATCATTTTTAAAAATACCAAAATGAATTCAAATTTATTTCTCTCCAATTTTCTGATGTAGGGAATCATGTTACCCTATTTTCCATATATTTTATTTTTGGAGAAAAATAGTTTGAATAAAACTCAAATAACTCCAAGTTGTAAATAAATTCAAAGGAACTTTGAATTTAATTCTTTGAAACTCCCAACTCATATTTCATATAATTTGAAGAAGTCATTTTATCTTCGCTCGTGAAAATCATTGAGTTGCATAAAGCTTCAGAATTGGAAATATTTTGCAAATGAAATTCAAATATTTTCAACACCCCTTGTCATTTAAATAAATGGAGAAGTCATGTCATCTTCTCTCCAGGGTTTTCTGATGAAAAGAATTTGAATTCCCGAAGATCATAAAAGCAAAAATGAAAGTTTGGGAAAGTCCTTTTGTTCCCTCTCATTTAACTTTCAAAAAGTTTTCGAATTCACTCACTTTCAGTCAATCAATCAAACAATCAAACAAACAATCAAATGTGTTTATAACATTCCAAAATTTAGAATTTTGGGATGTTACACCGAATAGCTACACTACAGGGTTAACATTAGAAGTGTTGATGAGGTCTCACCCTCGGCACTCGATAGTAACCTAGTAGTGTCGAGCAACTAAGGGAAAGTGATGTGCCGTGCCTGGGCCTGGTCTTCGATCACGTTGATCGGGTCTTCTGATAATCCAGCGGGGCAGTCGGGACAAAGTGGGGGTCTCTGATGGGTCTCTACCCAGCCTATACTAAACAGTTTAGGATAAGCAGGTAGGTAACAACAACAGGTTAAAATAAACAGGCTGTGCATCATAATAGGAGCAAACAATAACAGTAGCAAAATCTAATGCAAGCATGAGAGAATGGAATGGGCGATATCAATATGATCAAAAGAGGGGGCTTGCCTGGTTGCTCAGACGAGAAGGAGGGGGTCGTCGGTGACGTAGTCGATCACAGTGGCATCGGCAGCCATCACGGGGTCTACCAAAGAGAAGAGGGGAGAGAAACAGTAAATACATAGCAAGCAAGAGCATAATAGGACAACAGACAGATCTAGACATGTTCTAACGCGGTGCTACACGCTACCGACGAAGGGGGTAACATCCAGGAATGCTTTCCCGAAGTTTGGCATTTTCGGACAGACGAACCGGAGGGGAAAAGTTTGATGTTTGCTATGCTAGGGACGTATGGCAGACGAACAGACCGTATATTCGGATTCGCCCCGTCGTTCTGGGCAACTTTCATGTATAAATTATTTTCATCCGGGTTACGGATTATTTTATATGAATTTACAAAGTTTAAAATGATTTTCTATATTTACAGGATTCTTTTAAATCGAAAATAAAACAGCAAAATACTTTTGTCACCTAGTGCTATTCTAGCCGTAGTGTATGACAGTGGGACTAGTGGTGTTGGGTTGACCCAGTCAAATGTTGACTAGTCAACATATGAAAGTGTAGGGGGCCACATGTCATTGACTTAGACTTTTGTGAAAATTTATTTTTCTTTAAACTAACCATGGGTCCACATGTCATCTACTATTGGACTAATTAACTAGTACTACTAATTAGACTAACTAACTAAACTAGTCCCTAAACTAGTATTTGGGCCAGCCACACACACAGAACACACACTGACGCGCACACACACTGCACTGCACAACACCGCTGCCATGGCAAAGCTATAAGCAGCAGCAGAAGTAAGAGCAGTGGCGGCTAAATAAAGACAAAGGCAGTAGCAAAGGAGTAAGCGCATGGCACGCAAGGAGCAGTAGTGCTGGGCAACATGACATCGATATGAGCAGCAACGAGTGGAGCAAAGGCAAGAGCTGCTGCTGTAGCAAGCAGCAGCATGCGCACGGGAGCTTCGAGCAGGGCGGTCGGGCGGCCGAGCGTGGGCTCGGCCGGGCGTGCAGGGCAGCCGGGCGTGGGTCATGCGCGGTGAGCATGGCGCAAGAAGGCAGCAGGGCGCGTACAGCACGGGTACGACCATGGGCGAGCATAAGGCGATGACTACAGCAACATAACAAAGTGGGAAAGGAGGGAATCGACAGAGGAGCTCACTTCGGAGCTTGTGGACGTGGTCAGGGAGCACGGGGGTGGCCGGACACGAAGAACTCAACGACGAGATGCGGCGGCCGTGGGCGAAGACGACGGCAATGGCAAGCATACGGGGCCTCCTAGCTCGGGCCCTTATGCAAGGGCAAAGGAGACGATGATCGAGGAGCTCCTGGATGTCATTGCGCGGTGAGGGGAGGCCGGACTGGTCGGAGCAGAGTAGTTGGGCGGTGGCACGCCGGCGACCGAAGAGGAAGGAGCGCTTAATCCCGGCGATGTAGAGGCGCCCAGCTCGAGCCATTCGGTGTAGTCGAAGCAGAGGAGCGAGGCGGAGCTCGCGGACATGTCGGGACGGTGCGGGCTGGCTAGTGGCCACGGGATCGACGCGGTGACAGTGATGGAAGCACTCGTCGTCGAACAGTGGAGGAGATCGAGCGAGATTAAAGCAAGTGCGGCCTAGGGTTTGTCCAAGGGGAGTGCTCGGGGTCAAGTAGGACGCCGGGAGGGGTCGGATGGCCGCCACGCAAGTGGGCACGACCGGAGGATGGCCGCCACGGCCATGCTGCCGCCCCTCTGTACAGTAAAGAGGTAGGGGAGAGGCCGGTGGTGGGCTTGGGCTGCATTGTTCATACGGGCCAAAGTGCACAGCAGCACTTTCTCATTTATTTTTCTATCTAACCTTTTGTCTCAGTTTTCTATTCATTTTAGGCACTAATTGATATTAGTTCTACAAGGTATTGCACCTATAATTCAAATACAACGTTTTGGGTGCTACACACAAGGTTCCATTTTATTTAGGAAGGTTTAGACATTTGTTTAATTTGAAAAGGCCCTTTTATTTTTGTGTTAGACCACTTATTAATTCCTAGGAATTTATATGTGAATCCAATGAAGTTGGTTTCAGCATGAAGACAATCATGAAGACGATCAGCGGAACTTATAGAATTATTCAAACATTTTTGTTTTACCTTGAAGAAATAATTAGTTTGACTTTATTTTAAGTTTGAAAATGTCTTTGATTTTTACCAAGAGGAAATTTGGTTTAGCTAATAATGATGACACGGCACCATTAGCATGGGTTTACTGTACCTTGACATCAGGGGTGTTACACCGGTCAATACAATTCTAGCATGAATAATAAACCTGGTGATGTCTACTACACAACTTGTTCTTGTAGACTCGTGTTGGGCCTCCAAGCGCAGTGTTTTGTAGGACAGTAGCAAATTTCACTCAAGTGGATGACCTAAGGTTTATCAATCCGTGGAGGCGTAGGATGAAGATGGTCTCTCTCAAACAACCCTGCAACCAAATAATAAATAGTCTCTTTTGTCCCCAACACACCAAATACAATGGTAATTTGTATAGGTGCACTAGTTTGGCGAAGAGATGGTTATACAAGCGTAGTAATGATAGTAGATATTGATTCTTATAATAGGAACAAATAAAAACCGCAAGGTATCAATTGATAAAACGGAGCATAAATGGTATTGCAATGCTTAAAAACAAGGCCTAGGGTCCGTACTTTCGCTAGTGCAATCTCTCAACAATTCTAATCTAATTGGATCATATAACCATCCCTCAACGTGCGTTAAAGAATCACTCCAAAGTTCCTATCTAGCGGAGAACACAAGAAGAAATTGTTTGTAGCTATTCTTTTCGATCGATGTATCCAAGTGTTCGTACTAAAATAACACCAAGTTATTCTTTCCGATCAATCTATCAAGAGTTCGTACTAAAATAACACCAAAACAAATTCAGATTTATAATACTCAATCCAACACAAGGAACCTCAAAGAGTGCATCAAGATTTCTACAGGAGAAACAAAAGACGAGAGCGTGCATCAACCCCTATGCATAGATTACCCCAATGTCACGTCGGGAATCCACGAGTTGAGTACCAAAACATATCTCAAGTGAATTATTATAATACCCCATTGTCACCAGGGGTATTCATATGCAAGACATATATCAAGTGATCTCAAATCCATAAAAGTACTCAATCCGATAAAATGATATCTCAAAGGGAAAACTCAATTCATCACAACAAGATAGAGAGGGAGAAACACCATATGACCCAACTATATTAACAAAGCCCACGATACATCAAGATCGTGCCATCTCAAGAACACGAGAGAGAGAGAGAGAGAGAGAGAGATTAAACACATAGCTACTGGTACAAACCCTCAGCCCCGAGGGTGGACTACTCCCTCCTCATCATGGTGGTAGCCGGGATGATGAAGATGGCCACAGGGTGATGGTTTCCTGTCACGCCCAAGATGCGACCCTATCCTAAAGGAACTCGAAGGTCCCACCAAGGATAGAAGCGCATCTTGAAGACGCTTTTAGAAGGTGGATATCATTACATAAACATTACATAATAGTGGGGATACAACCTAGACATACAATGTCACATGAATACAACAATACATCATATACAAGAGCATCATCCGACTACGGATGAAACACAAACAGAAACCCAAATGACATCCACCCTGCTAGCCTAGGCTGCCGACCTGGAACCTATCCCCTAATCGAAGAAGAAGCAGAAGGAGAACTCCAAAACAAGCAAACATCGCTCTCGCGTCATGATCATCGCAAAACATGTACCTGCAACTGTTGGTGTAGTAATCTGTGAGCCACAAGGACTCAGCAATCCCATTACCATGGGTATCAAGACTAGCAAAGCTTAATGGGTAAGGAAGGGGTAAAGTGGTGAGGTTGTAGCAGCGACTAAGCATGTATGGTGGCTAACACATGCAAATAAGAGCGAGAAGAGGAGCAACGGAACGGTCGTCAACTAGTAATGATCAGTGATCCTGAACTCCTACTTACGTCAAACATAACCCAAAAACTGTGTTCTCCTCTCGAACAACCCCGAAAAGAGACACTCATGGTTACGCACACGGTTGGTGTATTTTAGAAGAGTTTACTTCAAGTTTACTACAACCGGATATTAACAAATTCCCATCTTCCACATAATCGCGGGCACGGCTCTCGAAAGTTCAAACCCTGCAGGGGTGTCCCAACTTAGCCCATGATAACCTCTCACGACCAACGAAGGATATTCCTTCTCCCGGGAAGATCCGATCAGTCTCGGAATCCCGGTTACAAGACATTTCGACAATGGTAAAACAAGACCAGCAAAGCCGACCGGATGTGCCGACAAATCCCGATAGGAGCTGCACATATCTTGTTCTCAGGGCACACCAGATGAGCAAGACGTCGGGTTGGCATAGACCCTGATTGCCCAGGGGGCGCCAGACATCGCTCGGTTTGGACCAAAGACTCGGAGGAGCAACGGCGGGGGCTAAATAAAGATGACCCTCGGGCTCCGAAACCCAATGGAAAAAAAGGGCATAGGTGAGGCAAATGGTAAAACCAATGTTGGGCCTTGCTGGAAAAGTTTTATTCAAAGCAAACTGTCAAGGGGGTCCCATAAATCACCCAACCGCGTTAGGGACGCAAAATCCGGGAACATAATACCAATATGACGGAAACTAGGGCGGCAAGAGTGGAACAAAACACCAGGCATAAGGCCGAGACTTCCACCTTTACCATGTATATAGATGCATTAATAACATAAGAGATATTGTGATATCCCAACATAAACATAATCCAACATGGAGCAATCTTCCTCTTCACCTGCAACTAGCAACGCTATAAGAGGGGCTGAGCAAAAGCGGTAACATAGCCAAGCAACGGTTTGCTAGGAAGGGTGACAAAGGTTAGAGGTTCATGGCAATTTGGGAGGCTTGATAAGCAAGTGGTAGGTAACGAGGCATAGCGATAGAACGAAGCAACTAGCATAGCAATGATAGTAATGAGATCCAAGGTGACGGTCATCTTGCCTGAAATCCCGCTAGGAAGAAGAACGAGTCCATGAAGAAGACAAGCGGACGTGGTCGAACGAATCCTCACAACTCCGGAACGAAACCGAAGCTAACGAGAGAAGCGACCCGGAAAGAAGCAAACAACATGGTAAACGCACAAGCATAATCATGGTATGATGCACAATCAAGTATGATGCATGTCTGGTTTAATGAGGCATGGCATGGCAAAGTGCAACAAACAATACTAGAAGTTAAGTGGAGCTCAATATGCCACGAGTTGCATATTGACAAAACACGACATTGACATATTTAGTTAATCTCGATTAAGCTACCAAACAATATTAAATGTTGTTAAACATGGCAAGAGGTGAAGCATAATTAAACTACCTATCTAGGCAAGTTTAAATGAGGACGGAACAACAAACAACAATTCTGGAAAATCCCCATATGCATATTTTAGATTTGGTACTGTTCTGCCCTAAACCATATTTTATTGTTGTTAAGCAGTAAAAGAAAGTGCACCAAGTTAATCTATGCATTTTTCCACCCCATGTACATATAAAGTTTATTTAAAATGGAGCTACGGTTATTTAGTTATGAAATAAATCATTTTAACATGGTATTTAAGCAAATTAATGCAAATAGCAATTTAAACATTTTAAACATGGACAAAAGTTGCGTATTATGAAATTAGACAAAAGTCTAAGCATTTTTCATAAATAATGTTTATACATATGATGCACGGTTTATGAGTTATTATATGCATGATCTAGAGGGACTAATCTGTAAACATGCAGTTTTCTGGATAATAGGCAAATTCGTCCAAGGAAAAAAACGTCCACGGGCTGAAACTGACTAGCCCAACAAGCATGGGAGAGGGGCTGGGCGCTGCTCACCATGGGCATGGCCCAGACGGGAATGCAGGCTGGGCTGCGGTTGCTGGAGGTGGGGCAGAGGAGGCCTTGCGCGGGCGACGTGGCGATCGTCCACGCTGGCGTAGGACCAAGTCAACGAGGGGGTGCGCCTCGTTCGCCTTCGATGCAGAGGAAGCAGGGGCGCGGAGAGGACGGGGTCAATGGCGCGACAGCAGTGGGGGCTTAGCGCCTCGATCTCGGCAACAGCTGAGGAAGGCCGGGCGAGGTGGAGATGGGGTGGATCCGGTGGTGGCGACGGATCCGTGCATCAAGGCGCAGGTGGAGCTTCGAGGCGTCGGTTCCTGTGAAGAAAAAAGCGGGAGGAGCATTCAACAAGAGAGAGAGATTAGAGAAGGAGAAGAAAGCAAGGTGAGGGCAGGCCCAGCTTCGGTCGACCTGCTGTTGGTCGGAGGCGGCGAGGGTCGAAGACGAAGGCGGAGCGAGCGAGGATCGAGCTTGTGCATCCGTGACGTCCTGCGGGACAAAGACAATAGAGAGAGTTTGAGTGACAGAGAGAGAGGACTCGAGGAAGAGGGAATGAAGCAGGGGCACGGCCTTGGTGCTGGCGGTCGGCTAGACGGCGGCGGGGCGCAGGCATGAGCTCGGGAGCTTGAGGTGGTGCGCGGGAGCCTCGTGCTTGAGGTCGATCTGAGAGGAAGCGTCTGGGAGGGGCTCGGAAAGAAGCTCCTCTTCCTGGATCGGGAGGAGACAGGCGCCGGAGAGCGAGGAGGATCTCCTCTCCTTGGATCGGCAGGTGGAGAGCTGCGCCGGTTGGGCGGCGCATGTGATCGAGGGAGGTAGGTTGTGCTGCGGGTTGGCTCGGAATGGATCTCGAGGGGAACCAGAGACTGGCGGCGGGGAGGAGGATCCCTAGAAATTAGGGATTTGTCTGATGATTGCACTGCTATTTATACTAGGTGGTGGTTAGGGTAGAAGTTAATCCGGTCTGTCCGATCGAAATCGGGCGGTCGAGAATAAATAGGCTAGGGGGTCCAAATAAGAAAACGGAGATGTTTTATAGATGTTTGGGGATGATCCAGACTCATCGATCACGACCGACGAAGATGCATACGGTAAGTTTCGGACACGCACACGAGGGTGCTGCGAGCTGGCAAGAGAGGTTAGGTGGTCATGGTCAAGAGGGAAGCAAAACCCGAATGGCCTCGGAACGGTCAACGAAAGCAAGGGGGGACGCGGCAACTACGAACGGGTGCAAGCTTTATGAAAACATGCAGATGCAATGCGCATGATGCTATGAGGTGAGATGCATGACATGAACAAAAATGCAAAACAAAAGACAAAAGCCCAACCACGGAGGAAATAATATATCGCATCTCTGGAAAAGGCAAGAGTTGGATTTATGAATATGGAAAGTTGTATCCGGGGCGTTACAACACTCCACCACTACGAGAGGATCTCGTCCCGAGATCTAGGATGGCGCCGGAGAGAAAAAGGAAGAGGAAGAGAGGAGGTAAAAGTAAGTTGCTTCTTCGACCAATGAGTGAAACCAAAGAACCTTGAGAGGTTGAAAAGTTGAAAGAAAGAACATAACAGAGTTGAACACAATTGAGAGCACTGCGGTAGAAAATAGAAACAAGGAACACCATGTGAACCTTGGAGGTTGCAAAGCTATGAATGACGGGTACAATGGACAAGAAGGAATTGAAACCACTCTGGTTGAAACGAGATAAACAAGGAACAAGGACGATCAAATTCGGACAGCACTCCGGTTGAAAAGAGATGCAAGACTTGATAAGATGAAAAGAACTTGAAGAGATGACACCACACTTCGATTAAAAGGATAAGCATGAAAAGAACACGATCCTCACAATTCGAGATGATGAGTGAAGAGAGCAACATCACCATGCCTCCGGAAGAAAGAATAGGAGGTAGATCATTCAAATAAAAGAATGGAGAAGAAAATGCCAACTTCTGCCACAAATGAGCTTGGAAAGTATCCTTCCAAGAAGGTTATAACGGAGTTGTTGGAAAACCAACACCGAAAAGAATAAGCTTGTAGTGGGCTTATGGAAACATCTCAAGACTATGAGGTGACAACCGGCCACTAATGGAAACCATTGATTTGATTGAGAGCACTAAAAGATGAAAAACTTCTTCACCGAGATGAGAAGGAGAAAATTGGATCATAGATACGCACCACAAATAGCAACATTCCTTAGGGAAGGCTTTAGGTGAAATATGACCCAAGATAACTCCAACAAAGGGATTGATGGATTTAAAATACCTCATGAAGGAAATTGTCAAGAGTGAAACATGAAGCAAATTGTCAGGAGTGAAACATCAAGCATATTGATGGATTTAAACAATTATGAGAGGGCGGCATCAAGCTTGAACTAGGCATCTTGGGAAGAACGGGTAAGGATTTAAGAGGAACTCTTCTTTGGTCTTCACATGCTGAGAATGACGAGGAGAAACACCACCAAATTGTTGAGAAACTCTGGAAGGATTAAAAGAGGAAAGGTTGAGCCAAAGAAGAAAAGAGTTTGAAAGCAACTGTGGGAACCCCGACTCATAAGTCGTGATCACCGAATGCACGTGTACAGTGATCCCAGAGATCAATGCTCACGGAACACACAGAAGCTGAATAACAAGAGTCTTACATCCATACATACCATCTTACACAAATTATGACCATTATGTTCAGGTCTTACATTGATAAAGCCTTAAGGGCTGAACGTCAAATAAAACACAAGCAGCGGAAATCTTCGTCGATAAGTAGAACCCATGCCATCTGCCTTAACCCTACAGGCATTACAGTGGGAAGCGTCCCTAGTTCGCAAGTTCGTCTCCATAGAACACTTCTTGAACTCCGGTTCTTCCATGCCCGGTCAATTAAATAACCAGTGGCAAGCCAATGAGTACTTTGAATGTACTACTTAAGCAACCCATGTTTTGGTTCCAGATATAACAATGCATGATATAGGTAAATTTTGCAGAAAGCTAGTTTTGAGTGCAATGACATGTTCAACAACTTGCAATACATGCATCAGGCGAATTCAAGTAACCATGAGGACATGTTACAGATACCAATATAAATAGAGTGGGCACCAACCCAACTCAATCATGTCAAGTCCTTGGACTTGACCCATGTAGAACTTCCCACTTATCCAAACACACACACTGGTTTGTAAACCTGTGGACGTAGCCCAAGAGCGGTTACCCAACTGTCCTTGACCGTGGACACGGCTATTCGAATAGTTTTACACTCTGCAGAGGTTGCACACTTTACCCACCAGATCCGGGGAACTTCCGTGTCATCCACGACCCGCGGTACCTCAAGTACCCGGGGTAAGCACCCGATCACTATCTTTCCCTAGACGACACTAACATGGAGTCCACTCGATTGGCAGTAACCCCCGTGACCACATTCCACATAACATTTTCGTGGAGCCTTGCTCCCATATTTATCACATACCACTGGCATGGGGTACCGACTGTGTCCGGTGCCTGTGAAAATGGATCATGGCCGCCCTACCCGCACGACCCGTCCCCGAGAGAGCGCACCAACAACTCCCCGGCCACTAGTAGTGCGGGCTCCAAGCTAGTATCGGTCTAGGTAATCAATAATGCCCTTTCCCATATAAGGGTAGAGTGGTTGCGCATGTAAGGTTGGAATAACGGTCGCAACTTAAACCAATCCGTTTTGAAGACAACACACCCTTGCCTCGGTACACCACTTTGTCATCAAGTGGCTACCCAACTCATCATCTCCCTCGGGCATAAGTGGCACCCAATGGGGGTTTTCAAAAAGTCTTTTGAAATGTTTTTGTCTCCATCACCATGCATACACCGTCCCAGTTGCGTAGCATCTACTTTATCATCCTATCTACTCCCACCGGCATAACCCTCATAGGAAGGTAGGGTCATGCACAATGCAAGTATCAACGAGGAAGTAACAGTGGCAACCAACCAACGTGGTTTAACATCTCATCATGATTCCGATGCAACAATAACAAGTGCTATAAGACATGCATAAAAAAAAGGTTTCATGGGCATGGTCAAAGGGCTGCTTGCCTTGGTTGGCTTGGTCTTCAAAGTCTTCAGACCCTTCCTCTCCTTCTTCTCCAACTACTTCGTCAAACACGGGATCTAATCGTCGCAAGAAAACAACGGATAAATGAGACAATAATAAAAACCGAAAAGTCAAAGTGCTCAGAAAAATGTCAATTTATTTTTGTAAAATACTAGGAGGAAAACTAGGAAGGGGAAAATTATTGGTTTTGGATTTGGAGCTAGGGAAACAGAGTTGTGGATTTTCAAACAGAGGTTCTATTGTTCAAATTTGAATTTAAATTTGAACAGAGCAGGAAAGTGTAATGGATGTGCAAGAAAGTTACATCAATAAATAGGTGGGATTATTCTAAGATTTTAGGAGTTGGAATTATTTCATTTGGACAAGTATTTTGTCCTGTGGAATTTTTGTAAAACAGGCAGAAAAAGAAAAAGAAAAGCGGCACTGTGCCACTGGGCCAGAGAGGCCACGGGGCAACAGGCCCGAAGGAAATCAGCTCAGCGAGGCCGCCACGTCGAAGGCGTAAAAGGCGGCACGCCTTCAGCCGGTGGCGAACCGGTAGCAGCTGCGGCGTTTAAACTCGACGGTGGATCCCACCCGTCGTGGCGTGAGGTCGACAGCGGGGCCACGACCGTCGTCGTCTACCTCCGCCCGAGGCAACAGGCGAAGCTTCGCCGGCGGCGATATAGAACGCAGGTGGGTGCGTGAGGGGTACCGTTGGACTCAGGAGGATATCGCCATTCGGGTGGTGGTGTAGATGGTCGCCCGGCACTGGTTCGCCAGCGGCGAGGTCACGTGGCGGAGGTGCTTCGGGCGTTGATGGTTCCGGCCGTTCCCGGCTGCAAAAAGAGTGGGAAAGAGAGGGGAAAGGGTCAGTGACGCGTTGTGGTTCCAGATCGAGAGAGAACAAGGGCGGAGGAGGCCTGTACCGCGCGAACGCCCACGACCAGAGGCGGCGGAGCTCGAGCTTGATCTCGAGCTCGGGCGGCTCTGGAGGCAACTGGTTGGTGCGGGAGGTGGATTAAGAGCGTGGGGGAGCGACAGGAGGTGAGAGGGAGGCTTGGGGTCGCCTTTTATAGGCTGGCCGAGGTCCACCGTGGGCGCGGCCTACGGGTTCCCGCGGGATCGGCTCGGGTGGCCGTTAGAGAGGAATTGGAGGGCTCGGGGGTGTTCGTGGGAGTGGTGTAGTGTGCCAGGGAGAGAGAGGAGGAGTGGGGCGAGCTGCACACGGGCCACAGGAGTGGCGCGAGCATTGGCCGAAAGGGGAGGCCTTCTGGGCGCGAGCTGCAGGAGAGAGAGAGGAGGGCGCTGGAGCAAGTGGGCGGCTTCTTTGGCGTGGAGCAGACGCCGAGGGGCATCGACCGGGCGTCGGGGAGCATCGAGGTGGCCGGAGACGCGGCGTCAACGCGGTCGGGTGCCCTGCCAGGCGCTCAGGCGCGACTTTGGCCGGCATCCGCGGCTTTCCCGCGTCCGTGCGCGTCCACTTGCGTCTGGAGGCTGCAGGGGGTATGGGCAAAATTTGGAGAGGGCCTTGGATGCTCTGGAAAGCTGAGGGGATAGAAGGAGGCTGAGAGAGAGAGGAAATCTGTTGTCGGAGAGAAGAAAATGGGGTTCCCCTCCTTCATCATTGCTTCCTAGGGCAGGGAAGCATCCAGTGGTAGAGGGGAACTAGGAGGGGTTGTGGTAAAAAGCAGGGCTCAAGGAGATTAGTGGAAGAGGCTGGAATTTGCATTTTAAAATTCTGCCAGAAGGTGTTTGATGATGGTTTGGGCAAGTAGATGACTTCCACTTGTCATGAGACTCCACAGGGTGAAGTGTCACATATAATTAGGGCCTTCCACCAATTTGGAGCTTATTTGGGCTAAGTTGCCAATGCGACTTTTGTAAACCCTAGAAAGCTGGCAGGAATGGACTTGTGCAGATCTAGTTGAGTAAATCACTTCTCCTTGATGCACCACTTGGTGTGGTGGCCTCATTTGGTCATGTGATCATGCTCACAAAAGTTGGGATCAAGGAGAGAAAGTTGGTAGTACAAAGTAGTTCAAATTTGATTACGGCAGAGGGGTTTTGGGGCAATTTCATGGAGTTATATTATTCTCCATGGCATGATACTTGCCAAGATCATCAAAACATGTCATATGTGACATGCTAGAATTTTCTTGGAATTTTTGGAGAATATTTCCTGTAGAAATATTTCAAATCCTTGAAATGAACAGAAATGGTTTTGGGAGGTTTTGTCCAATATTTTGATCATGACCATGCGTTGAAACTCATATATATGGTAAATATATGTCCATTGAGTCTCCCTAATTTTCCTCAAATATTTTTAAAGCTTTAAAATAATTTTAACCTATTAAAGACCATTTCTGGCCTTAAGAAAAAGCCTTTAAATAAAACAGGAAAATAACTTTCAAAATTATATTTTTGTGGTTTATGGAAGTCCTATATCTAATAGGTTTCAAATATACTCTTTGAATTATTTTTCATACCCCAAATCAGGTACTTGTAGTGCAAACCTCAATTCAGGGGTTTTTGGAAAACTAATTTTTTTTAAAACACTATTTGGCCAAATTATTTTTGTAATCAAATACTATATTGCACTATACACATGGCATGATCATTGGACAGAAGTTTGGGGCAAGGGGTTGAAGTATATAAGGTGGAGTTGTGTTGACTTTAAAGAGCACTTGAAAACACAGAGAGAAAAACCAACTCTAAATAAAAGCCAAATAATGCAAAAGTTTTTGTTGGTCCAAATTTTCATGCTTTATTAATGCAAATGAAATGTTACAAAATGCAGGGTGTGACAGACCTACCCCCCTTACAAGAATCTCGTCCCGGGATTCCTAAACTAGGCTTTAAAGAGATCTGAGCTTCGGATCTAAGGTAGTCTTCACGTTCCCAAGTTGCTTACCTTGATGTGGTTGCTCCACTTTGGACCTTGAAGTACTTGATGGTGCGGCTTCGAGTGTGTCGCTCAGCCTCATCCAAAATGCGGATGGGCCTCTCACGGTAAGTCAAATCAGGTGAAGGTCAATGGCTTGGTGATCGACGTCCTTATAAAGATCGGGCTTATGCGGAACTTGGAGACATTTCGGAGTTGTGACACGTGGAATACGTTGTGCACATCGGATAGTTCGGTGGCAGTTCAATCGATAAGCCACTTCCCTCGTCGGTCGGTGATCTTGAAGGGCGATGTATCTTGGGGCGAGCTTTCCTTTGGCGTGGAAGCGCTGGGTTCCCTTGAGAGGTGTGACCGGAGATAGACATGATCTCCAACTCGGAAGGTCATGTCTCGACGGCGTGAGTCAGCGTAGCTCTTTTGTCTTGACTTGGCAGTCTTCAACCGTTCTCGACAAGTTGGACTTGCTCTTGCATCACGGAGGATATCGGGTCCAAAGACTAGTCCTTCTCCGATCTCGGACCAATTGAAGTGCGGCACTTCCATCCATATAGCACCTCAAGCGGTGCCATCTAAAGGCTGTCTTGGTAGCTGTTGTTGTAGGAGAACTTCGGCAAAGGGAGGCAATCTTCCCACTTAGCTCCATATGCTAGGACACAGGCTCGGAGCATGTCTTCGAGTATCTGATTCACTCGTTCTGTCTGACCTCCGGTCTATGGATGGAAAGCAGTGCTGAAGGACAACTTGGTCCCCATGGCCTCTTGGAACTTCTTCCAGAACCTTGAGGTAAACTGGATTCCTCGTTCTGACACAATCTCCTTGGGAACACCATGAAGGCTTACGATTCTGCTGATGAAGAGGCTGGCTAGCTGGTTTCCCTTGTAAGTCGTTTTGACAGGAATGAAATGGGCTACTTTGGTCAGATGGTCAACAATGACCCATATGGAGTCATGTCCCTTGCTTGACCTGGGTAAACCGGTGATGAAGTCCATCCCGACTTTGTCCCACTTCCATTCAGGCACCTTGAGAGGTTGCAACAATCGGTGAATTGGCTGATGTTCAACTTTGACTCTCGGCATACGTCACACTTTGCAACATAGGTGGCAATCTCCCTTTTCATCCCGTGCCACCGTAATCTTTCCTTCGGTCTTGATACATCTTGGTTCCTCCGGGATGGATGGAATACTGGGTGTCATGAGCTTCTTGCAAGATCAAATTCTTGAGCTCAATCTGGTTGGGTACGCATAAATGCGATTCCCAAACCACACAATTCCTTGCTCATCTTCCGAGAATCACGGGGCTTTGCCTGCCTCGATCTTCCTCTTGATGCCTTCAATACTTTCGTGTCCCTTCTGGGCTTCCTTAACATCATCCATCAGGGTAGGCTTGACTTCAAGGTTGGCTAAGAATCCTGGTGCAACCAGTTCCACCCCGAAGCTTTCAAGTTCTGCATACAAGGCGGGTAGCCTTCCCTTAAGCATAGCATTCAAGGAACAAGCCTTTCTGCTTAAGGCATCTGCTACCACATTAGCCTTTCCAGGGTGGTATCGGACATCGAGGTCATAATCCATGATCAACTTTAGCCACCTTCTCTCGCCTCATGTTCAATTCCTTACGAGTGAAAATATACTTCAGACTTTTGTGATCCGTGTATATCTCACACCGCTTCCCTAGAAGGTAATGTCGCCAGGTCTTTAAGGCGTGAACTACAGCTGCCAACTCAAGATCATGAGTAACATAGTTCTCTTCATGAGGACGCAGTTGTCTGGACAGATATGCTACGACTCTGCCTTCTTGCATCAGAACACCTCCCAGTCCGGTTCTCGACGCATCACAATATATCACAAATTCCTTGTGTATATCTGGTGTGGCCAGAACTGGGGCGGTGGTCAGCCTCTTCTTCGGCTCCTGGAAGCTCTCTTCGCACTTTGGCGTCCATTCAAACTTCTTGTCCTTCTTCAAGAGCTGGGTCATAGGTCGGGCAATGCTTGAGAATCCTTCAACGAACTTGCGGTAATATCCCGCGAGTCCGAGGAAGCTTCTGACTTCCTTCACATTGCTCGGAGTTTGCCATTCAGTCACGGCTTGAATCTTGGTGGGGTCCACTAAGAACCCTTCGGCATTCAATACATGACCCAAGAATCCAACTTCACGCAGACAAAACTCGCACTTGCTGAACTTGGCATACAGTTGGTGCTCTCGGAGCTTGTCTAGGACCATCCTCAAGTGTTGCTCGTGCTCTTCTTCCGTCTTCAAGAAGACAAGAATGTCATCAATGAAGACAAAGACAAACTTGTCCAAATATTCCATGAAGACCTTATTCATGAGGTACATGAAGTAAGCTGGGGCATTGGTCAACCCAAAGGACATGACCGTGCACTCATACTGAGCCATATCTGGTTACAAATGCCGTCTTGAATATCTTTGGGTCTTATTTTCAGCTGGTAGTACCTGGATCCGAGGTCGATCTTGGAGAACACCTTGGCCCCATTGAGTTGATCAAACAGATCCTCAATCTTGGGAAGTGGATACTTGTTCTTGACTGTAACTTCATTAAGGGAGCGGTAGTCAATGCACAAGCGGATGGTACCGTCCTTCTTTGCCACAAACAGAACAGGAGATCCCCAACGGGAGGCACTAGGGCGGATAAATCCCTTCCCCAACTGCTCTTCCAGTTGCTTCTTCAATTCTGCTAACTCTTCCGATCCCATTCTATAAGCCTTCTTATAGATGGGTCCTGCTCCGCGCACGAGCTCGATGATGAACTCAATGTCTCGGTCAGGAGGCATCCCCGGTAGCTCATCAGGAAAAACGTCGGGGTATTCACAGACTACCGGCACTTGCTCCAATCCAACTTCGGTTAGGCAGTTGACTTGGTTGGCTTGAGCGGAGGAGGGGCTAGGGGCAAATTTGACTTCGACTCCTTGGTCATTTGTCACAGTGACCGTTCGGTTGGCACAATCTAGCAAGCCTTGGTGCTTGCTGAGCCAATCCATTCCCAAGATCACGTCCAAGCCTTGTGACCTAAGGATGATAAGGTATGCTAGGAAGTCTACCCCATTGATGACAATCCCGACTCCTTTACATCCTATCTTGGCTCTCATCTCTGCTCCGGGGGTTTGTACCACCATAGGTTTATTCAGGGGGTGTAGGGGTCATGCCACTTTTCGATGCAAACCTTTGGGTGACAAATGAATGCGTGGCTCGAATCAAACAAAGGCGATTGCAGGTGCTAAATTGACAAGGAACGTACCCAGCACGACGTCCGGGTCTTCCTGGGCTTCTTCTGTAGTGACATGATTCACACGACCCTTGCCGTTGTTGGGCAGGTTGCGGGGAGCTTGGGTCCTTGGTGGCATTCCACGGCCTTGTCCTGGGTTCTGCGCATTGGGGCGCGGTGCGTCGGGCTTCTTGTTGGGGCAATACTTGGAGTAGTGTCCTGGTGACCACATCCAAAGCAAGTGACTTGGTTGGGGATGATGCCCTTGCGGCATTGTTATTGGGGTTGTTGTAAGCTGGCCTGGGGTTGGCATACTTCGAGGTGGATAGTTGGTGCGGGTGCGAGGAGCTCTTGGCTCTTGATAGGTTGGCTTGATCGGGGCTGCCTGCCATTGGCGAGGCTTACGGATCTTTGGAGCTACCCTTGCTGATCATCTTGCGCTTACGGGTATCATCCAAAGCACGTCGCTTGTCTTCAAGCATGAGTGCCTTGTTCACCAGATCGGGAAAGGTTGGGCAGTCACACACAACAAGCGAGTACTGCAGAGTGTGGTTGAGGCCTTCCATGAAGCGCTCCTTTTGGCGACATCGGTCTTGACATCCTCGAGAGCATACCTTGATGAACTCTTGAACTTACGCATGTACTCCTTGGACAGTGCTGCCTCCTTGCTTGAGGCTCGGAATTCACGCTTCTTGATGGCCATGATTCCGGAAGGAATGTGGGCCTATGAATTCTGCCTTGAAGTCATTCAAGTGATGTCTTGCCCAGCGTGCATGACCTTGAATCCATCCCACCAAGCTCTGGTGGTACCCCGAGACGATGGGCAGCATATGCTACCCTCTCACGGTCTTCAGTGCAGCCGACTAGTTCCAACAGGTCCCCAATGGTGCGGACCCAGTCGTCTGCATCCAGGGGTTCAGCAGTCTCGATGAAGGTGGGTGGTGCATGCTTCTTGAACTCTGCCAACGTGGAACGTCCATTGTCGTTCCCCGCCAGTTGGCGGTTGACAGCCTGAGCAATCATCTGGAGGGCTGCTGTATTGGCTTGGCGTTCCTCTCGGAAGGCTTGGAGGAGCTGAGCCATGTCCATGTTTGGAGGTGGTGGTGGTGGAGCTTGTCCTTGGGCTTGGTCCTGAGTGGCTCCTGCTCAAACTTCTTCTTGCTGGGTAGAGGTACCAAGACGTGTTACAACAGGCATCCTGTTGGAAGCGATCAAGGGCTCATGAGGGAAAGCAATATAGATGAGGTGCCTAGTAAGGGTGGGCGTGACACAATTTTTAAGTTAAACAAGGGCGGAAGGGCCAAACTCATGCATTAAAACCAAGCTGGGGATGTAGTGGTTTACAAGTTCCCAAAGGGAAAGTACGACTTCATCAAAGCAAGTTGAAAGCAAGCACAACACAACATGGTTTCATTTGAACCATTACACGGACTCGACTTAGCATAAAGGGGTACACAACCTATCCTACCTTAAGGGTTCTGAGACCGGCCTACCCTAGTCCTGAACGGTGTCTAAGTGGTGGAATGCTCGGTCGCGTATTCCGGCTCCTCTGGGTCTTCCTCCTCACCTTCATCTGTCTCAGTATCTTCGTCACTTGAGGGAGTGGGGGAGTGGAGGAGCTGAACACGGCGCTGCTTCGCCGGTGGCACCGTGAAGAGGTTGTGATACTCCTTCGCCGTCATACGGCGCGGCTGCGGTGATCCCTTGGCATGCGTGTCCTGTGGGGGTCGCCCGCCTCGATAGGCTACAACGGGCTGTCCAGGGGGTGCGCCATCCTTCTTGATCCTGTCCGCCTTTGTCTGAGCTAGGCGGAGGAGTTCCTTGGTCTCGTGGAGTTCCTTCCGAAGCTCCATCGACTCCGAGGCCAGGTGCTGAGCCAGGCTATCGGCACACAGGCTGAAGTAGGTCTGGAAGCGGAGAGAAAGTCCTTCGTCCATGGGTGGGGCTGGTGCGCTGCTCTCGTCATCTCTTTCCTTACGATAAGGCAGGTAACGAGTGGCTGGCTCACTCGCCATCTCGGGCAGAAGATCTCGAAGGCGAGTCAGCGCCTTGAGGGCAGCAGTCTGAACGGCGAGAAGCAGGGTCGCCATCTGGGGTCCCTCAAAGAACCAGCTCGTTGGGGCGTCGTTCGCCCTAACGACTACCTCCACGTGATACTCCTTCTCAGTACTGTTGATCCAGTGCTCGTGGTAGGAGAAGGTGGGGGCTCGAGTAAACTGATACTTCTTGAGGCTGTCCTCGAGAATGCAGGAAACCCGTGGTCGGAGGTCCTCGGGCTGTGGCCATCTATAAAAGTGGAAGGGAAAGGGTCAATAGAGGAAAGGTGACCTTTGTTTAGGATATTTTTAGAAAACATAGGTATATAGGTAATTGTTGTAGATAGTCTCACTCTAACTAACGTCCATGCTAACTAAGGCTTCCTACAGTCAGGATGGCTCTGATACCCGACTCTGTGGGAACCCCGACTCATAAGTCGTGATCACCGAATGCTGCGTGTACGGTGATCCCGGAGATCAATGCTCACTGAACACACAGAAGCTGAATAACAAGAGTCTTACATCCATACATACCGTCTTACACAAATTATGACCATTATGGTCAGGTCTTACATTGATAAAGCCTTAAGGGCTGAACGTCAAATAAAACACAAGCAGCGGAAATCTTCGGCCGATAAGTAGAACCCATGCCATCTGCCTTAACCCTACGGGCATTACATTTGGGAAACGTCCTAGTTCGCATGTTCGTCTCCATAGAACTCTTCTTGAACTCCGGTTCTTCCATGCACTGGTCAATTAAATAACCAATGGCAAGCCAATGAGTACTTTGAATGTACTACTTAAGCAACCCATGTTTTGGTTCGAGATATAACAATGCATGATCTGAGTAAATTTTGCAGAAAGCTAGTTTTGAGTGCAATGACATGTTCAACAACTTGCAAGACATGCATCAGTAATTCAAGTAACCATGAGGACAAAGTTACGAGATATCAACATAAATAGAGTGGGCACCAACCCAACTCAATCATGTCAAGTCCTTGGACTTGACCCATGTAGAACTTCCCACTTATCCAAACACACACACTGGTTTGTAAACCTGTGGACGTAGCCCAAGAGCGGTTACCCAACTATCCTTGACCGTGGACACGGCTATTGAATAGTTTTACACTCTGCAGAGGTTGCACACTTTACCCACCAGATCCGGGAACTTCCAGTATCATCCACGACCAGCAGTACCTCAAGTACCGGGGTAAGCACCTGATCACTATCTTTCCCTAGACGACACTAACATGGAGTCCACTCGATTCAGCGATAACCCCGTGACCACATTCCACATAACATTTTCGTGGAGCCTTGCTCCCATATTTATCACATACCACTGGCATGGGGTACCGACGGTGTGTCCGGTGCCCTGTGAAAACAGTCATGGCCACCCTACCTGGCACGACCCCGTCCCGAGAGAGCGCACCAACAACTCCCCCGTCACTAGTAATGCGGGCTCCAAGCTAGTATCGGTCTAGGTAATCAATAATGCCCTTTCCCATATAAGGGTAGAGTGGTTGCGCATGTAAGGTTGGAATAACAGTCGCAACTTAAACCAATCCGTTTGAAGACAACACACCCTTGCCTCGGTACACCACTTCGTCATCAAGTGGCTACCCAACTCATCATCTCCCCGGGCATAGCGGCACCCGATGGGGTTTTCGAAAAGTCTTTTGAAATGTTTTTGTCTCCATCGCCATGCATACACCGTCCCGGGCCATGTAGCATCTACTTTATCATCCTATCTACTCCCACCGCATAACCCTCATAGGAAGGTAGGGTCATGCACAATGCAAGTATCAACGAGTAAGTAATGTGAGGCAACCAACCAACGTGGTTTACCATCTCATCATGATTCGATGCAACAATAACAAGTGCTATAAGACATGCATAAAAAAAGGTTTCATGGGCATGGTCGAAAGGGCTGCTTGCCTTGGTTGGCTTGGTCTTCAAAGTCTTGACCCTTCCTCACCTTCTTCTCCAACTACTTCCGTCAAACCACGGGATCTAATCGTCGCAAGAAAACAACGGATAAATGAGACAATAATAAAAACAGAAAAGTCAAAGTGCTCGAGAAAAATGTCAATTTATTTTTGTAAAATACTAGGAGGAAAACTAGGAAGGGAAATTCTTGGTTTTGGATTTGGAGCTAGGGAAAGCGAGTTGTGGATTTTCAAACAGAGGTTCTATTGTTCAAATTTGAATTTAAATTTGAACAGAGCAGGAAAGTGTAATGGATGTGCAAGAAAGTTACATCAATAAATAGGTGGGATTATTCTAAGATTTTAGGAGTTGGAATTATTTCATTTGGACAAGTATTTTGTCTGTGGAATTTTGTAAAACAATGTAAAAAGAAAAAGAAAAGCGGCACTGTGCCACTGGGCCAGAGAGGCCACGGGGCAAAAGGCCCAGAGGGAAATCAGCCCACGCGAGGCCGCCACGTCGAAGGCGTAAAGGCGAAGTGCGCCTTCAGCCGACGGCGAACCTGCGCGCGCACACGCGTGCGTTTAAACCTGACGGGTGGATCCCACCCGTGGCGTGGCGGTCGACGGGCGGGGGCCACGGCCGTCGTCGTCTACCTCCGTCCAGAGGCAACGGCGAGCTCGCCGGCGGCGATATAGGGCACGGGAGGGTGTGTGAGTGGTACCGTTGGACTCGGGAGGATATCGCCGTTCGGGTGGTGGTGGAGATGGTCGTCGATGCAGCCTGGTTCGCCGGCGACGAGGTCACGCGGCGGAGGTGCTTCAGGCGTTGATGGTTCCGGCCGTTCCCGGCTGCAAAAAGAGTGGGAAAGAGAGGGGAAAGGGTCAGTGACGCGTTGCGGTTCCAGATCGAGAGAGAACAAGGGCGGAGGAGGCCTGTACCGCGCGAACGCCGACGACCCGAGGCGGCGGAGCTCGAGCTCGAAATCGAGCTGGGGCGGCTCTGGAGGCAACTGGTTGGTGCGGGAGGTGGATTAGGAGCGTGGGGGAGCGACAGGAGGTGAGAGGGAGGCTCGGGGTCGCCTTTTATAGGCTGGCCGAGGTCCACCGTGGGCGCGGCCTACGGGTTCCCGCGGGATCGGCTCGGGTGGCCGTTAGAGAGGAAATGGAGGAATCGGGGGTGTTCGTGGGAGTGGTGTAGGGTGCCAGGGAGAGAGAGGAGGAGCGGGCGAGCTGCCTTGAGCCACAGGAGTGGCGCGAGCATTGGCCGAGCGTGGCCTTCTGGCCTTGAGCTACGAGAGAGAGAGGAGGGCAGGGAGCAAGTGGGCGGCTTCTTGGCGTGGAAGCAGACGTCGAGGGGCATCGGTGGCCTTGTGGAGGATCGAGGTGGCTGGGAGACGCGGCGTCAACGGCCGGTGCCTGCCAGGCGCCCAGAGCGCGACTTTGGCCGGCATCCGCGGCTTTCCCGCGTCCGCGCGCGTCCACTTGCGTCTGGAGGCTGCAGGGGGTATGGGCAAAAGCTGGAGAGGGCCTTGGATGCTTTGGAAAGCTGAGGGGATAGAAGGAGGCTGAGAGAGAGAGAGGGAAATCTGTTGTCCAGAGAAGAAAAATGGGGTTCCCCCTCCCTTCATCATTGCTTCCTCGGGCAGGGAAGCATCCAGGTGGTAGAGGGGAACTAGGAGGGGTTGTGGTAAAAAGTGGGCTCAAGGAGATTAGTGGAAGAGGCTGGAATTTGCATTTTAAAATTCTGCGGAAGGTGTTTGATGATGGTTTGGGCAAGTAGATGACTTCCACTTGTCATGAGACTCCACAGGTGAAGTGTCACATATAATTAGGGCCTTCCACCAATTTGGAGCTTATTTGGGCTAAGTTGCCAATGCAACTTTTGTAAACCCTAAGCTGGCAGGAATGGACTTGTGCAGATCTAGTTGAGTAAATCACTTCTCCTTGATGCACCACTTGGTGTGGTGGCCTCATTTGGTCATGTGATCATGCTCACAAAAGTTGGGATCAAGGAGAGAAAGTTGGTAGTACAAAGTAGTTCAAATTTGATTACGGCGGAGGGGTTTTGGGGAATTTCATGGAGTTATATTATTCTCCATGGCATGATACTTGCCAAGATCATCAAAACATGTCATATGTGACATGCTAGAATTTTCTTGGAATTTTTGGAGAATATTTCCTGTAGAAATATTTCAAATCCTTGAAATGAACAGAAATGGTTTTGGGATGTTTTGTCCAATATTTTGATCATGACCATGCGTTGAAACCCATATATATGGTAAATATATGTCCATTGAGTCTCCCTAATTTTCCTCAAATATTTTTAAAGCTTTAAAATAATTTTAACCTATTAAAGACCATTTCTGGCCTTAAGAAAAAGCCTTTAAATAAAATAGGAAAATAACTTTCAAAATTATATTTTTGTGGTTTATGGAAGTCCTATATCTAATAGGTTTCAAATATACTCTTTGAATTATTTTTCATACCCCAAATCAGGTACTTGTAGTGCAAACCTCAATTCAGGGGTTTTGGAAAACTAATTTTTTAAAACACTATTTGGCCAAATTATTTTTGTAATCAAATACTATATTGCACTATACACATGGCATGATCATTGGACAGAAGTTTGGGGCAAGGGGTTGAAGTATATAAGGTGGAGTTGTGTTGACTTTAAAGAGCACTTGAAAACACAGAGAGAAAAACCAACTCTAAATAAAAAGCCAAATAATGCAAAAGTTTTTATTGGTCCAAATTTTCATGCTTTATTAATGCAAATGAAATGTTACAAAATGCAGGGTGTGACAGACCTACCCCCCTTACAAGAATCTCGTCCCGGGATTCCTAAACTAGGCTTTAAAGAGATACTGAGCTTCGGATCTAAGGTAGTCTTCACGTTCCCAAGTTGCTTCCTTGATGTGGTTGCTCCTTTGGACCTTGAAGTACTTGATGGTGCGGCTTCAGTGTGTCTCTCAGCCTCATCCAAAATACTGAATGGGCCTCTCACGATAAGTCAAATCAGGCTGAAGGTCAATGGCTTGGTGGTAGCGTCCTTATAAAGATCGGGCTTATGCGGAACTTGGAGACATTTCCGGAGTTGTGACACGTGGAATACGTTGTGCACATCGGATAGTTCAGGTGGCAGTTCAATCGATAAGCCACTTCCCTCGTCGGTCGATGATCTTGAAGGGGCGATGTATCTTGGGGTGAGCTTTCCTTTGGCGTGGAAGCGCTTTGGGTTCCCTTGAGAGGTGTGACCCGGAGATAGACATGATCTCCAACTCGGAAGGTCATGTCTCGACGACGTGAGTCAGCGTAGCTCTTTTGTCTTGACTTGGCAGTCTTCAACCGTTCTCTGACAAGTTGGACTTGCTCTTCTGCATCACGTAGGATATCGGGTCCAAAGACTAGTCCTTCTCGATCTCGGACCAATTGAAGTGCGGCACTTCCGTCCATATAGCACCTCAAACGGTGCCATCTGAAGGCTGGACTGGTAGCTGTTGTTGTAGGAGAACTCGGCAAAAGGGAGGCAATCTTCCCACTTAGCTCCATATGCTAGGACACAGGCTCGGAGCATGTCTTCGAGTATCTGATTCACTCGTTCTGTCGACCTCCGGTTCTGTGGATGGAAAGCGATCTTTGAAGGACAACTTGGTCCCCATGGCCTCTTGGAACTTCTTCCGAACCTTGAGGTAAACTGGATTCCTCGGTCGACACAATCTCCTTGGGAACACCATGAAGGCTTACGATTCTGGCGATGTAGAGGCTGGCTAGCTGGTTTCCCTTGTAAGTCATTTTGACAGGAATGAAATGGGCTACTTTGGTCAAATGGTCAACAATGACCCATATGGAGTCATGTCCCTTGCTTGACCTGGGTAAACCGGTGATGAAGTCCATCCCGACTTTGTCCCACTTCCATTCAGGCAGCTTGAGAGGTTGCAACAATCCAGGTGAATTGCCGATGTTCAGCTTTGACTCTCGGCATACGTCACACTTTGCAACATAGGTGGCAATCTCCCTTTTCATCCCGTGCCACCGTAATCTTTCCTTGTGTCTTGATACATCTTGGTTCCTCCGGGATGGATGGAATCTGAGGTGTCATGAGCTTCTTGCAAGATCAAATTCTTGAGCTCAATCTGGTTGGAGTGCATAAATGTGATTCCCAAACCACACAATTCCTTGGTCATCTTACGAGAATCGGGGCTTTGCACGCCTCGATCTTCCTCTTGATGCCTTCAATACTTTCGTGTCCCTTCAGGCTTCCTTAACATCATCCATCGTGGTAGGCTTGACTTCAAGATTGGCTAAGAATCTGGTGCAACCAGTTCCACCTCAAGCTTTCAAGTTCCGCATACAAAGGCGGGTAGCCTTCCCTTAAGCATAGCATTCAAGGAACAAGCCTTTACGCTTAAGGCATACGCTACCACATTAGCCTTTCGAGGTGGTATCGGACATCGAGGTCATAATCCTTGATCAACTCTAGCCACCTTCTCTGCCTCATGTTCAATTCCTTCTGAGTGAAAATATACTTCAGACTTTTGTGATCCGTGTATATCTCACACCGCTTCCCTAGAAGGTAATGTCGCCAGGTCTTTAAGGCGTGAACTACATTTGCCAACTCAAGATCATGAGTAGCATAGTTCTCTTCATGAGGACGCAGCTATGCAGACAGATATGCTCTGACTACGCCTTCTTGCATCGGAACACCTCCAGTCCGGTTCTCGACGCATCACAATATATCACAAATTCCTTGTGTATATCTGGTGTGGCAGAAGCTGGGCGGTGGTCAGCCTCTTCTTCAGCTCACGAAGCTCTCTTCACACTTCAAGGCCCATTCAAACTTCTTGTCCTTCTTCAAGAGCTGGGTCATAGGTCGGGCAATGCTTGAGAATCCTTCAACGAACTTGCGGTAATATCCCGCGAGTCCGAGGAAGCTTCGACTTCCTTCACATTGCTCGGAGTTTGCCATTCGATCCACGGCTTGAATCTTGGTGGGGTCCACTAAGAACCCTTCGGCATTCAATACATGACCCAAGAATCCAACTTCACACAACCAAAACTCGCACTTGCTGAACTTGGCATACAGTTGGTGCTCTCGGAGCTTGTCTAGGACCATCCTCAAGTGTTGCGCGTGCTCTTCTTCCGTCTTCGAGAAGACAAGAATGTCATCAATGAAGACAACGACAAACTTGTCCAAATATTCCATGAAGACCTTATTCATGAGGTACATGAAGTAAGTTTGGGGCATTGGTCAACCCAAAGGACATGACCGTGCACTCATCTGAGCCATATCTGGTTACAAATGCCGTCTTCGGAATATCTTTGGGTCTTATTTTCAGCTGGTAGTACCCAGATCTGAGGTCGATCTTGGAGAACACCTTGGCCCCATTGAGTTGATCAAACAGATCCTCAATCTTGGGAAGTGGATACTTGTTCTTGACTGTAACTTCATTAAGGGAGCGGTAGTCAATGCACAAGCGGATGGTACCGTCCTTCTTTGCCACAAACAGAACAGGAGATCCCCAAGGGGAGGCACTAGGGCGGATAAATCCCTTCCCCAACTACTCTTCCAGTTGCTTCTTCAATTCTGCTAACTCTTCCGATCCCATTCTATAAGCATTCTTATAGATGGGTCCTGCTCCGCGCACGAGCTCGATAATGAACTCAATGTCTCGGTCAGGAGGCATCCCCGGTAGCTCATCAGGAAAAACATCGGGTATTCGCAGACTATCGGCACTTGCTCCAATCCAACCCGGTTAGGCAGTTGACTTGGTTGGCTTGAGCGGAGGAGGGGCTAGGGGCAAATTTGACTTCGACTCCTTGGTCATTTGTCACAGTGACCGTTCGGTTGGCACAATCTAGCAAGCCTTGGTGCTTGCTGAGCCAATCCATTCCCAAGATCACGTCCAAGCCTTGTGACCTAAGGATGATAAGGTCTGCTAGGAAGTCTACCCCATTGATGACAATCCCGACTCCTTTACATCCTATCTTGGCTCTCATCTCTGCTCCGGGGGTTTGTACCACCATAGGGTTATTCAGGGGTGTAGGGGTCATGCTTTTCGATGCAAACCTTTGGGTGACAAATGAATGCGTGGCTCCAGAATCAAACAAGACAGTTGCAGGTGCTAAATTGACAAGGAGCATTACCCGGCCTGACGTCCGGGTCTTCTGGGCTTCTTCGTAGTGACATGATTCACACGACCCTTGCCGTTGTTGGGCAGGTTGCGGGAGCTTGGGTCCTTGGTGGCATTCCACGGCCTTGTCACGGTTCTGCGCATTGGGCGCGGTGCGTCGGGCTTCTTGTTGGGGCAATACTTGGAGTAGTGTCTGGCTGACCACATCCAAAGCAAGTGACTTGGTTGGGGTTGATGCTCTTGCCGGCATTGTTATTGGGGTTGTTGTAAGCTGGCACGGGTTGGCATACTGCTGAGGTGGATAGTTGGTGCGGGGTGCAGGAGCTCTTGGCTGCTGATAGGTTGGCTTGATCGGGGCTGCCTGCCATTGGCGAGGCTTCTGGATGCTGGAGCTACCCTTGCTGATCATCTTGCGCTTACGGGTATCATCCAAAGCACGTCGCTTGTCTTCAAGCATGAGTGCCTTGTTCACCAGATCGGGAAAGGTTGGGCAGTCAAACACAACAAGGGAGTACTGCAGAGTGTGGTTGAGGCCTTCCATGAAGCGCTCCCTTTTGGCAGCATCAGTGCTGACATCCTCAGGAGCATACCTTGACGGAACCTTGAACTTCGCATGTACTCCTTGACAGTGCTGCCTCCTTGCTTGGGGCTCGGAATTCACGCTTCTTGATGGCCATGATTAGGAAGGAATGTGGGCCTTATGGAATTCTGCCTTGAAGTCATTCAAGTGATGTCTTGCCCAGCGTGCATGACCTTGAATCCATCCCACCAAGCTCTGGCGGTACCCCGAGACGATGGGCAGCATATGCTACCCTCTCACGGTCTTGATGCAGCCGACTAGTTCCAACAGGTCCCCAATGGTGCGGACCCGATCAAATGCGCATCCGTGGGGTTCAGCAGTCTTGATGAAGGTGGGTGGTGCATGCTTCTTGAACTACGCCAACGTGGAGCGTCCATTGTCGTTCCCCGCCGGTTGGCGGTTGACAACTGAGCAATCATCTGGAGGGCTGCTGTATTGGCTTGGCGTTCCTCTCGGAAGGCTTGGAGGAGCTGAGCCATGTCCATGTTTGGAGGTGGTGGCGGTGGAGCTTGTCCTTGGGCTTGGTCCTGAGTGGCTCCTGCTCCGGCTTCTTGCTGCTGGGTAGAGGTACCAGTACGTGTTACAACAGGCATCCTGTTGGAGCGATCAAGGCCTCATGAGGGAAAGCAATATAGATGAGGTGCCTAGTAAGGGGTGGGCGTGACACAATTTTTAAGTTAAACAAGGGCCATAAGGGCCAAACTCATGCATTAAAACCAACTGGGGGATGTAGTCGTTTACAAGTTCCCAAAGGGAAAGTACGACTTCATCAAAGCAAGTTGAAAGCAAGCACAACACAACATGGTTTCATTTGAACCATTACACGGACTCGACTTCGCATAAGGGGTACACAACCTATCCTACCTTAAGGGTTACAGACCGGCCTACCCTAGTCTGAGCGGTGTCTAAGTGGTGGAATGCTTTCGATCGCGTATTCCGGCTCCTCTGGTCTTCCTCCTCACCTTCATCTGTCTCAGCATCTTCGTCACTTGAGGGAGTGGGGAGTGGAGGAGCTGAACTTCGGCGCTGCCGCCGGTGGCACCGTGAAGAGGTTGTGATACTCCTTCGCCGTCATCTGGCACGCAGCTGCAGTGATCCCTTGGCATGCGTGTCTGTGGGGGTCGCCCGCCTTGATAGGCTACAACGGGCTGTCCAGGGGGTGCACCATCCTTCTTGATCATGTCCGCCTTTGTCTGAGCTAGGCGGAGGAGTTCCTTGGTCTCGTGGAGTTCCTTCCGAAGCTCCATCGACTCCGAGGCCAGGTGCTGAGCCAGGCTGTCGGCACACAGGCTGAAGTAGGTCTGGAAGCGGAGAGAAAGTCCTTCGTCCATGGGTGGGGCTGGTGCGCTGCTCTCGTCATCTCTTTCCTTACGATAAGGCAGGTAACGAGTGGCTGGCTCACTCGCCATCTCGGGCAGAAGATCTCGAAGGCGAGTCAGCGCCTTGAGGGCAGCAGTCTGAACGGCGAGAAGCAGGGTCGCCATCTGGGGTCCCTCAAAGAACCAGCTCGTTGGGGCGTCGTTCGTCCTAACGACTACCTCCACATGATACTCCTTCTCAGTACTGTTGATCCAGTGCTCGTGGTAGGAGAAGGTGGGGGCTCGAGTAAACTGATACTTCTTGAGGCTGTCCTCGAGAAGTATGGGAAACCCGGTGGTCAGGAGGTCCTCGGGCACAACGGCCATCTATAAAAGTGGAAGGGAAAGGGTCAATAGAGGAAAGGTGACCTTTGTTTAGGATATTTTTAGAAAACATAGGTATATAGGTAATTGTTGTAGATAGTCTCACTCTAACTAACGTCCATGCTAACTAAGGCTTCCCTACGGTCGGGATGGCTCGATACCAGCTCTGTGGGAACCCCGACTCATAAGTCGTGATCACCGAATGCTGCGTGTACAAAGTGATCCCGGAGATCAAAGACACCTGAAGCTGAATAACAAGAGTCTTACATCCATACATACCGTCTTACACAAATTATGACCATTATGGTCAGGTCTTACATTGATAAAGCCTTAAGGGCTGAGCGTCAAATAAAACACAAGCAGCGGAAATCTTAGGCCGATAAGTAGAACCCATGCCATCTGCCTTAACCCTACGGGCATTACATTTGGGAAGCGTCCTAGTTCGCATGTTCGTCTCCATAGAACTCTTCTTGAACTCCGGTTCTTCCATGCACAGTCAATTAAATAACCAATGGCAAGCCAATGAGTACTTTGAATGTACTACTTAAGCAACCCATGTTTTGGTTCGGATATAACAATGCATGATATAGGTAAATTTTGCGTAAAGCTAGTTTTGAGTGCAATGACATGTTCAACAACTTGCAAGACATGCATCGGTAATTCAAGTAACCATGAGGACAGGTTCTGAGATATCAACATAAATAGAGTGGGCACCAACCCAACTCAATCATGTCAAGTCCTTGGACTTGACCCATGTAGAACTTCCCACTTATCCAAACACACACACTGGTTTGTAAACCTGTGGACGTAGCCCAAGAGCGGTTACCCAACTGTCCTTGACCGTGGACACGGCTATTTGAATAGTTTTACACTCTGCAGAGGTTGCACACTTTACCCACCAGATCCGGGGAACTTCCGTATCATCCACGACCCGCGGTACCTCAAGTACCCGGGGTAAGCACCCGATCATTATCTTTCCCAAGACGACACTAACATGGAGTCCACTCGATTGGCAGTAACCCCCGTGACCACATTCCACATAACATTTTCGTGGAGCCTTGCTCCCATATTTATCACATACCACTGGCATGGGGTACCAACGGTGTGTCCGGTGCCACCGTGAAAATAGTCATGGTCACCTACCGGCACGACCCGGCCCCGAGAGAGCGCACCAACAACTCCCCGTCACTAGTAATGCGGGCTCCAAGCTAGTATCGGTCTAGGTAATCAATAATGCCCTTTCCCATATAAGGGTAGAGTGGTTGCGCATGTAAGGTTGGAATAACGGTGCATAACTTAAACCAATCCGTTTGAAGACAACACACCCTTGCCTCGGTACACCACTTCGTCATCAAGTGGCTACCCAACTCATCATCTCCCGGGCATAACTGGCACCCGATGGGGGTTTTCGAAAAGTCTTTTGAAATGTTTTTGTCTCCATCGCCATGCATACACCGTCCCAGTTGCGTAGCATCTACTTTATCATCCTATCTACTCCCACCGGCATAACCCTCATAGGAAGGTAGGGTCATGCACAATGCAAGTATCAACGAGTAAGTAACAGAGGCAACCAACCAACGTGGTTTACCATCTCATCATGATTCCGATGCAACAATAACAAGTGCTATAAGACATGCATAAAAAAAAGGTTTCATGGGCATGGTCAAAGGGCTGCTTGCCTTGGTTGGCTTGGTCTGCAAAGTCTTCAGACCCTTCCTCTCCTTCTTCTCCAACTACTTCGTCAAACACGGGATCTAATCATCGCAATAAAACAACAGATAAATGAGACAATAATAAAAACAGAAAAGTCAAAGTGCTCAGAAAAATGTCAATTTATTTTTGTAAAATACTAGGAGGAAAACTAGGAAGGGGAAAATTCTTGGTTTTGGATTTGGAGCTAGGGAAACAGAGTTGTGGATTTTCAAACAGAGGTTCTATTGTTCAAATTTGAATTTAAATTTGAACAGAGCAGGAAAGTGTAATGGATGTGCAAGAAAGTTACATCAATAAATAGGTGGGATTATTCTAAGATTTTAGGAGTCGGAATTATTTCATTTGGACAAGTATTTTGTCCTGTGGAATTTTTGTAAAACAGGCAGAAAAAGAAAAAGAAAAGCGGCACTGTGCCACTGGGCCAGAGAGGCCACGGGGCAAAAGGCCCAGAGGGAAATCAGCCCACGCGAGGCCGCCACGTCGAAGGCGTAAAGGCGGCGGCGCCTTCAGCCGACGGCGCGAACCGGGCGACGCCAAGACGCTGCGTTTAAACTCGACGGTGGATCCCACCCGTCAGGGCGTGAGGCTGACGGGCAGGGGCCACGGCCGTCGTCGTCTACCTCCGTCCAGAGACAACGGCGAGCTCGCCGACGGCGATATAGGGCACGGGAGGGTGTGTGAGTGGTACCGTTGGACTCGGGAGGATATCGCCGTTCGGGTGATGGTTGAGATGGTCACCGGCGTAGCCTGGTTCGCCGGCGACGAGGTCACGCGGCGGAGGTGCTTCGGGCGTTGATGGTTCCGGCCGTTCCCGGCTGCAAAAAGAGTGGGAAAGAGAGGGAAAGGTCGATGTGACGTTGCAGTTCCAGATCGAGAGAGAACAAGGGCGGAGGAGGCCTGTACTGCAGCGAACGCCGACGACCCGAGGCGGCGGAGCTCGAGCTCGAAATCGAGCTGGGCGGCTCGAGGCAAGCGGTTGGTGCAGGAGGTGGATTAGGAGCGTGGGGAGCGGCAGGAGGTGAGAGGGAGGCTGGGTCGCCTTTTATAGGCTGGCCGAGGTCCACCGTAGGCGTGGCCTATGGGTGCCCGCGAGATCGGCTCGGGTGGCCGTTAGAGAGGAAATGGAGGGCTCGGGGTGTTCGTGGGAGTGGTGTAGGGTGCCAGGGAGAGAGAGGAGGAGTGGGGCGAGCTGCACGCTGGCCACAGGAGTGGCGCTGAGCATTGGCCGAGCGGGCGAAGGCTCTGGCGCGAGCTGAGGAGAGAGAGGAGCGCGCGGGAGCAAGTGGGCGGCCTGCTGGCGTGGAGCAGACGTCGAGGGGCATCGACTGGCGCGCGGGGGAGGATCGAGGTGGCCGGGAGACGCGGCGTCAACGGTCGGGTGCCCTGCCAGGCGCTCCAGAAGCTGAATAACAAGAGTCTTACATCCATACATACCGTCTTACACAAATTATGACCATTATGGTCAGGTCTTACATTGATAAAGCCTTAAGGGCTGAACGTCAAATAAAACACAAGCAGCGGAAATCTTCGCCGATAAGTAGAACCCATGCCATCTGCCTTAACCCTACGGGCATTACGGGAAGCGTCCCTAGTTCGCATGTTCGTCTCCATAGAACTCTTCTTGAACTCCGGTTCTTCCATGCTGGTCAATTAAATAACCAATGGCAAGCCAATGAGTACTTTGAATGTACTACTTAAGCAACCCATGTTTTGGTTCCAGATATAACAATGCATGATATAGGTAAATTTTGCGAGAAAGCTAGTTTTGAGTGCAATGACATGTTCAACAACTTGCAAGACATGCATCAAAGTAATTCAAGTAACCATGAGGACAGATTCTGAGATATCAACATAAATAGAGTGGGCACCAACCCAACTCAATCATGTCAAGTCCTTGGACTTGACCCATGTAGAACTTCCCACTTATCCAAACACACACACTGGTTTGTAAACCTGTGGACGTAGCCCAAGAGCGGTTACCCAACTGTCCTTGACCGTGGACACGGCTATTCGAATAGTTTTACAACTCTGCAGAGGTTGCACACTTTACCCACCAGATCCGGGAAACTTCCGTATCATCCACGACCCGCGGTACCTCAAGTACTCGGGGTAAGCACCCGATCACTATCTTTCCCTAGACGACACTAACATGGAGTCCACTAGATTGGCAGTAACCCCCGTGACGACATTCCACATAACATTTTCATGGAGCCTTGCTCCCATATTTATCACATACCACTGGCACGGGGTACCAACGGTGTGTCCGGTGCCCTGTGAAAACAGTCATGGCCGCCCTACCTGGCACGACCCCGTCCCGAGAGAGCGCACCAACAACTCCCCCGTCACTAGTAATGCGGGCTCCAAGCTATTATCGGTCTAGGTAATCAATAATGCCCTTTCCCATATAAGGGTAGAGTGGTTGCGCATGTAAGGTTGGAATAACGGTTTAACTTAAACCAATCCATTTTGAAGACAACACACCCTTGCCTCGGTACACCACTTCGTCATCAAGTGGCTACCCAACTCATCATCTCCCCCGGGCATAAGTGGCACCCGATGGGGGTTTTCGAAAAGTCTTTTGAAATGTTTTTGTCTCCATCGCCATGCATACACCGTCCCAGTTGCGTAGCATCTACTTTATCATCCTATCTACTCCCACCGGCATAACCCTCAAAGGAAGGTAGGGTCATGCACAATGCAAGTATCAATGAGTAAGTAACAGAGGCAACCAACCAACGTGGTTTACCATCTCATCATGATTCCGATGCAACAATAACAAGTGCTATAAGACATGCATAAAAAAAGTTTCATGGGCATGGTCAAAGGGCTGTTTGCCTTGGTTGGCTTGGTCTTCAAAGTCTTTAGACCCTTCCTCTCCTTCTTCTCCAACTACTTCGTCAAACACGGGATCTAATCGTCGCAAGAAAACAACGGATAAATGAGACAATAATAAAAATAGAAAAGTCAAAGTGCTCAGAAAAATGTCAATTTATTTTTGTAAAATACTAGGAGGAAAACTAGGAAGGGGAAATTCTTGGTTTTGGATTTGGAGCTAGGGAAACAGAGTTGTGGATTTTCAAACAGAGGTTCTATTGTTCAAATTTGAATTTAAATTTGAACAGAGCAGGAAAGTGTAATGGATGTGCAAAAAAGTTATATCAATAAATAGGTGGGATTATTCTAAGATTTTAGGAGTTGGAATTATTTCATTTGGACAAGTATTTTGTCCTATGGAATTTTTGTAAAACAATGAAAAAGAAAGAAAAGAAAAGCGGCTTTGTGCCCTTTGGGCGAGAGGCCACGGGCAACAGGCCCGGAGGAAATCAGCCCGTGCGAGGCCACCACGTCCCGAAGGCGTAAAAGCACGCCAGCCGACAGCGAACGGTACAAGACGCGTCGCGTTTAAACTGACGGTGGATCCCACCCGTCGGGCATGAGGTCGACGGGGGCCACGACCGTCGTCGTCTACCTCCGTCCAGAGGCAACGGCGAGCTCGCCGGCGGCGATATAGGGCACGGGTGGGTGCGTGAGTGGTACCGTTGGACTCAGGAGGATATCGCCATTCGGGTGGTGGTGTAGATGGTCGCCGGCGCAGCCTGGTTCGCCGGCGACGAGGTCACGCGGCGGAGGTGCTTCGGGCGTTGATGGTTCCGGCCGTTCCCGACTGCAAAAAGAATGGGAAAGATAGGGGAAAGGGTCAGTGACGCGTTGCGGTTCCAGGTCGAGAGAGAAGAAGGGCGGAGGAGGCCTGTACCGTGCGAACACCGACGACCCGAGGCGGCGGAGCTCGAGCTCGATCTCAAGCTCGTGCGGCTCTGGAGGCAACTGGTTGGTGCGGGAGGTGGATTAGGAGCGTGGGGAGCGACAGGAGGCGAGAGGGAGGCTCGGGGTCGCCTTTTATAGGCTGGCCGAGGTCCACCATGGGCGCGGCCTACGGGTTCCCGCGGGATCGGCTCGGGTGGCCGTTAGAGAGGAAATGGAGGGCTCGGGGGTGTTCGTGGGAGTGGTGTAGGGTGCTGAGGAGAGAGGAGGAGCGGGCGAAGCTGCACGCGGGCCTGTGGAGTGGCGTGAGCATTGGCCGAAGCGGGCGGAGGCCTGGCGCGAGCTGCAGGAGAGAGAGGAGGGCGCGGAGCAAGTGGGCGGCTTCTTTGGCGTGGAGCCAGACGTCGAGGGGCATCGATCGGCGCGTGGGGGAGGATCGAGGTGGCCGGAGACGCGGGCGTCAACGGTCGGGTGCCTGCCAGCGCTCCAGAGCGACTTTGGCCGGCATCCGCGGCTTTCCAGCGTCAAGGCCCCACTTGCCCTGGAGGCTGCAGGGGGTATGGGCAAAAGCTGGAGAGGGCCTTGGATGCTATGGAAAGCTGAGGGGATAGAAGGAGGCTGAGAGAGAGAGAGGGAAATCTGCTGTCCAGAGAAGAAAAATGGGGTTCCCCCTCCCTTCATCATTGCTTCCTCGGGCAGGGAAGCATCCAGGTGGTAGAGGGGAACTAGGAGGGGTTGTGGTAAAAAGCAGGGCTCAAGGAGATTAGTAGAAGAGGCTGGAATTTGCATTTTAAAATTCTGCCAGAAGGTGTTTGATGACGGTTTGGGCAAGTAGATGACTTTCACTTGTCATGAGACTCCACAGGTGAAGTGTCACATATAATTAGGGCCTTCCACCAATTTGGAGCTTATTTGGGCTAAGTTGCCAATGCAACTTTGTAAACCCTAGAAACTGGCAGGAATGGACTTCTGCAGATCTAGTTGAGTAAATCACTTCTCCTTGATGCACCACTTGGTGTGGTGGCCTCATTTGGTCATGTGATCATGCTCACAAAAGTTGGGATCAAGGAGAGAAAGTTGGTAGTACAAAGTAGTTCAAATTTGATTCTGGCCAGAGGGGGTTTTGGGGGAATTTCATGGAGTTATATTATTCTCCATGGCATGATACTTGCCAAGATCATCAAAACATGTCATATGTGACATGCTAGAATTTTCTTGGAAATTTTGGAGAATATTTCCTGTAGAAATATTTCAAATCCTTGAAATGAGCAGAAATGGTTTTTGGAGGTTTTGTCCAATATTTTGATCATGACCATGCGTTGAAACTCATATATATGGTAAATATATGTCCATTGAGTCTCCCTAATTTTCCTCAAATATTTTTAAAGCTTTAAAATAATTTTAACCTTGTAAAGACCATTTCTGGCCTTAAGAAAAAGCCTTTGAATAAAATAGGAAAATAACTTTCAAAATTATATTTTTGTGGTTTATGGAAGTCCTATATCTAATAGGTTTCAAATATACTCTTTGAATTATTTTTCATACCCCAAATCAGGTACTTGTACTGCAAACCTCAATTCAGGGGTTTTTGGAAAACTATTTTTTTTTAAACACTACTTGGCCAAATTATTTTTGTAAGCAAATACTATATTTCACTATACACATGGCATGATCATTGGACAGAAGTTTGGGGCAAGGAGATGAAGTATATAAGGTGGAGTTGTGTTGACTTTAAAGAGCACTTGAAAACACAAAGAGAAAAACCAACTCTAAATAAAAGCCAAATAATGCAAAAGTTTTTGTTGGTCCAAATTTTCATGCTTTATTAATGCAAATGAAATGTTACAAAATGCAGGTTGTGACAGCAACCTTGGAGAAGGCATGTGACTGATGAAAATTCATTCTTACGTCAAACTTTGAAATGAATTTGAGAATAGTTCCAGGAAAATTAGAAGAGTCAGGTAAGATCCTGGGAAAAGACCTGTGGGTTAGGGCCCACTCGAAAGAAACATCGTTAAAGGATTGCTTGAAATAAAGATTGCACCGGTAGAATTAAATGGCTTGAATGAGATAACAACCCCAAAATAACTTGAACGGATCTGGAATGAAAAGGCAGGCCTTACGAGATATCTTCAACACTCCAGAACAAATGAATAGCGAGAAGTGAATGATTAAGAGGTGCATCGGCAAGAGAAAGCATTTGCAACAAGGAAAGGAATATGATCAACATTGAAAGCTTGAGTTAAATCCACCGGAAAGAATACGAGAATGAAGAATGATGAACTTGGAGCTGTTGAGCATCTTCATGAGGGATCACTGGATTAGAACATTGATTGAAAAGAGTGAAGAGACTTCACATGAATAAATGGATACTTGATTAAAATATATAAGTCCTTGCAGAAAAAGGTGGGAGGGCGGGAAAACAAAGACAACTTGGGACGGATGAAACAAACACCATTGAGAAAACTTAGAATTGATCTCGCAAATGTTGAAATGATCGGATCCACTTGAAGAGAAGCACGCTGGTTGGGAAAAGAGTTAACATGACGACCTCAATGATCAAGAAGGATTAGTATTCACATAGCAATATGAGAACACCATTTAGGAAAGGTATGGATTCAACATTTGACTTCGAAGCAACTCGAATACCACAAATAAAACAAAACAAAGGATTTGGCTTGCAGAATAAGCCGGAACAAATACATATGATAGAGATTTACCCAATCCCATATCGGGCATACATCGGAAAGATATTCTAGGAGCTACTTGAATTCCCACCTATAAACTCCCGAAACTTTCTGGTTATGCAATCTGGTGTTGGGGATACAGGGGACACAAAATATATCACCCAAACTAACAATACCTAGATCCACCTATATCCATCCATCAACACATAACCAAGAAAACTCCAGAAATCGTGTACCTCAACCTTCGAAAAGCATCCGTTATACGAGTTATGGCAATACTCCTGAACTCCCCAGTACTGGGTGGCGTCGAGGTTATCTCACCAACAACTGCATATAAGAGATTTTCGATGTCGGCAAAAGCTCAGGTATACGGGAACTGCAACGATAAAATTGTGACGGCAACACCTCGGAGCTCAACTCCCCGGGACACTGCCACAACCCCTAAATGTCAGGAGGCACCAAGAACAATGTTCTCGTCACAAGAATATCGGAACGATCCCAAGATACCCGCGTAACCCTAAAAAAATTGTGAAAATTGAGGAGAGGAAAGACAAAACATCTATGTCGAGAGTCCTCACCAGAGCGACGAAGGGGAATGAGGAGTAAAAAGAATCCTACTCTCCGATATATATAATCCTAAGACTCAAAATAGTTTTCTTCTAGACTCAACAACGGCCAACAAACAAGGTGGCTCCTATGGTCGATCGAGGCTCTGATACCAACTTGTCATGCCAAGATGCGACCCTATCCTAAAGGAACTCGAAGGTCCTGTTGGAAATATGCCCTAGAGGCAATAATAAATTAGTTATTATTATATTTCCTTGTTCATGATAATCGTTTATTATCCATGCTATAATTGTATTGATAGGAAACTCAGGTACATGTGTGGGTACATAGACAACACCATGTCCCTAGTAAGCCTCTAGTTAACTAGCTCGTTGATCAATAGATGGTTACGGTTTCCTGACCATGGACATTGGATGTCGTTGATAACGGGATCACATCATTGGCAGAATGATGTGATGGACTAGACCCAATCCTAAGCCTAGCACAAAGATCGTGTAGTTCGTATGCTAAAGTTTTTCTAATGTCAAGTATCTTTTCCTTAGACCATGAGATTGTGCAACTCCCGGATACCGTAGAAATGCTTTGGGTGTACCAAACGTCACAACATAACTGGGTGGCTATAAAGGTGCATTACAAGTATCTCTGAAAGTGTATGTTGGGTTGGCACGAATCGAGACGAGGATTTGTCACTCCGTGTAAGCGGAGAGGTATCTCTGGGCCCACTCGGTAGGACATCATCATAATGTGCACAATGTGACCAAGAGGTTGATCACGGGATGATGTGTTACGGAACGAGTAAAGAGACTTGCGATAACGAGATTGAACAAGGTATCGGGATACCGACGATCGAATCTCGGGCAAGTACAATGCCGCTAGACAAAGGGAATTGTATACGGGGTCGATTGAGTCCTTGACATCGTGGTTCATCCGATGAGATCATTGTGGAACATGTGGGAGCCAACATGGGTATCCAGATCCCGCTGTTGGTTATTGACCGGAGAACGTCTCGGTCGTATGTCGCATGTCTCCCGAACCCGTAGGGTCTACACATAAGGTTCGGTGGCGCTAGGGTTGTATGAATATGAGTATGCAGCAAACCGAATGTTGTTGAGTCCGGATGAGATCCGGACGTCACGAGGAGTTCGAAATGGTCCGGAGGTAAAGATTTATAAATGGGAAGTCTTATTTTGGTCGCGGAAAAGTTTACGCACTTTATCGGTATTATGCAGGAGTGCCGAAGGGGTCCGGGGTCCACCGGGGTCCACCTGCCGGGGGCCACATGGGCTGTAGGTGCGCCTTGGCCTATATGGGCCAAGGGCACCAGCCCCAAGAGGCCCATGCGCCAAGGAGACTTGGGGAGGGAGAGTCCTAAAGGGGAAGGCACCTCAGGGTGCCTTGGGGAGGATGGACTCCTTCCCCTCTTGGCCGCACCCCTTCCTTGGAGGAAGGGGCAAGGCTGCGCCCTCCCCTCTCTTGCACCAATATAAAGGGAGGGGAGGGAGGGGCAGCCACACCCTGAAGCCCTTGGCGCCTCCCCTCTCTGCTACACCTCCTCCTCTTCCCGTAGTTGCTTAGCGAAGCCCTGCCGGAGCTCTGCTGCATCCACCATCACGCCGTCGTGCTGCTGGATCATCATCAAACTCTCCTTTCCCCTTGCTGGATCAAGAAGGAGGAGACATCATCCGCTCCGTACGTGTGTTGAACGCGGAGGTGTTGTCCGTTCGGCACTAGGTCATCGGTGATCTGAATCACGGCGAGTACGACTCCATCATCCCCGTTCCATCGAACGCTTCCGCCTGTGATCTACAAGTGGTATGTAGATGCAATCACTCTCCCATGAATCGTTGCTTAGATGAACTCATAGATGGATCTTGGTGAAACCGTAGGAAAATTTTTAATTTTCTGCAACGTTCCCCAACAGGTCCCACCAAGGATAGAAGCGCATCTTGAAGACGCTTTTGCAAGGTGGATATCATTACATCAACATTACATAATAGTGGGGATACAACCAAGACATACAATGTCACATGAATACAACAATACATCATATACAAGAGCATCATCCGACTATGAATGAAACACAAACAGAAACTCAAACGACATCCACCCTGCTAGCCCAGGCTGCCAACCTGGAACCTATCCCCTGATCGAAGAAGAAGCAGAAGGAAAACTCCAAAACAAGCAAACATCGCTCTCGCATCATGATCATCGCAAAACCTGTACCTGCAACTGTTGGTGTAGTAATCTGTGAGCCACGAGGACTCAGCAATCCCATTACCATGGGTATCAAGACTAGCAAAGCTTAATGGGTAAGGAAGGGGTAAAGTGGTGAGGTTGCAGCAGCGACTAAGCATGTATGGTGGCTAACATACGCAAATAAGAGTGAGAAGAGGAGCAACGGAACGGTCGTCAACTAGTAATGATCAAGAAGTGATCCTGAACTCCTGCTTACGTCAAACATAACCCAAAAACCGTGTTCTCCTCTCGAACAACCCCGAAAAGAGACACTCACGCAGTTACGCACGGTTGGTGTATTTTAGAAGAGTTTACTTCAAGTTTACTACAACCGGATATTAACAAATTCCCATCTGCCACATAACCACGGGCACGGCTCTCGAAAGTTCAAACCCTGCAGGGGTGTCCCAACTTAGCCCATGATAAGCTCTCACGATCAAGAAGGATATTCCTTCTCCCGGGAAGACCCGATCAGTCTCGGAATCCCGGTTACAAGACATTTCGACAATGGTAAAACAAGACCAGCAAAGCCGCCCGGATGTGCCGACAAATCCCGATAGGAGCTGCACATATCTCGTTATCGGGGCACACGGATGAGCAAGACGTCGGGTTGGCATAGACCACGATTGCCCAGGGCGCTGGACATCGCTTCGCTTTGGACCAACACTCAGGAGCACTTGGCCCGGGGGCTAAAATAAAGATGACCATCGGGCTCCGGAAACCCAAGGGAAAAAGGGCATAGGTGAGGCAAATGGTAAAACCAATGTTGGGCCTTCTTTGGAAAAAGTTTTATTCAAAGCGAATCGTCAAGGGGTCCCATAAATCACCCAACCGCATTAGGGACGCAAAATCCGGGAACACAATACTGATATGACGGAAACTAGGGCGGCAAGAGTGGAACAAAACACTGTGCATAAGGCCGAGCCTTCCACCCTTTACCAAGTATATAGATGCATTAATAATATAAGAGATATTGTGATATCCCAACATAAACATAATCCAACATGGAGCAATCTTCCTCTTCACCTGCAACTAGCAACGCTATAAGAGGGGCTAAGCAAAAGCGGTAACATAGCAAAGCAACGGTTTGCTAGGAAGGGTGACAAAGGTTAGAGGTTCATGGCAATTTGGGAGGCTTGATAAGCAAGTGGTAGGTAACGCAGCATAGCAATAGAACGAAGCAACTAGCATAGCAATGATAGTAATGAGATCCAAGGTGACGGTCATCTTGCCTGAAATCCCGCTAGGAAGAAGAACGAGTCCATGAAGAAGACAAGCGGACGTGGTCGAACGAATCCTCACAACTCCGGAACGAAACCGAAGCTAACGAGAGAAGCGACCCGGAAAGAAGCAAACAACATGGTAAACGCACAAGCATAATCATGGCATGATGCACAATCAAGTATGATGCATGTCCGGTTTAATGAGGCATGGCATGTCAAAGTGCAACAAACAATACTACAAGTTAAGTGGAGCTCAATATGCCACGAGTTGCATATTGAAAAACACCACATTGACATATTTAGTTTAATCTCGTTTAAGCTACCAAACAATATTAAAATGTTGTTAAGCATGGCAAGAAGTGAAGCATAATTAAACTACCTATCTAGGCAAGTTTAAATGAGGACGGAACAACAAACAACAATTCCGGAAAATCCCCATATGCATATTTTAGATTTGGTACTGTTCTGCCCTAAACCATATTTTATTATTGTTAAGCAGTAAAATAAAGTGCACCAAGTTAATCTATGCATTTTTCCACCCCATTTACATATAAAGTTTATTTAAAATGGAGCTACGGTTATTTAGTTATGAAATAAATCATTTTAACATGGTATTTAAGCAAATTAATGCAAATAGCAATTTAAACATTTTAAACATGGACAAAAGTTGCGTATTATGAAACTAGACAAAATTCTAAGCATTTTTCATAAATAATGTTTATACATATGTTGCACGGTTTATGAGTTATTATATTCATGATCTAGAGGGACTAATCTGTAAACATGCAATTTTCTGGATAATAGGCAAATTCGTCCAAGGAAAAAAAACGTCCACGGACTGAAACTGACTAGCCCAACAAGCACAGGAGAGGGGCTGGGCGCTGCTCACCATGGGCCATGGCCTGCACAGAATGTGAGTTGGGCTGCAGTTCTTTGGAGATGGGGCAGAGGAGGCCTTGCACGGGCGACGTGGCGATCGTCCACGCTGGCGTGGGACCAAGCCAACGAGGGGGCGCGCCTCATTCGCCTTTGATGCAGAGGAAGCAGGGGCGCGGCGAGGACGGGGTCAACGACGCGGCAGCAGTGGGGGCTTGGCGCACGGCGGTCTCTAGCGGCAGCGGCTGCAGGGAAGGCCGGCGAGGTGGAGATGGGGCGGATCCGGCTGGCCGGCGCCGGATCCATCAACTAAGGCGCGGTGGAGCCTGGGCGCGTCGGTTCCTCGTGAAGAAAAACAGGAGGGAGCATTCAGCGAGAGAGAGAGATCAGAGAAGGAGAAGAAAGCAAGGTGAGGCGGCGCTTCGGGTCGACTTCTTTGTTGGTCGGAGGCGACGAGGGTCGAAGACGAAGGCGCGAGCGAGCGAGGATCGAGCTTGTGCATCCGTGACATCCTGCGGGACAAAGACAACAAAGAGAGTTTGAGTGACAGAGAGAGAGGACTTGAGGAAGAGGGAATGAAGCAGGGGCACGGCCTTGGTGCTGGTGGTCGGCTGGACGGCGGCGGGGCGCAGGCATGAGCTCGGGAGCTTGAGGTGGTGCGCGGGAGCCTCCTGCTCGAGGCCGATGCAGAGGAAGCATACGGGAGGGGCTCCAGAAGAAGCTCCCCTTCCCTGGACCGGGAGGAGACGGGCGCTACGGGAGAGTGAGGAGGATCTCCTCTCCTTGGATCGAGCAGGTTGAGAGCTGTAGCGCCGGTTGGGCAGGCGCACAGATCGAGGGAGGTAGGTGGTGCTGCGGGTTGGCTCGGGATGGATCCCGAGGGGAACCAGAGACGTGCGGCGGGGAGGAGGATCCCTAGAAATTAGGGATTTGTCTAATGATTGCACTGCTATTTATACTAGGTGGTGGTTAGGGTAGAAGTTAATCTGGTCCGTCCGATCGAAATCGGGCGGTCGAGAATAAATAGGCTAGGGGGTCCAAATAAGAAAACGGAGATGTTTTATAGATGTTTGGGGATGATCCAGACTCATCGATCACGACCGACCGGGTCGGGTACGGGTAAGTTTCGGACACGCACACGAGGGTGCTGCGAGCTGGCAAGAGAGGTTAGGTGGTCATGGTCAAGAGGGAAGCAAAACCCGAATGGCCTCGGAACGGTCAACGAAAGCAAGGGGGACGCGCAACTTCTTAACGGGTGCAAGCTTTATGAAAACATGCAGATGCAATGCGCATGATTCTATGAGGTGAGATGCATGACATGAACAAAATGCAAAACAAAAGACAAAAACCCAACCACGGAGGAAATAATATATCGCATCTCTGGAAAAGGCAAGAGTTAGAGTTACGAATATGGAAAGTTGTATCCGGGGCATTACATTTCCCCCTCCGGTGGGGTACCAGAACGGGATCTAGATTTGTTTTACGTGGCTACAGAGGCGCAGCGGAACTTCTGATCTAGGGTTCTCTTCGGGGGTTTTGGAATATTTGGCAATTTATAGGGCGAAGAGGCGGTGCGGGAGGCCACTGAGGTGGGCACAACCCACCCAGGCGCGCCCAGGTGGGTTATTCCCCCCTCAAGGCACCCCTCTGGTACTTCTTTGGCCCAAGTTCTTCCTTCTGGTCCTGAAAAAATCTCCAAAAAGTTTCGCTACGTTTGGACTCCGTTTGGTATTGATTTTCTGTGAAGTAAAAACAAGCAAAAAATAGAAACTGGCACTGGGCACTATGTCAATAGGTTAGTCCCAAAAAATGATACAAAGTTGCTATAAAATGATTGTAAAACATCCAAGAATGATAATATAATAGCATGGAACAATCAAAAATTATAGATACGTTGGAGACGTATCAGCATCCCCAAGCTTAATTCATGCTCGTCCTCGAGTAGGCAAATGATCAAAATAGAATTTTTGATGTGGAATGTTGCCTAACATGTTCATCACATATTCTTTTCTCTTGTAGCATGGACATATAGACTTTTGTATGATTCAAAGCAATAGTCTAGTTTTGACATGAAGATTTCAATACTCAAGCATATCAACAAGCAACCATGTCTTTCAAAATATCAACTCTAAAGCAAGTTATCCCTAGCCCATTATGCTCAATTATTGATCCATTCATGAAACACACTCGCATATTAGCTACACCCAATGCTCAAGTACGATCATAGTACCCCTTAGTTGGTGCTTTATAAGAGAAGATGGAGACTCAAATAAAAATAAAATTTCATGAAGTAGATAGAAAGGCCCTTCACAGAGGGAAGTGGGGATCTATAGAGGTGCGAGACCTCAAAGCGAAAGAAAATAGAGATAAAACATTTTGGGTGGCATGCTTTTCCTGTCAACGAAAATGATCGAGTAGTTCCCAATACTTTCCATGCTAGATATATCATAGGTGGTTCCCAAACAGAAAATAAAGTTTATTCCTTTTCCCACCATACTTTCACATTCCACGGCTAACCGAATCCACGGGTGCCATCCATACCAACACTTTCCAAGGAATTTATTATTTGACAACGTAAAGTAAATACATTTTTTATTTCGAGACTGGGCATCCCTAATACCTTTGCCGTACTCTCGTGCAATGACACGTGAATAAACACTCATCTTGAGAATAACATATCTAGCATGGAAAAATATCAGCCATCCCCTACCATTTCATGAGCGGTACGGACACACAAAAAGAAAATTTATTTTGAAGATTAGAGATGGCACATACAAATTTGCTTAGAACGGCACTGAAATACCGCATGTAGGTAGGTAAAGTGGACTCATATGGCAAAACTGGGTTTAAGGATTTTGGATGCACAAGTAGTAATCATACTTAGTACAAGTGAAGGCTAGCAAAAGATTGAGAAGCATCCAACCAAGAAAAAAAAATCTCATAAGCGGGCATTGAGCATAACTAACACCAAATAATGCACCACAAGTAGGCACTGGTACGCGTCGGTGCTATACAAACGGTTTTTAACCCCTTTCCGGATGGCATTTGGAACCGTCGCATAGTGAGTGACTGCGATAGGGGGGTCCTTCCCACATGACCCAGAAACCATTGGGAATATGCCCTCCTGGCACACACGCTCCGCAAAATGAGGTCGTGTGCGACCGGCGAGCGATCAAATACGGTTATACGTACAGTAGTGCTAAAAAATCAATTACACAGGCGAAATATTTTTCGGTCGTAAGTTTATCCCACACAGTCAGTCCCAGGTAAATGTTTTCGTTTGTATATACATCCCACACAGTCGTTCCAAGGAAAACGTTTCTGTTCGCAGGTACATCACACACAATTTTCCCCGTTAAAACGTTTGTGATAGCGTTTCCATTGCACACGGTATTAACAATTTTATCGTTTGCATTATTGAATGCATCACACACGATGCGTAGAAGAAACTGTATGGCAAAGGCTATCCATCACACACAGTTTTTATGTGGTAAACGTTTGCGCCAGGTGGCCTAACGCAAACAGTTTTCAGGAGGATGTCATGTGTGATTGTTCATTAATCCAACACGGTTTATTTCTAGAAACTGTGTGCGTTGCCTGAGGTCATTGCCCATGGTATTTTCTCAATAACCGTTTGCAATAGAAACCCAATTAGTAAGCTAATTATCCTATTAGTAATATATTTATTGATCTAGTTGACATTTCATATTAAGCACACAATATATTTCATTTTCATAATTGAAATACATCGGAGTACAGCATCATATAGCTTCAGCACTCAGCTACCCCATTAAACAACTGCACCAGCACCAAGTTTCACAAGCAGCATCTATAACCTTTCAAAATTAGCATCATAGATGGTACAAAGACAGATGTATCTCATCTAGAAAACTGCTGAAGCAGAAGGCGAATATTGAGCCTTCATTGATGTTGAAGATCTTTGCAACTTTAGGCCAGTGGATGATTGACCGCCATCCTTCATCCTATTTAGGACCACTTCAATATTGAACCATGGGTGTTGTATGAATACTTCCTCGCCTCCTGACCATACATGTGGTTTGGGAGGTAATCATCAGTGAACTTCTTTGGAAAGGCCTGAAAACAAGGGTATGCATAAATATCTTCTCTAGATTTGAAATGGCGCAAAGGAATTAAAAAGACAAGGTATAACAGTTAGTACCATCCTGTAGTGAATCGATGTCTTCTTCATTGTGCGCATAAAGATCTTGTTGTTTTTTGTCGCTAATTTCTTTATCCTAACAATCTTTCTGAGTTTCTTAACTTGACTGATATTCGTGGACAACTCATTTCCCCATAGCAAAAAGGGTCGAACAGTGGGTCAAAACCTCTTATAGCGGGACCTACATGTGCAAGACCAAATTGTTTAAAACCTAAGTATTAGAATGGTTCCTGCAATTGCACAATAATGTGCTATTAGACAAAGGACCATGCATGTGCAAACCTCGATTGTAAACCTCAGTGCTTCCCATTATTTCCCTGCAACACATATAAGGTAGTTAGTGGTAGTCAGTGGCCAGGTTAAGTGAGGGTTCACATGCTATTAGTAAAATATGTTGATGAAAAATAAGCACATTGCAGATTCATCAGATTAATTCAAGCCACATGGAAAACCCACATGATTAAGAACTAGGAAATATAGCAATTGTACATGTTTCCCATGTATTAAGTGCAGCAAAATTCGATTACTCCTCACATGCACAACAATCCGAAATTCTACCCACGACAATTGGACATTGCATTGCAGAATTGAACCAAGCAGTTAACTAAACACCACAACAAATGAACCATATTAACTGAGCACCACATTGCACAATATAACATACTCCTAATAGAAGATCAGACAGTTAACCAAACCAAGCATGCTTAACAACTTGGAAATATAGCAATTGTATTTGTTTCTCATGTATTTAGTACAGCCAAATTCGATTTATTTCTCACATGGTACACAATAACAGAATGCACCCACAACAATTGAACATCGCATTGCAGAATGGAACCAAACCGTTAACTAAACACCACAACAAATGAACCAAACGTTAACTGAGCGCCACATTGTACAATGTATAACATACTAGAAGATGAAACAGTTAACCAAACCAAGCATACTTGACAACTTGGAAATATAGCAATTGTATTTGTTTCTCATGTATTTTATAAAGAAAAATTCGATTTATTTCTCACATGGAAGACAATACAAAATTGCACCCTGAAGAATTGAACATCACATTTGCAGAATTGAAGCAAACAGTTAACTGAACACGACAACTAATTAACCCAACAGTTAATAAGTGAGCACCACATTGCACAACATATAGAACATATACACTAGAGCAACAGATTGCATGGTAAAAGTAGATAGCAAAATTCACTAGAATTTAATAAGGAAAGGCAGTAGCTAGCAAACTGAACATGTGTCCTTACAGTGAGCTAATAAGACAAGCTACTCCTCATTGTCGGAGATATCGATGACGATTGGTTCCTTGGACATGGAGAGGGCGAGGACTCTGCATCGTGAGTGCCCTCGTCGTAGTGGTGAGTTGCCTGAGCCGCTCCGGGCACCAACATGCTGGCTCTCGAGTTGAGGTAAGCACGTGCACTCTGAGAAAACACCTCGTAGTCTTCATTGAAGGCACCGAGGGTGGACTCGAGAAAACGCCACGAACTGTCGTTTAAAGCAGCCAACCGCGTCGCGGTGTCGGCGCGCGAGGCATCGACGGTGGCCTCGACAGCGAGGTGCTCCTCCAAGATTTGGGGGTCGGCATGAATGGCAGCCATCGCGACCTCATCCGCGCGTGCGGCCGCGATTTGCTTCTCCGCTGCCAAATGCTCCTTGAGCTCCTGGCTATACTGCGTGCACCATGGCTTAGGGCGGCTCTTATTTGGTGGAGGGGTCGGTGATTTGGGTGGAAGGTGTCACGCCGGCGGTTGGGGCATGTGGGATGTGGAAGGAGGAGGAGGATGGGGGTCTGGTGTGGATTACCTGCCTGGAAAGACGAGGCCGAGCAGCATGAAGGAGGGTCACCGGCAAGGGGGCAGCGCTGCAAGCAAGGAGTGAAGGTTTCAACTTGGAAAGGAAGGCAAAAATAAGGGAAATGTGGCCTTTGGTAAGGGGGAGGGGGTGGGGAGGTAGATATTTTCGCGGAAGCCGAAAATTTTGAATCGGTTCAGCGCAAAAACTAGAGCGCAAAGTATCATCAGACACGGTCCCTTATTCAGAATCGTATTTATATGTGAACATCACAAATGATTCAGATAGCTTAACCCGTGTGTGATGAGTTTGAGCGTCAAAAATTTTGGTTCCAATTTCCCTGGTTACAGTGCTCATCCACGTCATTGCATAATTTGGGTACACAAAGGAGACTACAGCACACCCATACTGTAGCCGACGCACCTTCTCAGAAGTCAGAGCGCGTCATAAAGACAATCGACGGTGCTCCAGGATATTTTGTACTGCATCTCACACGGTTGCTGATAATAAACTATGTGCGATCTACTTGATTTTTCATCTTGATTTGAATTACATAATGGGGTCACAGCTGCAAAGGATGATGTTTAAATTGCTAGAACTTCTATCTGCAGTGAACATGCAACTATAGGCCTGTTGTCAAAAAATTTGGAATTATTCAGGGTTCGTTTGGACATTTTTATACAGTAACTTGGTTTTCTAGGCATTTCAGGTGCACAATTCAAAATTGAACTACATGCACATGCTCCGGTTCACCAAAATGGGTTTTAAAATGATATATGTGTCCATGGGTTAATGCTTACGTCCCATTCAAGAAATGGGGATGAATTTCAAACACCACGGCACCGTGGCTCTTCGGCAAACGATGAGGTACTTGCTTTTGTAATTCTAGTAAATACAAAACTCGTCTGAAATTCATGAACCTTGGCATGCTATCATGGAACGACATCAACATGCTGGGGTAAAAAAATATTGTCCCATTTGGGGAAGGTTATGGTATAAGCTTCTCGCAAACCAGAGCTTCTCTCACAACAAGCATGATGGTTTCGGTAGGGAACATGCCACCTTGGGGGACGAAACGATATCTGTTGCCTCTTCTTACTTTCAAAATTTTTCTCATGTCAACATAGAACAACAGGAGTGTTGTGCAATTTATTGGGATTTTCGGGGTTCACGTGGACATTTTTATACATTAACTGAGTTTTCTATGCATTCATATGCATAATTCCAATTTGAACTACATGCACATGCTCCAGTGCATATAAACGGGTTGAAAAATCAAATGTGTGTCCTGGTTGCAATCTTAGGTCCCATGCAAGAAATGGGAATGAATGTCAAACACCTTTGCCACCATCGCTCGGCCGCTAACATTGATATACATGGTTTTAAAATACTAGTAAATCAAAAACTCGTCTGAAATTCATGAAACTTGACATGCTATCATGGAACAGCATCAACATGCAGTGGTAAAAATATTGTCCCATTTGGGGCAGGTTGGGGTATAAGCTTCTCACAACAAGCCTCATGGTTACGCTAGGGAACGTTTCACCTTTCTGGACGAAACGATATCCGTTGCCTCTTCTTGATTTCAATTTTTCTCTAGTTTCAACATAGAACAACGGGAGTGTTGTGTTAAATTTTGGAATTTTTCAGGGTTCGTTTGGACATTTTTATGCATTAATTGAGTTTTCAATGCATTTATGTGCATAATTCAATTTTGAACTACATGCACATGCTCTAATGCATATAAATTGGTTGAAAAATCAAATCTGTGTCCTTGGTTGCATGCTTAGGTCCCATGTAAGAAATGGGAATGAATGTCAAACACCCTGCCACCGTCACTCGGCCGCAAACATTGAGATATCTGGTTTTTAAATTCTACTGAATCCAAAACTCATCTTGAATTCATGAAACTTGGCATGCTATCATGGAGCGGCATCAACATGCCGTGGTAAATATTTTGTCCCATTTGGGGCAAGTTTGGGTATAAGCTTCTCACAAACCAGAGCTTCTCACAACAAGCCTGATGGTTTCGGTGGGGAACGTGCCACCTTTGGGGACGAAACGATACTCGTTGCCTGTTATTGCTTTCAAAAAAATTAGTGTCAACATAGAACAACAGGAGTGTTGTGTTAAATTTTGGAATTTTTCGGGGTTCGTTAGGACATTTTTATACATTAACTGGGTTTTCTAGGCATTTTATGTGCACAATTCAAATTTGAACTACATGCACATGCTCCAGTGCATATAAATTGGTTGAAAAATCAAATCTTTGTCCTTGGTTGCATGCTTTGGTCCCATGCAAGATATGGGAATGAATGTCAAACACCAGGGCACTGTTGATTGCTGGCAAAATGTTGAGATACTTTGTTTTTAAATTCTAGTAAATCCAAAACTCATCTGAAATTCATGAAACTTGGCATGCTATCATGGAATGGCTCCCGACATGTTGTGGTAATTTTTGTGTCCATTTTGAGAGAAGCCGCACTCGAATAACAGTCAACAAATGCCTTTTGAAACAAATAGCTGCCACTCTAACATCGCAAACGTTTTAGATAGAACACCCGTATGTAAACTGACATCTTCCCCAGTAAGCCAAGGGAAAATGTGCCGAGCAGGATTTGTGCAGCTCCTCATTGCAAACCTTTTATATAGAACACATGTATGCAAAGTGAGGGCTATGGTCTTCCGCAGTAAGCCAAAGGAAAATTCGCTGCGCGGGATTTGTGCATCTCTTCAACGCAAACGGTTCAGATTGAATAAGGTATGCAAAGCGAGACTTTAGAGCTAAGCCAAGAGAAAATTTGGCAAGCAGGATTTGTACCTCCCTTCAACGCAAACGGTTTTTTTGGATGACCTGTGTGCAACCACGTACAGACAATTTGGTAAGATTTGCATCTGTCATATTGGGTATATTGCCATTTGTCAAACTGGAAAGATTGACATTTGTTGATCTAGTAACATTGCCATTTGTCAATCCTTGTAACACTATGATTTGTCAAAATATGCAGCTAAAAATCACTATCACTATCTAATTTTTGCAACTAAAATTCAGTAATTAAGCATAGATTTCATTCATAGATTAAGCAGTCGTTCTTAATTTATACAAACTGTTCAACTCGATAGCTGAACCGACCAAACTTTTCCCCAATTGTTGCCAACCACGTACTGAAATAGCTAGTTCAACTATATATACTAGCTAATTTTAAGTACGTTGTACAGTTCCACCACATCTATAGTCAGATGAACTGAACAAAATAGCCCCTAAATACTGCTAATACGGAGGTGCTTTGTACTACTTCCGGCAGCCTCTCCTCTGCCGAGCGCGCTAAGTAAGAGGAAGAGGAGGAGGAGCCTACCTACGAGCTGGACAACTGCAATATGGTGCCTGTCGCTGCTGCACCTTCAACGACGCTCACCTCGAACGCCCTCTGCCGCTCCAGACGACCCCTCTCAAAGCGGCCGGACTGCTCGCAGTTCTCCTGATTCCTCGCCTCTGCGTCGGCATGTGCCGCGGCCACGACGGCGGTAAGGCTCTTTGCGTGCTCGACGAGGTGCTCCTCCTCCTCCCACGGGAACTCAATGTAGCGTGCAAGGTCACTGCCGCACGTGCAGGCCTCCACCTCCGCCTCCCTCCTTCGGGCGGTGGTGGCGGAGCAGGTGATGATCCCGGCGGTCGACGGTGGGCTGGCGGCCACGGTGGGCTGGCGGCCACGATGGCCGATGATGCGGTGGCGGCCACGACCACCACCTCCCGCCTTCAGGCCGCGGTGGCGGAGCGGGTGATGGTCACGGTGGCTGGCAGTGGGGTGGCGGCCACGACGGCCACCTCCCGCCTTCGGGCCGCGGCGGTAGAGCGGGCGATGGCCCTGGCTTTTGACGATGCTGTGGCGGCAACGGCGGCCGGCAACAGCTGCCGACGGGCACCAGCGGCGGAGCATGTGGTGGGTGTTCCACGCACGCCCAACAGGGACGCCACGCGCACTACACTACGCCAGGGATTGCGCCGCCGCCGCGGTGTAGCCTCCTAGCTGGAGCTATGCTCTGATGACGGTGGAGTGGCTGAGCAACGATGACAGACTGGTGCCATTGCCGATTGTGGGAGAAGCAGACGAGATAAGCTATAGGGAGGGAGGGGAAAATGCGACACAGGACTCGCCGGCCGTGAGGGTTTATATAGTAGGCTGGGAAGCATTGGGATCTTGGGGGATTTCACTGAGTCGGGCGGGAAGCTTGCTGGAACTCGTGTTGCTATGCTGAACGGGCTCACCACCGTTTATTAAAAGAACGCCTCAAGACGCTACTCAAGCTTCCGCTCGAACCGTCTGCGACAGCGGGGTGACAAGACATGTGAGAGGAGGACGAAAGGACACGTACACATACGTTTAATAAAAAAATGTTTGTGATTTAATTACATACTATACCCTCGTCTTGGTTTGTAAGTAGGATTTAATTAATAAAATACGAATGCATGTCGCCAAAGATTATATAGTTGGATTCGTATTTGAACATAGTTTCCAGTTATATAATTTTTGTAACATGCATTAACATTTTGTTGGTTAAATTTGAGGTTATATACCAGCAAGCGTTTGCCCACAACACACACACGGCTTCTCCCATCACAAACAGCTAGGTTGGATCAACTGTATGCCACGTATCGCACACGCAACTCTAATCTGACTGGTGCTTGATGTCTCCGACATCGCTCGCACAGTTCGTCTTATTTGCCACGTATCACTGTGTTGGCCTCTGCTCGCATCCCTCGGCAAGCTCTGCTCGCCGTTAGGCACCGCAGCGCGGTGTGCTCGCCGTTAGGCGCCGCGGCGCGCTCTGCTCGCGTCCGTCGGCGCGCTTAGCTTGTGGACAGCTTTTCCTTGCGTGTTCAACTGCTATATGCATATATATGGTTGCTCGTTGTTGAGGCGACCGCAGAGCGCTCTGCACGCGTCCCTCCAAGCGCTCTGCCAGCGGTTGGGCCTGCGCACGATCACGTGGGGGCCCCATATGCATGCGGTTGCACCACGCGCGTCGGCACGCGATGCAGTTACGTGCGGCACGATGGAGTTACGCGCTGCGAATTAGGACTGCCATCAGGGCGTGCCGATATTCCAGGCCATCCGGCTTCCCCTTTAATTCCCGCGGCCATTATAACCTTAGTCTCTTCAACTTTTCGATCGCGCCCCACAACACAAGCACACCCACGACGACACATAGAGAGGGGATGTCTAGCGGCGCTACAATGGAGTTCGGCGAGCATAAAGTGGAGACCCACGCGAGGGAGACAGATCTCTCGGTGGTGTACACCATCGACCTAGCCGTGGTGGACTACTACATCAACACCGTTGAGCAGTTGCTTGCTGGAGATAGGTACAAGGTGGTCGACATCAACCTCTATTACACCGCCGGTTTTCCCGGCAAAGATCAGAAGGTTGCCATCGCCTAGTTGTGTGTGCACCATCATGTCCTCATCTACCACTACTGCATGGCCACAGAGCCTTGCGCCCGTTTTGCCAGGTTTGTCAACGGCACCGACTACAAGTTCGCTATGGTGGAAACCACCGACAATGTAAAAGCGATCAGGGTTACGGGCTTGTCCTGCAAGAACCTTGTCGAAATCCGTGAGCACTACAGGGTTTGGGGCAGCACGAAGAAGGACTCCCTGGTTGAACTCGCCTCGGCCATCATCGACCCCTACTACGAAAAGATGAAGCAGGATGCCCAGAGAACAAGTCCCGTATCCTGGCACAGGGCCTGGATGCGGCAACTGGATGAACCTCACCTCAGGTTCGCGGCCAAGAGTGTGTACACATGCTACGAGATGCACAGGCGGATCGTTGACATGAGGAAGTGCCTTGTTACCCAAATCGACGAGCCCGGATGGAGCCACAAGCAGAGCAAGCGTCACAATAAGTAGATGATGATCAGATGATCGTTTATGCTAGTTAATCATGCATGTAATATATAGTTTACTTTGGTGTGTGGAATTGTCATGCGTGTAGTAGCCACCTATGTAATTATGCATGTAATAGTTCACTTTGGTGTGTGCAAATGCCATGGTTGTAGTAGCCACCTATGTAAGTGGATGTTTAATTTGGTTATGCAACCATGTACTTATAAGTGTGTGTATATATATATATGTTGTTGTTATGTATGCAATCCCATCGCACAACACACACGTCTTATTAGCGGCAATCGTCTGTGTTATTATCGGTCTTCGCACACATTTCTGATTACAGACCTGTTTGTCGCATATCACACACATCTTGTTATATTGAACCGTTTATGTTCTCTTGTCTCAACGCAAGCAGTTCATCCGAGTGAACCGCATGCCGTATATCACACACACCTTGATCTGGCTGACCGTTTCTTTTGTGTTGCGTAATCACAAACAGTTCATCCTAGTGAACCGTATGTTGTATATCGCACACACCGTCATCTGGATGCCCGTTTCTTTTGTTGCTCCTCGTCGCAAACAGTTAATTGCACTGAACCGTATGCCTTGCATCACAGACGGAACTAAATCTGAACCGTGTTTGATGCATCCGTCATCGCAAATGTTTTGCACCTTTTTGACGGTTTTGTACACCATCTTTTGCGATTAATGCATCGCACACAGTTTCGTCAAAGGGTCTATGATCGTAGTGCCGCATTAGCAGCATCCTACAGTAGTGAGGATGTAATTTCATCGCATAACTATTGACTTTCGTGCTTGAATAGGGAATCACAAACCTTAACACCAATATTCTTACTAAAGCATAATTACTCGCCAACATGACCCACATATCACTATCATCATATCGCAAAACTATTACAAGGAATCAAGTTTATTTTGTCCAATGATCATCATGAATTTTTTTATTATATACCACTTGAATATCTATTACTTTGGTACTAATTTCATATATTGCAATTGCTTTTGACAAGCTCAAGTAATTTTAAGTGAAGAACATGAGCAAATGACAAACTACTCTAAAAAGATATAAGTGAAGATCAAGCAAGTAGTTGAGTAAATGGGTAGCTAATTGAGGACTCTCTTTTATTTAAAAACTTTCAGATCTAAGTATTTTATTAAAATAGCAAGCAAAACAAAACAAAATGACATTCCAAGAATAGCACAACTCATGTGAAGAAGCAAAAACTTAGTCTCAACCGATACTAACCGATAATTGTTGATGAAGAAAGGTAGGATGCCTACCGGAACATCCCCAAGCTTAGCTGCTTGAGACTTCTTGGAATATTAACTTGAAGCTTGAGCTTTTGTGTCTCCTTAATTCCTTTTATATCACGGTTTCCCTAAATCTTAAAAACTTCATCCACACAAACTCAACAAGAACTAGTGAGATAAGTTAGTATAAATCAATGCAACACCTTATCATTCTCTACTTTAGCAAATCACTAAAATTATTACTTAACATTGCATACTAAATGCCTCTGCATATTTAATACTCCTATCCTCAAATAGAATCATTAAACAAGCAAACATATGCAAACAATGCAAACACAATAGCAATCTGTCTAAACAGAACAGTCTGTAAAGGATGCAAGAGTATTCATATTTCTTTAACTCCAAAAAATATGGTTACCAAATTGTAGAAAAATTATCAAAGCTTATTTTGCAAAATGTTTCAACATTTTATCACATTCTGAATTTTCTAGGGAATTTTTGCAACGGCGATAAACTTTCCGTTTTGAAACAGCAACATGTAGACTTTCAAAATAAGCATGGAAAAGGCTATACTTGAAATTTTTATTGAAATAAAAGATGCAAAACATTATTCTAAATGACATAAAGCAACAAAATAAAATGACGCTTCAAGCAAAACACATATCATGTGACGAATGAAAACATAGCTCCAAGTGAGGTTACCCATAATGTTGGAAACGAAAGAGGGGATTCCTTCCGGGGCATCCCCAAGCTTAGTTGCTTGGATCTTCCTTGAATATTACCTTGGGGTGCCTTGGGAGTCCCCAATCTTAGAGTCTTGCCATTCCTTATTCTCCTCATATCGATATCTCACCAAAAACTTGAAAACTTCAATCACACAAAACTTAACGGAACTTCGTGAGATAGGTTAGTATGATAAAGACAAATCATTCACTTTGGTACTATAAAAGACAAGATTCATAATTTTTATCACACAATTCCTATTGTACCTTCTCATTTCCACAATTTTTATTGAGCAATATAAGCCATAGAAACTAGGAAACAAGCAAACTGTGCATTGAAAACAGAATCTGTCAAAAACAGAACAGTCTGTAGTAATATGTACTCCAACCATACTTATGCTACTCCAAAAATTCTGAAAAAATAGGAAAGCGTAGGGAATTTGTATATATATCACGTATAAAAAAATTCATATCAAAAGCATGTTCCAGTGAATTTTCAAAATTCCTGGACTGAGCGAAAAAGTTTCTGTTTTTGCACAGAATCAAGTCAACTACCATCCATACTATCCCAAAGGCTTTACTTGGCACTTTATTGAAACAAAAGCTATAACACATGACTACTACAGTAACTTGATCATGTGAACACACAAAAACAGTAGGTAAAAGTGTTGGGTTGTCTCCCAACAAGCGCTTTTCTTTAATGCCTTTTTAGCTAGGCATGATGATTTCAATGATGCTCACATAAAAGTAAAGAATTGAAACATGAAAAAGAGCATCATGAATCACATGGAAAGCACACTTAAGCCTAACACACTTCCTATGCATAGGGATTTTGTGAGCAAACAACTTATGGGAACAAGAATCAACTAGCATAGGAAGGCAAAACAAGTGCAACTTCAAGACTTTCAACATAAAGAGAGGAAACTTGATATTAATGAGAAGCCTACAAGCATATGTTCCTCTCTCATAATAATTTTCAGTAGCATCATGAATGAATTCAACAATATAACTATCACATAAAGCGTTCTTTTCATGATACATAAGCATAGAAATTTTGTTACTCTCCACATAAGCAAATTTATTCTCGTGAATAGTAGTGGGAGCAAACTCAACAAAATAACTATCATTGGATTGAAAATTAAAATCATGATGACAAGTTTCATGGTTATCATTATTCTTTATAACATACATCTCATCACCATAATCATCATAGATAGCAACTTTGTTGTCATAGTCAATTGAAACCTCTTCCAAAATAGTGGATTCATCACTAAATAAAGTCATGACCTCTCCAAATCCACTTTCATAATTATCACAATAAGATTCAACACCCTCCAAAATAGTGGGATCATTAGTACCTAGAGTTGACACTCTTCCAAACCCACTTTCATCAATATAACCATCACAAATAGGAGGCATGCTTTCATCATAATAAATTTTCACATCAAAACTTGGGGGAGTAAAAATATCATCTTGATTAAACATAGCATCCCCAAGCTTGTGGCTTTGCATATCATTAGCATCATAGATATTCAAAGAATTCATGCTAACAACATTTCAATCATGCTCATCATTTATGCCAATCATTTTATTGAATTCTTCTTCTATCAATTGAGCACAATTTTCTTTTCCATCATTTTCAAGAAAGACATGATAAAGATGAACATTATGAGACCACCTCAATTCCATTTTTTTGTAGTTTTCTTTTTATAAACCAAACTAGTGATAAAACAAGAAACTAAAAGATTCGATTGCAAGATCTAAAGATATACCTTCAAGCACTCACCTCCCAGGCAACGGTGCCAGAAAAGAGCTTGATGTCTACTACACAACTTGTTCTTGTAGACTCGTGTTGGGCTTCCAAGCGTAAAGGTTTGTAGGACAGTAGCAAATTTCCCTCAAGTGGATGACCTGAGATTTATCAATGTGTGGGAGGCGTAGGAAGAAGATGGTCTCTCTCCCTGCAACCAAATAATAAATAGTCTCTTGTGTCCCCAACACACCAAATACAATGGTAATTTGTATAGGTGCACTAGTTCGGCGAAGAGATGGTGATACAGGCGTTGTAATGATAGTAGATATTGATTTTTATAATAGGAACAAATAAAAAACAGCAAGGTAGCAATTGATAAAACGGAGCACAAACGGTATAGCAATGCTTGAAAACAAGGCCTAGGGTATGTACTTTTGCTAGTGCAATCTCTCAACAATGTTAATCTAATTGGATCATATAACCATCCCTCAATGTGCGATGAAGAATCACTCCAAAGTTCCTATCTAGCGGAGAACATAAGAAGAAATTGTTTGTAGCTATTCTTTTCGATCGATCTATCCAAGAGTTCGTACTAAAATAACACCAAGTTATTCTTTTCGATCAATCTATCAAGAGTTCGTACTAAAATAACACCAAGTTATTCTTTCCGATCAATCTATCAAGATTTTGTACTAAAATAACACCAGAACAAATTCAGATTTATAATACTCAATCCAACACAAAGAACCTCAAAGAGTGCCCCAAGATTTCTACCGGAGAAACAAAAGACGAGAACGTGCATCAAACCTATGCATAGATTGCCCCAATGTCACCTCGGGAATCTGTGAGTTGAGAACCAAAATTTATCTCAAGTGAATCAATATAATACCCCATTGTCACCATGGGTATTCATATGCAAGACATATATCAAGTGCTCTCAAATCCATGAAAGTATTCGATCCGATAAAACGAAATCTCAAAGGGAAAACTCAATTCATCACAACAATATAGAGAGGGAGAAACACCATATGAACTATATTAACAAAGCCCATGATACATCAAGATCGTGCCATCTCATGAACACGAGGGAGAGAGAGAGATTAAACACATAGCTACTGGTACAAACCCTCTGCCCCGAGGGTGGACTACTCCCTCCTCATCATGGTGGCCGCTGGGATGATGAAGATGGCCACCGGTGATGGTTCCCCCCTCTGGCAGGGTACCAGAATAGGGTCTTCATTGGTTTTTCGTGGCTACAGAGGCTTGCGGCGGCGGAACTTCTAATCTAGTGTTCTCTTTGGGGGTTTTGGAATATTTGGCAATTTATAGGGCGAAGAGGCGGTGCGGGAGGCCACCGAGGTGGGCACAACCCACCAGGGCGCGCATGGGTCCCCAGGCGCGCCCAGGTGGGTTGTGCCCCCCTCGGGGCACCCCTTTGGTACTTCTTTGGCCCAAGTTCTTCCTTATGGTCCAGAAAAAATCTCCAAAAAGTTTCGCTGCGTTTGGACTCCATTTGGTATTGATTTTCTACAAAGTAAAAAACAAGCAAAAAACAGCAACTGGCACTGGGCACTATGTCAATCGGTTAGTCCCAAAAAATGATATAAAGATGCTATAAAATGATTGTAAAACATCCAAGAATGATAATATAATAGCATGGAACAATCGAAAATTATAGATACGTTGGAGACGTATAACCTAGCCGCCGCCACAACCAGGCGACTAGTGAGGCGAATCTTCTTCCACCGATCTCCACCGGCCAGGACATGGGCCCCCTCTCCCTTCGGTTGCTGCTCTGCAGCAGGAGGGAGGGGGACCCCGTTTCTCCGCTCTATAGTTAGGGTTAGGATTTGTAGGTCGTGGTGCATCGTTGGTGTGGTGGGAGCGATGCTCGGGCGAATAAATCTGCCTCAACTCGACTCCCACACTGACGGTGCTCATCATGGCGGCGTATTGGAGTTGATGGCATCGTGTGTTTGCTGATCCTTCAGATCGGCGGTGTTAGGGTTCATGAATGGTGTCGGCGAGGCGGCGGCGGTGACTCCATCAGGTGTGTCTCTCCTTCTGCTCTGTCCATGTTGCTACGGTGTTATCTCCGACGTCATGGTGGAGCAGGGAGGTTTTGTCGTCCAGGAGTACGCACAGACGGTTGTCTACGCAAGTGGCAACTGTAAGATGGTGCATCTTGTGCTGGGTTTGTGGTTGAAGGCTGACAGTTCTGGTTTCCTCCTCCGGCGTCATAGTCGTGCGGGGGTGTCAGTTCTGGAGTTCGATGGCGTGTCCGGGGACATGTTGCCCCGGTCTGATTCTTTCAATGGCAAAGGTTTGCTTCAAGAAAACTACTTTGGAGGTCCGTAAAGCTGCTGAGAAGCGATGGATCCACATCGAGCTCGTGTGAAGAGGTGATCTATCTCCTTTTCCTTAGTGGAGAGGGACAGGCATTGGTCTTTTCCATAGAATTATCCTATCTTTTCAGTCATGTAATGTCGATGTTTACGCGGCTTGAAACTGAATCTTTATTTTATTAATGAGACACATATTATCATGCAAAAAACCTTTATCATGATGAAGGAAATATGATAATAACCACTTTATTATTGCCTCTAGGGCATATTTCCAATAGTCTCTCACTTGCACTAGAGTCAATAATCTATATTACATAGTAATGAATCTAACTCCTATGGAGTCTTGGTGATGATCGTGTTTTGCCCGCGGAAGAGGTTTAGTCAACGGGTCTGCCACATTCAGATCCGTATGTATTTTGCAAATTTCTATATCTCCATCCTTTACCTTTTCATGAATGGAGTTGAAGCGTCTCTTGATGCGTTTGTTCTCTTGTGAAACTCGGATTCCTTTGCTAAGGCAATTGCTCCATTGTTGTCACAAAAGATTGTCATTGGACCCGATGCATTGGGTATTACACCCAGATCAGATATGAACTCCTTCATCCAGACTCCTGCATGCTCTGCTTCTAAAGAAGCTATGTACTCCGCTTCACACGTAGATCCCGCCACGACGCTCTGCTTGGAACTACACCAACTGACATCTTCACCATTCAATATAAATACGTATCCGGTTTGTGACTTAGAGTCATCCGATCTGTGTCGAAGCTAGCATCGACGTAACCCTTTACGACGAGCTCTTCGGCACATCCATAAACGAGAAACATATCCTTGGTCCTTTTAAGGTACTTTAGGATATTCTTGACCGCTATCCAGTGATCCACTGCTAGATTAGTTTGGTACCTGAAGGAAATATGCCCTACAGGCAATAATAAAGTTATTATTTATTTCCTCATCTCATGATAAATGTTTATTATTCATGCTAGAATGATATTAACCGGAAACATAATACATGTGGGAATACATAGACAAACATAGTGTCACTAGTATACCTCTACTTGACTAGCTCGTTAATCAAAGATGGTTGAGTTTTCTAGCCATAGACATGAGTTGTCATTTGATTAACGGGATCACATCATTAGGAGAATGATGTGATTGACTTGACCCATTCCATTAGCTTAGCACTTGATCGTTTAGTTTACTGTTATTGCTTTCTCCATGACTTATACATGTTCCTATGACTATGAGATTATGCAACTCCCGATTACCGGAGGAAGACCTTGAGTGCTACCAAACGTCACAACATAACTAGGTGATTATAAAGATGCTCTACAGGTGTCTCCGATGGTACTTGTTGAGTTGGCATAGATCGAGATTAGGATTTGTCACTCCGATTGTCGGAGAGGTATCTTTGGGCCCTCTCGGTAATGCACATCACTATAAGCCTTGCAAGCAATGTGACTAATGAGTTAGTTGCGGGATGATGCATTACGGAATCCAGTAAAGAGACTTGTCGGTAACGAGATTAAGCTAGGTATTGAGATACCGACGATCGAATCTCGGCAAGTAACATACCGATGACAAAGGGAACAACGTATGTTGTTATGCGGTTTGACCGATAAAGATCTTCGTAGAATATGTAGGAACCAATATGAGCATCCAGGTTCCGCTATTGGTTATTGACCAGAGACGTGTCTCCGTCATGTCTACATAGTTCTCGAACCCGTAGGGTCCGCACGCTTAAAGTTCTGTGACGATCGGTATTATGAGTTTATATGTTTTGATGTACCAAAGGTAGTTCGGAGTCCCGGATATGATCACGGACATGACGAGGAGTCTTGAAATGGTCGAGACATAAAGGTCGATATATTGGACGACTATATTTGGACATCGGAATGGTTCCGGGTGAATTCGGGAATTTACCGGAGTACCGGGAGGTTACCGGAACCTCCCGGTAAGTGTATGGGCCTTATTGGGCCTTAGTGGAATAGAGGAGGAGGAAGCATAGGAGGGGCCGCCCCTCCCCCCCCCCTCCCCCCCAAGCCCAATCCGAATTGGGTGAGGGGGCTGGGCCCCCTTTCCTTCTTCTGTCCCTCCTCTTTCCCACCTCTCCTACTCCAACTTGAAAAAGGGGGAATCCTACTCCCGGTGGGAGTAGGACTCCCCTTGGCGCGCCCTCCTCCTGGTCGGCCGCCTCCTCCCCCTAGCTCCTTTATATACGGGGAGGGGGCACCCCTTGGAGACACAACAATTGATCATTGATCTCTTAGCCGTGTGCGGTGCCCCCCTCCACCATAATCCACCTCGGTCATATCGTAGCGGTGCTTAGGCGAAGCCCTGCGTCGGTAACTTCATCAACATCGTCATTACGCCGTCGTGCTGGCAAAACTCTCCCTCGAGTTCTACTGGATTGTGAGTTCGCGGGACGTCACCGAGCTGAACGTTTGCTGAACACGGAGGTGCCGTACGTTAGGTACTGAGGATAGGTCGATCGTGAAGACATACGACTACATCAACCGCGTTGTCATAACGCTTCCGCTTTCGGTCTACGAGGGTACGTGGACAACACTCTCCCGCTCGTTGCTATGCATCACCATGATCTTGCGTGTGCGTAGGAATTTTTTTGAAATAACTACGTTCCCCAACAGTGGCTTCCGAGCCAGGTTTATGCGTAGATGTTATATGCACGAGTACAACATCAGTGAGTTGTGGGAGATACAAGTCATACTGCTTACCAGCATGTCATACTTTGGTTCGGCGGTATTTTTTAATGAAGCGTCCCGGACCGACATTAGGCGTACGCTTACGTGAGACTGGTTCTACCGATGTGCTTTGCACACAGGTGGCTGGCGGGTGTCTGTTTCTCCAACTTTAGTTGAACCGAGTGTGGCTATGCCCGGTCCTTGTGAAGGTTAAAATAGCACTAACTTGACAAAATATCGTTGTGGTTTTGATGCGTAGGTAAGAACGGTTCTTGCTCAGCCCGTAGCAGCCACTAAAACTTGCAACAACAAAGTAGAGGACGTCTAACTTGTTTTTGCAGGGCATGCTGTGATGAGATATGGTCAAGACATGATGCTATATTTTATTGTATGAGATGATCATGTTTTGTAATGGAGTTATCGGCAACTAGCAGGAGCCATATGGTTGTCGCTTTATTGTATGCAATGCAATCGCCATGTAATTGTTTTTACTTTATCACTAAGCGGTAGCAATAGTCGTAGAAACAATAGTTGGCGACACGACAACGATGCTACGATGGAGATCAAGGTGTCGCGCCGGTGACGACGGTGATTGAGGGAGTCCTGGACTAGGGGGTGTCCAGATAGCCGGACTATCGTCGCGGCCGGACTCTAAGACTATGAAGATACAAGATTGAAGACTTCGTCCCATGTCCGGATGGGACTTTCCTTGGCGTGGAAGGCAAGCTTGGCGATACGGATATGTAGATCTCCTACCATTGTAACCGACTGTGTAACCCTAACCTATCCGGTGTCTATATAAACCGGAGGGTTTTAGTCCATAGGACGAACAACAATCATACCATAGGCTAGCTTCTAGGGTTTAGCCTCTACGATCTCGTGGTAGATCTACTCTTGTATTACCCATATCATCAATATTAATCAAGCAGGAGTAGGGTATTAACTCCATTGAGAGGGCCTGAACCTGGGTAAAAACATCGTGTCCCTTGTCTCCTGTTACCATCCGCCTAGACGTACGATTCGGGACCCCCTACCCGAGATCCGCCGGTTTTGACACCGACATTGGTGCTTTCATTGAGAGTTCCTCTGTGTCGTCACTGATAGGCCCGATGGCTCCTTCGATCATCAACAACGATGCGGTCCAAGGTGAGACTTTTCTCCCCGGACAGAACTTTGTATTCGGCAGCTTTGCACTGCGGGCCAATTCGCTTGGCCATCTGGAGCAGATCGAAAGCTAAGCCCCTGGCCATCAGGTCAGATTTGGAAGTTTGAACTATACGGTCGATTTCCGCGGAGACTTGATCTTCGATGGATTCGAGCCGCAGCCAAGCGCGCCGCACTATCTCGATGGGCATGATCTAGCGCTGCAACCGGTCAACAGGCTCGAGGCCGCATCAAAGATCCGCTCGACCCACAATCCGGAGCCGGATTCCCGATCGAGGACGAGTGGTTGGACACCGCCTCGGGGCTACAATCTCTATGGCGATTGAGCGAACTCTATCCCTGTCGCTGCGAAGACCTTGACCTGTGGCGCCGGACTCCTCTCCCGACTCCGAACCCTCATACCGCCAATCGAATCCGATTAGGCGCCGTTATGGAGTTCACCGCCGGACATCTTTCAAAGCACTCGCCTTTGGCGACATCCTAAATTCACTAAAGTCTCTCTCTTTATCCGGAGAGCCATGGCGGGCTATAGTCGGAAGGTTGGGATGCGGACGACGAAGAAATTCAACGCCCACCCACCACCCACTTTCAGAGCCACCGTCGAAAGCTTACACGACGTGCTCGATTTCGATTCAAGACATCGACGGTATGGACGACGATGTAGGAGACAACAATGAACCAGCGCCTATAGGATGCTAGACAACCACCTCATCCCATGATGTATACATGGTGGATACACCTAAAGGAAATGAAGACGAGGAACAACGGGGCGCTACGAAGGATAAATCCTCGAAAAGCAGCCAAACGGTAACGTAAACGCCGGACCAAGTCCGCCTCAACAGAGACCCAGCCATAGAGCAGGGCGAACCGGTGGACGCATTTAACACGCTATCGAGCAATCGTCCGAACAAGACAACTTGGATAAACAACCCGTCCCCGGCGAAGACAACAGTCCGCACGATCTCATGCCGGACAAATTATTGGAGCAAGATAACCTCCAGAAAAGGCTCGTCGCCACTGCGCGTAGCCTCAAAAAGCAGAAGCGGAAGCTCAAAACAGCAGAAGATGCACTCAGGATCAGATGGAGCAAAGTATTCAACACCGCAGACAAATACGGCTGACGATCGCCGAACAAAGAGCTACCCAAAAAGAAAGCCACTGCCCGAATTTGACGAGGAGGCCTTAGAGCCCCCACAATCAAAAAACAAGAAGGCCACCCGGTCGGATGGACGACCCCACGGCAAAAAGAGAGCAGCAAATGACGCCGCACACAAGCTGGTATGCGGTCCGCATAAGGATTCACAGCAAAAGGATGGCCCAGTTAGGTCCGTCTATGGGCCAAGAAAGCAAGCTCTTCAAAGCAACGCAACAGGCCAAAAATCCGAACATCACGGCACACCCAAATATAGGGGCGCCGCACATCCCCTATGTTTCACCGATGAGGTGCTGGACCATGAATTTCCAGCGGGATTCAAACCCGTAAACATAGAGGCATACTGACGGAACAATGCACCTGGAGTTCGGATTGAGGATTACATCCTCCACATACACATGGCTAGAGGAGATGATCTCCACGCCATAAAAATACTTACCCTCAAACTCAAAGGGCCAGCTCGGCATCGGCTTAAAAGCCTCCCGAAAATACCATCTAAGCCGGGAAGAGCTCGAGGATGCATTTTGGGCAAATTTTCGGGGACCTATGTCCGCCCTCCGGATCTGAGACGATTTAAGTCACATAACTCAACAGCCCGAGAGTCAGCTCGAAATTTCGGAACAGGTTCCTTACTAAAAGAACCAAATAGTCGATTGTCTCGGACGCCAAGCCTTAGCAGCCTTCAAACACAACATCCGAGACGAATGGCTCGCCAGACACCTCGCCAAGAAAAGCCAAGAACAATGGCCGCATTAACAAGCCTCATGACCCGCTTATGCTGGAGAGGATAGCTGGCTAGCAAGATGCAGCACCAGCGACCCAAGTACATCCAAGTCGAGGATGGAACGGAAACCACGGCGCAACAAGGACCAAAGACCGGATTAAAGGGAACGGTCCAAAGAGCGTGGCGGTCAACGCCGGATTCAAAAGCTCACGGCAGAACAACAAAAACTGCCCCTTAAGGACAATAGCGATGAGCTATCCAACTTCAACAAAATCTTGGACAAGATATGTCAAATCCACAGTACTCCTGGGAGGCCTGCAAACCATACGCACAACAATTGTTGGGTCTTCAAACAGTCCGGCAGACTCAACGCCGAACACAAGGGGCTCGACACACCAAGTGAAGATGATGACGAGCACCACAAGCAGAGCCCCGGAAAACAAAAGAGTTTCCCACAAGAGGTTAAAACACTAAACTCACTTCACGTGATCAAAGGGAAAAGCAGGCGCCCACTAAAATGCGCTACCGCACACCGTTGTCAAAACCAATCACCTTCGACCATCGTGACCATTCCGAAAGTATCCTAACGCAGGATGGACTGCCTTGATATTGGATCCTATAATCAACGGATTCCAATTTACACAAGTCCTCATGGATGGCGGCAGTGACATAAACCTGATATATCAGGACACAATCCGCAGGATGGGGATAAACCCAACCAAAATTCGCCGTAGCAACACCTCCTTTAAAGGAGTAATGCCAGGCCCATATGCCCATTGAATGGGCTCCATACTGCTAGAAGATGTGTTCGGTTCATCCGACAACTTCCGTCGTGAAAGGTTAATCTTCCATGTTGCCCCGTTCAAAAGTAGCCATCAAGCACTATTGGGACGCGAAGCTTTCGCCCGCTTTAACGCAATACCGCATTATGCATCTCTCACACTTAAAATGCCCGGTCCACGTGGCATCATCTCATTAAAAGGGAGTATTAAGTGTTACTCGAGCACGGAGGACCGTGAGACTGCCTTGACAGCCCCACACCTATCTGGCTCCGCTATTCAAAGAACCTGACTTGGTCATTCAAACCCCGGACACGGCTAGACGAGTCCGGCGCCTACTAGCGGCAGACCCCCATACAAGGGGCTGCATGCATGTATCACAAGAGACAATAAAGCTCAATCTTATCCACTTCTTCGACTCGTACTCTGTTTATTTAATATAATGTACATCTTTTGCATGATCTTTTCCTTTTTAAACTAAGTTCCTCTCTTTTACAGATGAACAGCGTGCTACACCCGTCCAGGATACGGCACAACGGAGATACAAAGCAGACGCGTGCAAGAGGGACCCGTTGCAAGGATTATTTTCAGATTAAGACCCTGCATAAACCTTTTTTACTGTCTCTTGTTGATATACATTCCCCGGTTTCTTACTATAACCGAGGAGGAGCTGGTGTTTTGGCATTGGCCGCACCAGAATTTTTGCACGTACCTGGACACCAGGGGCTTAGGGCATTATTCTGCCCGTTTTTATAAAGACCGAATACCTTAGGGAGTGTTCAGCGTCTCGAGTTAGGCCTTATATGCATCAGCTCCGAATCATGTCTTTGGTCAAATGTTGGGTTTGCCCGGCTCCTGTGTTTTGCTGCCTTACGTTCCGTTTTATCGGCTAACACGCCACCAGGAGAACTACTCTGATTGTGCCCCGGTTCGGCCGGGCGAGCACCTCAGTAGAGAAAGCCGAAAACTGACTATCATGATATAGCGAGAGACTGGTCAACCACTCGATGACTCACTGGAATGTTTAGGATTCCTCCGCATTAACGAAGGATCGGTTTTCGGTCAGGCACACACGCACTTCGACCGGAGAGTGCGGTGCCCCTGTGGGCTATATAGTAGCCCCACCCTCGAACTCCTATGGCTAAGTGAAAGTGATAAAGCATTATAGTCCGGTTGCCTAGTTTGCTACGCTATCACCTCCTTAACAGGACCAAGACGTTGGATTAAGTGTGACAAAGCGCTTTCTTTGCAAACACCCCTGCACTATGTGCGAGGGGGCTGAAGCCAAGGACTGCCATCTTTCAGGTTATATATACATATACATAAACGGTCGCACGGGGAGTAGTTTACTACTTGAATGCACAAGTATAAAAAGCTCTTATATTATATTGAAACTTTGTTTTCACAAATCATACATATCATTTAAACATAATATCCTTCGAGCACTGCGTCTCTATTAAACGAGCGCCCGCCAGGACTTTTTCAAAGTAGTGCTCGGCAGGTATTCGGCTTCCGTCCGAATCTTGGGATGCAACGTCGGTGGCCTTCATATCTGCCCAAGATGTCTTGACACGGCCAGAGCCATCCGCGGCCCTCAATACATGTCGACCGCTTTATTGCGCCGATACGCTGTACCGCACCAAGGAACTGCTGCACTAAACCAAAATAACTCTTCGACCGGGTCCGCCCGCCACAAATGAGTCATGACATGCTTCATGGCAAGTCCGGATAGTCGATTCAGCTCGGCCCATTCAGCCAACCGATCGGTCAACGGAAGAAGACGCTCCGGACTATGGAATTGCGACCAATATAGCTCTTCCCTTTTGTGCCCCTTCTGGCCTCGGAAGTGCTCAATCGCGTCTGCAGCGCTCGCCGCTAAGTTCAGATAAGCATCCTCCGAACTCCACAACTTGTCCAATTGAGCATATTTTGGATCCGTATATTTCCTCCGCGGCAGAAACGGTTTTCCAGCCGCAATTGCCCCGGCCTGACTCAGCTCCTCCTTGGCAGCTCTCAAAGCCGAACGGGCATCCTTGGACTCGACGGTGGCCTTTTTCAGGCCCTCTTGCTCCGCTTGACGTTCTTTTTCAAGAACCTCGCAGCGATCGGCAGTATTCTTCAACTTTCTGGCCATATCGGCCATTTCCTCTTTGCTTCGGCAGTGAGCAGCTCGTTCGGCTTTTAGCTCTCCGACCGCCCTTAAAGCGGCCGCATTACTAGTTCTGGCTTGCTCTTTCGCTCGGGCGAGTTCCGCCCGCAGCTCTTCCACAGCAGCGGCACCATCTGCATTAAGCATACTAATAGTAAGACATGGGCGTCAAGCTCCCTTACCAGTGTGTCCGCCAGAAGTCGCATACCTTGTGACTCGTTGAACCGCTTATTGACCAGCGATGTCCGTGATCCGCCTTCGTCAAGCCGCTTTAGTTCGGCATATTCATCATCCGGCCACATCGGACGCCCGCCACCTGTTTAGGAGCGGCGATATGTTATAATCGAGATTTTGATCCTCGCACGCTGTCAATTTTGACAACATACCGAGTCTCGGGGCTACTATCTATACAGGTGCATTTTATATGCATAAGCGTCGAAGGTACATCATTTTTGTGTACCTCGAACCCCGTCAGTAAGCTTCTGACGGCTTCATGCAATCCGCTCTCCGCGGATGCAATTCTTTCAATCACCGTACCCATTAGAACACTGTGACCTTCTGAGATAGCCGCTCGCCCGAGCAGATCCTTCAACTCCTCCGACCGCACACCACTTGGCGCCGGACCTTCCGGCCCCGCCGGAATTAGGGGAACCCTCCTCGATGATACCTCAGGGTCGTCCGCCTTGCATGAGGGCGCGACAGGTGGAGGCGTCTCGCTCTCCATCATCTCCGGAAGAAGATCCCCCGAACACGAGCTCTGCTGAGAAGGGCTGAGATCCGAACTACAAGGTACAATTTCGGTTATCTTCGTAAATAAATACAGGATGTTCCTTACTTACAAGACCCCTACTTTTTACTTACGGCTCATTGGAGGGCTGATCCTTGGGGAAATAGTGCGGTTGGGTTACTCCCTGCTACTGGACTCTCCGATGAAGATTTCTTCCCCTCTTCGAGGCCTTGACCTCCAGATCTTCCGGCGGTCCTCTTCTCTCCTTGGAGGGTGGGATTTTTATCCCTCCTCCTCAAAGACCTCCTTCGTGGAGGCAGTTGCCTCCGCCTCCTCGCCTTCTTTAAAAGGCGCGGCCTTCAACATCTTAGCCAGCATGGGATCCGGTGTGTTCTCTGGGTGGGGAGCCGGACACCTTATTAACTGTGCCTTGGCTATCCACTCTTGTTCAAGAAACGGCTCCTTTAAAGGGCATGTATATATGATAAATGAATGAACAGCTTGTCCGGTTACAGGACTACTTACTCGAGTATCTAGGCGATTGCAGCTTAGTCATGCGTCCTCAGTCAGGTCCGGACACTTCTCTTGTGATCCGAAGAACAGTTTATACATCTCCACGGGCGCCGCACCCATAAAATTTTGGAGAACTCGTGGTCCTTCCGGATTAAATTCCCACAGGCGGAGGGGGCGACGTTGGCAGGGCAGAAGGCGCCGAATCAACATAACTTGCGCCACTGCCACCAGATTGATCTCTCTTTCTTGGAGGTCTCGAATACGGCCCTGCAACAAAGGAATGTCCTTGGACGACCCCCAGTCGAGCCCCTTGTTGACCCATGACGCCAGCCGCTGTGGTGGACCTGAGCGGAAGGCGGGAAGCGCCACCCATTTGGTGCCCCTAGGAGCGGTAATATAAAACCACTCCTGTTGCCACAAACAAAGCTCCGTTTGAAAAGAGCCCTCGAGCCACGGAGCATCAGCACATTTGCTTATGACCACCCCTCCACACTCTGCTTGCTGCCCCTCGATCATCTTTGGCTCCATCTTGAAGGTCTTGAGCCACAATCCAAAGTGAGGGGTAATATGGAGGAAGGCCTCACATATGACAATGAATAACGAGATATGGAGGATGGACTCCGGATTCAAGTCGTGGAAATCAAGCCCATAATAAAACATGAGCCCCCGCACAAAGGGATCCGTCGGGAAGCCTAAACCCCGAAGGAAGTGGGACACGAACACCACGTTCTCGCCGGGCTCAGGAGTGGGAATGACCTGCCTGGAGCAGGCAGCCTATGCGAGATCTCGCCGGTTAGATACCTGGCGTCTCGCAGCTTTAGCACATCTTCCTCTGTGACGGAGGAAGGCATCCATCGGTCGTGCTGGTCGGAACCGGACATCGTCGAAGGTCCGAAGCACCTGAATTTGAAGCTTTGGGTGTTGGAACTCAAAGCGCGAGGCGAACTCGATGGAGGGTGTAAAAAGAAGAGGGCCTTGGTCTCATTATAAAGAGGTTGAATACCAAGAGCCCACCCCGTGGTCGATTAGGACTCACCTTTGATAGAGGAGGTGTGCCAACAGGCACGGTTGGGTTACCCACGTCCGTATTGATGAGAATCCCGGAATAAGGGGGCATGATCTATGCTGTGATAAGATGTGTCAGGGAAACCGCCTCGCTAAACGTGCTAAGGTGGAACGGTAAAAAACGATTCATATAAAGGTCTGGCCGTGGTGTGATGTCACGCTTGGAATACGCCAAAGACTCTGTGCAATAGTTATTCTCTCTACGGTGGTATGTGGAACTTGTTTTGCAGAGCCGGACACTATCCTGGTGTTCAAAACATTCTATGAAGTATTCGGAGGAGGAACCCGCCTTGCAATGCCGAAGACAATATGCGCGCCGGACTTGTCGTCATTGAAGCATGGTTCAGGGGCTACTGAGGGAGTCCTGGACTAGGGGGTGTCCGGATAGCCGGACTATCGTCGCGGCCGGACACCAAGAATATGAAGATACAAGATTGAAGACTTCGTCCCGTGTCCGGATGGGACTTTCCTTGGCGTGGAAGGCAAGCTTGGCGATTCGGATATGTAGATCTCCTACCATTGTAACCGACTCTGTGTAACCCTAACCTATCCGGTGTCTATACAAACCGGAGGGTTTTAGTCCATAGGACGAACAACAATCATACCATAGGCTAGCTTCTAGGGTTTAGCCTCTACAATCTCGTGGTAGATCTACTCTTGTATTACCCATATCATCAATATTAATCAAGCAAGAGTAGGGTATTACCTCCATCGAGAGGGCCCGAACCTGGGTAAAAACATCGTGTCCCTTGTCTCCTGTTACCATCCGCCTAGACGCATAGTTCGGGACCCCCTACCCGAAATCCGCCGGTTTTGACACCGACAGTGATCATGACGGTGCTTTGGAGATGGAGATCAAAGGAACAAGATGATGATGTCCATATCATATCACTTATATTGATTGCATGTGATGTTTATCCTTTATGCATCTTATTCTGCTTTGATTGACAATAGCATTATAAGATGACCTCTCACTAAATTTCAAGGTATAAGTGTTCTCGCTGAGTATGCACCGTTGCGAAAGTTCGTCGTGCGGAGACACCACGTGATGATCGGGTGTGATAAGCTCTACGTTCAAATACAACGGGTGTAAGCCAGTTTTGCACACGCAGAATACTCGGGTTAAACTTGACAAGCCTAGCATATGCAGATATGGCCTCGGAACACTGAGACCAAAAGGTCGAACGTGAATCATATAGTAGATATGATCAACATAGTGATGTTCACCATTGAAAACTACTCCATCTCACGTGATGATCGGACATGGTTTAGTTGATTTGGATCACGTGATCACTTAGATGATTAGAGGAATGTCTATCTAAGTGGGAGTTCTGAAGTAATATGATTAATTGAACTTTAATTTATCGTGAACTTAGTACCTGATAGTATTTTGCTTGTCTATGTTGTTGTAGATAGATGGCATGTGCTGTTGTTCTGTTGAATTCTAATGCGTTCCTTGAGAAAGCAAAGTTGAAAGATGATGGTAGAAATTACACGGACTGGGTTTGTAACTTGAGGATTATGCTCATTGCTGCACAGAAGAATTACGTCCTGGAAGCACCGCTGGGTGCCAGGCCTGCTGCAGATGCAACTGACAACGTTAAGAACGTCTGGCAGAGCAAAGTTGATGACTACTCGATAGTTTAGTGTGCCATGCTTTACGGCTTAGAACCGGGATTTCAACGATGTTTTGAACATCATGGAGCATATGAGATGTTCCAGGAGTTGAAGTTAATATTTCAAGAAAATGCCCGTATTGAGAGATATGAAGTCTCCAATAAGTTCTACAGCTGCAAGATGGAGGAGAATAGTTCTGTCAGTGAACATATACTCAAAATGTCTGGGTATAACAATCACTTGATTCAACTGGGAGTTAATCTTCCAGATGGTAGTGTCATTGACAGAATTCTTCAATCACTGCCACCAAGCTACAAGAGCTTCATGATGAACTATAATATGCAAGGGATGGATAAGACAATTCCCGAGCTCTTCGCAATGCTAAAGGTTGCGGAGGTAGAAATCAAGAAGGAGCATCAAGTGTTGATGGTCAACAAGACCACCGGGCCAAGAAAAGGGTAAAGGGAAGAAGAAGGGAACTTCAAGAAGAACAACAAATAAGTTGTTTCTCAGAGAAGAAACCCAAGTCCGGACCTAAGCACGAGACTGAGTGCTTCTACCGCAAAACAGACCGTCAATGGAAGCGGAACTGCCCCAAGTATTTGGCGGATAAGAAGGATGGCAAGGTGAACAAAGGTATATGTGATATAAATGTTATTGATGTGTACCTTACTAATGCTTGAAGTAGCACATGGGTATTTGATACCGGGTTACTGCTAATATTTGCAACTCGAAACAGGGACTACGGATTAAGTGAAGATTGGCTAAGGACGAGGTGACGATGCACGTGGGAAATGGTTCCAAAGTCGATGTGATCGCGGTCAACACGCTACCTCTACATCTACCTTCGGGATTAGTTTTAGACCTGAATAATTGTTATTTGGTGCCAGCGTTGAGCATGAACATAACATCTGGATCTTGTTTCTTGCGAGACGGTTATTCATTTAAATCAGAGAATAATGGTTGTTCTATTTATATGAGTAATATCTTTTATGGTCATGCACCCTTGAAGAGTGGTCTATTTTTATTAAATCTCGATAGTAGTGATACACATCTATAATACCTAAATAGTTCATCCCCACTATGTTATTTCTCTTGACATGCAGCCTATCCACCTCATCAACTTGCCACCTCAGCATTTTTCCAACAAATTGTGTGATTCCACTTTGATAACCGAAGCAGATTTCTTCTGTCTTCCATTACCGATGAGTCAGTTTATAATAAAACCAATAAAGAGAAGCCCATCGGTCCATCTCCCCTATTCTTCTTCCATATATGCATCAGGGCAGCAGATCGGGCGACGCCGTCAACCACACCCCCACGCATCACTGGACCGTGCCCCGCAACCGAACGCTCCGGCATTCAACTAGGCAACAACACCTTCCGCAGTCACTTTCATGTTCCTCCAGGCTCCACTACCTCCCATCTCCTCCCATGTCCACACCGATCTAGCATTTCCATAGTTAACGTCTTAGATCGGATCAAGAGCGCCACTCTCCCGGTGCCTCACATCTTGGCAGCGGAGGAGCTTACCACAATGGATACATTGGTGACTGTTGCTATGGTGGAAGAGGTAACAACGGCTATGGCGGCGGGGGAAGCATCCATGGATCCTACAAGTGAGGGACTGCAGCCATAAGAAGGCGGTGGTGGAGGCTACAGTCGTGGTGGTCGTGGCGGCGGTGATGGCGCTGGTGGCGGCAGTGGTTGCTACAACTTCGGTGATGAGGGCCACATGTCAAGGGATTGACTCAGCATGACATACTCGAGGTACTTCGCCATCCCTTGGATCAGACCCCTGTGTTGCCTTTTACATCATGATTTCCTTCCTTATTATGCAGCAATTCATGGACGGATCTAGCATGGTCGATGAATCTGTAATGTTCCTTGCCTAGATCGTAGGAAAAAGGAAGATGTCGTGAAGGCTATATATGGACGGATCCATGTAATGAAATTCTGAGTGATTTATGTTCCAAGTATTTTTGTTTCTGTCTCTGATCTATCCATCTATTATGTAGTGAATCCTGCTCAACAAATGGAGAAGAAACGTATCCCAGTTACCTCACCTCCTTTTGCCCTTTCGTAGGTAAGCAAGCCTTCTCTCTCTCTCTCTCTCTCTCTCTCAAACTAAAAACCCCAATCTTCCTGATGTTTGATTGTGTAGATGTTTTAATCTATGGGCAAGATCTTGGTGAAAATGGTACTTCAGATTATGCGTTGAAAATAAATCTAGGTACTTTTGTGCTCCACTATCGTGTCTTTTGGAACTATGATGCGATCATTGATAATGTATTCATTAATCCATATAGCAGTTTATAAATTGCAATTTTGAAAAGAAGGAATTCAATAAGTTTATGATCTCTATTTATGTTTTTTCGCAGTTATCTATCTGGCACCATATAAAAATAATATCGAGTGTCCCTTCTTGATAGGTATGATATATTTCTATCTTCGTAATATTTAGCATTATATATATTGAATGATCTGTGCTGCCACAGTTATTATTTAGCTGAGTTTATTTTTGACACTATACTTCTATTATTATATTGCCTGTCTTCTTGGCAGGTTCTTTTCTAATGGTTGTCAACAAGTTGTTTGATGAGATAATGAAGTACGGGAGCGATCTTGCTTAAGAACATACTACTGTCACCTTCCATTGTTTTTCTAATTCGGATGCATACATCAAAGAAGCATGTGATTTCAAAAGTTTCTTCCCCGGCACTAAATATAACGACACACTACCAGGCGTCTTATGCCCAGTCTTATTCCTACCAATCTATAGTCATATTTCTCCTTGCTTATATGTACTAAGGCCCTCTCTCTTTTGTATGAGTGACCCTATACCTTATTCACAGTAATATATATAGGTGAAGCACACACTGCTGCAAACAAAGATTATGCAAGCACACTTGCCAATACGTGGTGTATTTTTTTTGTATGTATGGTGTTAGGACAGTATTTTTTATTGTTTCTAATGTTTGTTGTGTATATATATTTATATCCTAAGACTTAGAGTAATATCTCCCCATGAAATAGATTATGTGTATTAAATCGATCTGTATGTATGCAGTTTGGTTATCCCATTCATTTCATTCAAATGTTGGCATCTTTTTTTATATGTATATCATCTTTGTACAATATGTCAAAGTTTGATTATCTGATTTCATTGGTTATATATTTATGTTTCAAAGCTAGCCAGATTTTCACATGTCTGTGTCGTAAGTGTGCTTGCATTGCCAAGTTATGTTCCATGAAGTGAACTTATTGTCCATAAACCATACATCAAATAATTTTTGAAACTTTTTGAAGAGACTTTGACGAATGAATGACTTACTAAAAATTGTAGAGTATCATTTTGGAAATGTGATTTGCGTTTGCTTAGAAGCATCACACTTCAGTGGTAAATTTCATTTCCTTCTTATCGCTCAGAAGCATCACACTTCAGTGGAAAATTTCATTTCTTTCTTATCACACCTCATGAGTTTTTACAACTTGGTATGCTAATTTTCCCGCAGCAATGCGCGGGGGTATTATCTAGTATTCATAATGTTGAAGCCAAAAGATGCAGAGTTGATAATGATAGTGCAACTTATTTGTGGCACTGCCATTTAGGTCATATTGGTGTAAACCGCATGAAGAAACTCCATACTGGTGGACTTTTGGAATCACTTGATTATGAATCACTTGGTACTTGCGAACCATGCCTCATACATACTGGTGGACTTTTGGAGCGAGCAACCGATTTGTTGGAAATCATACATACTGATGTATGTGGTCCGATGAATATTGAGGCTCGCGGCGGGTATTGTTATTTTCTCACCTTCACAGATGGTTTGAGCAGATATGGGTATATCTACTTAATGAAACATAAGTCTGAAACATTTGAAAAGTTCAAAGAATTTCAGAGTGAAGTGGAAAATCATCGTAACAAGAAAATAAAGTTTCTACGATCTGATCATGGAGGAGAATATTTGAGTTATGAGTTTGGTCTTCATTTGAAACAATGCGAAATAGTTTCGCAACTCAAGCCACCCGGAACACCATAGCGTAATGGTGTGTCCGGACGTCGTAATTGTACTTTACTAGATATGGTGCGATCTATGATGTCTCTTACTGATTTACCGCTATCGTTTTGGGGTTATGCTTTAGAGACGGCTGCATTCACATTAAATAGGGCACCATCGAAATCCGTTGAGACGACGCCTTATGAACTGTGGTTTGGCAAGAAACCAAAGTTGTCATTTCTTAAAGTTTGGGGCTGCGATGCTTATGTGAAAAAGATTCAACCTGATAAGCTCGAACCCAAATCGGAGAAATGTTTCTTCATAGGATACCCAAAGGAAACTATTGGGTACACCTTCTATCACAGATCCGAAGGCAAGACATTCATTGCTAAGAATGGATCCTTTCTAGAGAAGGAATTTCTCTTGAAAGAAGTGAGTGGCAGGAAAGTAGAACTTGATGAGGTAAGGGTACCTACTCCCTTACTGGAAATTTTTCATCACAGAAACCGGTTCCTGTGACACCTACACCAATTAGTGAGGAAGCTAATGATGTAGATCATGAAACTTCAGATCAAGTTACTACTGAACCTCGTAGGTCAACTAGAGTAAGATCCGCACCAGAGTGGTATGGTAATCCTGTTCTGTAAGTCATGTTACTTGACCATGGCGAACCTACGAACTATGAAAAAGCGATGGTGAGCCCAGATTCCGAAAAATGGCTTGAGGCCATGAAATCTGAGATGGGATCCATGTATGAGAACAAAGTGTGGACTTTGGTTGACTTGCCCGATGATCGGCAAGCCATAGAGAATAAATGGATCTTCAAGAAGAAGATTGACGCGGACGGTAATATTCTTTGTTTACAAAGCTCGACTTGTTGCGAAAGGTTTTCGACAAGTTCAAGGGGTTGACTATGATGAGACTTTCTCACCCGTAGCGATGCTTAAGTCTGTCCAAATCATGTTAGCAATTGCCGCATTTTATGATTATGATATTTGGCAAATGGATGTCAAAACTGCATTCTGAATGGATTTACGGAAGAAGAGTTGTATATGATGCAACCAGAAGGTTTTGTCGATCCAAAGGGTGCTAACAAAGTGTGCAAGCTCCAAATGATCCATTTATGGATCAAGTGCGAGCCTCTCGGAGTTGGAATAAACATTTTGATAGTGTGACCAAAGCATATGGTTTTATCTGAGACTTTTGGAGAAGCCTGTATTTACAAGAAAGTGAGTGGGAGCTCTGTAGCATTTCTAATATTATATGTGGATGACATATTGTTGATTGGAAATGATATAGAATTTCTGGATAGCATAAAAGGATACTTGGATAAGAGTTTTTCAATGAAAGACCTCAGTGAAGCTGCTTACATATTGGGCATCAAGATCTATAGAGATAGATCAAGACGCTTAATTGGACTTTCACAAAGCACATACCTTGACAAAGTTTTGAAAAAGTTCAAAATGGATCAAGCAAAGAAAGGGTTCTTGCCTTTGTTACAAGGTGTGAAGTTGAGTCAGACTCAATGCCCGACCCCTGCAGAAGATAGAGAGAAAATGAAAAGTGTTCCCTATGCTTTAGCCATAGGCTCTATCATATATGCAATGTTGTGTACCAGACCTGATGTGTGCCTTGCTATTAGCTTTGTAGGGAGGTACCAAAGTAATCCAGGAGTGGATCACTGGACAGCGGTCAAGAACATCTTGAAATACCTGAAAAAGACTAAGGATATGTTTCTCGTTTATGGAGGTGACAAAGAGCTCGTCGTGGTTACGTCAATGCAAGCTTTGACACTGATCCGTACGATTCTAAATCGCAAATCGGATATGTGTTTATATTGAAGGGTGGAGCTGTCAGTTGGTGAAGTTCTAAACAAAGCGTCGTGGTGGGATCTACGTGTGAAGTGGAGTACATAGCTGCTTCGGAAGCAGCAAATGAAGGAGTCTGGATGAAGGAGTTCATATCCGATCTAGGTGTCATACCTAGTGCATCGGATCCAATGAATATCTTTTGTGACAATACTGGTGCAATTGCCTTGGCAACAGAATCCAGATTTCACAAGAGAACCAAGAACATCAAGAGACGCTTCAATTCCATCCGGGATCAAGTCCAGGTGGGAGACATAGAGATTTGCAAGATACATACGGATCTGAATGTTGCAGGCCCATTGACTAAGCCTCTTCCACGGGAAAAACATGATCAGCACCAAGACTCCATGGGTGTTAGAATCATTACTGTGTAATCTAGATTATTGACTCTAGTGCAAGTGGGAGACTGAAGGATATATTCCCTAGAGGCAATAATAAAGTTATTATTTATTTCCTCATATCATGATAAATGTTTATTATTCATTCTAGAATTGTATTAACCGGAAACATAGTACATGTGTGAATACATAGACAAACATAGTGTCACTAGTATGCCTCTACTTGACTAGCTCGTTAATCAAAGATGGTTGAGTTTCCTAGCCATAGTCATGAGTTGTCATTTGATTAACGGGATCACATCATTAGGAGAATGATGTGATTGGCTTGACCCATTCCATTAGCTTAGCACTTGATCGTTTAGTTTACTTCTCCATGACTTATACATGTTCCTATGACTGTGAGATTATGCAACTCCCGATTACCGGAGGAACACTTTGTGTGCTACCAAACGTCACAACGTAATTGGGTGATTATAAAGGTGCTCTACAGGTGTCTCCAATGGTACTTGCTGAGTTGGCATAGATCGAGATTAGGATTTGTCACTCAGATTGTTGGAGAGGTATCTCTGGGCCCTCTCGGTAATGCACATCACTATAAGCCTTGCAAGCAATGTGATTAATGAGTTAGTTGCGGGATGATGCATTACAGAACAAGTAAAGAGACTTGCCGGTAACGATATTGAGCTAGGTATCGAGATACCGACAATCGAATCTCGGGCAAGTAACATACCGATGACAAAGGGAACAACGTATGTTGTTATGCGGTTTGACCGATAAAGATCTTCGTAGAATATGTAGGAACCAATATGAGCATCCAGGTTCCGCTATTGGTTATTGACCGGAGACGTGTCTCGGTCATGTCTACATAGTTCTCGAACCCGTAGGGTCCGCACGCTTAAAGTTCTGTGACAATCGGTATTATGAGTTTATATGTTTTGATGTACCGAAGGTAGTTTGGAGTCCCGGATATGATCACGGACATGACGAGGAGTATCGAAATGGTCGAGACATAAAGATCGATATATTGGACGACTATATTTGGACATCAGAATGGTTCCGGGTGAATTCAGGAATTTACCGGAGTACCGGGAGGTCACCGGAACCCCCCGGTAAGTGTATGGGCCTTATTGGGCCTTAGTGGAATAGAGGAGGAGGAAGCATAGGAGGGGGCGCCCCCCCCCCCAAGCCCAATCCGAACTGGGTGAGGTGACCGGCCCCCCTTTCCTTCTTCTCTCCCTCCTCTTTCCCACCTGTCCTACTCCAACTTGGAAAAGGGGGAATCCTACTCCCGGTGGGAGTAGGACTCCCCTTGGCGCGCCCTCCTCCTGGCCGGCCGCCTCCTCCCCCTAGTCCTTTATATCACGGGAGGGGCACCCTTGGAGACACAACAATTGATCATTGATCTCTTAGCCGTGTGTGGTGCCCCCCTCCACCATAATCCACCTCGGTCATATCGTAGCGGTGCTTAGGCGAAGCCCTGCGTCGGTAACTTCATCAACATCGTCATCACGCCATCGTGCTGACGAAACTCTCCCTCGAGCTCTACTGGATCGTGAGTTAGCGGGACGTCACCGAGCTGAACATGTATTGAACACGGAGGTGCCGTACGTTCGGTACTGAGGATCGGTCGATCGTTAAGACATACTACTACATCAACCGCGTTGTCATAATGCTTCCGCTTTCGATCTACGAGGGTACGTGGACAACACTCTCCCGCTTGTTGCTATGCATCACCATGATCTTGCGTGTGCATAGGAAATTTTTTGAAATTACTATGTTCCCCAACAGTACCTCCTTGCCAAACTTATTGCAAGGCACACATCAGGTATGGTACACAATATTACATACATAATACAACCTATGGCTGAGGCATAGGGAATGACTTTCCTTTTCTCTCTATCTTCTGTGGTCGGACTTTGAGTCTGACTCAATTTCACACCTTGCAACACAGGCAAGAACCCTTTCTTTGACTGGTCCATTTTGAACTTCTTCAGAACTTTGTCAAGGTATGTGCTTTATGAAAGTCCTATTAAGTGTCTCAATATATCCCTATAAATCTTAATGCCCAATATATAAGCAGCTTCACCGAGGTCTTTCATTGAAAAAATCTTATTCAAGTATCCTTTTATGCTATCCAGAAATTCTATATCATTTCCAGTCAATAATATGTCATCCACATATAATATTAGAAATGCTACAGAGCTCCCACTCACTTTCATGTAAATACAGGCTTCACCGTAAGTCTGTATAAAACCATATGCTTTGATCACTTCATCAAAGCGTATATTCCAACTCCGAGATGCTTGCATGAGTCCATAGATGGATCGGTGGAGCTTACACACTTTGTTAGCACCTTTAGGATCGACAAAACCTTTTGGTTGCATCATATACAACTCTTCTTTAAGAAACCCGTTAAGGAATGCAGTTTTGATGTTCATTTGCCAGATTTCATAATCATAAAATGCGGCAATTGCTAACACCATTTGTACAGGTTTAAGAATCGCTACGGGTGAGAAAGTCTCATCACAGTCAACTCCTCGAACTTGTCGAAAACCTTTTGCAACAAGTCGAGCTTTGTAGACAGTGATATTACCATCAGCGTCCGTCTTCTTCTTGAAGATCCATTTATTCTCAATGGCTTGTCGATCATCGGGCAAGTCCACCAAAGTCCACACTTTGTTCTCATACATGGATCCTATCTCAGATTTCATGGCCTCAATCCATTTGTCAGAACCTGGGCTCATCATAGCTTCTTCATAGTTCATAGGTTCGCCGTTGTTTAACAACATGACTTCCAGGACAGGATTACCGTACCACTCTGGTGCGGTACGTGTTCTGGTCGACCTACGAGGTTCAGTAATAACTTGATCCGAAGTTTCATGACCATTATATCATCACAGTGTAGGCATCACGGGAACGGTTTTCTCTGATGTGCTACTTTCCAATTCACGAGAAGGTACAATTACCTCATCGAGTTCTACTTTCCTCTCACTCACTTCTTTCGAGAGAGACTCCTTCTCTAGAAATGACCCATTCTTAGAAACAAAGATCTTGCCTTCGGATCTGTGGTAGAAGGTGTACCCAATAGTTTCTCTACGGTATCCTATGAAGACGCACTTCTCCGATTTGGGTTCAAGCTTATTAGGCTGAAGCCTTTTGAGATAAAAATATATTATATATAGTATAACATGTTCATAACCACACCATGTGTATGACTGTTATATATATTCACGCATGCGTCGGTTTAAAACACTATGATAAATTCTTCAAATGTCCGAATTCACTTTTTATAATGAATTATGATCTCTATTCGTCTTTTACACCCACACAGTCCTCTTATCTTTGTAGCTAGTGCCAACTTTCTCTCATGCATGCACACGCCCGCATCCCTCTCACCCTCCCTCGGCATTCTCTAGCTCCATCACGCAAGTTCGTCTTTTCACTTTAGGTCGTTCACCCACGGTGTGTGTAGGCCCCCAGCTCCTTCTTTACGGCACACATCGATCGATATGCCTCTCTAGCCATTGTGTCTATCACAAACACAAGTTTTCCCTCTTCTCTTCTCACCGTCCATGCCTCACTCCCACCCCTCTTTGTTGCATGTTGAGGGATAGTTATATGATCCAGTTATGTTATTATTGTTGAGAGAACTTGCAATAGTGAAAGTATGAACCCTAGGCCTTATTTCCTATCATTGTAATACCGTTTGTGATCACTTTTATCATTAGTTACCTTGCTGTTTTTATATTTTCAGATTACAAAAACCTATATCTACCATCCATATTGCACTTGTATCACCATCTCTTCGCCGAACTAGTGCACCTATACAATTTACCATTGTATTGGGTGTGTTGGGGACACAAGAGACTCTTTGTTATTTGGTTGCAGGTTGCTTGAGAGAGACCATCTTCATCCCACGTCTCCCACGGATTGATAAACCTTAGGTCATCCACTTGAGGGAAATTTGCTACTGTCCTACAAACCTCTGCACTTGGAGGCCCAACAACGTCTACAAGGAGAAGGTTGCGTAGTAGACATCAAGCTCATTTCTGGCGCCGTTGCCGGGGAGGTGAGTGCTTGAAGGTATATATTTAGATCTTGGAATCGAATCTTTTTGTTTCTTGTTTTATCACTAGTTTAGTTTATAAAATAAAACTACAAAAAGTTGGAATTGAGGGTACCTCATATGCTTCATCTTTTTAATGTCTTTTGTGAAAATGATGGGAAGGAAAATTGTGCTCAAGTACTAGAAGAAGAATTACATAGAATTCTTGGCATAAAATATGTGAATGATGAGCATGATTGCAATGTTCTTAGTATGAATTCCTTGAATATCCATGATGCTAATGATATGCAAAGCCACAAGCTTGGGGAAGCTATGTTTGATGAAGATGATATCTTTTGTCCCCCAAGTTTTGATGAGCAAATTTATTATGATGAAAGCATGCCTCCTATTTATGATGATTATATTGATGAAAGTGGTTTTGGAGAGGTCATGACTTTATTTAGCGATGAATCCACTATTTCGGAAGAGGTTCCAATTGATTATGAGAACAAAGTTGCTATCTATGATGATTATTGTGATGACTTGTATGCTATTAAGAATAATGATAACCATGAAACTTGTCATCGTGATTTTAGTTTTCAATTGGATTATGCCTCACATGATAATTATTTTGTTGAGTTTGCTCCCACTATTATTCTTGAGAAGAAATTTGCTTATGTGGAGAGTAGTAAGTTTTCTATGCTTGTAGATCATGAAAAGAATGCTTTAGGTGCTGGTTATATTGTTGAATTCATTCATGATGCTACTGAAAACTATTATGAGGGAGGAATATATGCTTGTAATAATTGCAATAATATCAAGTTTCCTCCCTATGTGCTTAAAGTTTTGAAGTTATGCTTGTTTTACCTTCCTATGCAAGTTGATTCTTGTTCCCATAAGTTGTTTGCTCACAAAATACCTATGCATAGGAAGTGTGTTAGACTTAAATGTGCTAGTCATATTCTTCATGATTTGCGTTTCAATTCTTATCTTTTATGTGAGCATCATTGAAATCATCATGCCTAGCTAGGGGCATTAAACGATAGCGCTTGTTGGGAGGCAACCCAATTTTATTTTTGTTCCTTACTTTTTGTTCCTGTTTAGTAATAAATAAATCATCTAGCCTCTGGTTAGATGTGGTTTATGTTTTAATTATTGTTTGTGCCAAGTAAGACCTATAGGATATTCTTGGATGATAATTATTTGATCTTGCTGAAAAAGACAGAAACTTTCTGCTCACGAAAACAATTGTTAAAAATCACCAGAAAGTGGTAAAATACTGATTCCAATTGAAGAAGATCAATAATCAAATTATCTAGGTCTACCTATTTTTGCAGATATTTCTGAGTTCCATAAGTTTGTGTTTGATACAGATTACTACAGACTGTTCTGTTTTTGACAGATTCTGTTTTCTATGTGTTGTTTGCTTATTTTGATGAATCTATGAGTAGTATCGGAGGGTATGAACCATAGAGAAGTTGGAATACAGTATATATTACACCAATATGAATTTATAATGAGTTCACAACAGTACCTAAGTGGTGGTTTTATTTTCTTATACTAACGGAGCTCATAAGATTTTCTGTTGAGTTTTGTGTTGTCAAGTTTTCAAGTTTTGGGTAAAGATTCGATGGACTACGGAATAAGGAGTGGCAAGAGCCTAAGATTGGGGATGAACAAGGCACCCCAAGGTAATATTGAAGGATAACCAAGATCCTAAGCTTGGGGATGCCCCGGATGGCATCCCCTCTTTCGTCTTCGTTCGTCGGTAACTTTACTTGGAGCTATGTTTTTATTCACCACATGATATATGTTTTGCTTGGAGCGTCATTTTATTTTATTTTATTTTTTGCTTGCTCTTTGAAAAAAATACCAAGATCTGAAATTCGTAAATGTTAGAGAGTCTTCACATAGTTGCATAATTATTCGACTACTCATTGATCTTCACTTATATCTTTCGGAGTAGTTTGTCATTTGCTCTAGTGCTTCACTTATATCTTTTTAGAGCACGGTTGTGGTTTTATTTTGAAGAAATAGATGAACTCTCATGCTTCACTTATATTATTTTGAGAGTCTTAAACAGCATGGTAATTTGTTTTGGTTATGAATTTAGTCCTGATATAATGGGCATCCAAGAGGGATATAATAAAAACTTTCATATAAAGTGCATTGAATACTAAGAGAAGTTTGATACTTGATAATTGTTTTGAGATATGAAGATGGTGATATTAGAGTCATGCTAGTTGAGTAGTTGCGAATTTGAGAAATAATTGTTCTAAAGTTTGTGATTCCCGTAGCATGCACGTATGGTGAACCGTTATGTGATGAAGTCGGAGCATGATTTATTTATTGATTGTCTTCCTTATGAGTGGCGGTCGGGGACGAGCGATGGTCTTTTCCTACCAATCTATCCCCCTAGGGACATGCGTGTAGTACTTTGTTACGATAACTAATAGATTTTTGCAATAAGTATGTGAGTTCTTCATGACTAATGTTGAGTCCATGGATTATACGCACTCTCACCCTTCCACCATTGCTAGCCTCTCTAATACCGCGCACCTTTCACGGTATCATACACCCACCATATACCTTCCTCAAAACAGCCACCATACCTACCTATAATGGCATTTCCATAGCCATTCCGAGATATATTGCCATGCAACTTTCCACCGTTCCGTTTATTATGACACGCTCCATCATTGTCATATTACTTTGCATGATCATGTAGTTGACATTGCATTTGTGGCAAAGCCACCATTCATAATTCCTTCATACATGTAAGTCATGAGTCATTGCACATCCCGGTACACCATCGGAGGCATTCATATAGAGTCATATTTTGTTCTAAGTATCGAGTTGTAATTCATGAGTTGTAAGTAAATAAAAGTGTGATGATCATCATTATTAGAGCATTGTCCCAGTGAGGAAAGGATGATGGAGACTATGATTCCCCCACAAGTTGGGATGAGACTCCGGACTAAAAAAAGAAGAGGCCATAAAAAAGAGAAAAGGCCCAAATAAAAAAATAAAATAAAATAAAAATGAGAGAAAAAGAGAGAAGGGACAATGCTACTATCCTTTTACCACACTTGTGCTTCAAAGTAGCACCATGATCTTCATCATAGAGAGTCTCTTATGTTGTCACTTTCATATACTAGAGGGAATCTTTCATTATAGAACTTGGCTTGTATATTCCAATGATGGGCTTCCTCAAAATTCCCTAGGTCTTCGTGAGCAAGCGAGTTGGATGCACACCCACTTAGTTTCTTTTTGAGCTTTCATACACTTATAGCTCTAGTGCATCCGTTGCATGGCAATCCCTACTCACTCACATTGATATCTATTGATGGGCATCTCCATAGCCCATTGATACGCCTAGTTGATGTGAGACTATCTTCTCCTTTTTGTCTTCTTCATAACCACCATTCTATTCCACCTATAGTGCTATGTTCATGGCTCACGCTCATATATTGCGTGAAGATTGAAAAAGTTTGAGAACATAAAAAGCATGAAACAATTGCTTGGCTTGTCATCGGGGTTGTGCATGATTTAAATACTTTGTGTGGTGAAGATAGAGCATAGCCAGACTATATGATTTTGTAGGGATAACTTGCTTTGGCCATGTTATTTTGAGAAGTCATGATTGCTTTGTTAGTATGCTTGAAGTATTATTGTTCTCATGTCAATATTAAACTTTTGTTTTGAATCTTATGGATCTGAATATTCTTGCCCCAATAAAGAAGACTACATTGATAAATATGTTAGGTAGCATTCCACATCAAAAATTCTATTTTTATCATTACCTACTCGAGACGAGCAGGAATTAAGCTTGGGGATGCTGATACGTCTCCAACGTATCTATAATTTTTTATTGTTCCATGCTATTATATTACCCATTTTGGATGTTTATGGGCTTTATTATACACTTTTGTATTATTTTTGGGACTAACCTATTAACCGGAGGCCCAGCCCAAAATGTTGTTTTCTTGCCTATTTCAGTGTTTCGAAGAAAAGGAATATCAAACGGAGTCCAAATGGAATGAAACCTTCGGGAGAGTTATTTTTGGAACGGAAGCAATCCAGGAGACTTGGAGTAGACGTCAGGGAAGCTTCGAGGAAGCCACGAGGCAGGGAGGCGCACCCCCCACCCTCGTGGGCCCCTCGTGGCTCCCCTGACCGACTTCTTTCGCCTATATATATATCCATATACCCTAAAAACATCAGAGAACACAATAGATCGGGAGTTCCGCGCGCAAGAAGCCTCTGTAGCCACCGAAACCAATCGAGACCCTGTTCAAGACGCACGGAGGGGGGATCCCTCACCGGTGGCCATCTTCATCATCCCGGCGCTCTCCATGATGAGGAGGGAGTAGTTCACCCTCAGGGCTGAGGGTATGTACCAGTAGCTATGTGTTTGATCTCTCTCTCGTGTTATTGATTTGGCACGATCTTGATGTATCGCGAGCTTTGCTATTATATTTGGATCTTATGATGTTTCTCCCCCTCTACTCTCTTGTAATGGATTGAGTTTTCCCTTTGAAGTTATCTTATCGGATTGAGTCTTTAAGGATTTGAGAACACTTGATGTATGTCTTGCATGTGCTTATCTGTGGTGACAATGGGATATTCACGTGATCTACTTGATGTATGTTTTGGTGATCAACTTGCGGGTTCCGTAACATTGTGAACTTATGCATAGGGGTTGGCACACGTTTTTGTCTTGAATCTCCGGTAGAAACTTTGGGGCACTCTTTGAAGTACTTTGTGTTGGGTTGAATAGATGAATCTGAGATTGTGTGATGCATATCGTATAATCATACCCACGGATACTTGAGGTGACATTGGAGTATCTAGGTGACATTAGGGTTTTGGTTGATTTGTGTCTTAAGGTGTTATTCTAGTACGAACTCTATGATAGATCGAGCGGAAAGAATAGCTTCTTTTATTTTACTACGGACTCTTGAATAGATTGATCGAAATAATAACTTTGAGGTGGTTTCGCATCTACCATAATCTATTCGCTTTGTTCTCCGCTATTAGTGACTTTGGAGTGACTCTTTGTTGCATGTTGAGGGATAGTTATATGATCCAGTTATGTTATTATTGTTCAGAGAACTTGCACTAGTGAAAGTATGAACCCTAGGCCTTATTTCCTAGCATTGCAATACCATTTGTGCTCACTTTTATCATTACTTACCTTGCTGTTTTTATATTTTCAGATTACAAAAACCTATATCTACCATCCATATTGCACTTGTATCACCATCTCTTCGAACTAGTGCACCTATACAATTTACCATTGTATTGGGTGTGTTGGGGACACAAGAGACTCTTTGTTATTTGGTTGCAGGGTTGCTTGAGAGAGACCATCTTCATCCCACGCCTCCCACGGATTGATAAACCTTAGGTCATCCACTTGAGGGAAATTTGCTACTGTCCTACAAACCTCTGCACTTGGAGGCCCAACAACGTCTACAAGGAGAAGGTTGCGTAGTAGACATCACTTGTCTATTTCTCAACCCCCCCCCCCCCACACACACACAAAAACACTCACGAACCCACACACTATATCTCTCTACGTTTGTATCTCTCTCACACAACCCCACGTTGGTGGTGTACGTAGACGAAGAGAATAGGTGCACGTACTCACGCTTCGTGCCCAGCCACACCCACGCGGGTACACGGTGGAGCTCATTTCTGTACGAAATGGCAGCCCGCGTGCTAATTTGAACGCGTGTAGCGGTTGTTTACCTACGGAGGTCGTGTACCACGCGTGCACGAAACAAAGTTCGATTTGATACGTCGGCGCGTTATTTTTAAATAAAGTTATATCGCTCATTGGCACGTACACAGAATATAAAACGATTTTTATGGAGAAAAAGGTAGTCTGCTCCACTATATACAATGGAGCCTGCCTGCCTGGGTTTGTCTCTCTTCAGAGTATCTCACACAAGGCGGCAGTGGCCTCTCTCTCTCTCTCACCGTTGGTCACTGATCCGGCCGCCGGTGGAAAGGGAGGATGTGCATTGTTTCTCCGTTCGACGGCGCCGAGGCAGCACGTCCTGATCTACGGTACCCACCGTTCTCTTTGACCAAGCTCCGGCGCGGTAGGGCCTACACCTACGCCACCTGCTCGCTGCTACAGTATGGGCAGATCCCGCCCGCCACCGCTCACCTAGTTACATCCCAACAACCCCCAGGTATCCCCTCCGGCCTTGCTCCAATGCCCGTCTTCCCACCCTGCTGCATGTGGAAAATCTTGCATGTGGATCTTCCATAGTTCTTTGCCCAAAACATAGCTCGTCCGGTGTACTTTCCATATTGCAATCTCGTCCTCACACCATTTTAGACAAACACAACCGTGTTGTTATCTTCCCTTAGGACAAGTAATATGCTTATTTTTTGTCGTCGTATGTGTCATCAACTGTTATTGGCCAGTAATTGTTTCCTTTCTACCTCTTTTTTGCAAATAAGGCTATCCATTTCACCTCGTTGCTATTGCAACCTTTTGGTGAACTGCACAAATCACTTTTTTCTTAAGAGTGTTTTGTGTAGTTGTACTAAAATGTCACACGGGCAACGTCTCTACATTTCAGTGTGACTGCACAAAGGGAGATTGGTTTTGCTCTATCCTCCTCATCCAACTCTGAGCCTAATCTTCTCCAACTATTTGCTTAATGTTCTCCAACTAGTTAGTCTTAAGAGAGACTGCAAAGGTGATCGGCTTCTATTTGTGTGTTTATTGTTTCATCAACAGTCCTTTGTTATTGTAATCACACTTAATATCTTTGGAAGAGGGACGCTTAGCTCTATTTTAGTGGAACTGCACAAAATGATCGGAATGTTGCATGCTCTAGACAGCTACTTTTTTTCCAACATGCCTTGTTGATTTAGACAGAGCTGGGGGGACGTTGCTGCCAATGAAAGCATGGATAAATTTAATTTAACACCTTCTCACAACTTTGTCTTCAGTTGTGAGGTAAATATTAGCTCTGGTCTGCTAATCATTGAGATGCATTAGCAAGGAAGTTAGTTTTTTATTGTTTCTGAAAGAGCATGGATGGCAAGACACATGAAACAAAAGCTGAAAGCTCAGAGCATTGTACAATTTCATGTCGTTGGAAAATTATTTGTATAGTACTCAATTATGTAAACAAATGTTGGAAGCTTGATAGCATTGCCAGAAGCCTCTTCAGCATCCGGGTCCATGTGCCATGCACAAAATTATACTTCCCATGTTCCTAAATATTTATATTTTTACAAATTTCAAATGGACATATTTTAGAGTGTAGATTCACTCATTTTGCTTCGTATGTAGTCACTCGTTGAAATCTCTAGAAAGACAAATACTCCGGAGTATATTTAAGAATGGAGGGAGTAGTGCACAATCGCATGGGAGACTCAGCCCAGTCGTTAATGAGCATTCAAATCATAAGCCCCACCTTTCCCATTGTAAGTTGCTCAGAAGAAACAACCATCAGTATGCTCTTCTTTGAATCCGCTCATACTACTCCATCTGTCACTGTTCATAGAGCGCGCTTAAAAAAAACAATCTCTGGGACCAAGGCGACTGGCGGTCGGCCTGAAAAATAGCATTGGTAGTTATAGCACGGCGTCTATTACTAGAGGAAATAATGCGTACACACATGCATGATGTGCTTCCACCCCGGGTACACACATGCATGCACTTACTCCACTCCATAGTACATCGATAGAAAATTGTGGATTTGATTGCGGTTACCACGCCCTAATTAATTGAACATTAAACCAAATGCGTCTAAAGTCTCTCTGGTGGTGGAAATGCATGGAGAGAAATGCATCAGAATGAAGCACGCCCTGTAAACTGTGATGGAAGGAGGAGGATTATGAAGGTGCAAAACCAAGTACGCGCATGGCCAGTCAGTCAACGCACTTCCTCTTGGCATATCACTAACATGTGGGACCGGAGTGTGAGCAAACCGATCTCAATTGACGGCAAAATGGCCAACCCGCCGTTCCTTGAGAGAAACAAGGAGCGAGAACACACAGACGGGCTTGCATGGAGGCCAAGATATATTCGATCATGGTTGATCGATATAATCATTACATGTTCAATATTTTTTAATACTACTATTGGGCTGCCGTTTTCCGCCCTTCTCCCGAATAAATGTGTACTTTATCAGAGACTAAAATAAAATAAGAGTACATATGCTCCACCATGCGGTTCTAGTAGTAGCACTACTCGTACTACCAAACCCTGGCTTGGCTCTTCGCCTCTTCGTGAAGTCGAACAATGATGGTACTCCGCATGTTGGGTACTACGGTGTATGCCTCTGGCAATCTGACACCGAATGAACTGCTGCATGTCCACCGCCTGGGCGAGGGTAGGTTGCATTAGTCAAAAGGCGTAAGTGAGCTTCTGCTTCTCCTGCAAGATTCTCCTCGTTCTGCGAGTTGACGGGACACACCAAAAAGTAGTGCTAGTCCATATTCCCTCCTTTCCGGTTAATATGGCTTAATATTTTTTGTGGGTAAACGAGAGAGCTTTATTCATATATAAGCATTCTTAGGACGATCAGCCAAGAGAGTGGTCACTAGGAAGCGAGGTACCCCGCAAAATAATAAGAAGGAAGTGAGGTGTTTCATCAAGCCAGCTCTCGGCCACATTCAAAGTGCAGCAAGCACGGTTCGCACAAAGATGTGTCTCAAGGTTTGCTGACTTGTTTACATGCTGAATAACAAAAAAGAGAAAATATTACCGAAGCCTCCTATTTGTAACAGGATATGAGCCAGAATTAAGCGAGAATTGTGGCGAGTGTTCCATGCAATCAACTTCCATTATCACATGCGAGAACCCTCGAAGAGAACCAAATGTGTTAAAGATTGCTTTATCACATTTTAAAATAAAATAAGAGTGCAGACGCTCCTCCATCCGGTTCCTAGTAGTAGTACATGCCTCTATAGTAGTAGTGCTAGTACTAGTAAACTTTGCACTTGGATGTTCGCCTCTTTGGGAAGTCAAACAATAATAGTACTAGTATAGTGTATGCTTCTGGCAATCTGACACCGAATTAACTATTGCATGTCCACCGCCTGAGCGAGGGAGAGCTTGCATTAGTCAAAAGTTTCTCCTTGTCCTACGAGCCACCGCGCGCAAGCTTCTCCCGTCCTGCAAGCTTCTCCTCGTTCGGCAAGTTGACAGGACACAACAAAGTAATGCTAGTCATTACTGCCTCCTTTCCGGTTAATATGGCTTAATTTTAAACGAGATAAATACATTGTCTGTCACTGTATATTTGTAAAAATACGGTCAGTGGCCTCCATAATATGCTCATTGCGCTCAATATATACATTTTTCGGTGTTTATACGGTCACTAGCTCCCCCTGGCTGAGTATGTGTGCGCATGCACGTGTAGGTTGAGCACTTGAGCGTGACCGTGTGTGTGCTGTCGTGTGCTCGGACATGCATGCATTAGGGTGTCACGCATGTTTTTGCGTCCATGTGTACGTGTGACTGTTGCATGCATGCACGAGGTTGTAGTCCCTCACATTCACATGTTCATAAGTCAATGCTTTGTCAAAATGTTGCATGCAAGGTTTAATCATTCGTTGTTCACGCATGCATTCCCGATATTAATATGTTGGTAAAGACAATTTCTTGAGGAAAATGAGCCCATGAATTGAGTACAAAGGGGACCAATAAGCCAAGACGGAGGGAGTACCAGTAGTGAACAGGAAGGAGGGAGTAGGTACTAGTAGTACTACGTAATAACGTGCAGTAACAAAATTCCTCTATGCGCATCCTGTCTACGCGTCATGCAAGAAAATAGAGATAAGTACAAGTGAGACTCAGGAACGGTCATACACGTAGGGGGAGTACGTGTAGGGGCCACTAAGGAGCAGCCAAATCACACAGTAAGTTAGTCGTAAGAAGCAACTGTCATTTCACTCTTCAATGACATGTACACAATATAAAATGGTTGATATGGAGAGAAAAAGAAAACCACTATATATACACTAGCAGGAGCCTGAGCTACAAGCCTGCTTGCTTGGGTTGCTCTCTTCACAAGCATAGAACGACGGTGGCCACACCATGGTCACATATCCGGCCTGATCCCGCCGCTGGGGGAAGGGAACGATGTTCTGCGTAGACGCGGTCGACATCAGCGAGGGAGAAAACCCACAATGGTGCATCCCAATCGTGGGTCCCCGCGGTATGGGCTGATGCCGCGTCCCAACCGCCCTTCTAGCTGCAGCCCGACGTCCCAGGTACATTTTCCTTTTGAAGCCCGCTTGCTCCACTGCCGCAGCTCCCCACGTAGCTCCATCTCCATGTCGATCTTTCTCTACTTCTACCGGCTTCTATTTGTGATGAGTTTATGTCTCATGAACTAGTGCCAGTACTATTATTCTAATTACAATTCTTCAATATCTTTGCCATCAGGGATGCTCAGCTCGATTTTAGTGGAACTGCACAAAAGCATCGTATGATCCGAGGGTGCCAGTACTATTATTCTAATTACAAAAGCATCTTTCGTTCGACAGGTTCTACCTAGCCAGGAAATTAAATCATGTTTAGGGTTTAGGGTTTAAGTCGTAGTGACCCCATTAGTAGTTTTTCTTTTGTACACACTCTCACAACTTTTGTCTTTAGTTGTGAAGTAAATATTGGCTATGATCTGTGAATCATTGAGATGCATCAGCATGCATGTTAGTTTTCCTTTGTATTTGATGGAATGTTGTAACGGGGCAATCTTGGAGTAGGAATGAAAATGGAGTGGAAAGTTTTTGTTTTTCCGAAGAAAAAATGGAAACGGAGAGAAACCAACGTTTCGTTTCGTTGGATCGCGCCATCGAGAAAAACCAACGTTTGAATCACGTCTGTCGTGTTCGTATCTCACCCTCCTCCATGGCTCCACCCCACATGGTGGCTCAGCATGCCACTCACCGCAAACCGAGTATACGATAACTTTCTCGCGTGCTTGTCGATGGATCACGCCATGGAGTACTAGCACTACTGGAAGAGATTGACGAGTTGGGGGAGGACAGCTAGTTGTAGCACGGACTCCCAATAACTTTTTACATGCATGTTGTGGCCAGCTATTGCGACCTTTGAACACAGAGCAGTCACGTGCACCGGGAAGCGGCGCGGGCAACACTCTCTCGGCTGACGTACCGCTTCAATGCCGGCGCCAGTGAGAGGTCGCGTCCGTTCTGGACGGGCATGAATGCGGCACTGACCATTTCGGGCGAGAAGAACGCGCGGGTGATGAAGAGGGTTTGGGTTGGTCAGGAGCGGGCGTGGCAGCGGTCCGGACGCCCGCAAACAAGAGATGGTGTACGTTAATATTGCTGCATACATAATTAACAACGTAAATAATGCGCTAGTTGGACAAATATGATTGGAGATGGAGATGTAATTTTACATAAACACAGATATGCATGTCTTGTAGGATCTTGAGAAGAGGTGTCTAGAGGGGGGGTGATTAGACACTAAGTACGAAAGTTGCAGTTTTTAACCTTATTAAAGTTTAAGTGGAGTTTAGGCACAAGTTTAACTTTTTTTAATACATAACAAGCAAGCATGCAAAGAGTATATGAGCAGTGGAAAGTAAAGCATGCAACTTGCAAGAAAGTAAAGGGAAGGGTTTGGAGGATTCAAACGCAATTGGAGACACGGATGTTTTTGGCGTGGTTCCGATAGGTGGTGCTATCGTACTTCCACGTTGGTGGAGACTTCAACCCACGAAGGGTAGCAGTTGCTTGTGCGCGAGTCCACGGAGGGCTCCACCCATGAAGGGTCCACGAAGTAGCAACCATGTCTATCCCACCATGGCCATCGCCCACGAAGGACTTGCCTCACTAGCGGTAGATCTTCACGAAGTAGGTGATCTCCTTGCCCTTACAAACTCCTTGGTTCAACTCCACAATCTTGTCGGAGGCTCCCAAGTGACACCTAGCCAATATAGGAGACACCACTCTCCAAGAAGTAACAAATGGAGCGTTGATGATGAACTACTTGCTCTTGTGCTTCAAATGATAGTCTCCCCAACACTCAACTCTCTCTCATACGATTTGGATCTGGTGGAAAGAAGATTTGAGTGGAAAGCAACTTGGGAAAGTCTAGAGATCAAGATTCATATGGTAGGAATGGAATGTCTTGGTCTCAACACATGAGTAGGTGGTTCTCTCTCAGAACTGGTAAGTTGGAAGTGTAGGTTTGTTCTGATGGCTCTCTCCACGAATGAAGAGGAGGTGGAGGGGTATATATAGCCTCCACACAAAATCTAACCGTTACACACAATTTACCAATCTCGGTGGGACCGAATCAACAAACTCGGTCAGACCGATTTTAGTAAACCTAGTGACCGTTAGGGTTTTCAGTGGGACCGATATGGTTAGGGTTAGGGCATAACGTAATCTCGGTGAGACCGATTACACAAACTCGGTGAGACCGATTTTGGTAATTAGCTAACCAGAGAGTTGGTCAGCAAACTCGGTGAGACCGATTACTCAAACTCGGTGGGACCGATTTTGGTAATGAGTCAACAGAAAGTTTGCATTGTAATCTCGGTAGTACCGATTCTCAAACTCGGTGAGACCGATTTTGATAATGGACATACACAGAGAGATTACAATCCCATCTCGGTAAGACCGAGATCCCTATCGGTAGAACCGATTTGCCTAGGGTTTGTGGCAGTGGATATGACATCAAAACTCGGTGGCGCCGGATAGAAAGAATCAGTGGGGCCGAGTTTGACTTTTAGGTTTAGGACATTTGTGTGGAAGTGGGAAATTAGTTGAGGGTATTTGGAGCATATCACTAAGCACTTGAAGCAAGAGGCTCATTAAGCAAGACCTCATCCCTCCTTGATAGTATTGGCTTTTCCTATAGACTCAATGTGATCTTGGATCACTAAAATGTAAAATGAAGAGTCTTGAGCTTGAAGCTTTAGCCAATCCTTTGTCCTTAGCATCTTGAAGGAGTTCCCACATCCTTTAGTCCATGCCACTCCATTGTTGAACTTACCTGAAACATACTAGATAAAAGTGTTAGTCCAACAAGAGATATGTTGACATTAATAACCAAAACCACCTAGGGAGCACTTGTGCTTTCATTCTCCCCCTTTTTGGTAATTGATGACAACATACATCAAAGCTTTAGATAAAGATATAAAGAATAGCAAGTAAAGCTTTGGAAAGACATGTAACAAGCATAGGCTCCCCCTACATGTATGTAGTCATGTGAATATGGAATATGGAAGCATATGAGAGCATAACCATGATAGAGTAGGCAATGTGTTACATGTATCTTGGCCATATGCATCAGAGCAAAAGATTATTAAGGAAAATACCTTCATGCCCATGAGTCCTTCTTGCAAACAGTATGTGCATCAGCAAGAATTCCTCATACACATGATTGTGATGCATATACTTACCTTGTAGTCTTGAGTTGGCTTAGGATGGAATGAACCTGCACAAACAAGGTTAGATAACACAGGTACATCTACTAGCCAGAGCAAACAAAAGAAACCACAAGAATACCAAGACTGGGATGACATGTAGGAAGTGAGTACTAAGTACCACATTGGATTAGACATGTCCCCAAAAATAAAGATATGCAATGAATTCAAATGATTTCCTTCCCTTAGGTGTCTTGCTCCCCCTAAATCTAGTATGGGATATTGGGAGAAGATAGGGAACAGAAAATCAGAGCAGAAAGATATAAATGAGCAGAGCTTAAAGCAAATAAGCACATATGAACATGTCTTTCCCCCAAAAAGACACGTGGCATCTCTCCTCTTGAACATCAAGCATCTGGGATCCTTGAGAAATACTTTCTACTTGAGTATTCTCTCCCTCTGGAGATCTCTCTCTCTGAGATGTGATCTGTTTCTCTAAATGATAAGCTTTGATGTGATCTCTCTCTCCCCCTTTGACATCAATTTCCAAGAAGGGCTTGAAAATGTGAGCTCTCTCTCCCCCGCTGGAATTTGTCGTGAATGGGTTTGATCCTTGAGTCACAACATAAAGCAATGATAAAAATGTGATGCTTGTAGAGGACAAGATTCATTGAGTGGAGTTGGATCAGAAGAAACACGGAATAAGTGGCAAACTGATTTTCCTATTGTGAAATCGGTGGGACCGAGTGGTATGCTTCGGTGGTACCGAAAGTTTTTCGGTTGGACCGAAAATAACAAATCGGTGTAACCGAGTTCATCGCAGAGAAAACACTTGTCACCTCAGCTCACTTGACTAATAAGATCTCACAAAGATTTGCAAGGAATTAACTTAAGGATCTGCAATGAATTGGAATGCAGAAAATGCAGAGCAAATAGAAAGAAATCTAGATGTAGTTTTTTTTTTGAAAGGGGAAACACATATGCATGAGACAAATGCAAAAACTCAGAAAAGAACATAAGAGAACTTCATCTAGAGATGGTCGGCGACAAAGTCACCTATGTTAGAGTATATTGACTTAGGAGTCAAGTGAGGTCACTTGATCATAGGTCATACTCATCGTTTAAGCTCAAAATGGGGTTGCCATTTTTCGTTTAAGCATCTTGATGTATTCACATCTTGTCGAGTTGCTTTAACTCATGTCTTAGAGTAAAGCTTCTCTAAGATGGAATAACATACCTTGGCTGGTGGTGTCGTCCATGTAGTTGAACTTGTGTGGGTTGTTCAAGGTTGATGTAGCTCATCAAGAATTTGGAGCACCACTTGGAATTTGAGTCCATCTACCTACATGGGTTAGTTCGTGCAAGGAAGAGCACTTGTGTATCCAACAACGACAATCATGAAGCTCAACATAGATTTTGTCGAAGGATATGTTTAAATGGTTTTGTGCTTCCTTGGCTTCAACCACCTTGTGTAGAGACTTGGTGATGTAGAGATTGCTCAAGATATGAGTAGGTTACAACCTCATGGAATTTGATTCAACCAAGTACCTACATGGGTTAGATAACATGCAAGATTCAAGTATATCCAAGACATAAGATTTCCATTATAGGAGAGATATCAAGGATTAGGCATAAGCTCATGTCTTGCATGTATCCAATGGAGTTTCTACTCCAAGTTTGAAGCATCTATGATGTTCAATTCTCCTCTTAACCTGCAAAACACTTTCTCATCAAGAGGTTTAGTGAATATATCCGCTAATTTCTTTTCGGTGCAAACATGCTTAAGATCAATGTCACCCTTAGCAACATGATCTCGAATGAAATGATGACGAACTTCAATATGCTTAGTTCGAGAATGTTGCATGTGATTATGACCAATTTTGATAGCACTTTCATTGTCACAAAGCAATGGAACATGTTTCACATAAATCCCATAATCTTTAAGAGTTTGGGTCATCCAAAGTAATTGAGCACAACATGAACCAGCGGCAATGTACTCTGCTTGCAAGAGAGATAAGGATACCGAGTTTTGTTTCTTGGAAGACCAAGACACAAGAGATCTACCAAGAAATTGACAAGTACCCGAAGTGGACTTTCTATCAACCTTGTCTCCGGCATAGTCCGAGTCGGAGTAGCCAACAAGATCGAAAGAGGCCCTCTTAGGACACCAAATGCCAAAATTTGGTGTATGGATTAAATATCTCACTATCCTTTTCACGGCCTTAAGGTGACATTCTTTAGGAGCAGCTTGATATCGTGCACACATGCACACACTTAGCATAATATCGGTACGTGAAGCACATAGATATAACAATGAACCAATCATAGAGCGATAAACCTTTTGATCAACCGGTTCATCATCTTTGGTTAAGTCAAGATGTCCACTAGTAGGCATGGGTGTAGTCATACCTTTGCATTCTTGCATATTGAACTTCTTGAATAAGTCCTTGGTGTACTTCGTTTGAGAAACAAAAGTACCTTCCTTAGTTTGCTTGATTTGCAACCCAAGAAAGAATTTGAGTTCACTCATCATAGACATCTCAAACTTCTCCGACATTAGCTTTCCAAACTTTTCACTAAAGTGAGGGTTAGTTGAACCAAATATAATATCATCAACATAGATTTGGCACACAAATAGTTCACCATTAACCCTTTTAGTAAAAAGTGTGGAATAAATTTTCCCAATTTCAAAGCCTTTCTCAATAAGGAACTTGGTCAAGCATTTATACCACGCTCTAGGAGCTTGTTTAAGACCATAAAGAGCTTTGTGAAGTTTGTAAACATGACTTGGTTTCTTAGGATTGACAAAGCTGGGAGGTTGTTTGACATAAAATTCCTCCTCTATTTCACCATTTAGAAAAGCACTTTTAATGTCCATTTGGTACAAGGTGATATCATGATGATTAGCATAGGCAAGTAAGATGCGAATGGACTCAAGTCTAGCAACGGGAGCATAAGTCTCACCATAGTCCATACCTTCGACTTGTGTGTAGCCTTGGGCGACGAGACGTGCTTTGTTGCGAACTACTTGTCCATCTTCATCTTGCTTGTTGCGAAACACCCATTTGGTACCAATGATGTTGTGGTTGTTGTCGGGCTTCTCAACCAATGTCAAAACTTGGTTCCTCTCAAAATTGTGTAGCTCTTCATGCATAGCATTTATCCAATCCGGATCTTCCAATGCTTCTTCAACCTTCACAGGTTCCACCCTAGATATGAAAGAATAGTTTTCACAAAAGTTAGCTAAACAAGTTTTAGAGCGAGTGATTCTCCCGGTTTGAATATCATTGTAGATTTGCTCGACGGGATGGTCTTTAGCAATTCTTGCTCGAACTCGTGAAAGCTTTTGCTTGGGTCTTCGTTGAACATCTTCTTCATCTTGTTCTTCTTCTTGGCCTTCTTCATTGTTGGCATTGTCGTTCTCTTGTCGTGGTGGAGAAGGAGGTTGTTGATGTTCGTGATGTTCTTCCTCGTTTCCTTCATATTGGTGTGTCCCACTTGTGGATGCTTCCATATCAACTCTTGGTTCACCTTGTCGTGAAGTAGAAGCTTCCACTTGGACGGACGAGGTACTCTCCTTCACCTCCGTTGGAAGTACCTTGCCAATAGACAAGTCTTGGATTGCTTCCGAAGGGTCTTTGTCTCCTACATCAACTGGCAATTGCTCTACTTGCGAGCCGTTAGATTCTTAAAACTTCACACCCACCGTCTCTTCAACCTTTCGGGTGAAATTGTTGTAGACACGGTAAGTGTGAGAGTTTGAGCCATAACCTAGTAGGAAACCTTCATGAGACTTAGGAGCAAATTTAGAACGACGATGCTTATCAAGAATGTAGCACTTTGAGCCGAATACTCGAAAGTATCCAGCTTGGGGTTAGTTACCGGTGAGGAGCTCGTATGCCGTCTTGCCGAGTAGCTTGTGAAGGTACAAGCAATTTGTTGCATGACAAGCTGTCTCAACCGCTTCTGCCCAGAAGTGCTTCGGTGTCTTGTACTCATCAAGCTGAAGGAAATATGCCCTAGAGGCAATAATAAAGTTATTATTTATTTCCTTATATCATGATAAATGTTTATTATTCATGCTAGAATTGTATTAACCGGAAACATAATACATGTGTGAATACATAGACAAAAAGATAGTCACTAGTAAGCCTCTACTAGACTAGCTCATTAATCAAAGATGGTTGTGTTTCCTAACCATAGACATGTGTTGTCATTTGATTAATGGGATCACCTCATTAGAAGAATGATGTGATTGACATGACCCATTCCGTTAGCTTAGCACTTGATCGTTTAGTATATTGCTATTGCTTTCTTCATGACTTATACATGTTCCTGTAACTATGAGATTACGCAACTCCGTTTACGGAGGAACACTTTGGTACTACCAAACGTCACAACGTAACTGGGTGATCATAAAGGAGTACTACAGGTGTCTCCAAAGGTACTTGTTGGGTTGGCGTATTTCGAGATTAGGTTTTGTCACTCCGATTGTCGGAGAGGTATCTCTGGGCCTTCTCGGTAATACACATCACATAAGCCTTGCAAGCATTACAACTAATGAGTTAGTTGTGAGATGATGTATTACGGAATGAGTAAAGAGACTTACCAATGCTAGATTGAACTAGGTATTGGATACCGACGATCGAATCTCGGGTAAGTAACATACCGATGACAAAGGGAACAACGTATGTTGTTATGCGGTTTGACCGATAAAGATCTTCGTAGAATATGTAGGAACCAATATGGGCATCCAGGTTCCGCTATTGGTTATTGACCGAGAATGGTTCTAGGTCATGTCTACATAGTTCTCGAACCCGTAGGGTCCGCACGCTTAACGTTTCGATGGCAGTTCATAATGAGTTTATAAGTTTTGATGTACCGAAGGTTGTTCGGAGTCCCGGATGTGATCACGGACATGACGAGGAGTCTCGAAATGGTCGAGACATAAAGATTGATATATTGGAAGCCTATGTTTGGACTTCGGATAGGTTCCGGATAAAAACAGGAAGTTACCGGAACACCGGGGGGTTACCGGAACCCCGGGGGTCAATGGGCCTTGATGGGCCATAGGGAGAAGAGGAAAGGGCCGGCCAGGGCAGGCAGCGCCCTCCCCCTCTAGTCCGAATAGGACAAGGAGAGGCGGCCTTCCCTCTTCCCTCCCCAATCCTAATCCAACTAGGAAGGGGGAGTCCTACTCGGTGGGAGTAGGACTCCTCGGCAGCCTCCCCTAGGGCCGGCCGCACCCCTTGTTCCTTTATATCACAGGCGGGGGCACCCCATGACACACAAGTTGATCTACGGATCGTTCCTTAGCCGTGCGGTGCCCCCTCCACCATATTCCACCTCGGTCATATCGTCGGAGTTTAGGCGAAGCCCTCGCGCGGAGAAGTCATATCGTCATGGAGCTTAGGCGAAGCCACGCGTCGGTGGAGCATCATCATCGCCACCACGCCGTCAGGCCGACGGAACTCATCCCCGACGCTTTCTGGATCGGAGCCCGGGGATCGTCATCGAGCTGAACGTGTGCTTTGAACACGGAGGTGCCGTGACGTTCGGTACTTGGATCGGTCGGATCGTGAAGACGATACGACTACATCAACCGCGTTGTTATAACGCTTCCGCTTTCGGTCTCACGAGGGTACGTGGACAGACACTCTCCTCTCGTTGCTATGCCATCACCATGGTCCTGTGTGCGAGG